>OY987331.1:106463968-107663968 GCA_963920685.1 Polydrusus tereticollis | reverse complement strand
TGGTTATTGCTGGCACAATTTGATTTTGCAGCATATGGAGATAATATTCTGCATTCAAATTCCCTTCTATAAAGGAGGATCCCACTAATATATTGCCAATAATACCGGCCCACACATTTACTTTCTGAGGGTGTTGAGTGTGTGTTTCTCTCATCCAATGTGGATTCTGATCAGCCCAGTAACGAGAATTATGTCGATTGACATTCCCGTTTAACATGAATGTTGCCTCATCCGAAAAAACTATTTGATTAAAAAAATTGTTATTTTCTTCCTGTTTTTGCATCATTACTTCGCAAAATTTCATTCTACGTTCGAAATCGTCTTCTGATAATACCTGGAGTAAAGTTATAAACTGATTTAAAACATACATCAACTTGAGTAGCAGCTTTTCTTAACGACAAATGTGGATCCTGAACAAACTGACGTAATGGCTCTAATTTCTTTTTTATCACTACCTGCCGATTTTGGTTTTCCGAAACGAACTTTATCTCTGCAACACCCGGTTTCCTCGAATCTTTGAACTGTTCTCACAACGGTAGATTTTGATATAGGCTGTCGGTTTGGAAAAGTTATATTGAAAAATGTCTTTGTTCCGGTAAACGATCTTTGTCGGTCTCCAAAACCTCTGATCATTAGTAAAGTTATACGTTCCCTTTCGTTGAGAGACATTTTCAAAAATTAAAATGGCAGTGACGCAAAACATTCTGGTACCAGCTTGTAAAAATGCAAAATGTAGGTAATATCTTACCTGTTATATTTATGTCCTTTAACTTAAAGTATTTCTTAAACTAATGGGCTTAGCCATATGATATGTTTCATAATTGTTGTTTAGAATGTTTAGAGGAATCAGAAAACGTTATTAAAAAGGGATCATTCCATTTAAATAAACCAAAGTTTTGTTTACTATGACTCGTGTATAATTACAGGTGTCCTAGTTCTATAGATTTTTTCAAGGCCTACAACTTTTATACCGGAAGTTTTTATATATTTTTATTTTATTTATTTATTTATTTATTTATTTATTTATTTTATGTATTTTTACAATTACAATTTGTTAGTTAGTATAATCATATTATTTTTATTATATTAAATAGTAACATTTGTTAATAAAAGCACCTAGGTGAGGGGATCACCTGTATGCGCTTGAGTATATATACAATTATTTCTTGTCATTAACTAACTTCATAATATTACTAAAATTTATTACGATCTACGCACAAGTATAAACAGTTATTATTAATAATTGTTCAGTCACCGTTATACAAACATTAGAAGAGTCTCATAAATATGGGTAGATGAGAAAATAAATACTTCCTAAAGAGAACATTGAAAAGTCTAGGATTTGCTGCATTCCTTATTTCTAGTGGAATCTTATTATACAATCTAGGTGCAAGATATGTTACGAAACGCTGATTTATACCTCTTCTAGACTGAGGAATATTTAACATTTGTCTTGTATTACCCCTGGTCATATAACAATGAGAAAGGCAGTCTGAGTTAAGTTTGTCATGCGATCTAACATAGCCACACACCGCAAGAACATACAATGTTTTTACATTACACAGTTCTGACGTGTAGAGCATACAAGTCGAATACAACCTGGGTTTTTTAAAAATTACCCGCACAATGTGCGCCATTTTCTAAATATTTGACCGGTCCGGGACTTTTTACACACTGTGTGTGTTGTAAATTAATAGGGATATAGATACACGCTATAATTATCACAGAACATCGAACAAACAAAATAAAATAAATAATAAAAGTTCTGATATTATAAGAAACCAAATATATTTTAATATATATGACTGTCCTTGTTAATTAGTGCAAATTAATTACTTAGTTCCTTCTGAAAATTGTAATTTTTTCGACAGAACGCCATGCCATTGTGAGCTAATTGGCTTCATTGACATGTTTTTGTCGGATCCATTTACTTATATAATATGATGTAAACATCTATACCTAGGTATACGTTGATTGCAAAATGGTAAAAGTATTACTTGTTGCTATATTTGTAGTTTAGTTATATAACTTTGCTTCTAAGTAGGTATCTACAAATATTTCTAAATCGTTAGAACTGTAACAAAATATTCATAATACACTCAGGAGTAAGCGAAATTTACATATTAAGTCAAACAATTGATAGTATTGTTACTATTTTACACTTAAGACCAAAAGCAAGGAAGGCATGAAACAAGAAAAATATGTCATTGTGTTAAATTGAATATTCAATAACTTTTTACATCTAGAGTCGATTTTAATACAATTTTCAACAAAGTATAAATTGGTTTTTAAGTTTTCATAAAATTTTTCTAGTTCAGCTACTTGCAATAAATGGCCTAAAAATACAGTTATTCTGTTTATTCTAAAAGTGTATTTTTTTTAATGAAACAACCTTAAACTTTTTATTTACAAGATAGCCTACTAGAATTTGTTCTTCATACACCACGCATAAAAGTTTAGAATAGAATAGAATTTATTAAAAAAAGTTATTCCCATCAGGATTTCAGTCAGTGTCTTCAGAGATAATTCGCTGATATTATTAGTACATTAAAAATTTTTTTGTCAGTTGGAAACCAAGCACTTTCTAGATAATTTTTTAACCAGTAAGTATCACTTTATCGCTCTAGGCCAAAAGGCAAAAAGAGGGACCAGTAAAGCACATTTAGTCTAAATATTTTAGTTTATTTAATATGTTCCTGACCATAGAGTATTGCAAATATCTAAAACTATACTAATAAAAGGTCTTTTTTAACTATCAGTCCATGACAGCTTCAAACTGTTAAATACGATAAACCAGTTGTAGGCCTTAACAAAGTACCCTGGGGTCTAGATGAAATATTCATCTGGTTGTCTCCATTTCTGATTAAAAGTAGTACCGGACTACTGGGTGGAACAATCCTATAGTAAGCAATTAGCGAAACTTTTGTCGTATGGTCCAGGACTTGTATCGATTGAAAAGAAAAATATTGTACAGGGTGATGTTTATATTTTAATGAATGGATATTTCGGGTATACCCATCTTATAAAAAAAGCTTAAATTAGCAATTTTGAAATATTTTTAATGGACATTTAAAATAACGGATTCTAAATGTTACAGATTCCTTCTTCAAGGCTTGTAAAGAAATCTATAATTTATGATTCTAAAAAAATATTTAACCATCTTCTAGTTTATATTAAAAAAAAAGCTGTTATTATTACAAATTGCGCCCCCACCTCCGCGTACTTATATTTATTTTCCAGACAAGGGTAGATTTACTAAATTTGGATAAATCGTTTAGAAGTTAGAGATATTTATATGATTACATCTTCGACAACTTCCCCTTCTTTTATCAAAATCGGTACGCCAATGATCCATAGACCAAAATGATGAAAAATTGTGCACGGTTCCTAATGATGTCACCAAGGATATACCTTATTGTGGAATATTCAAAGAAATTTAAAATTTTAATATTTATATTTCAATTGCGCCCCCTTGCGGCAAAATGCGGAACTCAAGAATAATTTTCAGGATTTTCTTAGTAATTAAATTTTTTTTCCTAAATTTCTATGCCCAGTGGTTTTCGAGATTATTTATCATACCTTGACTGAGGTATAGGATCTAATAGATATTTTAATATTTTGTCAAATTTAAGTTTTTAGGCGATAATGAGTAAGTTTGCTCTACGGTAACGATTGAATTAGCACATAATATGCGAATAAGACGTTATCTGTAAAGTTGCAAAAGTGAAAATCAACGCCGATGCTTTTTCCTTTTGTCACAATCTATAGCCTCACTGATGAGCTGTTATACAGCGAAACACGTCTGGAAATGGTTCTGGCAGAAGAAAAAAGAAAACCCTTGTCAATATATGAAAGTTACTGAAGATCGACGATTTTTTTTTTCTTTTTATGGTAAGGCACAGCACTGCAGGATTACTGCGGTGCCTGTGCGCAGGGAACGATTCACGTTGATCATAAATCTTTGGAGATTACTCTCGTTGGGAAACACGGCCTCAGGGAGCTTGTTCCAGAGCGATGACGTTCTCCAGATGAAAGAATTTTTAAACAGTCGTTTGAAGAACACTAAGCCGAATCACATCCTGAATTTCTGCCATAGCATTATGGTCTCGGACGTCAACATGAATATTTTTATTCATTTAAGGAATTTATAAAAGCAAAACGGAGATTTTTTGAAAAATGTGTGAATTTTTTTTGAATAGAGTATAGGTAAGCATCACGTATGTTACGATTTACTGGTCTCGGAAGAACATTGTCTTCGACCAGTAAATGGGGTCATTTACATATTTTGAAAAATTTTGCAATTTTAGTGCGAACTGCAAGAAATTTTAATTTTCTGCCGCCTCTAAAGCCTATAAAATAATTTACGCTATCGCGGTTACTTGCTATTTACGAATAAGAAGATAGGTGTCCATCTGTATCTCTCTTTCTGCGTAGCTGGGTAACGGAGCAGACATGGACAGGACGAAAAAAATAATTTTGAATAATTTCTTTTCCTTTTCTCTAAAATATTGTTGGAGAAAATATAGTCTGGAACTCGTATGGAATGGTATTTCCTAGTCATTATAGAATATACTATTAAAAGTAGTAATAGTAAGCTTCTGCTTTAACTGAACAAAGAAACAGTAAGCGCATCTCCCTTGTATATGCAAGTTGAGTACTTGCCATGAAAATATTTGTAAAATAGACTTAAATCGCCGACCTACTTTCGATGTTCAAGGCTTTCCAGGTTGTTTGTCAGATCATGGTCACCGATCAAGCGAAGGACTTTTTTTTTAAGGAATCTAGTAATCTCAGGGTATATTTAGGAGCAGAGCCCCAAATATGCGAACAGTACTCCAGCGATGGTCGAATTTGAGCCTTATAGAGCATCAAAAGTTGTTGTGGTGTATAGAGGTTCTCAGTTCGAAAAATTATATCAAGCTTCTGCGAGGCTGCCCTAGCAGTGACCGCAACGTGACTATGTTCAGACATATAACTTGACGCCCAATAAGTGAATTAATGACGCCAAGGGAGTCAAGTGCCCCGCCATGACTGTATCCGGTTCTTCAACATTAACTTCTTTAGAAAACACTGCCGCCTGGGTTTTTTTTAACGTTAAATTCTACTTGGTTACTGTCACCCCAAGACAGAATTTCTTCCAGGTCTTTGTTCGGATGTGAGACCTCTTGCTGCCTATAGAGATGTGCATTGGCAGCCGATGCTCGAGCATCCAGACGATGGAGCAAAGACTGCTATTTCCTTTGTTCTAAAAAAAAATCTAAATTGATGTGCTTTTTTAATCAAATAGTCGATACCTTATTTACTTATAAGGCTGATCCGTTTCTATACGAAAGCCCTCTATATGTATGTATCTTTAGGGTCTCAGGAGGACAGCACAGTTTTTAGATGTTACATATGCAGTGGTAGTAGTCCCACAAATTGTACTATTCCACCTACTCGACATTATGGTTGCAGCCAGTCCGAACCCGCGTGTATTGAAGCAAATGGTGAGGAAAGATATCCTTTTAAATTTGCACAAATTGTAAAATGATAAGTATTTTCCATGGTTAGAAAATTATTTGAAACACCAGGACGAAAATAGTTTTATTATTAGTGAGGAGGCAGAAGCAAATATTCGGGCTTCTATTGAAGCTGACCGGGAGCATCGACCAGGCAAATTGAGTATGATAGAGGCATCAGCAGAGAGAGTGCTAGGAAAATATTGGATAGACGTGGCTATAAATCCTTCAAATACCAAATCCATCACCCGGTATAAGGGCGATTACATTCTAAGATTGGAGTTTCTGAACTGGTATCTTGAAGAGGAGCAGCAACAGCCATTTTTAAAATTACAAATTTTATTTTCCAGCATGGCGATGTTCAACAAAAATAATCCCAGGTACTGGGCACCTGAAAACAATCATCTAGTTAGGGAAGGAGTGTTTCAAGAAAGATTTGGTATAAACGTATGGCTGCGCGTTGTAGGAACGCCCTATATTTTTTAAAAACATTTAGCTGCAGCCCAGTACCTGGGTCATCAAGAAGAAAGTGTATAGAACAACACGTCAGAACCTCCAAGATCTAACAGCTGTAAACAATATTACACCAATATAAATGAACAATGTTTTCCGAGAAATCCGGGTAAGAATTCATTTGTGCCAAGAAGCAAACGGCCATCATTTTGAGAATTTAATTTATAGTTAACTTATTTGTAATTAGTTTGTGTTTTTATATAACATTCTATTAATTATAAGGTTAACACAATTATTTTTTCAGTTTATATTCTGTTATTTCTGTTATTATATGTTCTTCCATAGTTTCTCAATAAAACCTAACTTTTAATAGCTTATATCTTAAAAATTAGTAAATTTAGACATAGGGAAGCATACATAAAAAATATTAAGAAAAGCAAGATAATTTCGGAAATTAGATTTAATATTACTGGGAAAATTTGTGTTTGAGTGCCATTGTGTGGAACTTAGATTAGAATTCTTCGTAGCATGCATATTTTTAAAAATATACAGGATATTCTATTTAAAATAACAAAGTTGTGCGCACTTTCGTTTAACCAAAAGTGAGTCAGATGTTTGAATACTTGAAATGTGGGAACAGTGCAACCACATAATCTACCAAAATTTCATAACAATGTTTTATTTTATAAGGGCGGGTAAAAGTTTCGTTGTTACCCGGTATATTAATGAAATATACGTTCTCGTGTTAGAAAAGAAATATCGCCGTGAACCGGCTTAGGCCCAGCTTCCTTCTTCCTTCGGAAGACTTAAGAGAATCCTTAAATGCCCAAATTGACCCACCTTCCTTTATCGAATACTACTGAGGGGCGACCAATTGGCCTAACCACGGGTGTGACAAACATCGTCATATGATACGTTGTCATGACAACCTCATCCATGACTGCTAATCAGAATTTTGTACAAATAATGAGATGATATGTTTTTACTTCTATATTTCGGTACTTTTCAAAGATACTCAATTTTAATATTTGTTTTTCGGCTAAAATAAAGGCTGTTAATTTATAAATAGACATGTTTTTGAACATTTAGTAGGATACGTATTTTTAAACCAAGAAATTGTAAGAGGTGATTTTCTTCGTTAATTACACCGCTCTTAACTACGCATTGAAACTACACTCACCGACATGAAATCCGGGACAACCCAAATTTAGATCAAATTTAATGTATGATAACTTTTTCTACCATAGTCCAATTTTAATCTTTTTTTTTTTAAATATAGATAATTGTTTCGGTATTGATTAGTTTTACTCAATTTTCAAAAATACAGTTTACATGTTGAAATATACAGGAGAATAAAAAAGTACATTTTTCTCTTAAGTTTGTAATACTCTGTAGAGTAATTTTGCAATGTAAGCTACACTGGATATGCTTTTCCACAGAGTATGATTCATTTTTTACATTTTGCTGTTTCGTTCTTCACGGTATCGTTATCGGTTTAAGAGATAAGAAATTTTGAAACAAACGTTACACTTTTGCAACAATTATTGAAAACATTGTTCATTTTCTTGAAATGTTTACGTTTCCTTGGAAACGTATTCTGCATTTGTCAAACAGTTTTATCAGACATTTCGAGCATTTAAAACATTATTTCGCAAGTGAATCTTAAATTTATTTTTTATTTCACGATGCCTTTGTCATTCGAAGATTCAGCTAGAGTCGTTGTTCTTCATGATGTTGGTTGTTCCTGTAGAGAAGTGGCGGATATGCTAGGTTTTTCAAAATCTAGCGTGGAAAGAGCCGTTGCAAGGTTTCGTGAGACTGGAAGTTATAGTAGAAGATCTGAATCTGGAAGAGATCGTGCTACTTCCGCCCTTAATGATCGCTTCATTAGTGTCTCAGTTTTAAGAGATCGGCATACCAGTACAGTAGTGATAAGACATAAACTCCAAAAAGTTCGTCAAGTTGCTGTCAATAAAATTAGAATAAGAAGAAGACCTAATGAAGTCAATTTACGGGCCAGAAAACCGGCAACTGGACCAGAGCTCCTCAGACAGCATCAAGTTTATTGATTTCTTTTTTCGCAAGAACACATTAACTGGAACCTTCAAGAGTAGAGGCAAGTTCTATTTTCAGGCAAGTCCAGATTTTCCCTGAGGTCTCCTGACGGACGAGAAAGAGTATGGAGACGACAAGGGGCGAGATTCGCCCATTGTAATTTTAATTTTATTTTGCAGTTGAAGTTTTATTTAAATTAGCATAAAATATTTCGTCGTAAAATATAATTCTCTTTTTGAATTCAACTTATTTCAAAGCCTGGTTCCCATAAAAGACTTAGGTATAATATATTTGCGCGGTTCTGATGATGTCAGCATGGCATTAAAACTAATCAAAGTCGGCAGAGTTATTTCAAATGATTGATATCGTATTAAGCTAAGAAAGCATTTGTTTTTTTATTTCTAGACCACCTTTGACCAAGATAATTTTTGATATCTGCATCCAAACCTTTAGACAGCAGTCTAAATTATTACTAAACTCCTTATCATAGCAACCTTAGCGAATAAACATTTTATATCGTCGACCCAATCTGTAAACTGTGTAAATCCACAAATCCCTGGAAATGAGTTATTAGGGTAAGACATTCAGTTGTTGGGCCCTTAAGGATATCACCCGTTGTTATGCCGCAAATGTTGTTCCCTAAACGAATTTATTTCAATTTTTCTCTTAAGGATAAGTTGGGATCAGCCTCTTATAATGAATATTAATAAAAATCACCTAAACCTTAATAAAGGTACTAGTAATAAGATAACGGTAACTAAGGTAGTCTAAAAACAGAAAATTGAATTATTAATAGATTAGTTAAAATAAGAATTAATTAATATAATTAACTAGTTCTGAAACAGTGTCTTTGAAATTATATTTCTTTTATTAGAATACGCAATTTAAAGAAACAAAAACAATTAATTTGTATTAACTTTCTCTTTCATGCGCACTTTATAACTAACTTTGATAACTTATAGTCAACACTACGCAAAAATAGCTTATAGAAAACGTACACATAATATTTAAAAAAATATTAAACAAAAAAGAATTAACATTTTTTCTTGCAACATATTAGACATTCAAATAGAGGACAATTTTATTTGTGACAGACATTTTTTTTAACAAATAGTGTGGTATACTCTTACACAATATACAGTGTACAGGGTGCTGATAAAGTCTGGAATAATCGATTTTTCTTGAAAACGCAAAAGTTTTTCGAAAAACACTCGGACCCGTCGATTTTATTTTATTCTTTGAAATTTTTTGACGTTCTTCAATATTATACCGGATGCGCCAAAAACGCTAGGCAAGTGTCAACTTCACTTTTTCAAATAGAACACCCCTTTTTTTTCTCCAATATTCAAATTCCTCCCTAAACTCTAGACAAGTTTCATATAACATGTTGTATGGCTAAAGTCAACAGGAATTAAAATACAGGGCCCCCAATAAAAATCAAGGTATAATTTTAAGGTCTAGGTATTTACCTTTTTACCGGTTTCTACATAATAACTTAGTGACGTAAATGTCAAAACATTTAATATTTGCTCCAAATTTGCCACTTTTACCCATAAAAATGTTTCTAATGGAAGCTGAGAGAATCGAAATATTAATAATAGTAGGATGTGGAGATAGAAAGAGAACACAAATAGAAGTTTGTGAGTATTTTAATGATAAATATCCAAATAGAGAACACATAAATCAACTGTTTCCAAAATTGTTCAGAAGTATAATGAAGTTTGTCACGTTAGGGATAAACCTAGAAGTGGACGACCTAAAATTTCCGACGATGCCAAACTTGATATTCTAGTTTCGTTGGAAGAGAGACCACATTCGAGCACAAGAAGCATTTCTCAAAATTTTGAAAATATCCACGATTCAACGGTGGCAAAGTTCCTGAAAAAGGAAAAATGGCACGCATATAAATGTCAAGTAGTACAGGAACTTTTGGAAGGCGACCCTGACAGAAGGAATGAGTTCTGTGAAATTCTCATGAATAATTACTTGATTAACGATGCATTATTTCCGAGTAACATAATTTTTTCCGATGAAGCGACTTTTTCTTGGTTGGCATGGTAAATCGTCAAAATTGCCGGTACTGGTCCAGCGAAAATCCCCATTGGTTCCGAGAAATTCATACCCAGCGCCCGAGAAAAATTAATGTATGGGCAGGAATAATTCGGGATACTGTTATAGGACCCTATTTTTTTGAGGAAAATTTGACTGGCCAAAGATATTTGCAGTTTCTTGAAGATGACCTCGCTCCGGCGTTTATTGCCCTATTTCCCGATCGGAACATTCCTGAATCACATGATACAACTATCTGGTTTCAGCAGGATGGTGCACCGGCCCACTATTCGGTCGAAGTCCGTAGATACCTGAATGAGTTATTTCATCATCATTGGATAGGTCGACGGGGTCAAATAGAGTGGCCTGCGAGGTCCCCCGACTTAACGCCATTGGACTTCTTTTTGTGGGGCTATATTAAGGAAAGGGTTTACTAAAATAAACCAGAAGATATTAATGTTCTCAAAACCCGTATAACAACAACCATAAGACAAATTACCCCAGAAATTGTACATAATGTACAGTTAGAATTTGTTGCGAGATTGGGACATCGTAGAGCCGTAAATGGACACCATTTTCAACACTTACTCAAATAATAGTTTAGATTGTTCACTGTATTACCAATTTTCTGTTAACATTTTTTTCCTAGCCTAAGTATTTGTCATGGAAAACAAGCTTTAAAATTATACCTTGATTTTTATTGGGGGCCCTGTATTTCAATTCCTGTTGACTTTAGCCATACAACATGGTATATGAAACTTGTCTAGAGTTTAGAGAGGAATCTGAATATTGGAGAAAAGAAGGGGTGTTCTATTTAAAAAAGTAAAGTTGACACTTGGCTAGGGTTTTTGGCGCATCCGGTATAATATTGAAGAACTTCAAAAAATTTCAAAGAATAAAATAAAATAGACGGGTTCGAGCGTTTTTTGAAAAACTTTTGCGTTTTCAAGAAAAATCAATTATTCCAGACTTTATCAGCACCCTTTATACATTTACCACCTAACTAATTTAAAGTGATATTGTGTGCGGAATTGTAGTACATTCTTATTAACAGCCACTCCACTTTCTAGTAAAATTGCATGATAAACTCCCACCCAGCGATTTTGTCACTGTGCAAAATTTTCGATAATGTTGCAAATAATTTATTTTTCACGTTTTTGTAGCTACTTTCTTTAAAGTCTAATGACTTGTTTTTATCCACCTATAGTTTCTTTTTTATTTTGATTTTCTATTTTCTCTTGTTTTCTTAGTTTTCTATTAAGGTTGTCAAATTAATTTTGGTTTTGCAGCAATTTTAAAATGCCACTATTGACTTTGTGGGGGAATGTTAGGCTTACCTATGAATTTTACAGTCATATTTCAACAAAGTGCATCTTATTCTTCTTTATTAAATTTTTGTTCTGGTAAAGCCCAAACTGTTGTATCGTCCTATTCTGTCATAGGGTGTATCTTGTTTTCTTCTTTTCTATTGGGTTATGTTAGGTTGGCAACACTCACGAGTCAGTTGTTGTTTTAAGGAGAAGGGGTTTCTTGGAATTCTCGTGGTCCTTGGCCTCTCTATTATTGAGAACCTGTGATCATGAAAGTCGAGCCACCTGACCTGCCATTTGAAAATTTTTGTTAAGAAAAGACCACGAGGTCTTTTCCTTTTATGTTATTTTTAGGTGTTTGGTTTTTGCAATTTTACGCTTTTGCAATTTTGTAAGGTAAAGGAACTAATAATGTGTTTTACTCAGTGATTTTAAATCCACGAGCTGCTGTGATTGTGCTACTAAGGTTTTTATAAAACCAAGCTAAACTCCACCTGACCACATCAGGGGCCCAGCTAAAGTAACTTCCGCAGCACAAGCGTAAGAGAATTGTCATCTTCACCTTTTTTTTTTTTTGAATTTATTTAACTTTATTTAAAATTCATCAAGAGCTTTTTTAATAATTTCAATTTTATTACTTTAATCATTCGAAATCAACTTAGGTGTTCTTTTTTTAGAATTTATTTAATATTAACTTTAAACTTAAGGTAAGGCTATCTTGGCAAGAGGTATCATTCTTTATTACGGTACTTTCAAATGAAGATAAGTTCTAGAATCTTCCCGTAGGTTATACTCAATTTTTATTAAAAATTCTTGCATCCGGAAAAGCTAAGTTTTTCATTCATTCTTAAAATTAAATAGGATAACGCATATCTTAAACTCGCATAATAATATACTCTTTCTTTCAATTCAAAGTTGAAATTGATTTGATGTGGTCAAGTTTTTTTTATTTAAGTGTGGCAAAATTTTGGTTTAATTTATTTTATCAATTTCCAATGAATTCATGTAATCGATAAATTTTTCTGGTTTAGACTCCTATCAAATCAGGTGGCGCTCAAGGCAAGCCAACGACAAAGGGAAGGTTTAAGTAAGTATCGGACCATGACCTCCGCAATAAGAGCTACCGTTCGCATAAAGTGACAGACAACCTATTTTCCATTGTAAGAGTTGCCATACTCACACTTTTTCTTATTTTTCTGTTTCTCTTGTTTTTTTTTTTTATTTCATAGCATCGGTTTTAAATTTTTTTCCACTATGCCCCGTAGCAAATGGGTCACGTTGACTTTGTCCTTACTCTTTTCTTTGAAGTGTACAGGGTTACTAATGAGTATTTTTTAGTTATTTGAACCCTTCTTATATGTGTACTTTTAACCATTATTCCCGTGGCTCTCCTGTTTTTTTAATTATATTTTTGATTGCACTTTATCAATTTCTTTTAGTAATGTATTTTATTGGGTTGATTTGTTGTCTACAGTCTGGATCAGACCGAAAGTGGACTCTCATTTTACATTTACATATTATTATGATGGTAAACCACTGCTTACACTAGCAAACAACGAAAAAAGGTCAGTAATAAAAATAGCTCAGTCTTATAGATTTTGACCTGTTCATCACCTATCCGATTGACAAAATATTTTCCGAGGTCTGGTTTTCATGAAACAGGAGTGTTTTTATAAAGACAATAAACAATTATCATGTATTTACCTGTCTAGACATAGACACAGGCATATTATGTCTAAACACAGACAGGCTTATGCCTAGATAAATTGCAATTAGTTTTTCCTTTTCTACGGAAGTAAAATGTTTAAAAATGCATAGGTTTAGACTTATTTAAACTGTCGTATCGTTTAGTGTCTTATTAGTAAACTACAGGGTGGTGATAAAGTTTGGAATAATAGGAATATTTCTGAACAGGTTAGCTTAAAAAAAAAAACGCTCAGACACGTCGATTTTTATTTTTATTTCTGCATTTTTTTAGCTAATACTAGAATATACAGGGTGTTACATAAATGAATTATCACGTCAATGTCACTTTTTGTAAATGAAATACCCTGTATATTATTTAATTTTTTGATTTTACGCAAGATTCTAAGCAGATTTCCTTTATGATGTCCTATACCTATCTTTAACTGTTTACGAATTATTGATAATTGAAAATTAGACATCTTCAATGAAAATAATAATATAATTTTTTTTTAAGTTAACTTGTTCACAGATCTTTCTATTATTCCCAACTTTATTTTCATTCGTATAGGGTGTCTCAAAAAATCAGTATCAATTTCAAGTTTGTTTTTATAAACAAAATGACACTTTTTTAAATTTTAAACATATTATTTTATTTAATGACATTATTTACAATAAAGGAATATGCCTGCCTATTTTAATAAATGTTCACAACTCTACAATGACCGCAATACACAAACTCTCTTTGGACGTTAGTAACAATATCTGGGGTAATTTGCCATATCGTGGCTCTTATTCTTATTTTCAAGTCTTCTAAATTTTGTGGTTTATTTTTGTATACTCTCTCTTTAACGTAGCCCCATAAGAAGAAGTCGAGCGAAGTTAAATCGGGTGACCTTGGTGGCCACTCTATTTCGCCCCATCGGCCTATCATACGATGATGAAACGTATTGTCCAAATATCTTCGAACATTTTCGCTAAAATGGGCAGGAGCTCCATCTTGCTGAAACCAAAGTCTATCATCAAACGTATCTGGAACATCTTGATTTGGAAATAGTGTAATTAGGGCAGGTACAAGTTCTTCCTCTAGAAATGACAGGTATCGTTCGCCATTCAATGTCCTCTCAAAAAAATGTGGCCCGATGATTCTATTCTCAACAATTCCCGCCCAAACATTAATTTTCACCCTATACTGCGTATGACCCTCTCTATACCATTATGGATTTTCATTTGACCAATAACGAAAATTTTGCTTATTTACTTCCCCATTAAGGCAAAATGTGGCTTCATCAGAGAAAATGACGTTTTTTTACAAAATTATTATTATTTTGGCAGATATCCATCATTACTTCACAAAACTGATTCCTTCTGTCTTTTATAAGGACGCCACTTTTCTTTTCTTAAGAACTTCACAATAGCTGAATGATCCACATCAATGTTGTCTTGGTTTAGAAGACATCTAGTACTTGAATGTGAATTTTCTTTCAGCGACATTAAAATATCAATTTTAGTGTATACCGTATACAGGGATACTTGGTCGTCCTGAACGCGGCTTGTCTCTGACATGTCCGAAATTATTAAATTTATTTATTAATTCACTTACAGTGGCCTGACTGATTGGCTGTCTCTCCGGGTATTTATTATTGAACATCTCACACACTTCTTCTTGCGTTCGAGTTTTATCTCCACAACCAGCCATAATGAGGATCTCGATTCTTTGCGTTTCTGTTAAGAACATTATGATAAAATGATACAAAATAATCAAATAATCACAAGGCGTTCGTCAAAAAAGTGAATTAGAATGATATCAAATAACATCACTATAAACGCCAGATATTGGTAACCATGCTAACGTCCAAAGAGAGTTTGTAGATAGATTGGGACATTGTAGAGCTATGAATGGATACCACTTCCAACATCTATTAAAATAGGCACGCATATTCCTTTATTGTAAATAATGTTCATTACATAAAATAATATGTTTAAAATTTAAAAAAGTGTCATTTCGTTTATAAAAACAAACTTGAAATTGATACTGATTTTTTGAGACACCCTATACGAATGAAAATAAAGTTGGGAATAATAGAAATATCTGTGAACAGGTTAACTTAAAAAAAAATTATATTTTTATTTTCATTGAAGATGTCTAATTTTCAATTGTCAATAATTCGTAAACAGTTGAAGATAGGTATAGGACATCATAAACGAAATCTGCTTAGAATCTTGCGTAGAATCAAAAAATTAAATAATATACAGGGTATTCCATTTACAAAAAGTGACATTGACGTGATAATTCATTTATGTAACACCCTGTATATTCTAGTATTAGCTAAAAAAATGCAGAAATTAAAATAAAAATCGACGTGTCTAAGCGTTTCTTTTTAAGTTAACCTGTTCAGAAATATTCCTATTATTCCAAACTTTATCACCACCCTGTATATCAATATTCCGCGCGAGTGTGTTAATAGGCCCAGCAATTTTTGTTATATTTGTGGTTACTTTTTAAGGCCAAAAAAGAAATAAATTAAATTAATTAAGAAAGCCTATCAGTTGTATTTTGGATGTAAAGTTGGTAACCAAGATAAAAAAAAATGGGCTCCCCATACTTGCTGCAATACTTGTGCCAACTGTCTCCGAGATTGGCTTAATGGAAGAGGTCGATCAATGCCATTTGCTGTACCTATGGTTTGGAGAGAACCAAAAGACCATACATCTGATTGCTATTTTTGTCTCACAGCTCCAATTAGTAAAGGTATTACGATGAAGAATAAGGATAATTTAAGGTACCCTAATATACCGTCTGTTATTCGCCCTGTATCTCATAGTGATGTGTTGCCTGTTCCGGTTCCCCCTAAGAACTATAGTCTTGATTCGGAAGAAAAATTAAAACTCACAGACGAAGAGCCCTCAACCTCTAAGGATCCAAATTTCCTTCCTGAACCTTGTGGTAGCAAGGAACCACATAGAATATCACAAACTAAGTTGAGTGTCCTCATAAGAGACTTGGATTTGCCAAAACAAAAGGCAGAGTTGATAGGATCTAGGCTGAAACAGTGGAACTTGCTTGAAGATAATGTAAAGGTTTCTGTTCATAGAAGTCATCATGAATCCCTTATATCATTTTTTAAAATGGAAAACGATTTAGTAGCTTGCCATGATATTGATGGGCTAATGAAAGCTTTAGGTATATCCCTCATAAATGGCGACTTTTTACAGACCCATCAAAACTAAGTCTCAAAGCGGTATTATCACATAACGGCAACATACTTCGCTTAGTTTCAATTGGCTATGTCGCTCATACGAAAGAAACACACCTATTTGAAAATATTGCTGGAAACATTGCAACATAAGAAATATGATTGGCAAATTTGTGCAGATTTGAAGGTAGTAGCTATTTTACTTGGTGTGCGGTTGGGGAATACAAAACATTGTTGTTTTCTCTGCGAATGAGATAGCCGAGCTAAAATGGATCACTATAAAAGAAAAGTGTGGCCACAAAGACAATCCTTTGAACCGGGATTGAAAAAGGTTATGAATATACCCTTGGTTCCTCCAAATAAAATTTCACTTCCGCCATTACCATAAACCTGGCTTAATAAAAAACCTTGTTAAAGCTATGGATAGAGATGGTCCTGCAATCAGTTACCTAAAACAAAAGTTTCCCAAATTAAGTGAAGCCAAATTTAAGGAGGGAATTTTTGTGTCCCAGATAAGACAACTTCTTAGGGATCCTGCATTTGACGCTGTGCCTGAGAGAAAAAAAAAGGGTCATGGATGGTATTTAGAATGGTTGTAACTGATTTCTTAGGAAATAAGAGAGCAGATCATTATACAGAAATTGTAAACAAGCTCCTCAAAGCTTACGAAAATATGGGATGTAATATGTCCCTAAAAATACATTTTCTCCACTCACACTTAGATTACTTTCCCGAAAACTGTGGAGACGTTAGTGACGAACATGGAACAAGAAATCGCAAAAATGGAAAAAAGATACCAGGGAAAGTGGAATGATTCAATGTTAGCAGATTACTGTTGGATACTTTATCGAGAGCAACCAGAGGCAGCGTATAAGATTAAAAAACGGAAGAAAAGTGATTAGTTCGTTAATTGGAAAAATCGTTAATAAAAAATAAATAATACTAAAAAATTAAGCTCCTATTTTTTTTGACGACCTTGCAAATTTTTTTTAACATTTTGGGTCTATTTCAGTCATATCGAAAATCCCATTTTTGCCAAAGACCTTTAAAAAAATTTAAATTTGTTGTCTAGTGTTATTAATGCTTATTGCTTATGCTTTATGTAGCGGGGCTGGCACACCACCATGTAATACAACAATAAACTGTAGCCCACCTTCTACCTAGAAGCCTCTCTTATGGGCATGCAATTATCAAATTCTTTTAAAGCAATCCAACATTTTTTTCGCTGTTTTTGTTACCAATTGCTAAATTTCATAAATTGTTGACTACTAAATTATGGCAAACACAGCTATTATTAGCCAGTAGGTACAAGAAATCTAGTTATCGAACCCCAGGTTAGGTACATAATATTCTGAAAATAGGCCGGTTTGAATTTGCAATAGAGCACGTCTCAAATTTAATTAAATTTTTAAAGGGACAGTATAAACCCCCGGTACAGAACCCAATTAGGTAGCTTAAGATTTTACCTAGGTATTGGCAAATATTGGTCTACTCGTAAGCATTACATCCGTCGAACATGCTTGACGACGCGCGGCGGCGGCCACTGTTGCTACATTATCGAATCTCAAGGAGTGAGTGTTTAAAAGACTTGGTATATAGGATCTTCTAGGTGAGAGGTATGACGTCATTCACGATTTTCTTTTTAATCTAACACTGTATATTGTATCAATTTCAAATTCCATAATAAAAACGTTTGTTTATACCGACAATACTTCTAGAAATAGCGGTTTCCCAGATATTGATATTTTAAAATTTACTTTGACGGTTAGTTTGCAAAAATTAAAAATTATATAGTGAAATCTGATGACATAAATGAACAAAAATTGACATTAACAAAGCCACCTAACAAAACATTTTGCAATTCCAAAGCGCAGGTAACTTGATTAAAAAATATACTTATACCTACCTATAATTTTTTATAATTATTAATACTATAAAGATAAATGTCTTATAAAAGTTTGTAGTAGTGGAAAAAATATTATATTATCCACGGTTTGGACAGCTTATAGCCCTCGCGTCCTTAATCACGAGGAGCGGAGCGAAAAATATTGGAAAACTTGCCGATCGGGCAATAATGATGGCTGTCTAAACCTTGGTTAATAATATACTATTTTAAAACAAAAAGAAAAATTTTAATTATCCAAACATTTAATAAATGAAAACCATACTTTTAATGATGATTTTAAGATTTTACCTTTAAACAACAAAGGAAAAAGATTGAATTTATTAGAACGTATAGAAATAAACAAACATAAAAATACAAATTCGATACTAAGCGATCAATTGGACTTGGGAAATTCCGCGTTATTGAACCTTTTTCATTAACATAATATATTTATAGGGTATTAATTATCTAATTGTGTATGTTCAGGTGAACAGGTTTATATTCTTTGCGTTACACTTTCATTCTTTTTGTAACTTCTGAAGAAGCCACAGGGTGGCGAAATAATTGTAAAGAGCAATAAAATCTAGTGAAAATTTAAAACGCGTGTTTTTATTCAATAAGTTTAGGATGAATTTCCATCAAGTATCGGCTACTTCCATTCAATATGTGTTTATAGGTCTTACGTCTGCATTCAATTGTGTCGACCACTCAATACTCTTCAATAAACTAGAACACTACGAAATTCGGGCACACCGCTAGACCTAATCAAGTCGTATATTATAATATGTCCTCTGGTGGCAAACGAGTACATAATATGGACCTGAAGAACAAGAGCTCACTATTACTGGTTACAAGGGGTGCTCCGCAGGGCTCGATTTTGGGTCCTGTCCTTGTGGTTATTATTGATCTTCCATCCACTATCTTACTTTTAGATTGCCTGGCCCTTCTTTACACCGACGATACCACTCTGTCCATTAGATTCATCATCATCATCATCAATCAGCCCGTTTGCGTCCACTGCTGGACATAGGCCTCCCGTAGTCTAATCCATCGCACTCGATCCTGTGCCGCGTTCATCCAGTTCGACTCTATTCTCTTGATGTCGTCGGTCCATCGTGTTGGTGGGCGTCCCCTATTGCGGAACGCGTCGTGGCGTGGCCTCCACTCTAAGATTTTTCGGGTCCATCTTCCGTCGGTCATTCTTACAATGTGACCTGCCCAGTTCCATTTCAATGTTGTTATGCGCTCAATAGCATCGGTTACGCCAGACATTTTTCGCAGCCTTTCATTTGAAACTCTATCCCTAAGTGACAAGCCCATCATTGATCTTTCCATAGCTCTCTGTGCAACGCGTATTTTATTTACGGTTTTTTTAGTGAGTGTTAGTGTTTCTGCGGCGTAGGTAAGCACAGGAAGTATACACTGGTTAAAGACTTTTTTCTTCAAACATATTGGGATGTTAGATTTCAGTGTCTTGTTGAGTTTGCCAAATGCTGCCCATGACAGACCTATTCTGCGAGCCATTTCACCGGTAACTGAGTTGTAAAATACAATATTTATCCTGCTTCTCTATTACTTGCTGGATACATAACTAAAAACTTATAAATAACAAAATGCATATCTTTCAACTAAAACATTGCCTTGTGCGGAGCTGTTAATTTATTTCCTTAAAATTGCATAAAGTAAGAGTTTTCTAAATAACATTTCAATTTTCTTGTACCTTGCCTCTATCATTTTACTTTTTCATCTACCCCATGCTCTTCTTATAACAGATAAGTCTGTTCATCCCAACATAATTCAATTTAAAGCTCTTGATTATTATCTGTGTGTTATTTTGCAGCAGGTGAGTTCGATGCCTCCCCTATCTTCTTCCATACCTGTGTTCACGCCTCGGAGGGGTACGGCTCCAAAGTGCTAACTGAATCCAATTCAGATATTACATTTGTAACTTACCGTACCTGCAATACCAGCCGTTGCAATAATAATACGTTGGTCGAACCTACGGACCCTGGAATCCACATATCAGTCGGATAGCTTTTTTTATGTAATAATAAAGGCTTTAAGCTGCATAATATTACTGTGTTTTGTTTTTAGTTTTTTGCGACCTTTTAAAACAATAACGTGAGCAACCGCCCTTGAGAAGCTACTAGACTGAAATTCATACTAGAATGGTAGAGTAACGTCACCCACTTCAAGAGTTAAAACGTGTTCTATTTCACTTTGACTTGTTCCAGCCTCGTGTCGCTTGATCGATAAATCTGTGTGGTAACGGAGTGACGCCCCTGTACCATTCAAGGTTCAATTTTGGTCTAAAGGTAAGTACAGACCGGCCAACAATCGCCCGGATACATATTGTCAACACTGTTGCCAACATGTATCCCATCAACTCGCAACAAGTTGATAGATACACGGCAACATAGCGCCGATGTTGTGCGGCAAGACATCAAAGAATTTTGTTGAGTGTTGCATGTATCCGTGTTTTCCATTTCAAACGGAAAACATCGCTCTGTTTGGACGGTGTTGCCAACAAGTAACGTCGAATAAGACTAGTGAGGTATCATCTATATACGGTAATCGGTGCTTTATTTTGTTATTTGTTACAACTGGCAGGTACGTTAATAATGTTAACTTCATATAATAATATGGACATGTTTTTTCACGGTAGCTTTGTCAATTTCGCTGTTGTTTTTTTTTACATTTACATTTATTTATAAATGATTTATACTGCATATTATTTGCAGAACATAAGTACCACGAAAATATAAAAAAGCTCTGGGCGTGGGAAGCTATTATGATAAAAGCAGCACTATCACCAGCAGCAGTAGAGGGGTCCATTTTCGCCAACACTGCGTTTAGTTTCAACGTTCAACTGGTTTTGGTTTGGACGCGTAACACTGTTGACAACATGTAGCCAGACACAAGTTGTTGTGTCCAACAAATATGTTGCCAACAGTTGGCAACATTTTGTTGTCTGGTTTGTACATACCTTAACATTTGTATCTTGTGGTTTAGAATAAATTTGGTTAAATTTTTTTCTATTCTGGTTTCATAATGGTGGCTTCCCACAGACCGTGATATTGCAGAGCGCGCTGCGCCAGCTCGCGCCAATAGGCCGTGGGAAGACTGCCGCCCGAGGTGGCCTGGGAAGATCCGCGATGGCGCGTTCAATCCACCGCGAGTCGGTAACTACAAAGGCGCGGCGCGGGCACACCCGGAGCGGCGCGAGCGCGCCTCTGGAAGTTCGAGTGACCCTGTCCCTTCTTGTGTATTATTCAAATGTTTAACCGCGCACTTTAGTTTCTACATAAATATGGAGTGGACGAACAACTCTATTTTTGAGTTTGTATGAAAATGAATCCGCTTTATGAAATACAAATAAAAGCCACAAGAACAGAAACGACCAGCAAGATGCGCGGGGTAGGATCCAAGCGAAATTAAAGGACCGTAACATCCAGATAAAAGATGCATCAACAGCTTCTTCTTCCCACGGCATTCTGGGAATGACAGTTGGTTTATTGGTTGAGACAAACCCTCGAGCCCAGACGCGCCGTGGGAAGAGTGCCGCCCGAGGTGGACCGGGGTCGCCCGTGACCCGGGCGCGCCCGCTCAAAACGACACGGCGCGGTCCGGCCAGAAATATTACGGGCCGTGGGAAGCCACCATAATAGAGCTGCTTCGATACCGTCTTATAAAACAGCTTTTCTGGTAATTACACTGTGGTTTTTTTCCAGGGCCAGAGCAACATCAACTTTTTGCGCTACATTTGGGAGTGCACCTACGGCCGTGTAATATGTTTATACCGGGTCGTTGGTATGTATGGAAACGGTCGATTATTTCTTAAAGTACAACAGCTAGCAAAAAATTTTCAAGACAAAATGTGTGGGTTTTATATAGTCTATTAGAGTTTAAGAAAATTGAGTATACAGGACGAGTCAGAAAGCCGTAGAGAAGTAAAGTTACTTTTTTTTTAATATATCTTATTAATATTCATAGTTTTCTCATAAGTTCAACAGTTTAGCATCTAATGACCGACGCACCCTTGTTGGCCCACCCTGTATATTTCCTATTTAAGTTAGGGAATGCAATAATTAAATGCCCAGATCTTTTACATCAGGTTAATTTTTGCGTTCCACTAAGGAATACAAGAAATCATCTTCTTTTTGCACTTGACCATCATATGTACAACTACGGTAAATCCTCTCTCATACCTAGAATTCTTAATAATGGAAATAAAATAATCAATGACTTTTTTAACACTTCCTTTAAGAGACATGTTTCTAGACTTTTATTGTGATTATAGTATTGTATTAGCATATAAGAGCTAAATTAGGTTTCAAGGATTTTTTTTTTTTTTTTTTGACTGGTATAATAAGTATTATTTTATTTGCTAATTAAAAATTGTAATTGAGTCTTACGCGTCAATAAATAAATTACTACAGAAATTTATTTTTTGGTTGATGGTGCTTTTATAACTGTATTATTGTGTTATTTTATTAATTGCTAGAAACTTTTAAATATTTTATATGAGAGGATACAACAAATCTAATTATAGCTAATGTTATACTTATGGCAACACCATATTAGATTATTGCAAAAACTGAAACCAAATTACTCAGTCTTGTGAGCTATCTGGATGATAATAAACCACAACTTCGAAACAAAAGGAAAGAAAAGGATCCCTCCAGACGTTTAGCTAATTATAACAAGCACTAACTAACGACAGCGACGCCAGCCGTCGATAATAATAAAGCAGACAGTATGACAACAGGGATCATTGTCTATAAGAAAAAGTGTTAAAGTGGCATCTGTTATGCGGAAAGAAAGCAGAAAATCGATGTAAGGTAACAATACATCACAAAAAAAGTTTTATTATAGGATTAAATACCCAATAATATAGGTATTTATCATACAGGGGCTATTTATTTCAAAACACACCACTCTCAATATTTCTTAATTTTGAGGGAGATAAGATTTGACAAACAAAAAGGAAATTTTTGATTATTCTTTTAATTGAATTTTCCTATTGACCTCCACACCTATAGCAAACTTTACTGTAGTAATTTCAAAATTGCCACTATTGACTTTGTGGGGAACGTTAGGCTTACCTTTAATTTTTAGGGTCATATTTCCGCAAAGTTCATCTTAAATAGTTATATTGTTCAGGGGGTAGCACTGGACATTTCCAAGGCTTTTGACCGAGTATGGCATGAGGGGCTCCTAACTAAAGTGAGAGCATACGGAATGCCGGTTCAATTTTGTTCATGGCTGTCGAGCTTTCTTAAAGACCGCTCTCTGCGAGTGGCGATGGACGGCTTTCTTTCAGACACATTTAACATCAACGCCGGAGTCCCTCAAGGTTCTATATTGTCGCCCACCCTTTTCTTACTATACATTAACGATCTTTTGGAAAAAACTAAAAATCCTATATATAGCTTCGCTGATGACAGCACACTTGTTTCAACTTTTACTTTGGATGCTCGGACATCGGCTGCTAATGCACATCTCTATAGGCAGCAAGAGGTCTCACATCTCAACAAAGACCTGGAAGAAATTTTGTCTTGGGGTGACAGTAACCAAGTAGAATTTAACGCTAAAAAGACCCAGGCGGCAGTTTTTTCTAAAAAAGTTAATGTTGAAGAACCGGATATAGTTATGGCGGGACACTCAATTCCCTTGGCTTCATCAATTCATTTATTGGGCGTTAATCTGGATAGTCATATGTCTTGGCATGGCCACGTTGCGGCCATTGCTAAGGCAGCCTCGCAGAAGCTTGGAGTACTTTTCCGAGCAAAGAACCTCTATACACCCCAACAATATTTGATGCTCTATAAAGCCCAAATTCGACCATCACTGGAGTACTGTTCGCATATTTGGGGCTCTGCTCCTAAACATACACTGAGATTGCTAGATTACATTCAAAGAAGAGCCATTCGCTTGATCGGTGACAAACAACCTGGAAAGCCTTGAACATCGAAGGCAGGTTGGCGACCTGAGTCTATTTTACAAATATTTTCATGGCAAGTGTTCAACTGAGGTTGCCCGCTTGATACCACCCAGAGCGGTGCATGGTAGAAATACGCGACGAGCCACTGCAGCCCACCAGTACGTGGTTCAGCTTAGTGTCCCTCGAACGACACTGTTTCAAAATTCTTTCATCTGGAGAACGTCATCACTCTGGAACGACCTCCCTGAGATCGTCTTCCCCAACGAGTATAGTCTCCAAAGATTCAAGACCAACGTGAATCGTTTCCTGCGCACACGCACCGCTCCTAGAGCGCCATAAAGGATTTATCCTGTAGTGCTGTGCCTTATCATAAAAAAAAAAAAAAAAATTGTTCAAAATTTGTTTATTAAATTGTGGTGTCTTTTGTTTACAGAAAATCAGTCAAAATATGTGGGGTAGGGTGTTATAAAAAAAAAAGAACCACAAACAATTATTGTGTCATACAAAACCAAATTACGCCCTAAACAATAATCGGGTGCCAGTATTCACCTTACGATAACCTAAAATAAACTGCGACAAGGCAACCTATCCACCCTTACTCTGGCAACCCTATGCCCTGGAGGATGTTCTTCAGACACCCATTAGCTAGCTCAACTCAGGGTAGGTTCGCTATTTTATTTCTAGTTTGAGAGGTTTAGCACTCTTATAAGTAAGTTATAGTCAAATCCTGAAGGCGCCACCTTAGTTTTATTTTACTTAAAAGCCTTTAAATGTTCTAGTGTTTGGCCTCAGATAAAAAAAAACAAGGAAAAAAAAAACACTTATGTCACAATCGGTATACCCTAGCTTATTATAAGCTCCTATTCACTCAAGCCCTCAATGTCACTCTATTTAAAATAAAAGCCAAATTTTCGCAGAGGCCAATACAAATATTTATTTTTAGGTGGTGTTAAGCCCTTGGTTACTTCGTTTTATAAATGCAAGCTCCTCTTACTTTGGTGGACAATAGATACTTAAAGTTAAAAGTTAAATAAGTGGAATGAAATATTAAAGTGATAGTAATAGGTTTGACGATAAAATTTCTCAAGGTTTAAATTTATAAAGTTATCGATAAAAGAAAGCAAAAAGTCAAAGCCTGTTTGACAGGGCATTGCACAAGACGGCAACTGTCAGACCTACACTGTAAAAATAACTGTTCAGTCTGATCTGGCAGCCACATAGACCTACATCCAGGACATTGCCTCTGACTAGGAATTTCCGCAAGGTCTGTTCAAGAACCTCTCACAACTAACTAAATCTACCATCAGAGCATTCTTAAAGTACACTACAGAATCTTACGAGTACCTGTGGTTACTCGATAAGTATACTAGCCACTTGGCATAGATAAATTAAAATGTCGAAGTTACAAGTGTTAAATTTAGAAGAATCAAATGGCCTTTAGCCGGGAAACAAAAATATTTACTTTATAATCATAAATTGTAACAATATTTACAACAAAAGTAGCTGTAACAGACTACCTATCGCTCTGAACACTACTAGAGACTCTTGTGACGTCTTAACGCTATATCGACATACGCTACACGTTTACATTGCACAAGCTCTGAACATAACATGGGCGCAAAACTTTATCAAAACACTGTATATCAAACAATACGCAAATGCAGAATATTAAGATTTTAAGTTGACTACTTTTTAAAGAAAAATGAACACAGGGTAATGATACTTAGCTGCAACTTTACGTGCTACCCATGGTTCATGAAGACACAATCTTCACACACACACATGGTCCCTGAAACAGCTAACGTGGATACTGTATACAGCTAGTCTCCAAGAATTTCAATAGTACACGGCAACTGGCACGTCCCGCGTCCAAGCAATTCCAACAATAATAACCTAGTACTCCACTTTGTACTCGGACTTTTAGCCCCTCAAATAAAAACCCTAAAATCGAATTTTAGATATACAAACATGAAAGAGAAATCTTACATAACACCCATCGAGAGTAATTCAGATACTAAAATTAAAACCTACCTCAAATAACTAACGAGGGTTCCCAATTTACCAGATGGCGCCTATGACCGCTGTTAAAGTTCAATAAAGCATTTTAAATCGGCATTCCGCCCAAAAGAATAGGCAAACTACAAAACCATACCCTTTTTAAAGCATTTGTGGATGCTTAATCGGCACTATTATATTAGGCTGCACGGCCCAAAAAAAACTAAACTTAGGGAGCTACTTCCACAAACGTGCTCTGACTTCCAGTATCCATGGTCGAAAGGGACGATTCTTATTTTTCTCCAACGTACATAGTTACCAAAACAAAACAATGACAAAAATTAGTCACCCTATTGTTGTGGATCTCGACCTTGGAATCGCCTATAAATAGCGTGATTTTCAAGGGAGAGATCAGTTGGTGCCGTACCTTGAAGTGGTAAAGTCGTGTTGGGCATTTGTCACTGTCTAAAAGCGGCATGGTGGTTTTATTTGGGGGAAAGTCACCTGTAGCCAGAGTTCCTGGGAGCCTGGGTGTGTCGAGTGAAGGCACATGTGAAACCCACTTGGAGATTAGGTAGGCGGAGGTGGTTCGACATCGGACACCTCCTGCCGTTGAAGAAATATAGAAAAAAAGAAGATGAATCAATTTTAACGTATGGATGCCAACAACGTATGAATGTCAAGTAATTTTAAGAGGAAGTACGACGAGAACCGGTCATAGCCGACGTTGCCGACACTGGACTAACTGCGCCGTGACTGCGGCAACGGACGCCATCGCCAGGGAGGCGTGTACGAGTGTTTGCGACCGGAGCATAACTTGCACCAGGTCGGCAAGAAGAGAAAACCAAGTGGCAAAGCAGATTCGAGAACGAAAAAAGTAAATAACTACGAGGACCGCCGATGCCAGGTCTGGGATGTCCCTGCCAGACCTCCAGCGTCGAGCGCCGCAACTAAGGAGACGTGTACGAGTGTTCACCACCTGGGCATACCCTGCCCCAGGTCGGCGAAGAAAGAAATCAGCGCGGCAAAGCAGATTTGAGGAAGAATAAAGTAAACAATTACGAAACCCGCCGATGCCAGGACTGGACTAACCCTGCCAGACCTCCAGCGTCGAGCGCCGTCCCTAAGAAGACGTGTACGAGTGTTCACCACCTGGGCATACCCTACCCCAGGTCGGCGAAGAGAGAAATCCGCGTGGCAAAGCAGATTTGAGGAAGAATAAAGTTCATACCAACGAAACCCGCCAATGCCAAGACTGGACGGACTGTGCCAGGCCTCCAGCGTCGAGCGCCATCGATAAGAAGACCAGAACGAGCGGCTACCGCCTGGGCACCTCCTGCCCCAGGTCGGCAAAGCAAATACCAAGCGTGGCAACCCGATTTCTAGGTGTAACTGTAGTCATTCCATCGACGGCCGCCTGCCCCGAATCTGCACCGGGACGGCATACAGTATTGCCCTAGGCTAAGGGTTGGAGGTACCGTAAAGATGGTGCGCAGATGGCTGGAAGCAGGAAGAAGGCGAAGATGCTCTATAATACCGAGGCCGCCCCTAAGCCGCTGCTTGGGTGCGGTTTCAAACTGCCCTACACAATATGCCGCCCCTGAGAAACGACTGTGAGCTAGCCGAGCAACTTCCAGGGATAAGCCCTTGAAGGAGGAAGCGAAGGCATTATTGTGCGAGGACACTATCTACGGAAACTAACCTCTTATAACAACACAGAAAACTAACGGCGACCGAAGTCTACCCACGCGACCAAGCAAAAATTAACCAGAAGTCGCTGTGAAAACGCACAGAAACTGTCAGTCTGACACTGACCTATTATCGATTTTCTTAAAACACAGCTGATTTACAACAGCCGAGACATTTAACCTACATCTCAAATAGAAGAAGTTATTTTTATTGATAACTAATAACTAATCAATTAGAACAAATATTTGAAATCAAACCTGTCTGCAAGTAGTATCAAACGATGAACAGAAGAAATCAATACATTTAGCTATGTCTTACAAGATACAAAACATTCCTGAAATATAAACATCAACAAAGGTTTGAAACTAAACATAATGAAAATTTTGGCTATTACAGGTAACTTAATTAACAATTAATGTTTAAGGTGAGAGTCTATATATGTATTTTAACAATTTAAAACCGAAAACTTAACAGAGATAATCAAACTAATGAAATGCAATTTTCGAACAAGGGTGGAGTGAAAATTTTTTTTTTCGAATTTAGGATACCCTCTATTACCAATCGATGCCTTGGTGGTACATTGTAAAGTACACAAAACACCATCAAATTCTAACATTATCTTCAGGTGGCGCATTGACCCCAAACTTTTGCAATAAAGTGATTTTTTTGTCAAATATTGCATGTAGGCCCGCACCTCTGGTTATCTAGTTTAACATCAAGAACACATCCCCTCCACCCACGCCCCTCTGAGATTGTCATGCCTTCACTTCACTACAGTCAGCCAATTAGTCACTTTAGGGCGGAGCGCACGCACATTTGTTGAAATAATCGCGCGAACTTCGTTTTGATCACTCAGTGAAATGCCCAAAAAAAAAAAAAGGATTTATCGTGTCCTGTATTTGGTGGCCCAGAAAAGTTAAAAGATAATGTATAAAGTTATTATAAAGTGTTATTTGTGGGTAAGAAATAACTTACTATGGCTATCTAATAAATAAGATCCGTCTGTGACAGAGGTATGTGAAATAATTGCAACTAATTTGATAAAACTGTGGAATAAAGCCTCTATTCCTATTACATCTCGACAACAAATTTTAAGCAGACTATCAGAAATTCAAAAAAAATGAAGAAACGTCGAGTAGCTAAAAATAAAACTGAATTTGACGAAGATGCAGCAAGAAATCTCTTTGACATTCGTATGTGAAAATGCATTTGTGCCGATTTCTCTAAATGTTCAATAAAAATACCTAAAAATGAACTGGAATTTTTGCAAGATCAAAGAGAAAGCCGCAAAATGTATATCGGCACTATAGATGTAGAAACAACCAAAGTTTTGAAGCGCAGACAATTGAGACTGAAAAAGGATAGCTTGTCAGGCAGCAAGCAAGATCCAGATTTTCATACTACACTTCTATTGGATGCCCTCGTCCTGCACTTCAAAAATACAAGCAAAGCAGATGAGGCATCGACTAGAAAATCTTGCCACTGCTTGTGACAGGACTGGTGTCTCCGACAGATCAGCATCAATCATTGCCAGTGCAGTTCTTCAACACGTTGGCTCGATTTCAAAGCGAGATTCTTCAAAAGAAATGGATAGAAGTAAATTACGACGAGAGCGCCAGAGAATCCGAGAAGATTTGCAGAGTTCATGGTTGGTGAGTCATGACAATATAATTACTGGCTTATACTTTGACGGTCGGAAAGACAGGACCATCGTTCAAGAAAAACGTGGTGTTAAGTACCACAGAAAAACAATTACGGAAAAACATCTTGTTTTGGTATCCGAGCCAGGATCTCAGTACATTGGCCACTTCACGCCTACTTCTGGAACCGCTAATTCTATAAAAAATAGAATATTGCAGTTTCTAAACTTGAACTTCGGGGATATATCGACCATTGTTGCTATTGGATGCGACGGAACTGCAGTTAACACGGGCTCTAAGAATGGAGCAATTGTATTAATAAAGAGGCAGTTAAATCAACCATTACATTTGTTTATGTGCTTGTTGCATGCCTACGAATTACCACTGCGCCATCTATTCAATACTTTGGACGGCTATACGCCAGGGCCCAATACATTCGCCGGAGTCATAGATAAGATGTTGCAGCACTGTGAAGACTTCCTGTGGTGGAATTTGAAAAGATTGAGACAGTGTTACCTAATATTGACGCGACCATTTTAAGCACTGATCAAAAATATCTCCTCCAAATTTGTCTAGCTATTACATAAGGTAGCGTGTCATCTGACTTGGCTAATAGGCAACCCGGAAAGCTGGCACACTCTCGCTGGCTGACCTGTGCAATCAGAATATTGTGTGTGTGGCGACAAAATCCCCATCGGAAAGTCTGGTTCAGTATAAAAACGAAACCCTCATGCAAATACGGTCCAGATCATATCATTAAAGAATTAGCACTTAGACGAATACCTAAAGCGCGAAAAACTACAAAGGCAAAGAAAGTAAGAGAGATTTTGGTTTCGAAACTGAACTTTAAAGCAAACTACTATTATGACTTAATAGACTGGATAACAGAAAAAATATTCGAGCCGCCATTTACTTCAAAATATAGTGACAGTGAAATATGGGACAAAATTATAAGTGAAAATATAAATATTTGCATTAAAAAGTTTCCTTGTAACACACAGGCTGTGGAAAAAGCCATAAAACTAGTTACTGATGCAAGTTCGGCTGTTTGTGAAACTGCAGCACGTGATGAATACATCCGAGCAAGAATAAAATCTAGACAAGAAATGCCAACATTCAACGCAAAGTCTCAGTTTTTCTCCTAAGTTCAACGAGCTACCCCGCATGCAGATGATGTGACTGAAGGCTGAACTGATATAAACGTATATTAGTCTTCTAATTCTTTGTACTTTTAGGTTAAATAATAGGTAAAGTGGATAAACATATTACTTTTATTTATTTAAATATTTCGAAAATATCAGTCCTTTTCCATATTTTTTTGAAAAAAGACCACGAGAGTTTGTTGTTTTTGTTGGGAATTTAGTGGGTAATTTTCTTTTTTTGTTACTTTTAGGGGTTTGTTTGGTATTCGCTATTCAAAAGTAGCAGAAATTGAAATCGCACGCATAGAGCATTCACCAACCTATTTTCTTTGACGTGTTGATACAAGTTTCACCATAACGCCTTTTACTTTAGTTTTAGGGTAGTTGCACCAACTTTTTCTTAACTGAAGTTTAATTAAACGTCGTTTTAATCATAAACGTTAGTTAAACTTGATTGTGTTGTACCGCTTGCAGTTAACAGCAGATTAGTTGAACCACAAAATTTAGGAATTTTCGTATTGTAACGAATTGTTGGGCAATTAAAAGTTAGGCGAGATTTCGTCTTGAGTGTTCCGTTTCCGTGTTTTTCTCTTTTTAAATAAAGACATTTGATAATATGAAATCGGAAAATAAAAGTAAAAGATTTTGAAATTTCACAAGTAACAATAAGTTGTAAATTGATATAATCGGTAAATATTGTGGCAAAGTACAAACATGCAATTAAAAATAACAGATGCTGTTAATACCAAAGAAAAATGTGAATACTTTTCTAAATCGCTTGAGATATTAGCAACTCTGGTTAGTCTATCTATCTATAAATCGCAACTTTAAATATTTTTTTTTTCAATAAAGCGGTTTTTCTCTCCACATAATCGTGGACATAAATACTTTTAGTAAATTAAATAAAATTGTCCTTGCTTTGAGCTATAACCTCGACTTTATCACCATATCGACATAATTATTTAATATACATATGGCTATCGTATCCGCTTAAGTTATGAGATACTACTGGTGCAAAATTAGGTAACTTGAAATTTAAATTGCAAATCGAATGAGCAGCACCAGGTCTTTTATTTTCCGTAATGTGGCAATGATCTTTAACTTTATCATTCTCATCTAGTGAATATTCACATATGCTACATATTGTAGCATTTCTAGAAACATCGATTTCCTCACGTGTTAAACGCTTCATTGGAACAATATCTTTTATAGATGTCGTAAATCAGTTCCAATACACGATACAAATACTTGGGCTGCATCACTCTTCCTGTCTCAGTTATACAGAATGCCTAAAAAGGTGTCTTATGCTCTCCAGCACCATTAAAACAGTTTGCTTTTATAACCGAGGTTTTCTAAAAAACTTATAATTATCCATTTCTAATTAATTTTGGCGTTGAAGTACGCGCCCAGAAAAACCCTTTTCAATACCATCCAAGATTTCCAAATTATCGCCGAATATATCGTCATATTCAATATTCGAAGTTAAACTGAGTTTATTTTTAAACTTAAATAAAGTAAGCTTGGTGCCTTTACTTATTAAATGTTTAATTTTACTTTTAAATAACCCTGTATCGCAAGTGTGTATAGTATGCTTCTTTAGTGTTTTGTAAACGTTAATAAATGAAGAGGGTGTTCAAGCCGTACGCTTCATTTTTTTTTTTTTTGTTTTATATTAAATCAAAATTTCATGAATTTTCATTGCGCTTTCATTTCTTAGTGGGTTATTAGTTTTTAAGGTATTAAGAAAATAAAATTGATTTCATTAAGGTGCTCTGCTATATCCATCCATAAAATCGGTATCTTAATATTTTCTTCTGTTTCGCGCATAATTTTTTATTGCAAATACTGGGTGAAGCCCAAAAACGGTCCTGCCAGTAAGAGAGTGTAAAATCTCGAGTCGTCCGTGCGGTACCACTTAAATAATCTCAATTTGTGTCCCGTCGTACTGGCTGAACTGGACGAGCGAACGTGAATTTGTAGACAACAAGGTAGGCGAAGAAACTTTTACCAGCATCCGGGTTGTTAATAAATTAAATGTCTAATATTCCAGAATTAATATTTAAATCAGCGGCCTAAAATTACTACAAAAAATTATATTCATTTACAATTTTAATTCAGAGGGCTTCCTTTTTTTCTAAGTAAGGAGTTTATTATCAATTACTACTCATTAATTTTAGACAACCTACATTTCTGTTAAACTCAATGTTAGGTAAGTCCTTTTAAAACTTTATTTTATATTTAGTGTTCGTTCTCAACTTTGTACTATTATTTTAGTATCCCCTGATGATGAGTGCTTAAGCACTTAAAACATGTCGGGGGCTTAAAATATACTTTAAATAATAAACTGTGGAGGAATACTGCATTATTTCATTTATATTACAATGACTCCACTGAAAATATGGATTATTTATTCAATTACTAATAAATTATGTTTCTTGCAAGCTTGCGAAATCGTTCAAAATACGGTTTCTTAGACAGACTTCTTTACTTAAAATAGAACTATCGATTCCAAGATCTTATTTCTCCTCCACTATTCTAAAAGCAAACTTCTCTTATCAGATCATCATTACAAATCCACAAGTATCTTAATTTATTACATATTATATTACTCTATGAGCTTTTAAGAGTTCTCGGACTCAGCAAAAATATATCTGTTGAAACAGTATTTACTTAGTGATACCAATATATATTCGTCAATATTATTTATGCATTTGCTGTACCGAACAAAGAGCTTTACTTTACCAAAATATAACCAAATTCGCATATTCTGTGATAAAATTGATTCTGAAAATGTGTTTCCAGATTTAATAATCTACCTCATATAAGGTTATGAAATTGTTAGGAAGTAGGTACAACTAACATGAAACCTAACGACAATATAAGTTTATCTAAATGGGTTGTTTTATCATCTAATATTTCCCTCTGTGAAACAACAGATAATAAAAATTTTACGGATAAAAAGTTTAATATTACATACGAAACATCGTTCAGGAGAACTGAAAGCTAAGTAGGCAAAAGTACAATATATAACAGAAAATGCATATTTATATTATTTCCTCTTTTAGTTGCAGAAGTTTTTTATGTTAAATACATAAAGCTGACATGAAGGAAACTTTATACTAATATATATAAAGGAACGTCAGTCAACAAAAAGGATAAAAGTAAAATCAAATCTTCACATTAAATTTTACTCAATTTCAAATGGCCACAAATGAGAAAACGGATTGGTACGTCTTTCAAGGGATTAAATCGGGAAAACTAGATTTTGATAAAATTCGCGAGGTATTTGCTTTATCTGAAAAAAAAAGATTAATTCAGTTTTGATTTACGGGTAGGTGATAAAAATGCTAAAAAGGATTCTTTAGACGTTGCCGTTGGATTGAGCCCTGATATGTAAGGAAACTTGTACTTTGTCGATTAGTAACTAAAAATATATGCATATTGTAATACAGAGAATAAAGTTTTGTTTTTAACTATATATAGCCTGTTCAAAATGAACTATTTTAGCACTATTGTTAACTTTCATATCACCGGCGCTTTGTAGGCTTTTTAACTAATCTTACAAAAAGGGAATATTTTCTTCTTGCTGGGAAACTGCGCGAGTCTAGCTAATACTCAAAAAGGGCAAGAAGACTTAGCCAAACAACTATCGTCCAGTCGCATTGCTTTCGATTATATCAAAAGTGGAGAAGGCTATCAACGAAAAATTATTAAAGTACCTGAAAGGCTTTAACATTGTTAGTGACCGCCAGTATGGATTCCGCAAATCTAGATCAACAAGATACCTTCTCCCTAATGTTACTTACGTTTGGAACAACGCAATAGAACATCAAGTCCCGGGCGGTAGCACTGGACAATTCCAAGGTATTTGATCGAGAATGGCATGAGGGGCTCCTAACTAATGTGAGAGCGTACGGAATGACGGTTCAATTTTCTTCATGGCTGTCAAGTTTCCCCAAATACCGTTCTCTGCGAGTGGCGATGGACGGATTTCTTTCAGACACATTTAACATCAACGTCGGAGTCCCTCAAGGTTCTATGTTATCGCCCACCCTATTCTTACTATACTTTAACGATCTTTTGGAAAACACTAAAAATCCTGTATATAGCCTAGCTGATAAAAGCACACTTGTTTCATCTTTTACTTTGGATGCTCGGACATCGACTGCCAATAAACATCCCTGTAGGCAGCAAGAGGTTGCCAGGACCGGACTGACAATTGTAAAATACGAATTTAAAAGGAAATAAGCAAAAACAATTCATTATTAGAAAATAGTACCGCCATTACATTTTGAGGGTAGGGGGGTTTAAAAATCGATAAAAAAATTCCAGGTCCGTATTTAAAAAAATAAAGTTGATGTTGGCCGCTCGGAGACGAAACGTCGGATCTTTAGTTAAATAACGTCATTTTGTAGAGGAGAAAAAGTTGCAACGACAAAGTGTCATTTATTTTTAAATAGCTATTCAAATGAGCTCAGGAAAAAATAAAAACGATTTTGCAAAATTTCGGTTTTTTTCGAATAATATCGGAAATATTCGGAATTTTAAAACTTTTAAAGCGGCATTTTAATCAGCACCGAATTGCACAACTTTGCCCCTATTTAACCGTTTCTCTAACTCCTATGGTTTCCGAGATCCCAATGCTCGTATGTCGAATTTGTAACACCCTGTATAAGAATGTGGGAACACTTTTAAGAGATGCGATGATCAACGCTTTCGAAAATATGAAGAGACATGTGAAAGCGTAATAAAAATATTTAAGAGCCAAACTGTTTCATTTTCCCTAAAAAAATTTAAATATTTTAAATTGTAGGTTAATTTGATATCATCGCATTATAGGTGCCAATAATTAGATATTATACCCTATACAAACGATTTTTCTGAAATATTTTTGGATTTTTAAATTAATATTGGATTTGTTTCTTACATTATGTACAGGGTCATTCCGTGTATATTGACCCATATGCTAGCGGCATTATTAATAGAGATATCAAAAAACTAAGGTGAATAAAGCGTAGAATTTTATCTGAACTTTTTAAAGGAATTATCAGAAAGAACAAAAGACTGTTGGAACTTTAAAATTTCTGCACGAGTTGTGTTATTTTAGATGGAACACCCTGTATATTAACAGATATTTAAGAAGAGCATTTTGTACTGATTTCGAAAATATATAGTTTGATACCTTACTGACAAACCATTTAGAAAATATTTTAAATTAAAATTTTCTTTTAAAATTAATATTAAAATCGGGGTAGTCATGGACGAATGAATTGTTTGCTTTTGACACGCAATATTGTTATTTAGTTTATTGTCGTCATCCGAAAATGAAGTATACCGAGGAAGATAAGTGTGAATTTTTACGTATATTCTATAAAAATAATTCAAATGAATACAGGGCGAGGCAAGAATATCGGAAACTATATCCTAATTTGCCGCTTCCATCCAAATTATTAATATAATAATATATAATAATAATTACAAATATCGAGAGAGGATTTTGACTGCGAAAATCTATAAAGAGAAAACCACAAGTAGTTCAAGAGGATTTGGATAAAGTGTTAGATATTCTCCGCTAGTAAGGTTTTTACTGTTTTCTCATACTATTTTTTTTTCTAAAGAAAATACAACCCGGTCTATTGAAGAAGCTCATAATCATTTATTTTAGGCACATCACGAAAAAAAATACAGAAAATGCTTTGATCACATGCTTCTCATCTTTAGAAGATCTTAGCTGTGCAAAAATTAGATGATGAGCATAGGCGTAAGCGTTTGTTATACTGCCAAGAAATGCTTAGAAGGAAAAATGCGGCATATAATTTTTTAAAAAAATATTATGGAGTGATGAAGCGACATTTACCACAGCAGGAGTTTTCAATAGGAGAAACATGCACATATGGGCTACAACTAATCCCCTTAATATTGCAGAAATAAAATTCCAAGGTAGGAAACGTTTACATGTTTGGTGCGGTATAGTTAAAAATAAAGTCATAGGCTCTGTATTTTATGAAGGCTCCCTTAATGGACAAAGATATCTGGAATTTCTTAACAACAAACCAGAAGCTCGTTTAGAGGATTTGTCAATTAATGAGTACTGTCAGATGGCCTGGGATCAAGATGGAGCTCCCCCACATAACATAGTCCCTGTGACAGTATTTGAACATCCGCTGTGACGATTGGTTAGGAAGACACCGCACCATTCAATGGCCACCCAACAGCCCAGATCTTACCTCATTAGATGCTTTCCTATAGAGTTATCTAAAAAACAGGGTATATGCCGATAGAAACACAAACTTGCAGCATTTGAGACAAAAAATTAACCAAGAAATCGAAAGTTTAAACAACGACTACCCAGAAACATTTCAAATGCTATTAACAAATTAGAAGTTGATTATATAGATTGTATAGATAGAAATGGCGGTCACATCGAGCAACTGTAATTATTTTATCTTGTAAATGTTACTCCCAATATTTAAATTAATAAATTGTTTAATTAATCCATGGCTACCCCGATTTTAATATTAATTTTTAGAGAAAATTTTAATTTCAAATATTTTCTAAATTGCTTATCAGGAAGGTATCAAACTATATAGTTTTGAAATCAGTAGAAAATGCTTTACCCAAATATCTATTAATATACAGGGTGTTCCATTTAAAATAACACAACTCGTGCAAAAATTTTAAAGTTCCAACAGTCTTTTGTTTTTTCTGATAATTTTTTTAAAAAGTTCAAATAAAATTTTACAACTTCATTCACCTTAGTTTTTTCATATCTCTATTAATAATGCCGCTAGCATATGGGTCAATGTATACAGAATAACCCTGTACACACTCTATAGGAGCCGCCTCTAGCAATAGGCCAATGATGTTTTATTAGAAATCTTAACGCTAATAGTAACACTTTGGAGGCTATATTCGCATGAGAAAGTATTAAACTTCAAGAAAAGTTAGCTAGAAAAACTGTAAAAGTGTACGAAAGTGTATTTTCTTCTCAAGGATTATAAAATAATGCATACTAGGCATATTTTATATTTAGTCTCAGAACAAAGCAATCGGGACCAACACTTCTTATGAACTAGGAGTTTCATCTTCTATGAGAATTAAAACCGTTAGCGTTGACGGATTGATCAAATAAATCTACCTTTAAAAGGGAATCTCGTTTCACGGAATTTATTTTCGCTTAGCTTTAACTGTTGTCGCTCTCAGCTAAATCACTTAGCTATGTTTTATTAATGTTTTCAATTTAAAATTTATAAAGTTTCCCATTCGATGTTTATATTCCATTTTCATTTTTCAACCCTTCCAATGTTCGACTTTTCTTCAAAGCTAATGTTGGGAAACCTCAATGGCAACTTGACGGAAATCAGGCGCGTTTATACGATGCCTAAATATTTATGAAAATACGGTTTAGGAGCTCATTCGAGGCCATCATTGTTTGTTGGAAATTACTCTAACCAATAAAATGGAGACTATATCAAGCTACAGATGACAAATTTCGAAGAAAATAGGCACGTATACCGGGTGTTGCACCGCCAGAATGACCAAATTATGATATTCCATGCAAATTTTACTACCCTCTGATAGTGGCTCCCGTATTAATCCTACATCAAAATTGACCTTTTTGAAGGTCCTCGTATGTTGGATTCACACACCAAATTTCATTATTTTCTAATAAAAAATGATGATTCTACTAATTTAGTAAAAGCAAGTACTTCAAACAGAAACAAATAAATAACTTTTAATTCGTTTTTTAGAAAAAAATAAAATTTGTGTGTAAGTCCACCATACCTTCAAAAAAGTCTAATTCAATAAATTGTAATGTTAGCTTAACCCATTAGCGCCTGAATTTTAGATTTTTCGATTTTTTAGTTTTTAATGTTAAATTATTTCTAACAAAAAAGTATTATGATGGAATCCCATTTAACTTATATTTTTTGAAATATAGTCCGTTACCATATGGTAACACTAGGCGCATGTACTCCCAATTATACATACAATCTAATAGTACCTATAATAGGCAAAATAGGTGATATAATTTTTTTAAAATGAACAAGTGAAATAATAAATATAATAAGTATGGTATATTACATAGTATCTAGACATTTTATAAACTGAAAATAAAATCTAGCTTACAAAGAAATATATTATATACACTAGCGGGTGTGAAATGGGACGAAGCAGTCAATACGTAGGCCAATTTTGCATTTTGAACACATTGTTCTTACGACCGATGTATAGGAAGTGTTATTACATCTTCTTCTTTTTTTTCCCTCCGTGTGTTTAACTAGATGGCCAGTATTGTCAAATCTAAGATCCGCAGATACTCGACTTCCCACAGATGCTGAAGGTGAAGCTGACGGTCTTCCAGCCCCTTTGCTTGAAATTCCATATTTTTTTAAATAAATATTGGCAATTTCCCTTTTGAATGTTAATTGCGAAATTTTGCATCTCCTAGCTTTGTTGTATAACACCCAGCTGTTTTGTAGAGCGGCATCAAGTAACCATGTAAAAATAGGCCAATACCATTTTTTGCTACGTATGCCTATTCTATAACATGATATATTCTGATCCATTTGGTCCGTACCTCCCATAAAATTATTATATTTCAAAATTAGCTGCGGTCTCGGAATTTGAATACTGCGCTTATCTTTCTGTGAAAATCTTTTCACCTGCGTAACTTCCTTGGTACCACAGAATCACGATATCATGGTTACAACAGCGTTGTCCATCCATCTGACATAAATTAGACCATCATTTTTTTCAATAGCTTTCTCAAAATACCCCCTTTCCTTCCGTTGAAATAAACTTTTCGCAGTTAAGGGGCATCCTTTAGGAATACGGTTTTCGCGATAAATCCTCCTGGATAAATCGACCTCTACAAATTCATCCTGGATTTGATCGTAATTAACACCAATTCTTTCATTGTTCGCTAGACGTATTTCTGCATTTGCTCGTAGCTGCGTGGATGAAAGGTTATCAACTAGCCTGCAAATTTAAAACTGAGTATTAGCAATAAAACACCTTGTCCGTGTGCATATTTACGTTTCCCATACAGCTAGGGCGACAAGGAAAAGGAGTGCTCCGTTGTTCATTCCGTTCCCTATGACGTGAGGGCGACTTGTCGCCCTGGCCGTATAAGCGAAACGTAAAAATGCCGCCCGTGTCGCACATAATAGACATGTAAATACTTATGTACCTACTTATATTTATATATTATACATGTACTAATAAAGCATATAGATTTTAGCAGTACTTACCCGCCTTCATCCTCATCCGCGGAATCTTTGTCAGTATCCACATTTGGTTCATGAGGCTCTACAAAAATGTCTCCGTCAATATCCTCACTATATGCCATTTCAATAGCTTCTGCAAGTGAAAACCCCTTTCTGAGTATAAAATATAAAATTTAGGTATGCTAAGCGCCTAGCGTAACCATATGGTTACACCCATATGGAAGCTACTGCCAGTACCCTACTTTCATATAAAATATTACAAATCATACGAAAAAATATTTAGTTGTTCTTGAACAATAGTTCTAAAACTATAAATTCTATAAAATCTAAGCGCTTTCCACTATACAATACTTACTCTAAGCGAATGTCCATAGTTTTTTTGTAATCGATAATCCTATAATAACGCGCGAACCTCACTCTTCGACTAACCTCTCAACACTAAATTCGCTTAAATTTTCACGTTGATCAGCTCTTGGGGATTCAGTTGACACATGCGCGCCATCTCATTAGCTTGCCAAACACCCACGAAACCATCCGAATCCTAAGTAAGTTTGGTGTTACCATATGGTCACTCAGGGCGCTAATGGGTTAATAGGGAGCCAATATTTGAGAGTAGCGAAATTTGAACAGGATTTCATCGTTTCCTATCGTTTTTGTAGAAACTATCGAATAAACAATAAGTTCTAGCTACCAGTGCCAGAAGTACATCACTTTGCCTGAACAAACCCGAAATAATCAAACAATTAATAAAATCTTTTTATTTCCAAAGAGTCAAAAACAGTTAATCATTGAGTTTTATTGTAGTGCAAATAGATATTTAAACTACCATTCCTACCACAAACATAGCATTTAGGTGAACTTAATGAAACAAATGAAAACGAGAGTTTCGAAAATTTCACACCCATCTTTCCTAAAAAAGAACTTTAATATGTATTCTTCTCCAACTTTTCATCGATAACCATACCCTCTCCCATTGGTAAAGAAGATACTATTCAGCACGTCTTCCACTTTAACCACTTTAACACAAGTACCCAATGTGGATATTATTAACACTAACAACAATAACAAAAATATAACTGAAGCCTGAAGCGACTTTGAACATTAAATTCACCTCATTGCCGTACATAAGGGAGGTCACCCCAAAACAATCTAGGCTTCTCAGAGAAATAGATAATATAAAGATTGCATACAAACCAGTACTTACAATAAACTCTATACATTCAAAACTTAAAGATAAAACACAACCCAATCAACTGTCGGACGTTGTCTACAAAATCCCTTGTACGGACTGCAATAAAGTATACATAGGTCAAACTTCTAGACCCTTGTCTAGTAAAGTCACGAACAACAGGAGTGATTGTACACACCATCCAGAGAGATGTGGTCTTGCTGAACATGCTAATAATTTTGATCACAACATTAACTTTAATTCAGCTGAGATTCTAACCACACAAGCTAACTAAGTATATAAAAATATTGTTTTTGGAAATGACTTTTATTGCTCAAGAACCCAATTGTATGAACAAAAGAACAGATATTCGACATTTAAGTGTAATTTACTCATATATTCTCCACTTATATAGTAATTTACTTACAATCAATTCCAATGATAACAACACTCGGAACCTCATATAATATGGTGTTTCAGGTTTGCTGCATGCTAACACTTAAATCCAAAAAGCCTCAGTTTAATACTAGCTTTATTGAAAACTGCATTAAAATTTCTGACATACTGAATGATAGATGAAAATGACAGTTTTTCCTAGCCTATTTCAGTCACATAAAAAATTGTTACACGCAGGACTTGTTCTCCCGCGTGATATTTCCGTAGACTTTGAATTATATAACAGTATTTCATAATGTAACCAGTTAATTTCGATTTTAATTTTAAATTGTGTGTTTCTTCGTACATACACAATGGTTTTAATAGTATCTCCAGACGTAGGCTTTAATTGCAATTGACTTTGATTTTCAACACGTTTTTTTCTCACATGTCTCTTATTTTATACGAACATCTTTATGAACAATCTCAAGAAAGTTGTAAGTTAACATTATGATTATTAATCACAACAATTTTCCTAATTTCAATTTATATAAGTTTGTTCTCTTCCTGAGGATGGAAATGAAATAAATGATTTCCGAAAGCTTGGAATAACTTTAAAGAGTATTCTTTCATTTGTTGCACTCCTCAAGTCATTTACATCTAGTACAGGAGTTTTATAAACAAGAACATTTAGATGACCTCATAAATAGAAATCTAGAGGATTAATATTAGAACTGCGAGCTGGCCAATTTTGAAGTCCTGCATGCCCAATCCAACGATTATGGTAGGTTATGTCGAGGTGCTGACAAGCAAGAACACTAAAATGAGCTGGAGCCCCGTCGTGTATAAACCACAAGTTGACTCTTAAATCTAGGGGTACTTCTTCTAGCAAAATGGGTAAATGATGTCGCAAAAAGTCCGTGTAGGATTCACCTGTTAATTTTGGCGGTAAAAACAATGGGCCAATTAGGTAGTTGCCAATAATTCCTACCCAAACGTTGAGCGAAAATTGTTGCTAAATGACTTTCTCTAATAACGTGGGGATTTTCGTCGGCACAAAAATGGTAATTGTGAAAGTTCACAATAGCATCTCGTGAAAAACTTGCCTCGTCCGTAACTAAAATATTTGGTAAAAAATCATTATTGTGCGCCATCCTATGAATCAACCACCTGCAAAACATTAATGTTGGGTGAAAATCCCGAGGCAGTAGAACTTGGACCCGCTGTATGTGATATGGGTACAGGAAGTTCTTTTTAGAACTTTCCAAACGGTTTTTGGGCTGACTTGACTTTAAGCTACAGTGCAATCTTCCAGGTACTATTTGGAGGATTTTCTTCTATCGCATGTAGTAAAGCTTCTTCTAGTTCAAGCGTTGTTACAGTTTCTGGTCTTCCACCACCTGTATTTTTATTAAAACTCCCAGTTTCACATAATCTTACATGTAGCGTTCTAAATGTTTTAGCACATAGGATCTCTGGTTAGGATATCTGTCCTGGTAAATTCTCCATGCTTCTTTGACATTTCCATTCGCTAATCTATAAATAAAGTGCATGTCAGCCATTCCGCGTTAGCAAAAATTATTCATGATGGAATGACTGCTAATTGACAACTCTGAATTTAACTTATAATATGACAATACTATCACTGTCAGCTGCTCTCCAAAGCAGGTAGGTAGGTACTTCATTTGGCCTGACAATAATAATGTGTTATAAATAGCAGATGTGATAATAAAAGTAAACCTATCAAAACCAGTCGTGCATTTTATCAGAAGGGGACATTTTGCCCATTTACTGTAAGGTCGAAATTGTTTATTTCTTATTTTTGGTTGTTATTTTATGTTGTGCACAGTGGCGTGTTTACCATGGAAGCTAGGAAAGCACAGCTTCCCCTAAACGATTTACTTAAAAAAAGAAATCATCCAATACAATCCTACTAGAACTTACAATTAATTTTTAAAATGGTCCTAAATTTTATTTGTAAATCGGGCGAATCCGACCGCATTTTCATAAAGCATCCTTGATGAAAGAACTCCATAATCTAATTCTCTGCCACAGTATACGGAACTATACAGTAGCGACACGAGCTGTCGGTTCCTTTGATCTCCAGGGGTCAGTTCCAGTGACAGAAGGATGACGGTATTGTCCTCTATTACACTGAGAAAACATATGATAATTTATGTTGAAATCGCTTTTACACTGAAAAAAGTCCATTTAAAAACAATCAATAATAGCATGAAGATATTCAGCTCAGATTATATTTTAGTTGTTTGATAAAACTTATTCTACATGCTAACTAATTAAAGATAGTAAATTCTTCCGTTTTTGTCGAGGTTTTTATTTACGTTAAGTTGCCTTTTCGGAGCAATATATACTCGTATGACCCGTTATTTTGAGTAGTAATTGCACAAGAAGGTAGGTTAGGTACACATCTTAAATTACCCTGTGTTGTGAACCAGAGTGTGTTGCTTAAGAAGGTGAAGAAATAGACCAGCGTGAAGTTGTTGGAAGTAATATACATACAGGGTGAGTCTGGAGGAATGGGTCTAACTATAAGGGTGTAATCTATCTAAAAAACTTAAGTAGTGATGCTCTGTACATTACACAAACCATAAATAAAAATCATATTGACGTATTCGAGATGTGAATAGATGTGTGGGACTTTATAAAATTTAAATGATACAAATCCGAAAGTTAACGATGAATTAATGTAACTTTTTATACCGACACTAAAGGGTAGTGACAGCAGAACAATTATTACTGAAAAGCGAAAAATAATACCATTTAAGGACAGGAATGCTATACTCAAAACCCAATATATTATAGTCAGTGACGTAGCTATCAGAACCATGGAAACGAATGCAAACCACCAATGACAATACAGTATTTTGGCAGTTTCTATGATTCTGATAGCTACGTTACTGACTATAATATCGGGTTTAGACTTTAGAGTATAAATTAATGCAATATTTTGTTTTTTCGTTATAACTTGAAAACAAATGAATATTGGATAACATTTCAGTTTTTTATTATTATTTTGATACATAGATGACACCCTTAGAGTTTGGCCGATTCCTCCCGACTCACCCTGTATATATATTTTTTAAAAAATCCTAAAAAGATTTACAAAACCGCAAAACTTGCATAAATAATTTTGCAAATGTTTAGCCGTTTTATTGGCGATTTGCAGGATTTGCTACGTTGCATCTTTAAAAGTGTGGAAGCAGTAAAGTAGAAAAATAAACAAAATTATAGTATTATATTAAAATGTAATAAACAAATAAAATACAAAAGGTAACAAAATTTTTACTGTATTATTAAGACAAATTTTGATATGCATTATAGTAATAAATTTATCACAAATTGCATAGAAGTCATCAATGGTCCATTCGTGTTTGTCTTCTTTAAGAACAGACTTATGTTGTTTCCTCAAAGCCTTAATTTGCCCTCTTACTTTTTGCTTCCTTGGTCTTCCGGAGCTTAAGATTGCCGGTGTTTGAGTTCCTATTGTTGGGGAGTGCAAAGGTGAAGGAGGACTAGCAACTGCACAAACAATAGTAAGTCCGGAAGAATGAACAGTGCTTTGGCCTTAAACAAAAAGTTTAATTTATATACAACATATGTTATGACCGAAGCATACAGTAACCTTTTTTTATGGTACTACAATCACTCTAGTTTTATAATACATTTTTCAAAACAAAACAACATACTAATAAAAGTATTTTATAAAGTACAATAAGATATAAACTTAAACATTGTTTATGATTTACAAAACTTGCTTCCACTACTTTACTGCTTTTTATCAGTAAAAGTTGTTGATAGGTACAAAAAATGTAAACTTTTTGGAAGGTGATAAAGATAAATGTCATACCTGCGAATGATGTTGATGCTTCCATTGAAGGCACAATACAAGCTCTTTTTGGCTGACTGGATTGACTCTCTTCGACACTTGAAACATCTACAAGTTAACATTATTTTAAATATAAAACAAAAGAGTAATAGGTACAAAATAAGGTCTTTTTTATTTGTGACTCAATAATATGTTCAACTTTCCATAAGACACTCGGAACCAAAAATTAACTGTAATAGTAGGTACAGTATAAATGGATTATATTGTGGTAATTTGATTTTATCAATTTACCCGGTATTGCGTGTAAAAATAATGTGGGTTGGGCCCTATCAAACAAACGTGGTCGTACACCACCTTTGGATATAAACTTTTGTTCAAAGTGTTTATCACATAGCCGATAATTTTTATTGACTTTATTTGAATTCATGCCTAGTAAATCTTCCCTGTTGCAAGCTTTCAGCCAGATTTTAGCCCTAAAATATAAATTAAATTATTCCTAAAAACAAATAACAAGGAGACAAACTGTTTATTTTAGCAGCGATAAAATTATTCTGCATTTATATTTCTGAGTATTTATCCACCGTTTTTACAGCAATAAAATTAAATTTAAAACATACCTTTCTGGGTCTTTAGGAAAAGCAAAAAAACTGGTTCCAATATCACTTTGTGCAGGGCAAGGGCTATAAGCACATCTGCTCCTTCTTTTTTCTTGGGGATCCATCGAAAATCAGCAAAAGTTCGACACACATACTTCAAACCACCTTGAAATACTTAAACGCACGATAAAAATCAATAAATTACAAAAAGTAAACAAACCACAATCCACACAAGCTTTGTTTACCTTTCTGACTGACTTATTTGCCACTAAAAAGATGGCCGCTACGCGCATTGCGCAGAGAAATTTGGGTCTTTCTAAATCGCCTCGTGTCGCTACTGTATAGTTCCCGTATACTGTGTCTCTACCTCGATGACCACTTCACGGTGATGCCCGATTAATTTCGAGACGTACCGACGCGCCATTCGCGCTGGCCTCCTCCCGCGGATTGTTGGAAGCGATTGGAAGGCAGCGTACTGCCGTATATTGTTTTAATGCATCAAACAAATTATAGTTGCGCGTGTCTAGGCGAAATTTAAAACCGTGCATAAAATATTGGGAAAATTACGCTGTTTTTAAACAGATTATTATTTTAATTATGGATCCTGTTGCTAGTTCAAGTTCGGCTGAAATTGAAAATAGACTTTTGTGTGAGTGTATTGTGTGTCAGATAGTGGTAAAAGGATTTTCCACTTATATTTTTGAGGAAAATTTGAAATATCATCCCCGATGGGGAAAAAATTTCAAATTTTTTGTTATTAAAATATTAAAAAATATATTTTAAATTGATGCACTTCATATGCGTAATAATTTGTCAAGATTTACACAAAAAAGGGCGTGGCATCCCAAAAATTTTCGCCTGCGGCGCAAGAAACAACGCCTTCGCGGCATGAATGCGCAACACTTTCGCCGGCCCTGGTTACAGCTTCCCATTCTGTTAAAGTCTGGACACGCCACTGGTGCATGGATAGCTTTTAGAATGAGTTAAAGTGATTTTTTTTCTTTTTATCGCAAGCAAAGCCAAATATAAAAAAAAACACAAGAAACCCAAAAGTTGTATTTGTAGTTGCTTAATCTGAGCAAATAAAAAAAACTAAAAAAAAAGGCAGTGGCGTACTTTTTCTTCTCAATAATAATTGGCTGTGGTGCCCACTGAGACACCACTGGACCTAATAATTTCAATACAGTTAGGGCTAAATAAGCGCCTTGTTACTTCAAATAACTGAACCGAATTTCAACCAAATCGGTTTAAGAAAATTTATAACTTCTTTTTCTTAAGCTTTATCTTAGAAACGAAGCAACTCCGGTCATATGTTTATACGAACTTTTTTTCTTAAAACGACCTTACGTATCACCCTCTGAAGTTTCGTACCGTAGTTAGGAAGCACCCTGTATTATAATTAACATAATTAATAATTGTGAATGACCATAATAATAAACAACAATATATTCAGATACATGTATAAATATTTATAGTAAAAATAAAAATATTTGGTACGTCTATGTCTGCCTTTCAATATCATTAAAGCGTCGAACACGCTATCTTGTGCTACTCTGTTATATTCAGGGTTTGATTTACAGGGTTAAGTAGGCGAATAAAGAAAGGCGAATCTGAATTACTAGGAAAATCGGTGAAAAACGATCTATTTAAGTTTGCCCACCAATTACGCGTTTTCAATATAAAATTAAAGTTTATTGCTCTGTCTCTATTTCAAACAGATTATGACATATAATAATTATATGACTTATATATCAGAATTTAAAAGATTAAGAATTTATTTAGCGTTTTTATTTTATTGTCAAAAATCTCTATAGTATTTTGTTACATGGCACGATATTCTTTACTTAATGCTTCAGCTAAGGAGAACCCTATGAAAGGTCGGTCAATACAAATCTAGTATTATATGTTTTCCCGCAGGAAACTTTAAGTTGGAGACCTTTTTCGGTTAGAAAAGAAATTGGATGTAAACATTACAATGTTTATTTTGTCAGTCAAGTCAAAATAGTGTATTAAAGTTCAAGTTTTATAAAGCCTCACTTTAGCGCACGCGTCCAGGTTAGAAAGCGAGCCGCTGGCTGGACAAATGCGCTAATAGCTTTATAAATAAATAAATAAATAAATAAAGCCTTTATTTAATTCTCAATAAATGTATGCAATACGTATACGAAAATAGACGGCGAGATCTAGCATAGGCTATTTTATCTAACTGTCTGTTTTTAGAAATTGCTAAAACGACAATATAAAATTATAATAATTATTACCAGAACCTTTCTAATAAGTAGGTACTATTGTATGCCTTGGAATAGTAAACCTTTGGCGGTGGCGTGTCTGCCTCTCATGATTGTCGCTACCTCGAATCAACTTACCGGAAAGGTATTCCGGATTATTCGTTAAGACAATTTTGTGGACTAGAGTGGACATATGCAAATAAAACCTTTTATCTAAATTGAGCCAGTTGGAAGCCCCGAACAAGGGAGTAACATGATCATATTTCCTTAAGTTGTAGCAGAATTTTAAGCAAGAATTCTGTAATTTTTGTAAAGTATTTTTTTCACGAACAGTCAAAGCCGGCCAATACACAACAACACAATATGACAATAAAGACAGAATAAGAGAATCGCAAAGTCTCAACTTGATATTCGTTGTTAAAGTATCTTTATGCATATAGAGAACCTTAAGTTTATAATAAGACTTTTGTACCAGTTGGGATACATGGGTTTCAAACCTTAGGTTGTTATTAATGACGATGCCCAAGTTTTTACCATTTTCTGATTCATTTTTGTATGTCTTCTTTAATAAAAATATATAAAATCTAAAAGAAGAATGAATTAACTACCTTTCTACCTTCTACCTTTAATATTGGTAATACTATCAAAATATCTAGTCTTTTCCTGTCAACAAAATAATTTTTTTTGCCCGTGTTGGTGCAGCCAAACATACAATAATAAAAAAGGAGATTTTACTGATTACAACTTGGCATGCCATACGTCAACAGAGTAAAACATTTAATAAATAATATCACTACCAACCTACTTTTAAAAAATAAAATGGCGGTTGGTTCCTTGTTTGTTAACACCATCCAGTTTCGGTACACTCTATGTCGAAAATACATAAATATTCTTATGATAGCAGTTAATGTATTAAAAACGTAATTTTATAATACTTAAAACTTTATACTCTCGACATATAAAAGTTAAATTCTTAAATATCCATTAATTTAAGTAAACGCCAGACTTTAATTTTCGGGTTTTATTTAATCTCTAAAAAGTTAGAATGGCTGTTTCAAAAGCCGAATTTATTTAACACAAAAGTTTTACAATAAAGGCTAAATTCCGTCCGACAAATTTTTTGGTGGTTTGGCTTTATATCCTATACGTTTTATTTGACATGGTGCATTTAACAACAGAGCATTAGTTCCTAATTAAAGTTTGTTTTTGTGAAAATAGACAGGATACGACAGTGAAACTATGCTATTTTAACGGGCTACATTGTTTTCTGATTGGTGTAGATAACCATGAAATAATTAGTATTAAGAATTGAAACGCATATGCCACCACACACAAGGATTCGAAAATAGTTGGAAGGTTTCATTTTTGAAATTTGTTTGGCACACAATGATACCAAAATCATTTTCTTGTAGGGATTTGTACCCTTTGAGTGAGTATAATTGTCACAAAGAACGTAAACAGTCAGCAAAAAATTTGAAAACCAGGAAATAAAACAAAAGACAAAGCAGCAGTTCAAAAATTAGGTAGAGCAAAGGCTGATAAAGAGTTCGTATCTTTTAAGAGTACGCACTATACTTTTTTCGTTACGTATCAACATCTGAGGCGTGTCTTATCAAAACTGATAATCTCCCACCTAGCCCATTTTGAGTGAAATGAGAAATATTATAAAACATTAGTATGTAATCAAACATATTATTATATTTTTTAAGTTTTTATAATGGAGATTGATCTATTTGATATGAACAGCCGGAAATTGATTTGCAGCAAATAAAATATTATTAGTACTGATTTACCCATATTATAACTAAAATGATATTAAAAAAAAAATTAAGAAAAATAAATAGAGATAAAGCCAGATGGCTCCATCTCGGTAAAGAACACCAATTCTCCAGCATACTGTTTAGTCCCGCTTTTTCTGTTTTAAAAGAGACACCTATGCTTTTTCCTTTTGCCAGAACCCATAGCCTCACTGACGAGCTGTAATACAGCGAAACGCGTCTGGGAATGGATCTGGCAGAACGAAAAAGCAAGCCCTTGATATTTTCTTAAGAAAAATAGTTCCTCATTTCGTTCCCAGCCTAATCTATAATGCTTTTCTAAAAGAGTTTTAACATAATATTTGTTGTTTCTTGTATTACATTTACAGTGTATCTTGCCGCAGGTCGAAAAGTATCCATATTTTTGTTTTTCTTGGTTATTGATTTAAACTCATTCATGTCATGCCGATGAACAGGATTAACTCTTAGTAGAATATTGTTAGCCACTTCTACAAATGTAAAATCGTCTGCATTCAATTATTTTGAAATGTAATGAGCTAGTAGATTCTAAAACTGTATCTGAGCCTCTTTAAAAAACCGTTACCTTGCAATTGGTCCCAAGTTCTACAATGGTACCATGTTCAAGAATTATACCTTTATATTGATCTGGATTGACAATATTTTCGTTTTATTTAATTTCTCTAAAACTCTATCAGGAGGCATAAGCGAATGCCCTGTAACCAGAAACACAAGCTCAATGACTTCAATATTTTTGGATGTTATTTACATTAACAAAAACGAGCAGGCTGCCTAACGAGGCAATTTCATTCGATCCTTTTATGTGTTCGTCTTCTGTCCATATATATCAACATGTGTTACTTTTGTCAAGCTATTTTTTTGAGCATCCGTTGATAATTGTAAAATTGTAAAGATATAACTGGCGGATATAATAACAAATTTGATCAGGTATTTTGGAAAATGCTAGATTTTTTTTCGCAGTCAAAACAAAACGTAATGAGGTCTTCCCGTCTTTCTTTAGCCTTAGATCTAAATTTGAGTAACTGCTTGTCAGCCATAAGTTAGTTTAGACTTCTGAACAACATCCGGCCCACTCTTAATCCTTAAAGTTAATTAAATACAAGTGGTAGGCGTCTGTGGCAGGGTGTCCAAATCCTAAACTGAATTTATATTAAAGATCTTCCAGAAAAATGTGCGCTTACTTTTAGAGAGTCAGCCGTTTAATTGTTGCATATTCTAAAAAGTTTATTAATGCTTAACACTGAGCTTAAATGCTGCCTTGACAAAGAACATCCGCAATAGCGCGAAACATGACACATAAAAGTTTTTATAAAATACATAACTGCCAAGTACTTGTCTTTATATTTACTACATCTTTTATCACTTCCCCTATTTTCTATTGGAGCATGACCAGTCTTTAAAAAGTTATCCAAAACACGCTGGACCCGGCATCTTGAAAAATTGAGCACTTTCAAAAACGCTACTTGACAAACAGGAATTGGTATACCATCACTTAGGGCGGAATATATGCACTATTGTGAAATAAATCCAATTGAATTGATATATGCACAAATGGAAGCCTACCTAGCAAGAAATAACACCGCATTTAAAATAAATGATGTAAGTAAGTTATTGAAATACTTATTAACGAGAGAAAATTTTCAAGAAGTCGTAAAATATAAAGAGGGAAAAAAATGCGGGACTGACAGCATGATGGAAACAACTGTAAAACTATTATTAGTTATTACTTCAGCTGACTTAATTACAAGAATCGGTCGTACGAATGAACAACGTAACAGAAAAAAAAATAAGAAATTTGTAATGTAGTACAGGAAGGAGAAAATAAGCAAGCATTCGGAAATGATGTTAATAATGTAAAAATGCGTTATGATTCAAGGTGTTTTCGGAGTCGACATCTAAATTAAAGTCTGCTAGTTCTTTTCAGCATTCGCTTTTTTTATTTCGTGTCATGACCACACAATTATGTGCTTGTTTTCTCTCCAAACAAATGCAAACATCTTATTTCGACCTCCAAGGGCAGAAACGAAATATAACCTGTTTACACGACCTTCGGTTTATAAATATGTGCCATATTGTGGACATTGGACATCGATATATACCTACATAATATGGCTACCCTTGTCGTAAATTTCATGGACCTTGTAGACGCGAGTAAACAAGATAATATTGTGATAGTGGCTGCATTCTCTATTTCGTATTTTGCGTTGTTTCAAATAAATGTATAATGCACTGAGAGTGTTTACTTGGAAAATTCGACTTATTGGCTAGAGGATATCCAGTACAGAAAATGGCAAAAGTAAATTTAGGAAATATTTACGTCGCATAGTAATCCTTTTAATTGCAGATACGGTTGGCAGATGGCTAAGTGGACATATTGTTTTTTTCTACAACTGTATAAATAAATTAACCTTCGCGCCCTAGCAACACGAAAGGTCACGAAAGTGAACATTAGAGTTACCTGAATATTATACGTTGCTAGCTACGAAAGTAGTATGATTCTAGGTACGAAAGTGCTACATTCGGTGCCAGGACAAAAAAAACACGAATACTCATAGGAAATTTTTATTGTATATACTGTAACGGTAATTTCTAATTTGTTTCATCAAGTTCTCATTGTTTGGAATCTTATTTCCCTCGTATTTATTATTTTAACCTTTTATTTGACATGAAGTCATTATTGACTGATTCATATTTTACAAGACAATAGCTGCGTTCGGCAAATACATCTGCGATAGAATTGATTTTTTGTCACGTGACCACAGATCAGTCGGAGAAATTTGTAATAAAAGAACGGTACCAAACAACTCTCTGTCAAAGTCAAACTGCTTTGTTTTGATTCAAGAAATATAACCTATTTTTCCCCTTTTCTACTAAAAATGAGGGGCGGCGGAACTTTCGGCCCCATATTGGGTAAGGTACCTGCTAGAAATTTTAGGCCAAGTAATCTTGCAAGAAATTTCGGCCCCAAACATTGCAGGTAATGCGAATTGAACCAAAAAGGTGGATTAGATGCCGTGTTGGCGCTGTTTAACCAATATAAGTCTATAAAAGGGGCAAACAATTAATAATAATATTCCCCGGTGAACTTGAAAAAGGCGAATTGGAACCAAAAAGGTGGATTAGATGCCGTGTTAGCGCTGTTTAACCAATATAAGTCTATAAATATAAAAGATAAAAGATCATAAAAAAATTAAAATGTTATAACCTTAGACCATTGGGGTCGAAAATGCCTGTAATAAAAACATGACCCTTCCATACCGGGGCCGAAAGTTCCTGTCAAAATCGGGCTGCTACCTGGCCGGGGCCGAAATTTCCTACGCCCAAAATGAGTATTCCTACTGTTGTATTGGCCCTAATTGAAGGGATAGATCAACTGTCCTATCCTCTTTGCTATCAACTTATGTTTGAAGACGATGATGAGGAAGACGTAAAGATTTTGGTAAATTTTCGTCTGTCACCAATATGGTATACCAATGAAGACTAAGGTTAGTTCAGGGGTCCGTTTTTGTTCTTCCGCATCATAAAGTTCTATTTCCTTCATTTTTTAAAGTTAACTTTCTTATAAGATCCTCGCCAAAGCAAATTTCAAACCAAAACTAAGAACAAACTTCAAATCAAACTTAACCTCACTAACTCAGCTGGCTGAGATTTGAGATTAATCGCTTTTATCCGATCAAAAACTCCGAGCAAAAAGATTATCGTCAGAGCGCGGCGCTCAGATTTTAATTGCCGAACGGTTGACATCTACTTCCCCTACATCCAGATGTCATAAACGAACGATTCAGATCAAATCTATAAGCGGTCTGATGTATTTGCCGAACGCGGCTAATAATAAGACCCGTTTTGACGTACGGTGTACCAACATGGTGCACCGTAAACAGGACAAGACTTTTGAAAACTCAAAGGCTACAAAACAAAGTACTAAGATTAATAACTAACTCACAAAGACATGTACCAACAAGGATAATACATAGAGACCTAAAAATGGAGACTTTCACGGAACATGCTACAAAACGTGTCAAAAAATATTTTCAAAGGACAGACCTATCAACTAACCCAACAATACAGACATCCCACATACGTTCAACGATACGTGACAAACATAAATACCCAAAGAATTGGCTCCCCCCCCCCTAATAAGAGGCTCACATCTGCTTCACGATAAAAATATAAGCAAATAAATGGAAAAAACCATTAAACAAGCTTCTAAATTTTTAAATAAAGATCCAAGAAAAATTATGTCAAGAAAACAGAACCCAAAGACAAAATGAATACAACACAAAAAACAAAAAATGCATGAAATAAAGATAAGATTAAGCAAACAACAACAAAAACCTTCCAGAATAGTAGAATATCAGCAATACACAATTTTAAAAGAAGTAAAAGCTCAAGAGCTAGCTTAAGAGAACGACCAGTATAACTTCGGATTGATTCATTCAAGATCGAGCTTCGAAGGAAGTAAGAACTTAGAAACCCGATAGGTGAGATCCTTAAGGTTAAGGGTGATAGATATCTAAAATTTGTCCCCGTTCCTGCTGTTGAGTCTACTCGCGGCGACCTGACACGAGATTAGTTCCCCAAAACAGCGGAACCCCATTTTTTATAAACCTAGCTATAAAGAAATTATACACGGTGATCTGACACGATAAAAACTATCCATAATAGTAAGGTTAAGGGTGATAAATATTTAAAATTCGTCCCCATTTCTGTTGTTGAGTCTACTCGCGGGGGCCTGACACGAGCGTAGCACCCCAAAACAGCGGAGCCCCCTTTTTCTATAAATCCAGCTATAGAGAATATACGCAGTGACCTGACCTAAGTGTAATTCTCCTTGACAGTAGGATAATAGAGAATGTTGATTCTTGTTGATTTATTATATTCAAAATCATTCGCTAGACTTGTCAAAATTACATTTTTAGGTTTTATTCATATTTGAACGTAACAAAGTCACCAGAAGAGGTTAATCCTATTTAAAGTTGACAAGAGATAACAAAGTCACCCGAAGAGGTTAATCTGATTTGAAGTTGACAGAAGTTTTAAGAAGAGATCAATCTATACCAGGGATAAGGAAAAGATAGTTTAAACCATATTAATGACGTTATAAAAAAAATTAACATTAAATAAAGAAAAGAATTGTTCATCTCAGTCGTTTATCTAATCCTGATAATCTTCACTGAATACTACCCAGGTATTATAGTATATACAGTCTTATACAGACAAATATCTGCTATAATACTCTAGCGAATTTTGGAAAAAAACTTAATAACAAAATGCTTATATTTATAGAAAAAACAAGTAGTATAATCACAATAATATAAAACTTAAATAATAATTATTTACTGCCATTAAGGTTAAGAGTGAAATTTGAACAGTTCGAAAAATAAATTGATGGAATATTATTCAATTCAATAGCTTCGCCGCTTCGTATTAGAGTATCGTTATTATCCTGGGTTTGCACCATATAACAACCCGTTCTATTTGTCACTCTCACGTCGTTAGATGGAATAAAAGTAGGAGTTCCATTTAAGATATTTTTGAATATTTCGATTTTATTAGTATGCGAACCACCAATATATCCCTCCGCAACGGACGAAAACCTCCAACCGCCATGTCTTTTCAAATCCAAAATGTCGACACCTGGAGCAATTGCGAGAAACGTAGCTAATATTTTTCTAAACGAGTGACCAGTGTATTTATTTATGTCTTGAAGTTTCAAAAATTTGGCAATTTCTTTGGGAACATTCGAAATAGTGTTTTCCAATCACCTGATTCACACACCTACCTCGTTCATAGCGATAGAACAAGCGCTCGTCTTGTGCATTATTTGGCCGAAGTTTAATGTAATCTTGTAGTAACCTCACAACAAAAACTGAACCTCCATCATCCGTTATCACTAAACTTCTTTGAACCTTGTTTTTGCTCTGGAGGATTTTAACTACAGCTACATCATCCTTGGTTTCGACGTCTTTCAACCTCATTTTATGGATCTCATCTTTGCAGCATGCTCTAGCTATTCCCATTACTGCTATTACTTTCATAGATAAATAGCTATGATTAGAAGCGTCAAGTAAAAACTTTATTACTTCTTCTTTTCTGAAAATTTTAGATTTTTTAGCTTCGTAACCATCGTTTTTTCGTTTAAAATAAATGCAATGAGTTTCTTAAACTGCGAAATATCTATATTTTTGTTCACAGAAACAGTCAATTTGAGCATGGAATATTGTGACCATAGGGACGGAGGTGATAAGGCTTCAGATTTCTCTAAGAAGTACGCTAACATCACATTTTCGCCAATTTGAGAAACGTTTTTATCCGCAAACCATTCCAGAAACAGGTTGTACGTTTGATAGTATCTATCTTTCGACTTCTCAGGTAACAGTGGATCACATGCCAGCTCGGCCGCCTTCTGAATAGCAACGTTTTGGTCTTGGGAGAACATTTTAAACTAGCAAAATTAAAGACTTCGATCTGACAGACTCTGACAGTACTCATAGAACTAGTTGTCATGGAATATTTTACAGGTGGAAAACCTTATTTTATCATTATAATTTGGATAAAATCAAAGTTTGTTACTTAATAATATATTGATGAGAGAACAATAGTGGAAAAAATGTAAAACATCACACGGTGCGTAAACCTTTTTTGATGTTTGGAGGTATTGAATCACCTCTATTCAAAAACCTCCTCACACCAAAAAGTTGCGTATTGACCGCTGTCTTATTTTGCTTGGGCCAAACATAAATTATTAACTGTATGTCTCCATAGGTTGCGTGGTTCAAAATATGTCAATTGAAATAAAAGGCTTCCTCTCACACAAAATATATTTATTTACTTCTATTAATTATTGGTCTGTGTTGCAGCAAATACGGCTTTACTGTTACATCTTAGTATGGTAACTACTTCCTTTATTAAATCAGCTATACATTTTACTTCACTATTTACAAACTATAATATTGTGATACAATACTACTTCTTAAACCTTCGAGAATTTATCGCATCAATTTCACGAACTTGACACTACTTTTTACAATAGATAAACGGGAATCGTGTCGCGATATAACAATAATTACATTATTATATCTCCGGGATGTACCTCCGCGGATAGACCGAACTTACTTCAACAGATAACGACACTCGAGTTGGGATGTAGTAATCACATTATTACACCTTCGGGATAGAATACCATAAAATCAACGAACCTCGCTCTAAAAACGCGAGAGAAACCGTCTGCTTCCCATAAGACTTGATACAGAACTCTCTTGACTGGTTCTAGTCGCATAGGCTTAAAAACTATTCTGTCTAAAACCAAGGGAATATAGCTATGAAACCGAATTCAATGATCTCGAACCCCTATCCGTTTTCCGGTCTAGAGCTTTTGAGAACGTCGAAAGGGGACGCTGTTTCAATTTACACGTAAGTATATCTAGTTGCCTACCAATCAAACCTTTCTTTACCGCGGTTGTGCTACTCAACTAGAAAATGTACATCTATTTCAAACCTTGCTTTTTGTCATGTAGGCTGAGCGACGTTGTTTTTGTAGACGGCGAATATTCTCGGAATAGACTGCAGACAGCAGCGTGTGCGTACTTTTTCTACTTTCAATTGATACTTGTTTTTCTTGTTATTGGATTATGCACTAGATAACTGACCTTTCCCCAACAGTGCGGCTTTTACAATGGTGAATTTAACGGAACGAGGAAAAATTGAAACTCTAGGCATGTTTGGGTTCGGTGATAATTGTTAAAAAATTGAGTTGTTTAGATGCTATGAAATCCTGCGTTGAGAGACACAGTATTTACGCAGCAAGTTTCGAAATAGCTGTTTTGCAGGACGAGAATTCTTTAAAATGAATAAAAGCACTTTCAGGGAGTATTACTCCGTCTGAGATGGTAATTTACTAAGTTTGTACCACTATAGAAACTGCATTTTAGCGGTTTTAAAGGAAACCCGTATTAGTGTTGAAAATACCATATCAACTTTCGGGACAGAATACCGAGAATGGCTATTAATAATATATCTTGATTTTGATTGTAGTCAGTACTTTCGAGAGTGATGTAAAGAAGCAGCTGTTTTTGGAAGTAATATTTATACCAAATACCTATTTTCAATACGGTTGTAAATAATAATGTATTACATAACAAGGGTAGAAAGTGACACTTTTCCCACGAGTGGGAATGTTCTCTCACTAGAGTGTATTTTGCATGAGTAATATACGATATTTTCCCTGCGAGCATAAAATATATTTCATCTGTTAAGGCATCATCAGACTAAAATGGTCGCATGATGCCTTATCATACGACCATGTTGGTTAATAATTTGTATTATTCAAATTAGTCACTTTGAGTATTATGGACTTCTTGGATTTAGCTAAGAATTATTCTGTATTTGTAAATAACGTTCACATAATTCACATTCAAGAGGTTTGCTTAGTCACGAAGTTTATAAATCACTTAAGATATTTATACTCTGATGAAAACTGTCACAATTTCAATTTATTTATTATAAAAATAATAATAATAATAATAATAATAATAATAATAATAATAATTATGTCTTTATTGTAATTTAAGAAAAAGAAAATTACAAAAGGCGAAGTTGGAGCAAAGCTTCCTCACTTAACCCAATATTCTAAACTATGACGTAAGTAGTAATCACTAAGAGAAAAATAAATTGATTGAATTTATAAGACACACACTAACAATAAATTTACAGCTGATGTGCAATAACACGTAAGTTACCTACTTGAAATATTATAAATAAATATAAGCTAACTGGCAAGGTTGGGGGCACTGGGGGACAGCAATATACATGTAGACTTTTTATTGTGTACTGGAACATATTTGTCTGATTAGAGGACGAATTGCATTTTTAAATAGATTATTTTAAGCAGTTTTTAAACGAATGGGAACTTTGTAGTAGATTTAGGAGACTTGATAACTGAACGATCTTTCGAACAGAGTGGTTTTGTGCAACGGAGGAGTGATAGTAGATTTATTCCGAAGATCCAAGGCATGAGAGTCACATCTAAATTTTATTTTTTGATTTAAATAGTCCGGGCATTTTTTAACGATTATTTACTTAAACATTATTAGGCTATGGAACATTCTTCTCTCTCTCATGTTAAGCCATCCTATTTCTCTCATTGTAGCACTCACTCCTCTATCATACTTTCTTAATCCACCTATCATACGTATACAGTAGTTCTGAATTATCTAAATACATCTGGCATCCCTCTGCAAGAGAGTATAGTGCATCACAACAAGTGAATTGATATAAGACCAGGCTTTAACATAACGATTTTCTGAGATCACGATTTAGAGGGTGCCTTTGGTAGTACATAAGTTTTAAATTTCCAAATGCCTTTTTTATTCAGTTATTGACATGCTCGGTAAACCTCAGGTTTACGTCAAGTAGCAATCCAAGGTTACCAGCAATGGTTGAACAGGATTAGGTTTGGCCACCAAGAACAACGCGAAACATGTTTCGACATTGCTTCCTGCTCTGAGCAGGACCAAACAGAAGTAACTGACACTTTTTAGGATTTAGTTTGAGATAGTGTTGCGTAGAGATTTTTATCAGTCGACCTAGGTCAGCTTATAGCCTGTCAATAGCCTCAAGAATGTTTTTAGGGCGAAAGGATAAGTACAGCTGGGTATCATCCGCATACATGTGCGCAGTGGCGTATCCCAAATTATCGATAAGTTGAGAGGTATATAAAGTGAAAAATAAGGGGCCCAGTATCGATTCCTGAGGAGCACCACATGAGACCTCCACACGGCCCGAGAGTTCCGAGTTGAGTTTTACAGACTGTTCCCTTCTTGTAAATATAAAAGCTATTTGAAAAGCCCATTCAGTTTTCTTTTCTACTAGCGATAAAACATCTTCATGGGTTTTTTCTGACAAAGGTATATTAGCCAACTGCCTGACATATGCGACCAGCCATAATTTCAAATGCAAAATAAAAATATAACAAAATAAATAGTTTCGCTAAGAAATTATGCAGCAGCTGTTCAAATGTGATGTTAACAATCAAGTAGGTACGTACTTTTTAATTCTAGACGTAAAACTATTAAAATTCAAAAAAGTAATTTTATATTATTATTATAATATTGCGTTTTGGAAAAAAATCTGATTTTCTGTATTTTTTAAATTGTCTGTTAGTTTGAGATTACTAATCATATAATAGAACCAGCACTTAAACTGAGCTACAAATTTTAGGGATAAGTATTTGGCACACAGCTTTATTGCCAAAATTTGCTGCATTATGATACTTTACAGTTTTATATTGTTTCCGAGGTCCAAAGCATTTTCTGTTCAACATAACAAGCTATAAAAAATAAAACTATAAAAGTTATTTTATTGTTTCTTTTTAAAACCTTTTTTACCCTTTTTTTTATTTCCTAGTATTTGCCAATGTTTGGGAGTAATTTGACAAAACGTTGTTTTCTTAGTTGCAATCTGAATTTTTAATTACCAGGACCTTGTCCTAAATGTACCCTTATTTCGATATCATTTCTATCACCTTTTAATAATAATCTTCATATTTACGATTTAGTATTATTAATACAAATGTATAAAAATAGCAAAATAATTGAATTGTATTAAGCTGTAACAGTTTTAGCAGTAAGTTAAGAATTATATACATTTTTATGTAAATCATCTATGATCTAAATTATAAACTATAGAATTATTCAATTTTAAATCAGCTTCAGTTTAACAAGAAGAAAAAAATATTGGATTTAAACAGCTTTGTTGTCAAATAGTGGATTAAAAAAGTTATTAAACAGTTGTCATTGGATTAAGGAAGTTTTGGAAAAGTAATTGTAGAAACCCATTTTAAAGGTTTTTATTATTTGAACACTGAACCTCAATTGGGGCACATAGAGGAGCAGAATATTAAGTGTAATCAGAATTACCCCTCTTCTGCCATTGTGAGTCCCCTTTACGTTTGCTAACCCAACCAGTCAGATTTTCCGGCTAGATCGGAGTTGGGGATTTGGAATTCAAAATCAACAGAGGCATTTGTAAGGTCAATTGAGGGCAATCAGCATTGCTGAATAGCAACCAAGGCAACCAGTCACCTCTTAAAGAACATTGATAGGTGCTCTTAATTTTAGACTGCACATGTCGTGGTGAATTTATCTTTATGGTATAAACACAGCCAAATGTAATTTCCTTTCGTTTGATTTAGTCAGAGCCTAATTTAACAGTATAATTTTCAACTCGATATATAAGTGATTTACCTTGTTCATCTAAGAACTCAGATATACTTATTACGCAATATGTAAAGGAGTTGCAACTAGTGTGCCATAATAGTAAGTGTTTAATCTAGCTGAACTTATACCTTCACAATTTTGTCTGACTTGGTAAATTAACAGAATTTAACAGAAGATTAATTAAGCGTCATTAAATTTTCCATTTAAAATCACCTACCACTTTTTTTAAATTAAATTTCTGTTTACTACTTTTGTGTTTTGTTTTGGCACTGTGTGTGGACCCCATTGTTTTACTCACAGGAATTTGGTGTTGTTATGTCAAGTTAGAACTAAGAGACATTGTGAGTGGCGCTCCAATTTTCATTCTTAAATCTTGGCTTGCATAGCAGCTTCCCTTGGAGGCCACACACGCACACAAGCAAGGACCCTTCTTAAAGAACCACCCCGAACCACAACTGCCACGAGCTTGAGCTAGCCGAGGTAGGTGGTGACCTTGCACTTGATTTACATAAAAAGAAAATATCTTTTATATATTTTCACTACCTAATAAGGTTACAGGAAGTTCTTTTCAATCTTGCCCAAAATATTTCTTTAAAAGATTATTTATGTCTTTAACTTTGGCTGGTTTTACCGGAAATATTTTTGGAAGTAATTCTGGACTAATAGCACTAAGACTTTTTCCCTGTTTTGCTATAGACTTGTAAACACCTAAGCCGCTTCTATAGTGCATTTCTCCTTTTACCATTACATTTATTCCTCCTGGTTGCTGTTTATTCTTTAGGGTAATGTCTTTTGCAGTCGAGGACTGAAAATTCCATTGGCCAGGTGGTTTTATGTTTGCTTTAACAGAGTTTTTCCAATTAAAGATATCCAGATCATTTTCAATATCCAATACAGTTGCATATTCATATATTATGTTTCTGTATTCACTCGATTGAACAATTACTTCTTTTCTCTTTACTCGTTTCTCAACCTGTGGTGAACTTAGGGTTTTCGCATTGAGCTTAAAAAGGCATTGCGCCCACAACTTGCCCGTTCTCTCGATGCATGTCTCGGTGTGGTAACGGCTGGCTGGAGATCTAGATGAGATCTTGGCTTCTTCTAATTTCTAGTCTAATTTTCTGTTCCAATTGCTTGTTGGCGTTTGAACAGTAGTAGAATAAAATGACACATATAGCTACTGTACCAAGAACTATCGTAGCAATCTCCATTTGGGACATCCTTGAGGTGTGTGTAGTTGCACCTCCACTGTTTCCTGCTTGAGCGATACTTATATCTTCTTTTGACTGTGTTTCGCCCATTTTCGCATTATTACGTATACTTTTTCTTCAACACCGTAAAATCACTGTCAAACTGTCAAAACTTCATTTAGGACTGGCAAGATCGCCATGTAGTCAACTTAGGGTTTTCGCATTGATCTTAGAAAAATCGACATCTTACGCGGTTCCATTCAATCTGTCTTTTCTATATTATATACATTCACATCTTGTATGTACAACTTAAAATTGCAACAGATGCTTTCGTCATCAATAAATCAGTAAAATAAACTTAATTGCTAAACTTAAGTATTTTCCGTCAAGCTAGCCGTACCGGATATTTTAATAATTAAACAATACTGAAACTAAAACACAACTTAGGATCACTAAACTTTTAAACTTATTATTCCAGTAAAAACCCTTCCCAAAACTCTGTCTGGTCTGGTGATAACAAATAGTGACCGACTATTGGAAAAATTACGGAAATATCCTCAACTGAAAATGGAGATGGATATAGTTATTGCATGAGCATAACGATCATAGTAGTATTTTTATTCTGTCCCTGACATCCGTCGCGGAAAAAGCTCTATATATATAAAATTCCTTGCAGATCTATATTGGATAGCTTAGGATTCACTATTGACGCTATTTCATTGGATCCTTTACCTCTCAAATATTCTGTCCACGTATAAGCTATAATATTTTCCTTTTTTTATGAAGCTTAGTTTTGACTCTACTTGATCTGTCATCTTCAGCTTACAAATTTACAAAATCAAAGAAGCCGAACTTAAAATGTTAAAAGTCAGTGGAAAACATATTTAAAAAAGATTTATGTCAGTAAATGAAAACTTATAATCAAGAAATCTAGAAAGCAAATTATATACAAATAGTAGGACTTACATTTCACAATTCATCAATATAGTATTACTACATCAAAGATAGTAGGTATCTAAATTGCGATGTAACAGTATAAAATAAAAAATATTTGTATAAAATTCGTGCAATGGGTGAATCAGATCAGATATAAAAAAATATAGTTTAAATAAATAGATAGAAGACTACTAACTCCAGAAGAATTCATTATTGGCCGTCTATTAGCCTCATAAATTCTTTATCTCTTCCTTCATTATTTATCTGGGTCAAGAATGAGAACAGTGCAACAACTTATTATATCTGTCAAAGGCAATGGCATAATATGTATTAACATCAACCATGTAATAAGGTACGTAGTTAGGCAACTTTATACTCAGTTTCCTACTCTGGTTGTTGTCCATCAATATCAGTTTCAAAGCACTTTAGGTAACTTGGTTAATACGAAAATGGCATAAAAATATGTAAAAATAAATTTATTAAGGTAATGAATTAAAAATCACAAATGATACTATTATAGTATTAAAAGTTTTTTGAAAAAAATTATGTTTGTCATGGTGTAAACGCCCATTGTAGTACTTGCATCTTAAATCTCTCGGCGCTTCTTGTTTTAAAACTAGCGCCGGGTCATAATGACGTCTGTCTAAACCTTGGTTAATTATACGCTATTATCAGTACTACAGATCAATACCGCTGCTTCCCATACTGTCAAAGATCCTTGAAAAATGCATCTAAACAAATAATAAAATTTTTCGTCTTTAATGAAAATCAGTTTGGTTTTAGGAAAAATAAAATACAGTTTCGGGAATCCTTTACATCATGCCTAATATTATGTCATGGGCAATGCTATGACACACTGTGATCTCAGCAAAGCTTTTGACTGCGATGACCATGGAATCCTTTTGCGTAAGCTAAGAGCGTATTAATTTACAAATGACAGCCTTTTAACTTTTAAAGTCATATTCTTTAACAAGATATTAGACCGTGTAGTATAATGGTGTGACATCGGTAGAGAAGAAGACAAAAATCCAGGGATCCATTTTGGGCCCAATAAGTTTCCTTATATATGTAAATAATTGGCTTTAAATATATCAAAAATCGAATTATACCCTTTCGCTAACAAAATAACCATCATCGTTGAGGCAGAGACTCTTGAAACTTCGTTCTTGGGCTCTTTATAGGCGGAGAAGATGGCTGAAACGTGGTTTCATTTGAATCGATTAGTCTTAAATTAAAACGAAACGGAAAGAGTGGTGTTTACAATTTGACAGATTGGGGCTGTAAATGATCACATATCTCCCACAAAGTTCCTTGGAGTTCTTATCGACTTGAAAGCAAAATGGTACATACATGCAGAAGCAATTGTCTTCAAACTGAATAAAAACCTATATCTGCTACGTCGCCTTACCTACTGCAGGGTTGGTTTTAAGGAGCTGGGAAAATTCAAACTGTCGTCGCTGTACATTCTGGAAGGATTTCTGTGCTCATTCCGACTAGTAAAGAGTGGGAGGGTAATCAGTTAAGTTAACAATGGAGACGGATCACTCGATTTTCACAGATGGTTCAATAATGGACGTCGGTGTGGCATGCCCGCCGATCCAGCAGAGAATGCCATGGTTAGACCATTGGGATCGGTCAAAGCGGAGATAAATCGCATAGCCAAGGAACTTGCAATAAGCAGATGAACAGAGCTAACAACCTGTAGGGTCTCCAAGCAATCGTGGCCCCCTACTTGGTAACAGGAAAACCGCAGCGTTATGACAACACAGTCGGAAAGACGTAAGAAATATCACTGTCCTGGTTACTGGACACTGTCTTTTCGATAGATATGCCGAACTATGCAAATACCAGCTAATGACTTCTGCAAAAGTTAGAGGGACGAGAAAGAGGAGGATAGTATTTAACATTTCATGTGTGACAGGAAGAAGGTTGAATGCCTTGGGTGAACCATTCTTCAATAATCTGGAGGAAGTAAGCAGCTTACAACTGAGTCGATTTACTAAGTTTATTGAGATCAATGACTGGTTTGAGTGCGCTGCCAAGATTCTTCTGCGTAGTACATCACACTAGCCATCAGAGAGCTGTTGCTGATAGGATCTGCGGAACATGTGTGGTATCACAACAGTCTTTATAGAACTACGTGAGATTCTCTGGACATACCAGAAGTCTGCCACTCTACCCTAACCTAACCTAATCAACTAGAAATGAAAGTAATTTAATATCAGCATATCGGAGACCAAAAAGGTGTCAGGATAGCCCTGGCTACTGGGCAATAAAGTATTTTAATGTGTTGCCGACAGAAAGTAGCGAACTACCAATAAACAGATATAAAGAAATAATTTTAATCGCAAATGTATTTTATTGAATTTTATATTGCATTATGACATGCAAAAGTGCGCACTGTATAAATTACCAATAACTCATTGATTCATTAATTAAGTACCTATACAAATAATTATAAACTATAAGTCTTAAATTTACTTAGAGATGCAAGAGCGGGACTAGATCATTTAGTGGAAAAAAGTTCAAAAACCTTAAAAATGTACTTTTTACCGTTGCATATATCGAATATGTAATATGCAAATAGTGATCAATTTTGCTATTTTAAATCATACCAATAACTCTTTGCAGCTACTACTTCTCTCTTCATTAAAGAAAGACAACTCAATACTTATGTCACCTGATGAGAAGGAATAAATACGAAATTCTGAGACTCATCATTGAAGAAAAGGTTGAAGAAAAAATATCTGCTGGTAAACAACAAAACTCGAAACTGCCTAGATGGTTCTGGTTTACTCAAACATCAAATCATGACTTGAGAAATATGAGAATAAAAGAAATTAATTCTGTGTATGAACTGTGAGGCTTTAGTTGTCGAAGCTTTGGCATTATTTAGTTTTCTACCATTCACTTCAGCATAAACAATGTCAAAATTTAGTTCTGCATTAGAATTAGGTTTTCATTTAAAGGTATGCCTTGATTACAATGATTAATATACTATTTGCTATAAAGTTAAATTAGAAATTCATCAAAGGATTCTGAGATACATACGCGGTCTTTTGACACAATCAAAATATACTTGAAATTTTAAAGCAAATATATATTTCAAAGAATCCGTCCATGGTTCACAAAGAGACCTGAATTCAGTATTGTAGAGTAACTCAAAAAAAACACACAAAGTCACGGTCTCAAGTTCTAATTTTTGTATTGGTTACGAGTTTCACCCTAATCGGGCATCATCAGACCTACAAACATATTGTCTAATATACACCTGTATAGAAAATGTGTAAAAGAAATAAAATTTTACCTTATTACTATGACCCACATAAAGTATTGTAATTAAAATATATAAAAACGTAGACTCGACATCTTCACAACACATTAAAAACAACACTAAAACTAAGGTTAGGAGAGTACAACATTTTAAAAATAAAATAGCAACAAAAGATTTTTCATAAAAAACTCTTCATAGAATCCAGATTTGAACCCAGTGCCCCGATAGTCAAAAAGAGCCCTATACTAAACTGTGTGAATGATGTTTTCAATTTTGAGCCTGGTTTAATTTTTAATAACTTGAGGAATGACCTAGATTTATAAGTTTTAATTTCTGTTTGTTAATGACTCCGTGGCGTAGCGGTCAAACACACGACTGTGACTCACGGGGCACTGGGTTCAAATCTGGATTCTATAAAGAGTTTTTTATGAAAAAGTTTTTGTTGCTATTTTATTTTTAAAATGTTGTACTCTCCTAACCTTAGTTTTAGTGTTGTTTTAAATGTGTTGTGAAGATGTCGTGTCTACGTTTTTATATATTTTAATTACAATACTTTATGTGGACCATAGTAATAAGGTAAAATTTTATTTCTTTTACACATTTTCTATACAGGTGTATATTAGGCAATATGTTTGTAGGTCTGATGATGCCAGATTAGGGTAAAACGCGTAACCAATACAAAGATTAGAACTTGAGACCGTGACTTTGTGTGTTTTTTTTGAGTTACTCTACAAAAATATATTTTGTTATAATATCTCTTTAAAATGGATGGAACCTTTTGGTTTAATTCATAAAATGATTTTAGTCCATTGAATTCCCCATACTAAACTGCATGCAATAATATATAGAAAAAAAACACTTATATTACATAACATATGTACTTTGTTCTAAAATAAAATTCTGGAACGCTGCTCCTACATCCCACACTGCAAAGGAACATGTTGTCTCTGAGCCTACAAAGGTCTGCGTGTGACATAACCGATTCAAAGCAAAACGCTATTTACGACACCAGCTGTGACTTTAAATGCTGGGATATATTTTTTATATCATGCTGGGGATAGTTCTTTTTTAAATTCCGTTTTATGGCTCGTCGCTCAAAAAGGGATAGACGTAAAAAACGAATAAAAATATTAAAATTTTGCGGTTTGTACAAAGGTATTTTATTCGCAGAAAAATTTAAATTATTTTTTAAAAGTTCACTACGTTCCCTTTCTTTAGTTGTCTAATCAAATGGTCAACCATAACATTTATTCAAGCAAATCAAGTTGGTTTTGATTCTTTGATGGTTATGTTAATTGGAAATTACGACTTTAGGAAGATCGTTCAAGAGTCATGAGTAATGGCGATGACATTCTAAAGATGAAAGCATTGTTGTGTGGTATTATTTGGAAATTATAGATGAGCGGGAGTGGTTCATTGCCTACTTCTACCATATACCTATGAGTAAAAGCTAGATGGTGCTGCTAAACTAAACATTTACTATGTATATCTCAACATTGTTAACGTATGTAGATATTCTCTAGTTTATAGTGTTACAGTTCGAAAATTGCATTTTCATAGTGTGGTTATTTATGTTAAGTTTTTGGTTTTAAATATTTTAAGTACCTATGTAGACTCTCACCTTAAACATTAATTACTAATTTTTAGTTAATTAATAATTATACTTAAATCAATTTGGAACCTTTGGTTTGTATCTTGTAAGACATACCCAAGTGGATTGTTTTCTGTTTCATGCTACTTGTAGACAGGTCTTAATTCAAATCCTTGTTTTAATTAATTAGTACTTCATCAACCGTGCAAGTTGTGAAGAGTTTTAATAACGTTTCAACCTTGTATATAAGATGTAGATCAAATGTTTTAGCTGTTGTGTATCAGCTGTTTAACAAAATCGACAATTTGTTAAGACAGGTCAGTGTCATTTGATAGGACTGACACTTTTGTGGATTTTCACGGCCACGTCTGGTTGATTGAGGCGTATTTTTGCGGTTGTGTTGATTGACGTAGGTTGCCTTAGTTTTCTTATGGTATTAAAGGGGTTATAGTTTCCTTGGATTCGTATGACTAATTTGTCGACGATTTTTGGTAACAACGTTGAAAAGGGAACGCTATTCGGCCTTCTCGACGATGGACCCTTGAAGTGAAAGCAGTTTGTGAAAATATCTCCTGAAATTTTAGTTTTTGGGCAGGGAAGGCCATGTGGTGCCGATAAAACATTCACAAATTTATTAAAAAAATATGGTATTGGAGTTTGTCCATTCTTTTGGCGGAATGCCAATTTAAAACGCTTTTTACTCAACTTCAACTAGATGCCATTTTGTAGAATAGAAGCCTCGTTAGTTATTTGAGGTAGGTTTTAATTTTAGCATGTAATTAGCCTCCATTGGTCTTATGAAAGTTCCCTCTGTCATGTTGTACATCTAAAATTCGATTTTAGGGTTTTTTTTGGTAGGGCATAAAAGCCCAAGTTCAAACTGGAATACTAGTTTTTTTCTGTTGGACGCGGGTCGTGCCAGTTGCCATGTATTATTTGAATTTTTGGAGACTAACAGTGCAGCAGTATCCACATTGGCTGATTGAGAGGCTACGTGTGTTTTTAACTAAAGATCGAGTCTTTATGAACTTTGGATAACACATTCCAGCTAAGTAAGAACATTTTTCTTGAGTAGTACGAAACCTTGGAAGTACCCAGTAGGTGACAGGAGAGCGTGAAATCAACCTTTGCTATATTATTTCCCGTGGCGCGTATGCTATTTATCAAGATAAGCCATTTCTGTGAACACCTGAGTAATGTGGTACAATCAGGGTAACGAACCTCACTCCAAATTATTAAGTCGTACTCTGATATCATTTTTTTCTTTAAGATCTTAGCCATATTATTATATTTCATTTGCGTATTGTTCCATATAAAGTGTTAGTTTTGCGCCCATGTTATGTACAGAACTTGTGCATTGTAACCGTATAGCGTTTATCGACATAGCGTTAAGAGACTTTAGTACTTCAAAGTGGTTGGTGACCTGGTACAGCTAATTTCGTTGTAAATACAGTAACAATTATTATTATAATGTAAATATTTTTTTGCTTCCCGGCTAAAGGTCATTTATTTCTTTAGACTAACTTTAACATTTTAACCTATCTATGCCCGAGTGGCCAGTATACTTATTGAGTAACCACAGGTAGTCGTAAGATTTCGTATTATACTTTAACGATGCTTGTATGGTAAATTTAGTTAGTTTTGAGAGATTCTTGTACAGACCTTGCGGAAATTCCAAGTCTGGGGTAGGTGTTGTTTTATTTGTATCTCACCATGTCCTGGATGTCGGTTTATGTGGCGGCCAGACTAGACTACACAGTCATTTTCACGGTGTAGGTCTGTCAATTGCCGTCTTGTGCAAGTCCCTGTCAAACAGGATTTGACTTTTACTCATTCTGTTTTCTCTCAACTTTGTAATCTAAACCTTCAAAACTTATATGTCAAACCTAATGCTACCACTTTGTTAATACATTTCAATTACTTACATTTTAACTTTAAGTACCTATTGTCCACCAAAGTAAGAGGAGCTTGCAGTTATAGATCCAAGTAGCCAAGGGCGAACACGACTTTTAAGAAATAAATATTTTTGTTGGCCTCTGCTAGATTTCGCTTTTATTTCAAATACAGAGACTTTGGGAGACTTAAGTGAATGAGAGCTTGTAAGAAGCTATTGTTAACCGACTGTGACATAATCGGTTTTTTTTTCCTGTTTTTTTTTCTGAGTTCAAATCCTAGATCATTCAAAGGCTTTTAAGTAAAATAAAACTAAGGTGACGTTATCAGGAGTTGACTTTAACTTACTTGCATAAGAGTGCTAAACCTCTCAATCTAGAAGCTAAATATCGGACCTACTCTGAGTTGAGCTAGCTAAGGGGTGAGTTTTCAGGCAGCGCAACATAGGGACTGTTGTCTGAAGTACTTCCTTCAGGGCGTAGGGTTGCCAAAGTAAGGGTGGATAGGTTGCCTTATCGCAGTATATTTTAGGTTATCCTAAGGTGAATACTGGCACCCAAGAATTATTTTGAAAATATTAACACCGCCGATTAAGATAGGTAACACAGGAGTCTATTTTAAAAAGGTTACAATAATTAGCTTTAGTATGGAACTCTGTTTTTTGTAATTCAGACAAGAACTTAAGCATTGAACACTGCAAGAGCTATTTTATAGGCAGACATATGATTATAGCCCCATTAATATCCAAGTCCGGCACAAGGATATTTAAATATCATTTTCCACCAAGTTTTGGGGGCTATCGATTCCTTCTCAAACTCTAGTTTAATTTAAAAAAAAAAACTTTTATTCAAAACAACATATCGATGGGTTGGTTCCAAATGTGCCTAACTACATAATTGCCAATTTTGAGCTTTCTACGCAATAATAGTTTTCTTTTAATTCCAAATGCAGCTATAAAAATTATTTTGCATTTGGCGCCACAATTAACGATTCAATTCTATCTACACAACAACATTAGTTTTTAATTCCAAAAATATCTAACATCACATGGATACTTTTGGAAATATTATTTTTAAGGTTCATATGTATCTAACAGCATATAGACGCTTCTGGAACTATTAAATTTTTCGCGCCAACTGCAGATAGCTCCTTGTTTACAGGCAAATCAGGTGATTCCGCCGGCTAAACATGTGATGTTCTGTCCGCCAATACCTGCAGTTTGATGTGGTTAATAAATCAAAGCTTACACATTACTGAATACGAAGTGAAATTGATGTTTTTTTTTCATAATTAGTAGTGTAAAGTGTTTAAAATGGCTTACAGAGGTAAAAATATAGTAGATATGATACCTAAGACAGTTTTTAGTGAAGGTCCTACAAGTCCAACATCCGCCAGTGCAACAAAACACTATCAAGGTTGGTTGTAGGAATATTAAGGTTAGAATAGTATAGTAGTTGTTTTAAATTTCGCTATTAAAAAGCGCACCCGAAATAATAATACAATCACTACAGAAAAAGATAAAAGAGACGGCTATGGGTTATCCAAAATTTCAGAGGATTTAACAGAATTTTTAAAAAATCATATTAGGAAATTCCCGACAGTTCCGTCTCATTATTGCAGGAAAGAGACTAGAAGGCAATATTTGGACCCAAAATTAAATATTTCCCAAATGTACAAGTTGCATAAGAAAGAATGTTTAGACAGTGACATTGAATGTTTAAAAGAAAGTTATTATCGCCATATTTTCAATACATGTTTCAATTTATCTTTCCATAAACCAAGAAAGGACCAATGTTCAACATGCACTACATATTGATATGCTAAGGCTAATACAAAGATTCCGTTACAAGATAATTATGATCTCCACATCAATTTAAAGAACAGGGCTATAGAGGAAAGAAATTCAGATAAAAACGAAGCAAAATTAAACGAAGAGGTTCATTCATGCATTTTTGACCTACAACAGGTATTTTACGTCCCAACAGATCCCACCAATCCCACTCTTTTCTACAAAACAAAGTTAGCTATGTACAATTTTACTATATTTAACTGTGGAAATAGTACAGGAAATTGCTACATGTGGACTGAAATAGAGGGTGCTCGTGGACCTTGTGAAATTTCCTCATGTTTATTTCACCACCTAAAGAGTCTTTCTGTCAATACAAAAAAAGGTGGTTTAGCGACACATGTGGTGGCCAGAATAAAAATCAATACGTAGCTGCTACGTTTATTTATGCTGTGCAGGTCTTACCAATAGAGGTAATTGATCAAATTTCCTCATTTCAGGTCATAGCCAGATGGAGTGCGATTCGATGCATGCTCGCATCGAAACTGCTTCAAAAAATACACCTGTAAATTTGCCTCATGAATGGGTGACCGTTGCGAAAAAAGCGAAACAAAATAAACCCAAATACGAAATTTTTTAAAAGGCTTATATTGGTTTTCTTGATTGGAAAGATCTAGCCAAATTAGTAATGGTAAATTGCAACAAGGATGAAAATGGAAATAAAATAAATTGGCACCATATTAAGTGGATACGATATGAAAAGCAAAGTCCTTATATAATGAAAGTTAAAGCTAATTTAGACAAAGAATTTCGTTCAATTTGTATTATTCCAGAAGAGAAAAATTTCCGCGCTAAAGCTAAAGCACTTAAAAGAGATTTGTAATTCAGGTGGAGTACCAGATGACTATAAATTATTTTTTAGAGACCTTATTGCTGATGATGCTCTGGAAGATGAAACTATTTTGCCAGATGTTAATGACGACGAATATCGCGATTTTTCTTGTAAAAACGTATGTTTAATGCTGTTAATTTGGAGTTTTAAGTTTATATCTACTTTTTTGAACTAATCTAAATAAAATGTTAGTACCAAATTTATAAAGTAAAATTACGGTCCATATTTTTTAGAATCTGTTTTATAAATATGTATTTCAATGTAATTCTAATTACAATTAATATAACTTTTGCATTTCAATTTGTTAGCGCCTTCCAAAGTTTAAATTTAGATTTCTCAAGAATCAAGATTTTGTAGATGGCTATTTATGGAATACGACTATCGATATGTAAAATTTAGCAAAAGCAGACTTTGGAATTTTGGCATCCCTATAATATTGACCAGACTTGATTCTCAATCGAAATCGTTGAAGTAGGAAGTTTTATCTTTTCCAGCCGACTGGAAGTTCAATAGCATGAATTGTCATAGACGTTTTTATAAAAAAACACCTTTGATTCGAAATATGTTTAAAGTTATGTCATCGGTTACTATTACGTCCGTTCCGAACCGATTATTTTTTTAAAAAAAGGACCCGGGAAACCAACTACAAAAGGGTCAAGGTAGCCGACACCGTACGCGCGTTTGATTTTGTGGGTCCCAAGCAGATGCTTCCACCGGAATCTTTCACGTCGAGTGCTTGTAAGGACGGGAATTTCGATTTGCATGACTTGGTGTGGTCTAAGAAAAAGTTTACGTGCATGTAAAATGTGAGAACATTCATTTTTAAGGTTATAATTTTAGTGGTCGTCTAGAATTAAGCGATTTTTTTAGCAAATAGACGGCCATGATACCTAACATACAGGGTGTTAATTACGTATGTGGCCAAACTCAAATTATTAATTTTAGGATAAAAAGTTCATATACAAGGTGTCCATTTAGTGTGCCGGTGGACGATATCTCGTTAACGGTCGACTTAAGGGAAAAACTTTTATACAAAAGTTGTACAGGCTAACGCCGCGCACATTTTATAAATAATTTTAAATATACAGGTTGGCTCAAAAATCCAAAGTGGGCCAAACATATATTTTTATAAATGGAGCACCATATATTTTTTTTATTATATTGAGGCCTTTACTGCCGTGCTAAGCCCAAAGGCGGTAACTGCATATTTTACTGATATTTAGTTTTTAACGTTTTTGGGTACAAAATAGGGTTTCCGATCGGTTTTCTAAGGTATTTTAGTGGTATAAATTCAAAATATTAAATAAAACTACTATTTATTTAGCGGTATTTACATTTTTGGGGTGTTATGCTATGCCATATAACGGTAAGTGTGATAAACTACAGTATTATAGCGGTATTTTCTGCATTTGCCGCTAATTTAACTTAGCATTTTGCACTTACCGCTTATATACTTTCCAAATACAGCGACAGGACGTAGAAGCCACTAAATTGCTTTAGTAGAACATGATAACCAAATCTCTAACCTTAGTTGTTTTTTGTGTTCAGCATGTGTGCAAGTGTTAGCTACCGATTGGAATTTGTGGATTTAAAAGATTTGTTCTATATTTGCGTGTATTTCCTCTGAACTTAACAGTTATGACGAGTAGAGCCCACAAAATTCTACAACGAGCTTTGGCTCTCAAGAAAAATGAGGAATCCTCTGATAGTAAAAGCCCTCTGGCTAATGGTAATTTTTAAAATAATTGTCTAGATATTGAGCATGAATCTAGAGAAATTTCAAGTCAAGTAATAAAATGGTATGCAAAAGAACTAGAGGATCCTATTAATATTGCTACAAGATCAAGCATGGATAACAATAATAAAGCAGTGCCTGAATATGAGATAATAGCTCAAGAAGGTTTAAAGCCACAAGCAATTGAAGAAACCCAAACAATTAGCGAGCATGATAAGTACCAATTTATTTTAAAGATTTTTTGAACAACCAGAAAAACCTCGTTTTTAGGAATAGATATGTTTCAAAATGTAATCAGTTTTGTTGTTTTGGAGAATATGACGTTGTGCAAGGAATATGAGGTACCGAATAAAGAGCTCATTGATAGTAGTACTACTGACGGGTTTTTGGATTTTGCAGTATGCGGTAAGTCATTTTTAGGGTTGGCCCATTTTAGAACAATTATACATATAAACATGTTTTTCGACTTTTAGAAAATCAAATTTGTAAGCAAGGTGAAAATATTGAAATATTGGAGCAAGGACAAGAAAGGAAAGTGAAAGACATTCAGATTGCACAAGATCGAGGTATGTTAAGAATGGTAAATTATTTTATAATTTAGTGTAACTAAAATATTATCATATCATTTTAGGAAACGGTGAAAATCAGGTCGAAATTATTCAGAGAGATAGAGTAGAATCACAACAATTAGAGACGACTGACACCAGTAGTAGTGAGGATTCCGTTAATGCCACAGAGACAGAGTATACGAAAAGTGGAGAAAAAAGAAAAAGAAAGAAATTTAAATATAGTCGAAGACAACGTCAAAATAAATCAAACAAGAAAATTAAACAAAAACATACCGTTCGTGAACCTTGCAACATCTCTTGTAAGAAAAAATGCACCGCCAACATAAGCCAAGAAAGAAGAACCGAAATCAATTCACAATTTTGGAATATGACCAAACATGATCAAGGACATTTTGTCATAAGCTCGGCGCAAAGAGTCGGTGTAAAAAAAACCATTGGGTCCGATTTACGTAGAAAATTTAGCCATAACTACTCTTTAACAGATGAGCATGGTCACGCCTGGAGTGTATGTAGAACCTTTCTGTTAACTACGCTAGGATATCACCCAAACAATGATAAAATATTAGAGAATATGCGTGATTCTAATACTTCACTAATTAACCCCAGAAGGGATAAAAGATTTGGCCGAACACCTCCAAATAAAAAGAATCATCAGATAATAATAAATCACATAGAATCTTTCAAACCCAACATTTCACACTACAGACGTGAGCATGCACCATTTCGGCGCTACTTAACTAGTGATCTATCTGCACAAACGTTATACAATAATGTCTTAGAAAAAACACCAGTGTACGCTTCTTGCTCGTACGATTTATATCGCTCGATATTACGAAAGCGCAATGTTTCGTTCGTTAAATTGGGCCACGAAGAGTGTGAACAATGTGAAACTTTTAAACTGCATGGCCACTCCGAAGAAGACCTTCATTCTGACTGTGCTGTTTGCTCAAACTGGACAATTCATAAGAAAAAATACACCCAAGCTCGAAAATTTTATGAACTAAAATCCGTAAATAGTAGCGATGCCTTTGTATCAGTGGACTTACAAAAAGTAATTATGTTGCCGAGGTGCGAAATGTTTAAGTCCCTAATTTTCACACAACGCCTTGTGGCTTACAATGAGAGCTTCGTGCCCTTAAAATCCATGGCAAAAGACAAACCAACTGCTGTTATATGGCATGAAGCTGTACGTGGTAGAAGGAAAGAAGATATTATAAGTGTATTTGCAAAGTTTATTCAAAGTCAAAGAGATCGACTCAAAATTACGTTTTGGGTTGACAATTGTAGCGCCCAAAATAAAAACTGGGCGTTTTTAAGCTTTTTGGTTTTCATAGTTAACAGTTCACTTATCCAAGCATCTGAAATAGAGGTGAATTATTTTGAACCCAGGCATACTTTTATGTCCGCGGATTCGTTTCACCACAGCGTAGAAAAATCTTTAAAAACTATGAAAAAGGTATATGATTTCAATGATTATAAGTCGGCAATTGAAAATACTAAAGCTAAGATTATCGAAATGAGTATTAATGATTTTTCATTATGGAAGGATCATTCAAAGAAGTATAAGTCAAAAGATTCAGAAAAGATATACTTACACGAAATTGTCCAAATATGTGCCATAAGAGGCAATTTGTTTTTGAATTACCGGACCGACTATGAAAAACCTACAATGCCGTTGGATTTTATTAAGAAAAATATACTTAAATCAGGAAAAATACCTTTTCCAGATCCTCTATCATAACCAAGAGGAATTTCTGAGCAACGGCGCGATGGCATTATAAAGCTAATTCAAAATAATAGTGGTCAAGGAAATAATAAAATAATTCGCGCAAACAGATTAGAATTTTGGCAGAATATTCCTGTGTCAACAAATAATGCATCAGATAATGATGAGGAAAGTTAAATTTAAACTTTATTATGTACTTTTATACATTTCGAGTTGTATTTTTTTATATATATATATCTTAGGAAAAATATGATTTTTATTTCGCAGTGATACTTAAAACAATTAATAAATCTTAGTAAATTATCAAAAATGTAAACCATATACCGCGTAATGGCTTAGTGTTACAGTAATATTTATTATTGTGAAATAGCGGTATCTACCTATTTTAGTGTAAATCGTTATTTTTAAGTATATTAAGTATGGGGAGTGTAGAGAAAATAATTTTTATAGCATGAAAAAAACTCAGGCGATTTGACAGACTTTGCAAATACTAAATTGCCTATATCAAAATTTAAAACCTATTTTACCGCCATATTATCAAATGCTGGTTACCGCCATTGGGCTTAGAACGGCAGTTTAGTAGTCCTTTATTCTACCTTAAGAAATTTTGATCATCAAATGCAACGTTGTTAAGATATGAATTTTTCAATGGATTTTTACCTAAAAACGATTTTACATAAAAATCGTTGGATTTTAACTATCTTTACATTTTTTTTACTAAAATTTCGGAAAAAAAGTTATAATAATAATAATATGTAAAATCACCTAACTGTTATTAGAATTGGTACAAGTACTGCAGATGCAGAGTGTTTAACATTTTAGTCCAAAGCTAATGAATTTAAAACCAAGTTCTCGTTTTTTTTTTTAAATGAAACACCCTACCCTGTATTTTACACCTTTTTCGAAAAGATATTTTAATTCCCTTTAGCCTCTTTGACGGGAATCGAAGGAAAAAATATTGAAGCGCTTTCTTAATATTACAGAGTATATCTAAAAATATGTTTGATATCTGTACTGTTTACCCAGGTATTGCACCTACACTATCGGACAAAAGTAGAGCAACACTTTCGAAAAATTAAAGAAATCTCGATTTTATAATATTAAATGCATGATATCGTATTTAAATACATCGTGTCTTAAATATCAAAGTAGGCTGCTGTTATCGGCGACAACAGCTTTTACCAACAATCAAAACAAATAAACTGATATTGACGTAAACTTTCAAATACAGTATTGTAATGCGTCAAAAGTAAAGCAACATTTTAATATTTTCCTAAAAAAAGAAAGGTTTTAGTGAAAGTAAAGGTTAAAATATTTTTGCAGGGTTTATTTTATGTTTAATTAATATTTCTGTGCTGGATTAATCATGCTAAGAGGTATTCCAATTTCGAAAGAATTAAAGCAGAGAGTAGTGAATGCACACTTGGAAGGTACAATACAAACCACAATTTCAAGACGGTTTGTTTTACCAAGATACAGCGTATCCAAAATAATTTCAAGTTACATTCAAAGGGGACATTTAGAGAATCTACCAAAATCGGGAAGGCCGAGAAAAACAACAATTTGAATAGACAGACGCATTAAAAGGATTTCTCAAAGCGATCCTTGGATGTCTGCACCTAGAATTATTGCTGAAATTTTCGAAATTATGGTTAGTCCACGGACAGTTCAAAAAAGGTTGGTAGATGCAAAGTTATTTAGTAGACACCCGGCTAAAAAGCCCCTTATTTCGGCAAAAAATAGAGTGGCCTGGCTTGAATTTGCACGTCGACATTTACATTGGACAGTAGATGAGTGGAAAAAGTTTTATTTAGCGATGAAAACGCGTTATAAAATTTTCAAATCTGATGGAATGAAGCGTGTAAGACGGCCAATCAACACAAGGTTTAATCCCAAATACGTTACACCCACAGTTAAACATGGCAAAGGCAGTGCTTTTCTATAGGGTTGTTTCTCATGAAATAGGGTGGGTCCTTTAAACTTCATTAATGACACCATAGATTGATTTGTCTATAGAGATATAATGCAAAATGTAATGTTGCCTTATGCAGAGTGGGAAATGCTGTTGCGTTTTATTTTCCAACATGATAACAATCCAAAACACTTTTCACAAATCGTTCAAGGGTAGTTTCAAGAAAATAACGTTCGGGTCTTGCAGAGGCCTTCACACAGTGGCGGCTCGTGGCGATTTGAAGCGGGAGGTCATTTAAAAAAAAATAGCGCCGCAGGCGAAAATTTTTTGGGTGCCACGCCCTTTTTTCAATGATGTTAATTTACCTGCTTTTCAATTAGGAAAAGTAAAAAACACAACACCAATCCTCAAGAAATTAACAAAAACAATCAGGTTCATTATATTATAGGTTAGGTTTTTGTCAGACCGACAGAGAGACAGGATATATATATAGGGATGTATCGTAATATCAATAATATCAAATGAATGATATTTTTCTATGGACATGTTTTTAAATGATTTAATTTTTATTCCGATATATCAGAGTATCAATAGAAAAAAGTAATTATACAGGTTAGAGGGGTACAACTGGCAACGCCGCATTTTTAAAACTATTTTTAAAGGCTAGAATTTTATGTCTTATATGCATTCTCAAAATTCCAATTGGGAGACCCTGTATATAGCGATATATTTTTAACGATGAATGTATGTTCGTCAACGGCACCGCTGGCGCAGTGGTAGCGCAGTGACGCATGACGAAAAATCTGTAACGATATAATATTTTTTCGATATCAGAATCAACATCCCTATAAAGAACTACAGACTGCCGACTGCAGAAATCAACGGTCTTCTGTCTTCTTCCCATTTTCCCATTCATTCTAAAAATTGCAACGTACGTCTAAGCTCAATCAAAAAAAAAAAAACGGCTGACAGCCGACAAAACCTCTTTTTCTTCGAATTTAATACAAGTGCGAGAGTGATAACATGCTATTTATTCCTCTCTTTACCCCCACAGGCTTTGTTGGGTGACGCTATTTTTCGTGGGCAAGCTCGATTTTGACCTGAAATTTTTGCGGGGACGCATAACAAGTAGCGTTACGTCTAGTTTGTTTTGCTGCGTGTGCATTGCATTAATAAATACGAGGGATATTTTAGAGGTAATAGTATCCGAGCAGTAAAGTTTGGTTGATTGAATCAATTTTAATTTTAAAGTTAAATATTAATATGTTAGGTGGTTGGTGACTTGGCGTGGGAGGTCATTGCCCAAATGACCTTATGGTAGAGCCGCCACTGCCGGCACAATCCCCAGACCTTAACCCCATTGAAAATCTATGGGAAGAAGTTGAACGTAGAATTCGTATACAATTATTTCCAAATAAACAATCATTGGCAAATAAAATCAATAAAGTTTGGAGAAATCTTCCCGAAGATACTGTTCAAAAATTGATTGCCTAAATGCCGCGACGTTGTCGGCAAGTAATAAAAAATAATGGACATTCTATTAACTACTAACATAATACTTCTAGCTATTGTAATTATTAAATGTGTTTAATGCTTTTTTTATCGTAATATGTAAAATAAATTACTGTTGACACAATTTGTTGCTTTACTTTTGTCGCACTTCATTTCGTCGATTTTTATAATTATAAATATTTCTCTACCTTCATTTTGTTTAAAGTATACCAAAATATTGTAAAATATTACTAATATTGTGGGGATAATATTTAATTAAAATTAGCTGGGGATCACAATCATATAATTAATTTTTTAAATTGAAAGAAATGAAAGCACTTTGTTGCTCTACTTTTGTCCAATAGTGTATATATTCCACTGATGCCTTCTTCTAATTGTGCGGATTCTTTTACATTCTCTGCCAATCGAGATATAAATATAATTTAATTTCCAAAATAATATTTTAATTTAATGATTTTAGGCCTCGACTACTTTGTTTAAGTATCATTATATTCTCCCGTTTTGGGATTAGCTTTCGGACATGCTTTGTTTAAAACAAAAGATCAGAAAGTAACAATCGCTCTATTTACAAAAACCGTCAGTCGGATTCTGGTTTCCCTTTGTTTGCCGTCAGTTATTTTAATAAACCATTTATTTCACGAATGAAGCTGAATATAGCAAAATATTTTCGTCATTGTTTCTGTTTTGTCATCGATCTGTTTAACTGTTTTCGTCTTATGCGGAATATTTGATATATAAGGTTAGACCAAAAGATTTTCTATGGCTTTTAAACAAAGTACTAAGTTCTTTTCAGAGTAAACTCTACTATAATAATGATATGTTTACAGTCATTATGTTTGGTAATTAAATAATGAATTGAGAGGATTGGCGACCGTGATCCTAAACCCAACATCAAAAGCAGGTTGGTGACTTGGGCCTTTTTTTCACATTTTTCATAGCGAGCATTTACTGATGTTACCCAGAGCGGTGCATGGTAGAAATACCGGAGGAACTACTGCAGTCCACTTGTACGCGGTTCAGCTTAGTGTACCTTGAAGGGCGCTGTTTAAAATCTCCCTTCATCTAAAGAATCTCATCACTCTGGATGACCTCCTGAGGTTGTGTTGCTCAACGCGTATAATCTCTTAAGATTCGAGACCAATATGTATCGCTTTCTTTGCAACACTTAAAGCTACAAAGCTTTCGAAAATACACTAAACGTGATAAGTATCTGCAGCCAACAAGTTTCAAGTACCTATTTATAAATAGAATATAAGGAAAGATTCTTAAATGCATCAATTTAACACAAACCCCCTAATCATAGAAAACCCTGCAAATATGAATATATCTGATTGTCCGTTTAAAGTAATTTTACACCAAATGGACAAAACAGAATAAAAAACATCTTAAATCGGTTGAAAGTAATAAAATTTCGACTTGTTACAAACTTTGTAAATAATTTAGTTTTTGGGGCTTGTCTATGTTTCGTGTTTCGTATTCTACATGGAAGTGGTGGCATCGAAATGTGTGTTTGGGAACAGTTTTTGTTGCGATTTATATTGATTTATGTCTAGATAGAAATATTTTGTAAAGTAATGTTTTCGTGACTCTAGCACGCCTATTAACAGTAACAGATAACAAAATCAAAAGGTGAACAAAATATTGTATTGTATTGGAGAAGAAAGTTTCGGTATATTTCAGTATTCAAATACACGACTAGTCTGCGGACTAGCAAGCAAAAGTAATAAGTATTAGGTACGGGTTGGAGGTATCCCATTGGTGCTTGTTGATGGTTTATATTTATTCCACTGGTGTTTTTTCGAATGTCGAGAAGAAAACTTAGCCAGAAAGAAATTGAGTATTATGCCGAGTATCTATCAGATATTGAGGCAGAGTCAGAATGAGATCCGTACGCATCAAGCAATGATTCTCGAGAGGAAACTTATATACCAGGTGATGACAGAGAAGTTGACCAAAAGGTTAACTATCCAGTTGAGTACACAAGGGGATCAGAATCGTCTGATTCATCCACAGAAGGCGATCATCCAACCGAATATTTATCCGCAAAAGTTTCGAGCCAAGATTCAAAAATATACTTGAACATAGGTCATGTGCAAGTCATCCTTCCATAACATCAATCAGCTCACCTATAGGTATATTTTTAAAGCAAAAAATTATGTTTACTTTTATTGCGCAAAACACAAGGATTAATATAGGTTGAAATTTGGTAATGAGTTATAATAAAGTTCGAAAAAATTCTGATTACTGGTCAACCTAACTGTTGCTAAGAAATCATGCAGTATGTAGTGCTATATCTCAGATGCTTATTTCTTATGTCTAAGTTATATGTGAATCATTCTAAAAAATCGGAAAACTCCAGTAAAATTTATTATATGTAAGAACTAATGTCTTGTACAAAGCATACTTTTCAGAAGTACCGATCTGACAGTGCAAGACAAATTATTGATGAAAGCATGGTGAAATTCAAAGGCAAACAATACATGCCCTAGAGGCCCGTCAGAAGAAGTATATAATTATGGGCTTGATGTGGCGCCGATACAGGTTACGCAAATATTTGTGTTGAAAAAGAAAATAATCCACAGCCTTTGAACCAAACATAAGCCGAACGTGTGGTCAACAAATTATATGGCACCATAATAGAAAAATAAGTGATTCTATTATTTGACAAAATTTTTTACATCAGTTAACCTTCTGAATACACTTTAATATTCGGCTTTGGGGACTGCCATTCTGATAAAAAAAAATATGCGGAAATATATGTTGAAAAGTAAGTTGAAGAAAAGGACAGTCGGCATTTCCAGAGAATGGCAAATGTACTATAGCGACTAAATGGCACGACACAAAAGACGTTGTTATGCTAAGTAATTGTCACAAAAATGAAGAAACCACAGTAAAAAGAAAAGGAAAGATGGAAAGAAGATAGATGTTCCTAGCCCAGAAGCTTTACATTTTACAATCAAATTATGGAAGGCGTAGACTTGGCTGACCAAATGGCTGGAGTTTATGAACTTGACAAAAAAGTGGTGGAAATAAGTTTTTTACCGTGTTATTATGATACCTATAGTAAATAGTTGGGTGTATATATTGAAGTAAGAATAGAAAGATTCCATTACTTAAATTTTTATTCTAACTCTATGAGGATATGCTTATTCAAGGGAGAATGGAGTCCAAAGTTCCAATTCGTAAAGCAAACCTGAATCTTAAATTTCAAAATATAGAAAATAGCAAAAAGGGCAGACCTGCACTCACAGAAGCTCTAGACCAATGTCTAAGAACAATGTCAGCTATTTGGATAAAAATAATCCAGCTACAAAGTTGACCCCATTAAATATAATACGATACAAGAAAAAGGATTCAGTTTGTTCTTTTCATCCTTGAGCATTAAAAAGTGGTGAGTAATTTAAAAATTTTTGAGAGATTTTCAAGAAAATATGTTATACAGAGTTTTATTTAATAAGTGTCCGATATTTTACAGGACGATTCCTCAGTTATTTATAAGGTGAAAAGTTCATATAAGCATGGGTCCGCAAGCCCTTTATTTTTGAGAAACAAGGTGTTAAAAATTTATTTTAATTTTTGTTTTTCGTAAATAATTTTTGAAATAATTTCTATATTTGAACGAAAATTGGTATTTGGGGACATTTTAATATGAGAAATCCAAATTTTATCTTAGTTTGGCCCTTGATTGTAGGGGGCGCCACCTACAGGTCTTTTCCTCTTTTGGGGAGCCACAACTTTTTCGTGTTTGTATGTATTACATTTTCTAGAAGAAAAATCGATTCCTCTATCATTTTTACGTGAACACGGTATGCTTGTCAGAAGTCGCTACAAGCAGCCGTTTTCGAGATATTTTGATTTAAATTAATCCATGCATGTGTTTGTCAAAAAGTTGAACAATTCAATAATTATTTGGCAGGACACGATTGATATTTTTAGTTTCATTGATTAGTTGGTTTTGGAATAAAAGTATTGGGTCTTTTTTAAGTTCTTTAAAATTATTTTCTGAAACGAAGTGTTTAACTTTCGTTATGTAATCAGTCTTATTGAGAATTGGTGTAGTGTTCCCTTTAAATGAGGGATTACCTATGGGATCCCCCCTTTCACCTTTGCTAGCTGAAATATATATGACAAACTTCGAAAACAAGCTATTCAACATAAATAATCCATTAATTAAAATTATACATTTTTGGTGTAGATATGTCAATGAGGTGTTTTGTATTTGGACGGGCATGGTGTAACGACCTTTTTCGGCGTTACAAGTATTAATATATTTACGACATCGGAAAAAATCAATAAGCACCCAATTTAGCTATCAAAATTCATCGTAAAAGGGGTCTAGTCAAAATAAAATTCAGCCAAAAATATGAATCTTGTCAATGGCAATTTTTAAATTAATATTTGCAAAATAATCACCTACCATATCGAGAAGCAAGTATTTAAAACAAACAAAACAATCATTCCAGCATATTGTCCACATCACTTTACTATTCTAAAACTAAGAATACTTTAAGAAATAAATTATTGTTATTAACATCACACAAATTAGTTGTTTTGGACTGGCCATTGTTGAAACCGGAATGTCAAATTTACCTTCGAGGTGTGCGCGAAATAAATCTACGCACGAGAATCACTGATAACACGGCAGGTTGCCCGATTTCCTTGCTATTGTTATTAATAATTTATTTTAGCAGGATTGGCTGTTTCCAATATGTAATATCGTTTCCATATCTAGAAATTAAGTAAAATTCAGATTCTTTTCCCTAAATCTTCCGTGGAAGTTTTACGATTATTTTTTGTGTATCGAATGTTTAATTGTATTGGTTGTGGATAATTAGGTCGAAAATGGGAACCTTGGAGTATGACGTCATGGATATTTCGCTTTAGTTGCAATTATTTGCACAAATTGGCAAACACTTTCTGAAAATTTAGTTCCTTTAAGGTTTCAGGACTGAAACCAAAAATCAGCAAAATTAAAGATCTTCAGCATTACGCTAAATAACACTATTGCGCTCTCTCTCTCTCTCTTTATAAATATTTTAATTAACCGGAACAGATGTTGCAATTATTTAAGAACTGCTTGAGAGTTGGTCAAGTGGTAGTGGTTGACCAAAACTACCCTCTTTTTGAATATAAGTATCATAATAGACCGGAAACTTATGAAAGATAAATAACGTTAGCGTTAGGATAGAGGTATTTGCGTAACGCGACTAAGAAATTTGGTGACTGCTTTTGGGCGAAGGCATTGTCGATTCCTGGAGAACGGAGTGGCCTTCTTTTTCAATAAAGTACGACGAAAGAAGACTGTAATCTTTAACGAATTAAGTTCGTCCGCGAATTGTGGGATCTAGATCTAGAAGACAGTTTTTTTATAATAAGTGCTTCTTGTGGTTTGTTTGGGAGAATTTTGAAGGAGATTTATCGTGTGCAGAAGCATTTTCCTCTATTTGAATATTGAAATTCGTCGTAACGGACGCCGCCATTTTCATCAACGGCTCGGCAAGCGTGGTTTAGAATAATTATCCACAGGTATGTTTCTCTATTTTCTTTTATTTTTGTACATCGTTATATTGTGTCTCGTCATTAGTACAATCACTAGGAATTTATTGGGGTTTTTCTATTATTTTAAGGGTTCAACTAGGTTCTATTAAGGGTGGTGACAATTATCCCGATTGTCGTGAACAAATCATACGATGGACCCTCACCGAAACTAAGGAGGTTTGGACTACCATAATTGAGTAAGTTCGTTCCTTTTTATTTATGGCCTGTACTTTTTCAGGGTTTGGTGGAACAGCCCATTTTTTTTTAAAGAAAAAAAAAAGTTTCATGGAATAGCCCATTTGTTTCTTTTTATAAGCAGTCTTGATGGGACATTCATTTCTTGAAGTACGATAGGACCATAGTTATAAAATAGTTTTCCACTGGCCATGTTTATGGGATGACTATTTATTTTCCATCGTATAAGTCTTTATAATATTATTGCGATTTGTAGCTAGCAATATTATGATGGTTGTGCCGCGAAATGTTATAGAAATTTTTAGTTAGACGTAAGGGTAATATAAAATTTATTTCTATGTAATAGCCCAAAGTGAAAGTGAGAAAACCGTATGCCAGCAATTAATTGCATGTGGATGGGCATAACCTAATAATATCGGTATATAATATATTTAAAATATGGCATTCCCCTTCCTCTACGCTTACAAGCTGCGGTAGCGGTGACTATTCATTCACCTGTCCCAACGAAACCTTTTGAAATAGTAATAGTATTAAATAGTGATTTAATAAGTTGTCTAAGGCTTTCACAGGTGCGCTAGAATTTTTTTTTTTATTTTTATTTTTTTTTGTCTTTCTACTAACATACTGCGCTTTAGATGATAGATTTGGATGTTGGAAAATATTTTGTCTAAAGTAATAGTGGAAATAAATACCCAATGTTTTAAAGTTAATGCGGTGTCTCATTACCTTTATCTTGTTGTGCCTATAATTAAGGACTGGATTGTGTATCTATAAAATAAATAAACAGGGAATAAAAAGAGGTTCCGGTTTCATGGTTTTACGAAGTTTCTTTTGGTTGGTACTGGTGGTTAAAACTATGTGGCGCCCTTTTTTTTTTTTATACTTTTGAACCTAGCCCTTCTCCACTGATTAAAGGCTGGCGGCAACCATTCAGTACAACAATTTTCTATTTTAGTCAACAATATATAATTTGTTTTTTTTTTATGAATACACATAACCTAAAGATAAAGAATTACGCCACAATGGAACGACAACTACAACAATTTCTTAACTTACTAAATAACCAAAATAATAAAATTCAATTCACTATAGAAAAATAAATAAATAACTCAATAAATTTTCTAGACCTTACCATAAAAAATAACAATAATCAATTAAACTATGGAATCTATAGAAACCTACCACAACAGATACAATTATATCAGCGGATTCCAAACAACCTCAACAAATCAAACAGCTTTCCACAGTATGCTATACAGACTAGTCAACATTCCCCTATCAGACACTGAATATAAGAAGAACTAGACATATTAAAAACCACAGCCACAAACAACGGCTACGAAATAAAAATTATTAACAAAATACTAAAGGAAAAACTAGGACAAAAAACAAAAAAACTTCTCTACCATTGACACTCCAATCCAACTAAATCCAAATATTGTTCGATTAATTTTACCAGCAATACAAGCCAAGAAATTTGTAAAAAACTAAAAAATTTCAACATCACTCCTATACCAGTAAATAAAAACAACTTGACTAGACACATATGCAATTCTAAAATAGAAACAAAGGACAAACTCTTACGAAGCGAAGTTCACCAAATAATTTGAGACAACTTTGATGCAATCTATATTGGACAAACAGGCAGAAATTTTAAAACTGGACTGAAAGAACATAAAACTTCTATTAAAAAAACAAACAAAATAATACAGGTATAGCCGACCACTGCATAAAAGAAAACTATTTAATTTCAAATAAAATAAAACCTATTCACATCCAGAACAAAAGCAAAAAATTGAACTTTCTAGAGCCATTTATAATCAAAAAGCAATAAAAAACAGAAGTAATATGTCAATAATAATCAAACAGAAATACCTTCAAGTGTTAAATTATTATCAATTGCATAATAAAATAAGATACAAAATATTTTTTGATAACCGCCTGTATAACAATAGGAAAAACCCACAATGTATCAATCCACTGTAACCCCTTCTCTTAATTAGTTTCTTACCTATTTATGCCTTACATTCGAGTTTAGATAAATCTCTTTGAAACAACATTTATAGATTAGTTAGCACCTCAACCGTCTCTAATCCCTTGGAAATCGTTTGATGGTTCATCCGTAACGTAGATCTACACCGAGATATTAAACATATTTCCTTTAGCCAATACCTCCGCAAAATTTAAACTAAAATTCTCACCGCTACCCTCACTCACCCCAACCCGCTTATCAGACCAGCCTCCGACTGTGACGTAGGTGCCCCGCACCGACACAAACTTCCCCGACACCAACTCCTATAGGTGTAGCCACACACACCATCCCTCCCTCAGTGCCCGCCCCACAGATATTTATCCTAAAACCTTCTAAATACCCACATACCCGACTCCATGTGAACAGCGGAGTTTGCAGTTAGTGGTGAGACCCTGCGGAATGGACCGCAGAGGGGCGAGACAGGCAGGCCTAAGGGGAGTAAGCGGAGATCAGAGCTCGTGATAGCTCAGGCCCCCGATAACTCCTTCAAGGTGGGCTTACCTTACTACAAGAAATTATAAATTAGTCTTTGTACTCCTTTGAAAATGACGTGAAAGGGCCGAAACACGCGTATCAGGTAATTGAATATACCTAATAACTGTGAACCACAACAAGTAGTTTTTATCTGCTGTTTATTATTCAAAACCTATTTATGTTAATATATGATATTAATAAAGCTTGTCGCCATATCAGAAACGTTGTTAAAACTTTCTTTCATTCTTCCAAAATATGTTCATTTTTAATGCAGTGTTTTCGCGCTTGTAACTTTTCCGTCAAAGTTAGAAGCGCGAAAATTTTAATTCAAAGTTATACAATTTAAATTTTCGTGCGTGGCGCCGATATACGCCACTGCTAAATTTAGTTCTTTAACCAGTCACGTATGGCGCTATTAAGGAACCAATTTAGTATGTTTAGTTTGTCTATCTATCCCTCCCGCATCTCCCTTGTCTATGCACCAGAGCGAGTTCTGTCACTGCGACTGTCTGAGTAACATTTAATTTTTCTTAATAGTTTTGTTTAAAAAAACCTAAATTGTATTTGCCAAATATTTGCCGTATTTTTTAAAAGTAACTGCTTTCAAATTCTTTGTAATTTAGAAGTCAATGTTCTTTTTGGTACAAAAACGCGACAATAATGCAAGTTTGCTTATGTTGGTAATTATGCTACTTAAGAAAAATATTAATAACAAGAAACTTACACAACATTTCATTTAAAAGTTTCAACAATATACTTTTAACTCTTCATACCAAGGTTCCTTTATCTCTTGCTACTAAAAACGTCACTTGTATTTCTTGTTGTAGATTAAATAATAACTTATAGATGCTCATTAAGTAGGAAAATGCAGATTATATATTATTTAATAAACTATGTCAAGTTAATGCTTGTTTACTATAAAATTAATATTCATAATAAACGTAGCTCCCTCGAGTAGGACTATTAAAATCTAAGATTAATATAATGATATATTCATGCTTTTGGGACCAGCACTTTCTATGCTGATTAACCCATTAAATCATGCCTATAAATTATTTTAGCACATTATTTTCAGACGTTGGGTAGTAGCTATTTGCTTGACAAGCTCAGAAAGTGATAGTTTTCTGCCCGCGACTGCATATAACCCAGCGAGCGGCGAGAAGCCGATCTCGGTCAGCAGTCCAATGCGGGAAAGATACTTTCAGCACGTGTTAGGGACTATGTTTTTCTACGAGTATGATGTGGTGTTTTTCGTGGTAGTGGGTACTAAGAAAACTTTTAACACTGCTGTCAGTTTGAAATTGAGAAAATAGTCCATTTTTGTAGTTTTTGGGTTTCCTTAAGATCCTTAAAAAGAAAAAGTATGGTTTTCTTTAGTAAGCATTCTGAACAATCAACCTTTATGAAAAAAATTCCGGAGTTGTGCTTAGATCACTTTTTTCCTGAATATATTTTAGTACGGGCGAACGATGCTAAAGGCATCTTAGGTATTTTTAGACGACCTATCTAACAGGTAATATTGCGAGGTGTCCAATTTTGGTTTTTCCTATAAGAATTATATAAAATATTAAATGTCCTGGTTTGTTTTTTAGTTCCGAGTTGACTATTTTTGGAACAACGCCGAATGCCACGATGATGTAGAATTTGTTAATATCAGATCATGCTCGTCAAGATGCTGATGAACCTTCCAAGATTGTTTATATTTGTAATATTCAAGTTAATGTGATTGAAATGAAATAATGAAGTCTTCCTCCACAAAGTTTATTCAAGTGAAAGTTTCCCTATATGTTTCAAACGTTCGTTATCAGAGGATACCAAAATTGAGTACATTCAACATTGTAGTTATCTTAAAATAATAATAATGAATCATCCTATAACAACTTTACGTTTTCTTCAATTATTGACATTCCTCACTCCTTCGGAAGACAAGTATAGTTATACTTATTAATTTGAGGTAACTACAATATTGAATCCATACGATTTTGGGATCCCCTGATGATGAACGTTTAAGCATTTGAAACGTGTAGGCTAACTTTCACTTGAATAAACTGTGCGGGGACTTCAGTTTTCATTTCAACTACTATTGTCAGTATTGATAAAACTTTCAGCACGAGTGCCGAAAAGTGAAAGCTCTCAGCGGATTAGTGATGTCAACTTTCGTTACTTCTAGGGACTTGTAACGATCCGTTACTTTGGGTATTAGGACTTGTCCCTTTGGACTCGTTACTATGTAAATAGTTACTTTCAGTTTTAGTGGTCTATCACTTAATCATATCATTGGACTTGGACTCAAACTGAAGGAATGGTTACTGGGACTGGGGCTGCTGATTATATTAACATGATGCGATGAAAAAAGGAGAAGCAATATTAATATAAGAAACAAAAATAAAACATCAAACATGGATTATATTGGAAAAGCATTTTTTTGTCGATCAAAAGTACCTAGTCAATACAAAGTGTAAACAAAATATATTTACTTATAAACTTTTAAATAAGAACGAACGGTTGGTTGATAAAAATATACGAAATTAAACCTAACCACCAACAACACAGAATCAAAAATAAGGTATTTTTATATTTATTTATTTTATTTATTTCCTTTGAGATTTACAACAGTAAATATAGGATATTGTCATCAATAGTTCAAACTATAATATATGTATTTATAAAATAATACATAGGTACAAATATAAAATACACAATGGAGCAATTCAATAAACACAATTTACACAAATACAAATTTAAAAATCAAAGTCCTTAAAATTAAAAATGGGAGTTCAGGTACTCCGGTACAGATTAAAATGTTTTATTGGTCAAAATCGGTTTTATTGTTGTATTGAATTTTTTAAAAAAATGTATCTGTTTAAATTGCAAGGGTAATGTGTTATGTAATCTGATCGGTAAATCCAATGGGCTGTTTGCCACCGTCGATAGTCTTTGAAAAAAAATCTCAATATTTAAGTATTTCCTAAAGAGATACTGCTCACTCAAATCACGACTGTGAACAAATGTGTCAATGTTAGACAACATAAGCAAAGAATGAAATGTCAATTCCAAACTAAGGAGAAAATTCACGCACATTAAAAATACCGATTTTTAAACATCATCGTTCCAATAATTCTTTCTTGTTGAATAAATATTTCATTTACCCTGAACCTGCAATTCCAAGCCAAAACTCCGTAGTTCAAGCAGGATTAAACATATGAAAAGTAATATTATTTTAGAAGGGATTAATTTTATTACGCAGTTGCTAGAAAACAAAGCAATACGTAGCGAGTTTTCTCAGCACAAAGTCTACTTGATGATTCCACGATATTTTTGAATATATAAAAATTCCGAAAAATTAAACTAACCCCTGCTAGGAGCCTCAGGATCTGAACCAGCACACGTGACAACGGTGTCATCCGTAACGAGAAAAATGTAATGCTTTTAAAGTTGTTTGAGTCAATGTCATTTATGAAAACTATAAGCAACAATGGACCCAGTATACTGCCCTGAGGCACGCAGTTGATAACCACGCCGTCAGCGGAAAAGTATGATTCTTGATGGTGTTTTAACACAACTCTCTGAGATTTACCCAACAAAAAGCAATTTAACTAATCAAGTGCATCCTTGGAGGCTAATTTCGGGTGCCAATATTTTTGCTATAGATTTTTTAAGGGCTAATATGAATACTGGAATTTGATATATTTCGATTTTTCTGCGAATAAATACTTTTTCAAGTTTTCACCTTTACATATGTTGCATTTTGTCTTAACATCAGATAATATACTAAAATATAGCTAATTAGCACTTCCCTTCTGTGTTCGCGATTGTGGAGAGCAGGACCCCATCGTTTTATGAACAACACAGTAGGCACAAAAAAAAATACTCAAATATTATAATCGTGAATGGCTATAAATTAATAAATAAAGTAGTCACAAAATATATAGGAATAAGAATATCCAGACATAAAAGTTATGTGCAGTGGTAAATACTTTTTCAAGTTTTCACCTTTACATATGTTGCATTTTGTCTTAACATCAGATAATATACTAAAATATAGCTAATTAGCACTTCCCTTCTGTGTTCGCGATTGTGGAGAGCAGGACCCCATCGTTTTATGAACAACACAGTAGGCACAAAAAAAAATACTCAAATATTATAATCGTGAATGGCTATAAATTAATAAATAAAGTAGTCACAAAATATATAGGAATAAGAATATCCAGACATAAAAGTTATGTGCAGTAATCATCCACAGTTTTCGAAAGAAATTGTAATTTCGTATGAGGCTACGTTTTCCTTTAATGGAAGTATAAATAAACAAAATTGTCTGTATTGGGTTACAGAGAATCCACGCTGAATTATGGAATGTCACATCCAATATCCTCAAAAAGCTAATGTTTGGGCCGACATTGTTGAAAATAGAATTTTGGGTCCCTTTTTCATTGACGGAAGCTTGACAGGTGAAACATATTTACATTTTTTAGAACATGATCTAGTACCGTGCCTTGCCACATTATACCCTAATACAGAAGATCCTGATGCACCAAACAATTTATTGTGGTATCAGCAAGACGGAGCTCCGGCCCATTACACTCGCCCTGTGCGTAAGTACCTTAATACAGTTTTTCTCGAACGGTGGATTGGCCGACGAGGTGAATAGTCGATCAGATCTCCAGATTTAATGCCTTTAGATTTTTTTTTATGTGGTTATCTTAGGTCTAAGGTATATGTTAGCCGACCAAACAATATTGAAGATTTATAGAACAAAATAAGAGGCGAAGTAAAATTGATAGAACCGTACGTCGGTAATAACGTTCTGCAAGAATTTAAAGATCGTCCAGGGTACTGCCAGACTGGAGGTAATTACCAACATTTGATATAGTAACTTTTAGTTTCCTTTTAATTTTCTTTTCGGTTTCGATAATTTTATAGAGAAGCCACAACGCAAAAACTTAGAGCATGGAATTTATTTGTAGGTATAGGGAGAGAATTTTTAGGGAACAATATGGATGCAAATTACTAGTTAATGAACTTCTAGACTCCTACAAATCGCTAAGGTGAAAGTAACTAAAAATTCTTTTTCTGCTGCACATTTATCAATTTCTTCTGTGAATTTGGGCACTGTCAGCAACGAACAGGGTAAAAGGTTCCATCGAGATATTAGAACAATGGGAATTCGGTACCAAGGATGATGGGATCCAGCCATGATGGGTGATTACTGTTGGTTTTTGAAGAGAGAACAAGGAAAATATAGAACTAGTGTGTTTTAAAAAAATATTTTTAATGTTTGCATTGTTCTTAAACGTTAACGTAATATAAATTATAAATATACCTTTCACAATAAGTAATAAGTGTGATATATTTTTGGAATGGGAATTTACAGAGAAACCGAAAAAAAAACCAATATAAAGTGTCTCTTATAAAAAAAAATTCAAGTTAGCCTTATTCTGATTTTGTGATCAGCTAAAATATTAGCAGGTATATTACAATACTCTATTGGAATTAAAGCAATAGGAAAATTAGCAGCAAAATTATTAAACTTTAAAAACGGTCGATTTAAATGAAGCATACTGGGTAATGTACAATCAGATAACTTCAACAAATAATATAACCTCCAAAGACTGAAGACCAACATGAATCGCTTTCTTCGCATACCCTCGCAAAGTGTCCTAAAGTATTTCCTGCACTATTTTTGCCTAAACCTGAACTAACCTTAATCTCAGTTAACAATGCCAATATACACAAATCAATCTAGTTATATAAACAAAAATATTGCCTTTTTTATGAAACATCCAATCTAAAATATAATGTAAAGAAAACATATAAATTGGAAAAAAATATTACGTATGTATGAAATTTTCCTAAATTCATTATTGAAAGAGATAAAAAATATGTAATTGTCCAAGCAGAAATAACAGATGGATAAAATTAAAATATTGCTATTTTTGTCATCGAAATCAGCAATAAAGGGTGTTAATTTAATCAAATTGGTATCTCATCTAATAATAAAGATAGCAACAATCCTGACTTCAGTTTCAAAAGCCCGTATAAAAAACACCCGTCAAATTATTTTTGTTTTGATTAATATTCATATAATTATAAATTACAGTTTATGATCCCCATTCATGTTCTTTATAAGACTGATGTTATTCGAAACTAGCTTATAGTCATCACATTCATCTGGATTCTCTTCTTCCATAAGAATTTGTAAAAATTGACATGGAAAAACAACACATGCGCCATCTGAGCCTTTTCCATCTTTGTATACACCACGTACTAACATTGAGTTGGAGCATCCCACGACAACTAAAGACATGAAGCCAACTAAGTGGGTTACAATACAACTTAATTCAACATCATCTGAAAATAAAATGCATTGGTTTATAACAAATATCTAATAAAGATTTAAAAAGATACATTTATACCAAACAATCATCAGTTAAGTTTAAAATATAATGTAGCTCCGACGAATAATAATTAATACCTCATTCATTAAGAAAGTAATGTCAAGAAACAGATGCTTACTCTCACTACATATTACGCTTGTTATGGTCAATATTTGAGCTCATGTGTTTGATGACAAGATATTTGAAAAAAACTTATGCAGTCGTATTTTTCCAAATTATTAAACATCAATTTCATTAGCACAATAAACAGTTGCTACTTTGCGATAATTTATACTAAACTGTTTTATTATTTACGAGATTCCTTTATAGTTCATTGTTAGTTTGAAAATTATTTAACCCTGTATGTGATGTGTTTTAAAATAATTAATCAAAAATTTCTGGACAAAATACTCGCATATCCAAAAAAAAAGCAATTTGCTTAATGTAAAACCTTGTTGTTCTAAAGTTATAGATCTTCCATGAAAATAGATAATAATTCGAAGCTAAGAACTAGATGTTAAAGTTTGATTTGGATAGTAAAGTCAATGTAGGCAATTTTTACTTTTACTCAGGTGGTCTCAATATTAAATTTATTTTACTCTGTTGTCATTTCTTACTTCAATATAACCCACATTATAAATTTTTGTTTTTCTAATTCTTTTTAACTTTCTCAGTAAAATATAGCGCACGTTATTCCCTTCCTAAAACCAGTTCTATTGAAGCTTTTACAGGTTTAAGGACCAGTTAGTGCATAAATTGGCAACGTTGGGCTAGAATACCGACCTACTACATCAAGTAATTTTAGAAACTCCTAATTGTCAGCAATATTTTCGAAATTATCCAAATCCATTTTATATTTTACCTTTTTATCATTAACGTCAAACTCGACTTCTTAGGATTTGTTTCTAAAACTTTGCTTGAACTCCAAAGATCTGTCTAATAAGCTTAGTTTTACTACTAAGCCATAATTGTACAACATTATAAGCTAGCTTAGGATTACCTATTCTATAAACTCAACTTAAACATTTTTGTACAGTCGGGCATTATAATTAATCTATGAAGGGCGGAATATATGCAAATTATATCAATTTTGCATATTTTGTCAATTTTATAATGAAATGCATTTTTTCCTAAATTATTATTTTATGAGCATATTTTTATGTTTTCGACGTTATCAAAAAATTGAAAACGTCCGGTCATAAAAACTCGTAGACTCATAGGTTTAATGCCCAGTCCGGCACTTGTTTTAGGGATTTTCCAATATAAAGATAATTATATAATAATTTATATTGACATTTTGGTTATACTCAAGGTATTTATTGGGGGTTTCCGGGGTTTGCAGGTATTTTGTAACGGGTTATTTAGTGTCATTGAATAATGCCTTATTGTTACCGGCTTAACAAACTGTATTTATATCGGGTTGAAATACGTACTTCTGTTTCAGTTTGTCGAAAGATTTCAGTATTTTCAGTGTGAAACTAGTAATTTCGAATGTGTGTTCAAAATGTCTAGAGTGGCGAAAACGTCTTCGTGAATTAAAAATTTTCCAGAGTTAGAGTTTAGTGAAGAAAAAGTCTTCTGTAAACCTTGTGCAAAAATTATTGTTTGTGAAAAGAAGTTTCAAATCGATCAACATTTGAAAACGCTGATGCAGAAATCAAAGTTACAAAAAATGAAAACTGAGCCAGTTAAGCGAAACGAAAACGAAGAATTTCAAAATGTTGGAGAAAAATCGAAATCTGTAAAAGAAATTTTTTAAGAAGACTTATGTAAGGCTTAAGTCGCAGCAAACATACCCTTAAAAAAATTGCAAAATCCGCAATTTAGAGGATTGTTGCAAAAATATTGTCAACAAACCATTCCTGATGAATCCACGCTTAAAAAGAAAAATATATATTTTGTATACGAAACCGTTTTAGAAGAAATTAGAGTTTCACTGGGTGATAAAATTTTTCACATTATTGTCGATGAAAGCACAGATGCTTGTAGCAGATATATCGCACATCTTATGTTTGGAGCACTTCAAGAAGATAAAGCAACCAACCCATATTTAATAGCTTCCAAGTAGCTAGACAAAATTAATAATGTGACTAACAATGTGACAATTTTTTTATTTCAATCAAAACTAACCTGATTTATTCAGCAGTCTCTATCGAGCTTTTTCTTACCAAATCCAGTCCCAGATGAGAAATTTATAGTGCTTTGTCTGATGCAGCACCGTATATGGTAAAAGTAGGCCAAAACTTAAGAGTCTCTTACCCCAATATGGTACATGTGACTTGTCTTTTTCATGGAATAAACCGAGTCGCAAAAACCGTCAGAAGTGAGTATCCTTATCCTTAGGTAAATGAATCGATTTGAAGTAAAAAAATTGTTTCTAAAAGCACCTCTAAGAGTGCAGATGTATATGGAGAGATTACCAGGAGTTAGTTTACCTCCAGAACCTGTAATTACCCGGTGGGGAACATGGATTAAGGCCGCAATATTCTACGCAGAACATTCCGAAACCATTAAAAAATTTATTTTGGATTTAGATGACGATTCGCAGTGTGTTGTGCAAAGTAAAGAGTTGTTAAAAAGTGCAAGTGTAGTTAAAGGTTTTGTTTTTATTAAGGTTAATTTCAGTTCACCGGCAATAATATTCTCGTTAAAGAGTAGAAATTTTGAGTTTAGGAGAGTCAATTAGTATTGTTGAAAGTTTTTCCGCTAAATGTAACAACATTCCCGGTAAAGTAGGAGGTCAAGTAAGGAACAAATTGGATGTAACAGTAAAAAAGAATATATGATTCAAATACTTGACTGCAGTAAAAAGCATGTATGAAGGCAAACCATCCAACGAACTTGTATCTTGGCTTTGTACTCTACTATCTAAGCTGCAGAATTGTCCAATTACATCAGTAGATGTTGAAAGAAACTTCTCTTTGTATAAACATATATTTACTGATAGAAGACAATCCTTTTTAGTTGAAAGTATTAAAAAATATTTAGTAGTAAATGCCTTTTATACACTTTCAGGTTAAAAAATTGTTTACTTTTATTTTTCTTTGTTTTTTTTGCATTTTTTTTTAATAAACATTTTTTTTAGAACCCACTGTGTTTCTTTACCCTATTTTACTATAATAAATTAAGAAATATTGCATACCAGTATGCATGTTTGGTCAAAAAATGCATATAACTGCATATCTTAAACGTAAACAAGGCACATATATTATGCGCATATTTTGGCTAAATTTAGGTAAATATATTCCGCCCTTTATTCGTCTAATTTGAACTTTTGCAGCACACTTTTTGGTCAATTACTGATGGCCCTCGATTGTCAAAGAATACAGAAAACATTTAAAACTACTACTAATATCAACACATTTACCTATAAATTAAAAGACGCCGGACGACCTTTAATGAAAAAACAGGGCGTATCCATTGTGCAAAATTTTTATCGTAAAATTATTATTTCAAAAATACCATCACAAAAAGGAATCATTTAGATCTAACCTACAAACATTATATTTGCGATTTCGGGGTTTCCTGTGGAGGTGTCATAAAATAACATTTTTTGATAGCTCATTCACATAATATAACGTTTCAGCAATGTATAATGAGATCCCGAATAGTATGAAAGGCTTAACCACATTTGTATTTTTAAGAAGAAGTTTAGAAATGTATTACTTACAGAATATAAAATAAACTTTTACTTCTCCTTTAATTTTAGTTATAGATTATTATTATTATATAATTTTTGCTGTTTTCCTTTTTTATTTTATATAACTATTTACTTATTTTATTTATTTGCGCCAGTTAAGTGAAAGACTCGTCTCTACACCTAGCGGTAAGGGATGCAATTCGCACGTTTAATTTGAAGTAAATTATTTTAAACAATTTTAAACTAAGTGTTGTAAATTGTAACTTGTGCTGTTTCGAATAAAGATTATTATTAAAATTGATATAATTAAAAATAACACTAACATTTTCTTTGAATTTGAAAAGGTTGCTGTAGCTGATACTCTGATCATACATTTTTAAGCACTTGCTAAACTAAATTTTAACTACTCGTAAAAAGTTTTTAGGAATACCCTAGACTCTAGAGGGCCTAACAAAAAAGTGAAACACCAAATACTGAATATCTAAAAACTTTAATTATAGTCATAATAATTAGGAACACCCTTTCGAGGAAATTAGCTACTGCCAGCATTTGAACCTTAACCGCAACTTTAAAAAATCATATCGGTTAATTTTATCCAGGAGTTTACTGCTAGATTATACCGAAATGTCTTAGCATCTTGAAATATTTCTATCAAGTTTAGGTTATTTTAGATTCCAATCGTTCTTTGAAGTTGAGAAGGAGACACGAAATTTAAAGCATCGTCAGTTTAGATACGAGAAAATACATTTTTTCCGTCACACCTTTTTCTCGCAATGATGTGTAGCCTCGAGGCCAGGGACACAAGTGCGAAGCCTCTGTTCTGCTCTGCGCCAGGTAGTTACCAGAGTGGAGAAGGCTCTAGCAAACAGTTGAGTTCTACTGGAAGCATTTCTGGGCATAGAAGGAGCATTTAACAATACATCCTTCGCATCAATGACTGGGTCAACAAGGGCCATCGGACTGGAGGAAACGTGCTGCAGGTGGATAGAAGGTATGCTTCAAGGTAAAACTGTATATACGAGTCTGCCTGGTCGGACTTTGTCAGCGCAGGTAATAGGGGGCGCCCGCAGGGGGTTGTTATCTCTTCTCTGTTCTGAAACCTTGTCATGGACGGGCTGCTATGCTCACTCAGCAGAGAAGGATATCATATCGTCGGTTATACGGGTGACCTATCAGTAATGACCCAAGATAAATACAACACGACAGTAAGAGAGAGAATACAAAGGGCTCTCAATATCGTGGAAGAATGGGTAGGGCAGGAAGGACTTAACATTAGTCCCATTCTAGTTGCCATTGACCATTTTCTGTTTGAAAGTGAAACGAATAGTTTTGCCTTCTTTTATTTTCTTTTAATTTTTCATTAGGTGGCATTAATTTCATATGCTTTACAAAGACCCTTAATCTTTTTGGCGGGTATTACCCTTTAAGATTTTGCAGAGGATACGTATTGCTTTCCAGTATTTCGTAATATTTGCGCGTTTGTTTTTTATGATCACCATCATATCGTTACCTCTTTCTTAATTTTTTTTGGTGGGGATATTTTCAACTACTTTCTGAGGTTGTTTTGCATCAGAGAGTCTTTCATTATCAGATATTTTTAATTTTTTCTCGTCATTTTTCTTGTCGCAGGAAATAACATCACTATTTAATTTCTTTCTTTCCTTTTCTAAATTATCGATCTCCTCTTTCGATAAAGATGACAATTAAGAACACCATGAGCAGCAACCTGATGATGACTCTTGAAATTAAAATATTTTATCTACGACTATTTAATAATAGAAGCATAATGTGTTTGTTAGTACATATATAATGTGGTTCATATTACCATAGTTACTCATATTCCACAGCCGTGGAATATGAGATTTCATATTCCACGGTCCCAACAAAACAAAGTTACCTGAATTACGATAAAAACGCACCAGATCTAGTTTAAGCAGGCGTGAATGGTATTAATACCATAGCAACCGATTGACAAGTAAACGAATCATTTTTTTCCTCAGTCATTTAAGTTTCGCTGTGACATTTTGTTGTTGATTTCAAGGTAAAATATCATGATTTCGGATGACGAAAACGAAATCCAAAGTACCCCTCCAGAAATTCGGGCTGCAATTGTATTTTGTTTAATTATGGTTAACATCGTTGAATTGTATTTTTTAGTTAAGAAATACCATTAATAATAATCCTATTGTAATAAAATGTGTTGCTCTGAATCCATTTTCTAACTTCTTGAATACTGAATAGTCGTAGATAAAGTATAGTATTTGACTCGCGTATAATGGCTATATTACACTCGAATCCTTAAAACACTCGCCTTCGGCTCGTGTTTTAAAATCCCGTGTAATATAGCCTTCATTATACGCTCGTTAAATAATGCACTATTATATTATAATCATAATCTTCTTCAAATTCTGATAAAGTATCTTAAAACAGGTCGCAACTGTTAATATTGTGTTCATTGGTCACTAAAATACTTTCAGACTCATTTATTAAATTATTTTCTTGGATATGATCACAGGTCTCGTTGTTTATTGTCTCAAGATGGTTTAATGTACAGCCATTATCGTTACTATGACATTTTGTTGCTAGATTAGATTATAATATCTCTGTGGTATCATTAAGATTTGCTTGTAGGCTTAACGGTATGTTAGATTCTATTTGTTCAAATAGCTCATCAATTAGATCAGGATCGGGCCTGTAATCTGTAAATTTTCCTTTATCATTACGTACAAGCAAATTTGCTTTATTTTTAATACCATCACTAAGAGTGGGTTAAGGTTCGTGGCATTTGGAACAAGAACAGGTGCCTGCATTATTATTTGGTGGTGTTTTCTCACGCAAAGCAGCCGTAATGCGTTCAGTTCTTGTTTTGTAAAAGTTTAGGCATTGTGACACCTAAAAACGTTAATTTATTTTTCTAAAAAGTATAAAGCTTAATAACAAAGTTTAACAGAAAAAGGAGCTTTTATATTAGAAAAGTAAGAGTGGTACAAAATCGTATTAAATTAAGATAATACAACTAATTTGTAAGCATGTTATAAGAATAGAGTATTTACCTAAAATAATAGGTTTACGCAATAACCTAAATCACGCAAGGTAAAATATTTCCGCAGAAAACTCTATTAAGTCAAAATTATACAATTTTCCACAAATAATTTAAATCGATCTTACCTTGATTTTTGGAGCAAAAACGGATTAAATGCAAAATAATATAGTTTTCCTCGCGAAATCCAAATTAAAATATGCATTATTGTCATAAAGTATTATTTTTATCGACAAAGCCTTTTTTTTTAAATTAAATTACCAATAAAATAAAATAATATAGTAAAACTTAAAATATCGGCATAAAAAAAAATGCAAATAATTATGATAGAGTATCACCAAAATATTCATCCAGAGTATAAGCTTTTTCCAATAATAAATTTTTAACATTTTTTTTAAACATTTTAAGATTTGATATTTTCTTAATAAAATCTGGAAGATAATTAAAAATTTTTTTAGAATCATAAATTATGGATTTTTTTACAAGGCTTGAAGAAGGAATAGGTAAACATATTAAAGGTTTGTCTTGTATTATATATATGTGAATTAATACTATTTCTATGCTTTTTATGAATCAAACAAACTGTTTCCAATATAAAAATGGAAGTTAGTGTTAAAATTTTTTGTGAGATAAATAGAGTTTTACAAAAATCTCTAGATATAGCTTTGCACAAATATCTGATAGCTCTTTTTTGTAAAATAAAAATTGAATTAAGAAGATATTGGCTTGAATTTCCCCAGAAACAAATTACATATATCTCGAAAGAGATTCTATTAAAGCAAAATAAACATTTCGAAGAACCGCCATATTCATTTCATGAGAAAGTACTCTCAGGGCATAATATCCTGAAGCTAATTTTCTACATAACTTTTTGATATGTTCATTAAAAGAAAGATTTTGAGTAACATAGATTTCTAAAAATTTTATAAATTAATTTTATTTATTATACAATGGAGATCTTAGCTGTAAGCTCTGCGGCAAGGATAGGGAAACTGTCTATCATGTAGTCTGTCAATGCGAATTCCTGGATCGCAGACGATATGTCATATTCGGGAGAGTAAAACTGGAACTGAATGAAATAACCACGATAACCGAGTGGATACAATATAACGAAGGTTTGTTCAATAGGCCTACTTATGGCCGCAGTGCTCCGGTTAAGGACGGGCCCAAGGAATAAAAAAAAACCCTAGAGAGCGTTGTTTTCGACTAGGACATGAAAATCACCAATATACTACTTGATATGGTTTTCTTCGGGATGTGCGATATATCAGTGTTGTTTCTTCGTGTTAAATTAAAAACTTGTTAGAGATAGACACATTATTGCTAAAGTCGGCTTCCACTTAACTAAACGCGTATGAATTTATCATAAAGAAACTTAAATAGTGCTGTCTTGCTCAAACCAAGGTTGAAACGGCATTATAAAGGTATCCGTAATATAAACGCGATAAACTTATTGGGTGTTTATGAATCGAAAAGAGAAGCACATCTAATTTTCAGTAATTATCAAAATATGTTGAAGAACACTCGCGTATTACATAATGTCGGGAATAAGCTCCCTAGTTTTTAAAATTTTTCATTTATTAAAAATATTGTGACATAAAATGACGAATTTAAATCAGTTTGCAGGTTTTCTGCATCCCAAGGCGAAAGAAATGGTTCTCAATTTAATAGAGTATTTTAAAAATGAACAGGAGAAGGCTACTGAAACCGGCGAGTTATTAAATCCCAAGTCTATTAAAGAGAAAGTTTTGGAAGCACTGAAACTAAGTTCAAGATCAATACAGAGGATTGTTCATAAAAGTAGTAGAAGTATACCAATGAAGAGAACGCAACAACGATCAAGGAAAACGAAAAGTGAAACTTTACAGAAAGGTAAGAAAATGGATGTAAGGAATGTTATATACGAATTATATGCATCACAAGTTGATATAACGCTTTTAGTTTTGAAAGATGCTTTGAAGGAACGAGGTATTTTAGAAATAGGTCTCAGGTCATTGTCAGCGCCAAAAAAAATTTTGGGATTTCGTTATAGAAAGGACTGCAACAGAAGATATTTGTGCGAACTACCAAGAATTGCAAGCGAACGAGTCAAATTTTTGAAAAAATATGTTGAAATTTATCAATCAAAGTTTAGAAAAGTAGTTTTTTTAGATGAAACTTGGATATTTTCGAATGGAAGTGGATTTAAATCATGACAAGACGACTCAGTGAAATCAGTAAAACAAAAAAGAGGTTGTGGTTCGGGAAAACGTTACATTATATTAAATGCTGGCTCATCTACTGGTTTTATGAAGGAAGCGTGTTTTATTTTTTTCTGTAAATCAAACGCCGACTACCACGATAACATGAATTGTGAGCTTTTTGAAAAGTGGGCTAGAGAAAAGCTCATACCAAATTTGGAAGAACCATCCCTAATTGTACTGGACAATGCATCTTATCATTCTCGGGTAATAAATAAACAGCCAAATGCATCCTGGAAAAACAAGACGTCTTTCAGTGGTTAGTTTAGGAAAATGAGAATCTATCACCTGATTTATTAAAATCTGAACTGATAATGAAAACAAAAACTATTAAAAAACAAAAAACATATGTCCTTGATGAAATCTTGCGGGAACACGGCCATGAGCTTTTGCGGTTACCAGCGTACCATTGACAATTTAATGCAATATTAATTTGGGCAGGCGCCAAATCGTTTTATGAAGAAAATGTTGGTAATGGTCTAAGTTCAGATAAGGTAGAAGAAGTTTGGAAAAACTCTCTAGCACACATTACGAGGGACTAGTGAAGGAAAGCTGTAAAACATACAGAAAAAATTATCTTGGACTGGTGGAAGAGAGAAAAAGTATTGGATGTTCAAGTGAAACCACTTATTATTTCAAATGCAGAAAATAGTAAAAGTACTACTGAAGATGAATTTGACGAATCAGAATTTGAAGAGTCTTGAAGCTGTGTTTATTTTGTATTTTTGTTTATTTTTCCACCTCTATTTTAAATTCTGTAATATTGACTTGGAATTTTATTTTGCCTTTTTTTCATTGATATACTTCTACTACTTTCATGGGCAATCCTCTGTGTAGGTCTTAAACTTAGTTGCCGACCAGTTCTGATGTTATAATTTTTCTCTATTAAACAACCACTTCTATTTACCGACCAACATTTGATTCCTGAGGGTGGTCGCTAGTCAGAGGTTTAACTGTATATTGTTTATCTAATTTTCTACCATCATTTTAGTTATTACATTTTTTAAATATAAAATTATTGTGTCGACCGTGTGCAACAATACGAACGCACCACTGAGAAATTAATTTAGGAACGAGACCCGTCACCCGTTATTTTTATTATGACTGATAGTTTCAAATTAATTGTTAACCTATTAACATTCAATTTTATGGAAAATCAGCTGTCCATATACCGCCATATTGGTTTTTATATTTTGAAACATTTTTAAAACCTCTGATCCTACTGATTTGACTCAGAGATCATAATAATATGCGCCTAGTTAAGTGGAAGTCGAGTTTAGCAAGTAAAACCTAACCATCATAGGATTACAGAGCAGGCCAGGCCTTGCTTGACATTGTTTTGAATTTTTGATACGTCAACTTTATTTCGCTTTAATTGGGTTTTAAACATTTTTGTGCCTTGGCCCTTTATATATTTGTAAAAAACAGTTTTTTTCATAGCTATTTCCATCGTACTGCCGGTAATCTTATTGCCGGTAAGTATTTTTGATATTTGTTAATATTTATTCAGTTTAAGTATATTAATTATGGAAAATAACATATTGTATTACATTTTTTTAGTCCGGTTATATCCCTAAACGGCTGTATGCCATTGTATTGCTTTCAATACTATTCCTGCTAAATATGAAATAGCTAGAATATGATTTCTATCAGATGACATGTCGCCCATCTTGCAGGTTTACTTGCTGAAAATTCTATGTAAGCTAAGACAACCATTTTGCATTCTATAACCATCTTTGGAAAAGATAATTTTCGGTATCTCGGTAGAATAACCGACAAAACAATACACATATATAAATAATTATACACCTATCTTACTTGGTATAATATAAGTAAACATAAGAGTCCATGTGCCTCTCCAAAAAAATATCGTAGCAAAAATTGAAAGAAGTATATAACAGTCTGCCACAACAACTTTTGTTAGTCCTTTCATCCTTGCACAGAGATTCTTTACACAGTTTTGCAGCCTATAGACTAGTCCAACCAACAGAACGCCTAAAATCTACAACGACAAAAAAAAACAATAGAAATATTGAGTGTGTGTACGTCTGTTCATGATTATAATTATTATTTTTGATACTTACTAAGCATACCCATTGCGACCACAGATAATCGTTGGGTAATAAGGTTAGGTCTACTACTACCCACATACCCCTCCAAAATGCGACTACAAGATTGCCAAGTACGCCTACAGAAAACATACAATCCAACATGTACAATGATAAATTATTATCAGTCTAAAAATAATTAAAAACTGATTAGAACGTTGGTAAAAAAGATATCCAGATGGTTGATTCATTGTGGACTAGATGTTGACGATCGTCCTACTGCTTCCCAATTATGATATTAATTTTTTCGCATTTTATACAGTAATGCACTAGATTAATGACCTCAAAATCGTACAGTAATGGGTCACTTTACAGCATAGCAACCATTACAGCATAGCAACCATTACTGCATAAAACGTCAATGTTATTCAAAACACAATTTTACAAGAAAGAAATTCGTTTATTTTAAATCTTATTACAATAAATATTAAAAGAACAATTATTTAAGTTAGAAACGGATGCAACTGCTGACCTCGCCCTATTAAGTAGTTGTTGCTGAACATTTTTTTCATTCACCACAATTCCTATGGGGACTTTTTGGGGTAGTCCCAGTTGGACATTTTTGAATACCCTTTAAGAATTTTTCGATTTATTTTCAACGCTTTCTTCCACGTATCCTTCAGCTACGCTTGTGGACCGCTATCCCCCATGCCGTTTGAGATCCTGAATATCAGAGCCATTGTCAGCAAGAAAAGTTGCAGATGTTCTTCTCAAACAATGACCGGTGTAGCTTAAAGCATCAGGAAGTTTTAGATATTTCGCAATTTCTTGTGGGATATTTGCGAAAGTGTTGATGCCAACTGGCTGTACTGTACATTTGCCATGACGATAAAACAGGAAAAATCGATTCTGCCTTACTGTTTTAGGTCTTAACAGTAAGTACTTGTGGTAAATTTTATATCCATTGCCATCTGATCCTACGGTAAATACACGTTTTTTCTTTGTTTTGGTATCATGTAACGTTACTATTAGCATTGTTCCTGAATCCTTTATATCTTCAGATGTTAAGCTGCATAGTTCTGCACGCCGACATGCGCCATTCAGCCCAAAAATTAATACCACTTTCATTAACAGAAACGTGTCGTCTGGAGCTTCCTTCAAAAACTTCGTGACGTTTTCCATGGTCATAACTTTTGATTTTTTAGGTTCATATTTGTCGTCTTGACGTTTCAAAAAAGCGATTAACTATTTATATTGTGAAATATCCGTATTTTCACTGATAAGTATTGTGCTTTTGATCATAGAGTACGTAGACCATAAACTGGAAGCTTTGAGGACTTTTGCCTAAAACAAATAACAAAATTAGTACCTATATACTACACTTTAACCATATAAAATAGCTTACTTTCTCTTAAAAGTATGCCAGCATCAAATTTTCGTCAATGCCTTTAAAATTCTTGGTGTTTCTCCACTCGCAGAACATATTATATGCTTTCTCGTATCTTTCCTTGGATTTTACTGGAAGCAAACTTGAAGAAGCTTCGCGGGCCGCATTCAGGATATCTCCCAAGTCGTTTTCATTAGCCATTTCCATAATTCTTGTGAAATTCACTCTTCAAATATGATTTTATTTGGATGCTGTCAATAGTCGTCAAACACAAAAAAACATCTTGTTTATATTGCTAAGTTACCGAGAAGTCATACTACTAAGTTTTTGTAGATTTTCTTCAGTAACTATTCTTTTTAGATTTTAATATGAAATGCAAAATAATTAATTACTAACAAAATGCGAAAAAATAGTATACGCACCTCGCTTCGCTCGGATCCAAACTAACCATACTCATCAAGTAAAGTTCCACTTTTCTAAACTTGATACGTAATGTACTATTACCTTAATTACGTCCTCCGCTTAGTATAATAAAAACATCTATCTTAATGGCAACTGACAAGGATTGTCATTAGGTATACAGGGTGTTTCAGAACTACGGTACGTATTTTAAGGCCCAGTTTCACAAACTGCGGTTACCCAAAGGTAACCATAAGACGCTGGTAACCCGCATTATAATTGTTTCATAATGTGTGGTTTAGAACAAACCACTGGTCAAGTATCAAATTATTTAACTCAAACCTTGAAGAAAATATCAGGATTAGAAGGGCTCGAACATTTAGGGCTCGCACAGATTATTTTGAAGAGTATGACGAATATGATTTTTTTTGTCGATTTCGGTTGATGCCGAGAACTGTGGAGAATCTTCTTGAAGAAATTGAAGACGCAATAAAACATCCGACCCATAGGTAGGTAAATATATTTTTTTGTTTCTGTATAAGTTAGAATTTATATGGCGAGAGATAAAGCCTTGTGACAATCAATAAATTCACCACTGCAAATTTAATGGAAAAGAAGGAACAATATATTCAATTGTCTTATTTTATTTTATATATATTTATATATATATTTTTATATATTACCAAGCCAGCAACTTTTGTTGACCCTAAACTTCTATGCAAATGGTTCATTTCTACGCATTGCAGGAGATCATCAAGGCGTGAGCAAATCTACAGCCTGTCGCGTAGTGAGAAGAGTAAGCCGAGCAATTGCCGCCCTTAGGCCAACTTACATATCAATGCCAATTGGAAATGAAGTGGAAAATTTACGTCAAGGCTTTTACAATATAGCAAGATTTCCTCGGTGCATAGGGGCGATTGACTGTAGTCATGTGAAAATTCAATCACCTGGTGGAGAGAATCCAGAAGTTTTCAGAAACAGAAAACAATTTTTTTCTTTTAACGTGCAATCAGTAGCTGACTCTACTTTAAAATTTAGAGATATTGTAACTAGATGGCCAGGTTCATCTCACGATGCGCATATATTCCAAAATTCAGTCTTATATGAAAATTTTGAAAGAAATATTTATGACGATAGCTTACTTGTGGGTGATAGTGGATATCCAATTAAGCCATATCTGTTGACACCTATTAGAGCTGTAAGAAATGGCGCAGAAGCATTATATAATGAATCACAGTAAGAACTAGAAATGTTGTTGAGCGGAAGTATGGGGTGTGGAAGAGGCGATTTCCTGCATTAGCTATGGGTTTAAGACTAAGAAATTTAGATACCACACAGGCAGTTATTGTTTCAACTGCAATACTACACAACATAGCTACTGACCAAAATGAAAGGATTCCACCAGTTAATGAAGAAGAAGAAGCTGCGGTGAACTTTATGAATAACATGAATAATGAAATTCATGAGCCTCATCAGCCATATTTATTGGAAAACAATAGAACTCGACACATTCTTGTTAACAATTATTTTGCAACTTTGTAATTATTTGTCTTCTGTAATTTATGTTAATTTTTTAATAAATAAAAGAATACTTTTGCAAAAAGAAAATTTAATTTCTAATTATTGTCAACATTTTCAATATTTGTTAACTCAATATAAAAAACTACGAAACAACTTTTTAAACAAGATAACGTAAGCGTCCCCTGCGCTTTATTCGTGCAGTTTACAATTTGGTTTCAATACATCTTTGCCAACAGTTGCATCCCTTTTCCAATAATTCTAATTGTTTTTTAAAATTTGCATCTTTATTTCATGCTCCTCTAGAAATTTTTCTTTTTGCATCCTAACTAATTCTAGCTTCTCTTCAATCAACTGGGCGGTAATACTTGGATATTTTTTACTTTGAGTTTTAGGTCTGTTAACCTGCAGTTTAGTCGATACAGACGTTTTTAAATTTTTGGGCCAATACGTACCCCAGTCATGTTTAGCAATATTATTATTATTTATTGGATTCCCGAGAGACTTTCTAGATGACAACTTTATCTTTTTCGTAGATGGAGTTTCTTGATCTGCCATATTTATGTCTGATTTCCTTTTATTGACTGTTGTACATTCAGTTATAGCTGATGAAGTATGGGGAAGTTCAGTATCTGAATCTTGTAAATATTCAGCTGATAAGTCTTCTACAAAAAGTCACATAAATAGAAAAATCACTTAATATGAAATCAATTAACTGCAAAGGACTTACCTGTAGTTATATCTAAAATTTCAAAATTAATTTCATTATTTGCCGGATTTATCGTAAAAGGCCCTTCAATACAATTGTCATTATGGTCTTCAACTTTACAATTGTTTATGTTGTTTGCAAAAGCCTTGGTTTCCTGTATCGATTTTTTAGTCAAATCAGCATCACAATCGTATGAATTTGAAACTCCTGAGACTTGGACATCACCCATAATGTCCTTGACTGCCTCATCTATTTCTGTAATTAGAGGTGGCACATACTGCCCACCACCAGTCTTCTTGATCTCAACCTTAGCTCGGGAAAACTTTTCTTTAGTTTTTTTCTTCAGGTTTCTAAATTTTTCTTTTAGAACCTTGGCCGATCTTCTGCCATTTGAAGTACATTGTGAATTATAAAGATATCTTCTACTTTCCTCCACGCATTTTCCTTTTCCTTCCAGGTATTCACGCCACTTTTTTTATTTTCTATAATGTTCTTATATTTATCAACAAGAGATACCAACAAATACTCCTCGTCTTTTGTAAAATTTGCTGACCTTTTTTCAATATTCCGCGTCGCCGGCGTCGTGGTCATATTCATGATTATTGACTTATTAAAATCGAAAATAAAATCAAAAATCAAAACTTCAAAGTAAACTGCCAAAACAAAAAAGTAGGGCTTTGTTCTACAATCCTTCGTTAACGTGTACTTTCAAGGTGGCCTTTCACCACTTGCTAACTTCATTCAACCACCAACTTTAAAAAATAAATCGTAACCAGTGGTTACTCAAGCAAAGGTTAGTTTTTTAATGTGAAACAGGATTTTTGCAAACTCGTGGTTAACCCGCAACTGCTAGTTTGATAACCAGTATGTCTTACTACCAATTGTGAAACTGGGCCTAAGAGAGTTATTCCTTATGATATTCTAAGAGAAAAAGTTTATATGAATATGTGTTCGGAGTTGTCCCGTTTTTGATATACAGGGTGTTAAAGTTTAAAAAAAAAATCGATTTTTATAATTTTTTAAATATCCTTTTTCCGATTTTATTGAAATTTGGTACCGTTATTCATTATGATAAGGGGCTTAATTAGCCCTAACTAGATTAAATTTATTAAATCAAAGCAAATGTTAAAAATTGCCACCTTCTAATAAAACGCATGATTGCAATATTCTCACCCCTGATTCTCTTACACGCTCGAAAATACCTGCATTATTTCTTATCGCATCGTAACTTTCAATAATTCGGATTCTTAAGCCATTTCATCTGGTACAGGCGTCCTGTACACAGGAGACTTTAGGTGACCCTATATATAATAGTCTAGAGGATTCAAGTCGGGACTGCGAGCGATTGCCAATCTTGGGAACCTGCGCTTCCAATCCAGCAATTAGGAAAAGTGTTGTCGAGGTGTTGATGGGCGCCATCATGCAAGAGCCACATTTTAGTTCCTATTTGTAGAGGCACGTCTTTTAACAGAACGTCAAGTTTTTTAAATAAAAACTGCGTATAAGAGTTTCCATTACATGATTCCTGCCCATACATTCTCCGAAAATTGTTGCTGAAAACGACCTTTTTTAATTTTATGACGATTATCGTCCGCCCAAAAATGTTCGTTAAAAAATTAATAATGGTTTCCCTTGAAAAGGAGGCCTCATCAGGAAATGAAATGTTCGATAAAAATTGTTGTTATTTGCTACTGTATGCCGCAACCACCTACTAAAACCAAACCTTGACTAAAAATCACGGGAAAGCAGAGCTTGCACACGTTGAATATGGTATGGGTATAGTTGATAAAGATGCAAAACCCTCTAAACAGTTGACGCACTTATTTGAAGTTGCACTGCTACCTTCCTGCCACTAAATGAAGGATCTCTCGCAGTATAGCCTCTTCTAACTCAGGCGTGGTTACTGTTGCAGTTCTGCCAGGAAGATCCATACGACGTTTAAAGCTCCCAGTCTAAATGATTTGGCACATGGCAGTACTCTGTTTGGATAACGTTTCTGATAAATTCGCCAAGCTTCTTCAGTATTTCCATTTGCCAGGCCATAATTGGAATGCATTTGGCCATTTCAGCGTTAGCAAAGTTATTCGTTTTTGACTTGTTATTGCCAAAACAGGTAAATTAGACATCAGAACTTACCTTTACCTCATTTTTAATTAACTTAGGAATACATAGGTATTTCTTTTGTACATGCAATGAAGTGGATTTTGTTTTTTCTATCAATAACGAAGCAAGATACGAAAACAATTCATGGAACAAAAAACTTGTATTATTAGTTAGTAAATCCTCTTAAAAATAATTAATTTATGTATGCAAGAACACGGTGAACATTTATTATAAGTATTAAACTGGTTGGCAGTTATTAGAATTAAGACTTTTATATGTTTTTCGTTCCGAATTAACAACAATTTTAACACGACGACTTCTCGTGTTAATGAAATAAGACGTGTAGTGATTGCCAAAGCTTTTATTTTACGTTACTATATAAAATATGTATAATCCTTAACTAAGGATATGTCGTTATGTCAAGGTCGCGAACAATAGCGTCAAGCGTCCCTCGTCGGCGGCAAACTCTGCTGGCTCACACACACAGACACGCGGAGAGGTGAGCCCATCTGGCGGAAGTCCTTGTGACCCTGAACTTATTTGCTCAGAGTCTCAATGACTCCTTCCAGACTTCCTTCCACGCCCCCTGCGGTCCAGTTCCGCAGGCTCTCACCAAAAAGTACTGATGGTACTTTTACTCTGGAATCTAAGAGAGGGGTGTATTATTGGTTTTGTGGGATGTATCGGGGGAGGGCTTTGGTGGGTGGGTGGTGCTGCTTGGCGCACCTAGAGAAGTTGGTGACGAGGTCGTTTATGATGATACGGGTCATCGATGTCATAATTGGAAGCTTTTCTGATGAGGGTGTTTGGGTGTTCGGGGGCCGAAGTTAGGATCTTCGTGTTTCTCTCGTGGAGAAACTGGGAAAGGGGTGTGTGTTTGATGTCGCGGTGTAGGTCTACGTTACGGATGAACTATGGGATGTCCATGGCGGTGCGAATGTAACGATTTTCAAGGGTTGGAGGCGGTTTATGTGGGTGGGGGCTGCGTGACCCCACGCCGCTGAGCCGTATGTGAGGGCGGGTCTGATGATGACTTTGATGAGGTGAATTTTGTTTTTGTGGCTTAGGGTGCTGTGGCGGTTGAGGAGGGAGTATAGAAGACAATGTGTCATTCTGGCTTTATTGAGGTTGCCTTGGATATGGGGCTGCCAGCGGAGGGCTTTGTCTAGGGTGATACCGAGATATTTCACTGAGTCTGACCAGGGAACATCGCGGCTATTCAGGTTGACCACGTCAAAGGGTGATTGCCTTCTGCGGCCAAACTGGATGGTTTGGGTTTTGTCGGGATTATGGCGAAGTTTCCAACTCACGCAGTAATTGGAAAATTCGTTAGCTGCTCTTTGCAGCTTCCTGGTGACTAGTCGGGGACTTAGTGGCCTTACGATGAAGGCGGTATCATCAGCGTAGAGGGCCAGGGTGCTATCGGGGGGTTTGGGGATATCATGGGTAAAAATGTTAAACAGATGGGGGGATAGTACTGCTCCTTGTGGGACTCCCGCTTCAAGGGTACGGGGGGGGGGGGTGGATAGTGACTGTCCAATGCGGACTCTGATTTTGCGGCGAGCGAGGTAGGATTGGATAAGGCGGACCATGTTTGAGGGATAACCCAGGGCTATCATCTTGTGAATCAGTCCGTCGTGCCATACGGTGTCGAAGGTCTTTTCGATGTCGAATAAGATCATCCCGACGAGCTGATTCCAGTTGAAGCCCTGAGTTATATACTCAGTGATTCGAAGGGCTTGGAGTTCGCAATTGAGGTTTTCCCGAAAGCCGAACTGTTCGTCCGGGAGGACTTCCAGTTCGGTGGACTTAGCTTTGAGGCGGGTGAGAATTATAACTTGAATGATTTTGGCCATTGAGTTGAGGAGAGATATTGGTCGATAGTTTTGGGGGAAGGTGTGGTCCTTCTTACCGGGCTTGGGGATCATGATGACAGTGGCTTCTTTCCATTTTTTAGGAAAGTAGGCTAGCCTGAGGGTGGCGTTGGCAATGTTGGACAGGGTGGCCATGCCTTTACGTGGGAGGAATTTGAGGATTTTGTTTGATATGTTGTCGGGGCCAGGGGCTTTTTTGGTTTTGCGCGAGAGAATGATTTCTGCGACTTCGCGGGGGGAAGCTGGTCTGAGGATTTTCTCAATTTCGTCGGAGCGTTAGACTATTCTGGCGGTGCGCTCCACCAGTTCTTCATGATCTGGGTCGATATCATGGTTGTCGTTTAATCTGCTGTGCCTTTCGTATGTGTCTGCAAAGGCTTCCGCCTTATCTGCTTCTACATACTTGAGGCCGTGGGCAGAGTAAATAAGGGGAAGTTTGTGGGGTGTTGAGAGGCGGAGGGTTTTTTGCATTCGCCAGATGCTATTGTCTTGGGGGTTTAGTTCGCGGAGTCTATCTGTCCATTGTGTTTGTCTGAAGTTGAAGAGGGCGGTTTTAAGTTGTCTGCATAAGACGTTGTATGCATTTATGTCTGGGGGGTAGCGACTGCTGGCTCTAGCGCTGGGGTGCCTTTTAACGGGTCTGGCGGGGCTGCTGGCACGCTGATTCGAAGGGCTAGAGGTGGGGGCTGCTGTAGGAATACTGGTGGCGCTGTAAGAGCGTAGTAGCGGTGCGGCGAGGAACTAGGCGCTGGCAAAGGCGGCTGCTTATGGGGTTAAGTTGTTACACAATGATGAATTACAAGGTATCGTAAGTAATTTTGTGCAAGAGAAAATATATGTCTGGCGAAAATTTTACAAGAGACACAAAAGTTTCAAAATGAAGTCAGCTATCAGAAAAATAACCTGAATTTACTGATGCTGGGTGATAAAGATATAAAATTTTATTTACGAATCACGCGCCATTTAAAAATTTCCAGGCATTAAAACAAGATTGCGTTTACGTCAAAACACGCCAATAATAGTAGAAATTTCTTTAGTCCCCAAGTTAGTAAAAATCGATAAAGGCGTTAAGAAATTATTTCACAAAAACGATATCAATTAGAGAACTTTAGCGCCCTGTAGCGGCAAAACGAAGCAACATTTTATACATGTAAGTTTGCCTAGATCGCCTTATTTCTGGTTAAGGAACTTGTTGTTAAGCGTTGTACAGTAATTTAAAGGACACCCTGTATATTAGACCATATTTATATGACTGTTACTTCATAGCACCTACTAGTGGTAATTAATTCAGTTGAAATTTTAGGCAAACTTAATTGTTTACCTTATGCTTGAACATTGTAGGAAATTTAAACACAAAGTTTCCTTTATCAAGGCAAATAGCGAACGGCGGGGCCGTGGCATTTCTTAGACCTCTCATAAGTATTAGAGAGCTAAGGCAAGCAACCCATACAATCAGCATCCAATGAGATCCTTCTCTTTTAGCAACCAGGTTCTCCGTAAACTGAGTGTTTAAATAATGGTCCAATAGCCCCCAACCGCCTGAAATTAAAGAGAAAAGTTTGATATAATGGGTATAACCTTTGTTTATTTTGTCTATATAGGGTGAGTGTGAATAGACAGAACTTTCGCTACTAGAGAGGCGGTAATACACATATTTCTACAGATTCTACAGAGTCAATATGCCCAAAAAGTCAATGTTTGGACGGGAATAGTGGGAGACAAGATCATAGATCCTGTTTGTTATTGAAGGAAATTTAACCGGACAAGTTTATGCTAAATTGCTTAATCAAACTGTAGAGTCCTCAATTGTTCCTGAACTTCACAACCAAAAAGTGTTTTAAGGCAGCTAAATTTAAACAAATATCTTTTATATTTCCAACAAGCAGCAAGCACCTCCACAATATGCTGCTGTGGCGACAGAATGCTGTTCCCAAAATTATCCAGATAACTGAATTGGCGGAAGGACTTCAATTTAGTGGCCACCAGGATCATCTATGGACTTTTTATGGTGATACATTACATCACTATTTAAAAATTCAGCTTCTTTGAAAAAATTGCGTCAGAGGATAATAATTGACGTTGGCCGAAATATTCGAAGAGACATCATTTAGGGACTAATTTGAAAATCGACCCTATTTCTGTTTAGAACATAATGAAATTTAAGCACTTAATGAAGTAATCAAAAAATTCATGAATAGGGTTCTTCTTTTTTATTTATTACAATTTAACTTACAAGCCTGTTTACCATTAACTTGGTTCGAGAGGAGGGGTGTAGAAATGAAAAGGTTAGTACTTTGGGTTACTTTAGATTGTTTTTTTTTGTGTTTTTTAGTGCTGAAGAGATTTTGGTTTAATTAAATATGATTCAATTAATTTTGGAATCGTTGCAAACCATTTTTGACAGGGTTTCCACGGAAGCATCATTAATAAAGGTGGGTGAAGATGGTTTTCAAAATACCTCATTTCTTGTATTTCGATCTCTGTAGATGGTGTTGAACTGGAATTTTGCGACGAATTAAAAACTTGGGGCTATGGATGAACGCGGACCAAAGATTAAGTATACATGTCTCGGAATGCACAAAAAAGGCTATTGTTAAATTGAAAATGTTATATAGATCCAGACATGCTTTGGATTTTGGACTGAAGCGTCTTCTCTGTGACTCCTTAGTCCTGTCAACTCTTAACTTCTGTGATGTTATCTATGGTTCATGCTTGACTGCGCTGAATTATCAGCGTGTTCAAAAAATTCAGAATTTTTGTATCCGTTTTATCTGTGGCATACATAGAAGAAATCCTGTAAGCCACAAGCTCAGGTCCTTAAAATGGTTATGCATGGGGGATAGGCGTAAGCTACATAGTGCTGCCCTGTATCACAGGATAATGCTTACCAAAATATCGTCTAACTGATATTCATAATCTAAATCTAAGGCATAAATGTGCAATAACAACACCACGCCACAAGACTACAATGTTTCGGAGAAGTTCTACCTACAACGTCCCTATTATTTATAACTCTATCCCGGCAAAATTGAAATCACTTTCTGTACTAAGTTTTCAAAATAAAATGAAAAACTTTTTACTTGGCGATCTCTACATCGTCTAATTCAGTTATAGTTAGCTTTATAGTATATTACAGCATGTCAATACAATACATTTAGAGGCTATATGAAGCAATAATTATTCTTTTCTGGGATATATTATTCTTAAATTTTAATTATATTCTTATAGTTTTGGTTCATGGGCCGGGTGCACTGATATACTGTGAGCACGGTCATGACTTTAGTTTAAATATTCATGTAATGTTGTTGGACAGTTGGGCTATTGTTCGGGTATATCAATGCAGGTGCCCGGCCACGTTAAGTGTAAGGACAACCTTTACGTCAGTAAATGGATGAACTTCGCCATTTTAGAAGATGCACAATATTGATTTTGTTTGTGCCTCTAGCAACTTTGTACCTTCTGAATAAAAATCTTATTTATTTATTTATGTATAAGAAATCTATCAGCTAAAGTTTCTAACCTATAATTAATTTGGAAATTGTCCTCTATAACTTACTTAATTGCCATCCTTAGAATCTAAATGGGCTCAAGTTTAAGATGTTATAACAATTCATAATCTGTATCCATATCTGTTGGGAAGCAATGAAAGAATTTAACAGAATTTGTTAAAACTGATTATGTTATGGACAAGGGACATGACAAGCTGTTTTGGTCTATTTATGTGGTAGAACTGCATCAGGGGTCAGAGGGCAAGAGAAGAAGATGTTTGATTTACGATGATACCAAGAAATTAATATAGAGGCTGTCACTTTTACTGCTAGAATATAATATAATTGAACCAGACCAATAAATAATAAGATATTCATTAACCGAATATTGAATACGGCCTTTCCGCATAATTCCGTCGTTGCCTTACTGTAATAAATTCGAAATATTTCGAAATTTGAGCAGGATAAAGCAACTATCCTGCAAATAAGATTCATGTGTTGTTTCAGGATAGCAAACCAACATGCACACTTTGCTCAAAGCAATTCTGAGATAAAGCTATTTACGGAAGAAGAATCAAATGTAAGTAAGACATTTTGATCTCTCAAAAACTGTAGTAGAACCTTGGATTTGGGGCTTAAAGAAAAAATATTGGCTCTCGACACCACGTTTTCATGGTTTTGAAACCGATGAAACGCATTTTTCTTTAACGAGTTAGTGTACTGCAAAGATGCAAGTGAGCTTATAAAAATATAATAAAACAATACTTCTGACCTATGCCAAAAGATATGCTGCACTTTATATTAAGTTAAGGCGGAGGAAGCAATCTTTTGAAGGCACTATTAAAGCAATGAGACTATCAGAAGCCAAGCTGAAGGAAACCGATTTCTTAACCTTTTATCTTGATCAGGATTTTGATTGTGCCAATGTGAATAAATTTATAAGTTTTGGAACATTGGAAATTATTATTATTTTGATCGTCTATCAAATGGGTTAATCAGATGATAATCAATGTGGTATTAGAGTTGAATGATCAACAACGAAAGCTCAATTGCCTATTGTGAAGGGAATCGGGGGGTTTTGTGAGAGTAAGCACAGTGTTCTAACCCTTGTCCTTGACTTTCGACTGTGTTTCCCATGAAAATTAATACAAAAAACTTTACATCCACTGTTGTTTTCGGATTACTTAAGGTTTAATTCTTAGTCTTTTATTGTATATAGGGCGTACGAAGTAAAGTGACCTATCTGGAGAAGCAAATGAGACTTTATTTTGAAAGTTTAAATATAGCTATAAAACATGTCTTTTTCCATTTTCAATATCTTTTGCATGACGCAGTGTTGCCGGATCATACAAAAAGAGACAGCAACTTCGAAATATTAAATGAATTATTATAGTACAATCAATCTGTTATGGAAAAGCGGGTTTACGGGAAAAAAATACCATAAGCGATTTTATTTTATAAATATGGTTAGGGGGGCATGTGATTAGCTTAAAACAAAATTGTCGTTCCCCCCCCCCCCCTTGGGCGCTTGTGAGAAACTCAAAAAAGAATTTTGACTTGATTTTCCGCAAAAACGGTAAGTCGCAGAGAAATATTTTGTAAACAAATATTGTAGAAAACAATTCTCTCCACAATGTATCTCATGGAGTTACTGCGCTACGACTAAAAGTGCAGAAAGCAGAGGGCGCCAAAGTCGCCAAAAATCCCTTTTTTCTTATTTTCGACGCGAAAAATATTTTTTTGCTCAATCGCATAAATACAAAAGTTCTAGAGCCCGAAAAATCCTATAAATTGAGTCCGCGCTTTTTTTTCTACAGTGCATGGTTACGGAGATATAGCGCCTGGAAGTACCAACCGAATGCAACATCATTTGTTTTATGTCCTGTGATCGTAGCATTCTATTGTTACAGATCCTCACGTCTAATATGACGACTACGCCACAACTAAAAATGCTTTATAGGGGAAAGGAAAGTCGAAGTCTTTCTCCACAAGTTTATTATAGTTATAGAATAGAATAATCAATATACCTACATTAAGGCGAATTGACAAAACGGTTCCACCCTGTGAATCATCGACTATGGGCGATTTATTTACTTAGCTTCAAATCAACCTCAACAGTGAACAGAAATTATTGATAGGAAATTGATAGAAAAGTGTAAATTTAAAAAAATGGTTAATGCCCTCGATATATTAAAACAATTAGAGGATATATCTTGATATGGAGTAATAAGAACTCGTAAAATGGCGTAATATTTTCAAATCGACGTTAGAATACCAGTATAATGGCCTTATACAAGTATTGTTAATAACTAATTCTAATTGTGTTACGAGATTACAATAAAATTACCATTAACATTTTGAATGTGGGTCAAAACGCCTGCCTTTCTGTGACGCCAATAATCTGTAGTTACCGATGTTATCAAATATGCTGTTTTTGCAATTTTATTACTCTAGTACAATAGTATATTTGTAGAGTTAAATGTACTAAATTGATTTCATGACCATACATTATCAGTAATATTTTGATTAAAATTTGTTGATATTTTTAAAGCGATTTGGTAAAACAATACAATAATCAGTAAAAAATCAAACAATAAATGACAGCCGGATAATTATTAATATTCGTATCGTATGTTCATTCATGGCAACTGTGATTTGATATAACAGTGGTATACTTAATTAGCATTTTTAAATTGAAATATCTCGAAAACGGCTGGAGCAAATATCAACATAATATTATTATATTTTCAATTAAAAAAAAATGCATTACATGTTTCTAAAATATACTAGATGTTCTACTTAAAGTTACCCAAGGTTGCATGTTAAACTAATTTGCCATATTCATTTGTTTTATTTCGTAACAGTTTCCTGTGATTAGTGTGCCAGATAAGGGTCAATATTAATAGAATGCTAAGATGCTGCATTCCGTTGGTACTTCCAGGCGCTATATCTCCGTAACCGTGCATTGCAAAAAAAAGCGCGGACTCAATTTATAGGATAATTTGGGCTCTACAACTTTTTTTATTTATGCGATTGAGCAAAAAAATATATTTCGCGTCGAAAATAAGGAAAAAGTGATTTTTGGCGACTTTGGCGCCGTCTGCTTTCTGCACTTTTATTCTTAGCGCAGTGACTCCATGAGATAAATTGTAGAGAATATTGTTCTCTACAATATTTGTTCACAAAATATTTCTCTGTGACTTACCTTTTTTGCGGAAACTCAAGTCAAAATTATTTTTGAGTTTCCCACAAGCGCCCAAGGGGGGGGGGGCGACAATTTGATTTTAAGCTAATTACATGCCCCCCTAACCATTTATGAATTAAAATCGCTTATGGTATTTTTTCTCGTAAATTTTACAGATTGGATGTACTATTACCTGCACAGAATAGAGAAAAAGTTTTTTACCAACGTGCGTTAAATTATTTGGTTTAAAAAAAAATCTAAATAATACATAATAAATTTAACTAACATAATAATAATAATAACTATAGAAAATGTGGTTCTTCTTTAATGTAACCTTAAATAAGCAAAGATGAATAAAAATGTTTACTCACCTCTCCAATGTAAAATTGTGACATGTAAAAATAGATAAGTATAAAATCGTCTAAGAAAATGGGAAACTATCCTCAATGTCCAGTGCTTCTCTGCTTCGATGATGGCATTGTGCAAACTATCCTGGCATATCGCAAATATTATGTGGATAACCATTCCTGTGTAGGAAAATAAAACTGTTAAAATAATAGAGAACATTTGAACCGTATACAGGGTGATTCAAAAGTACTTCGACAAACTTCGGGAGGTAATTGCCGGCAATATTTCAAGATGAAAAGTTCTTATAAACAGTGGTCCCTGGCGACTTCGTTACGGAGATACAGGGTGTTGAAATGTTAGAAGGAATGGTAATAATTTTTAAATAACTCCTTAACGAGTAATTTTTTTTTTATGAAATTTGGTGAATTAAATAAGCATCTCAGGACACTTATTTTCAAAGTAAAACACATTCGTAAATTTAACCAGTGGCGTCGGTACAAAATGTGGCTATCATATTTTTTGTGGAAACTATGCCTAACCTAACCACACCACTGACTTATTTGATTTTAACTTTTTTTTTATGAATCCCCCATTCAATTACAACAAAAAAGTTCACGTGTGTTATTTTGCTACGAGGGCCAGTTTAATGTCTAATGATTATTTTATTTGACTATACACAAATATTAAAAAATATGTTTTAAATAATTGATCAAACACTCAAATATTAATTTAAGTATATTAACTAAGATCTATACATACTTACAATAAACAAATATGTAGGTATATGCCAAAGGAAGGCATCTGAGGATGCCTATTTAAGTATAACATGTTCTCAGTGACATGCATATTTATTTATTAGTATGAATAGTATGTTATTTTCTAATATTTTCTATTTTGACAAGGCGGCTTTGGAAATACTTTTTTGATATTTTGTATTTTGATAAGGCGGCTTTGGAAATGCATTTGTCGTGAATTAAAACATATTTGACAGTTAGTTGCTTATGTGGTTTATTTCTCAGTTTTGTCATTTTCATTGAATATTAATAGTATTGTTTAAAAGGTATGGATTACTTAAGAAATAATGCGCATTTAGCTGACATGCATTTTGTATATGGCCTTGCCGATGGAAATGCACGAGCAGCTAGACGAATCTATCAAGAGCGATATCCTAACAGAGTACTGCCTGCTGCTGAAACATTTTCAAATCTTCACCGACGTTTAGCTGAAACAGGGAGTTTTGCGAGGTCACGTGACATTCCTGGAAGACCGCGAACAGCCCGAACTCCAGAATTAGAAGAAGCTGTTTTAAATGCTGTAGTGGAAAATCCAGATACAAGCACTCGAATAATTGCTGATGCTCTTAATTCCACCCAAGCCACAGTTTGGAGAATTCTGCACGATGAGCAGTTGTATCCGTACCATATTCAAAGGGTACAAGCTCTTTTACCCAGGGACTTTCCTCAGCGCATTAATTTGTGTCAGTGGTTTTTGGAAAAATTTGCTGAAAATCCCCAATTTTTAAATTATGTACTTTTTACGGACGAGGCAAATTTTTCTCAGAGTGCGATTACAAACTTTCACAATAACCATATCTGGTCTTTGGAAAATCCCCACGCCGTTAGTGAACGAAATTTTCAATACCAATTTTCATTAAACGTGTGGGGGGGAATAGTTGGCGATTACTTAATAGGACCTTTTTTTCTTCCACTTCGGCTTAATGGCGAGACGTACCGACATTTTTTGGAAAATGAACTTCCTCCCTTACTGGATGATGTGTTCTTAGAAACTCGAAGACGTATATGGTTTATGCATGACGGAGCTCCCGCCCATTTCAGCATAGTGGCCAGGACCCATCTTAATCAAATTTATCCAAATCGATGGTTAGGTAGGGGAGTTGAGGAAGGAAATCAACCGTGGCCACCAAGGTCCCCAGATTTAAATCCTCTTGATTTTTATTTGTGGGGACATTTGAAGTCAATCGTTTACAAGACGCCAGTCGAAAATGCAGAAGTGCTAAGAAACCGAATAATCGATGGTTTTGAGGCAATAAGAAACAGACCAGATATCTTAGCACGCGTACGAGATTCCATGCAAAGGAGATTAGATGCCTGCATCTTGGCTGAAGGTGGACATTTTGAACAATTTATTTAAAAATCATTTAATTTTTGCAACGCACTTATTTAATTATAATTAAATTAAATGTTATACCTTACCCCTTACATAATAAATCTTTGAATTTAAAACATATTTTTTAATATTTGTGTATAGTCAAATAAAATAATCATTTGACATTAAACTGGCCCTCGTAGCAAAATAACACACGTGAACTTTTTTGTTGTAATTGAATGGGGGATTCATATAAAAAAAGTTAAAATCAAATAAGTCAGTGGTGTGGTTAGGTTAGGCATAGTTTTCACAAAAAATATGATAGCCACATTTTGTACCGACGCCACTGGTTAAATTTACGAATGTGTTTTACTTTGAAAATAAGTGTCCTGAGATGCTTATTTAATTCACCAAATTTCATAAAAAAAAAATTACTCCTTAAGGAGTTATTTAAAAATTATTACCATTCCTCCTAACATTTCAACACCCTGTATCTCCGTAACGAAGTCGCCAGGGACCACTGTTTATAAGAACTTTTCATCTTGAAATATTGCCGGCAATTACCTCCCCAAGTTTGTCGAAGTACTTTTGAATCACCCTGTATAAACTCTTTGCATATTTCCATAATTATTCTGAATTAATTGTGTATTAAATATTTGAAACTATTTTACAACTCTCCAGTCCTTCTGCAGGTTTAGACGAGAATTGATTTTGCCTCAAACTCATGCAATTTGCAGTGACAATTTAATTGAAACAGGGTATGTATGGTATAATGGAAATCATACAAAGATTACATACAATTAATTGCAGCGTTTAAAGCGAAACTTTTTTTTTGACAGAATATTTGAAATCTTTAATTCGTTATATTTTAGTGGTAGGCTGATATTGGGCCATCATTAATCTATTTCGTTATTCAGGGTGTCCCAGCATATGTGGACAATCTCCAGGATTCAGATAGAACACATTAAAATAATTGGACAAGTTCCAATGCATTCGTTTTCCTACGCCACCTAATATTTTATATATTTTACCAGATCAGACTGAACAGTCATTTTTACGGTGTAGGTCTGACAGTTGTCGTATTGTGCAAGACCCTGTCAAACAGGGTTTGGCTTTTGCTTTCTTTTAATGATAACTTTGTAATTTAAACTTTCAGAACTTTTATGTCGAACCTTTGTTATTATATTTCACTTATCTATCTTTTACCTTTCAGTACCTATTGTCCACCAAAGTAAGAGGAGCTTGCATTTAGAAATCCAAGTAGCCAAGGGCTTAACACAACTTTAAGAATAAATATCTGTAAGGGCGCGCCTTTAGGATTTGACTTTAACCTACTTATACAAGAGTGCTAAACCTCTCAACCTAAAAACAAAATAGCGAACCTACCCTGAGTTGAGCTAGCTAAGGGGTGAGTTTTAGGCAGCACAACATAGGTCATTTTTAGGGACTGTTGTCGGAAGTATATCCTCCAGGGCGAAGGATTTCCAGAGTAAGGGTGGATAGGTTGCCTTGTTGCAGTATACTTTAGGTTACCCTAAGGAGAATACTGGCACCCAAGAATATTTTAAGGAAAACGTTACATTGGCGTCTTATTGATGAAAATTATAACACTAGCGCTTAATTTATAACCCCTACGGAGATCCTGGCCCCTAAAGGATGCCCCTGGAAATCGTTTGTTTTTAAATAACTTTTGAAATACTAGGTGTAATTTAATATTTTTTTTAATATGATTGTTACTAGATGAGTCTCCTTGAAATGGGCCTGTTAAATCACATTCGCCTTATTTGATTTGCCAAGGACGGACTAGCTGTAACACAGTAATACTATTTTATTTTACACCATGTACGATAAAGGCCAGCACAACAATAATAATTTTGGACAGCTTAAACCTTAAACTAAAAAGTAGTACTATTGATCTACATCGATAAATGAACTATAATTGTTGAACCCTCCACAATGCCTCAAAATTAGTCCTAGTTTCGTGACAATGAAAATCAATCATTTCCAATGAGTTCTCTCGATTCTCTATTGGATTTAAATAGCTCCCCAAGAAAACCAAGAAAAATCGAATGCATATAGATCAGGTGATCCACTAGACCGAGTTCCTGTTTAGGTGTTCTCATACTACTAGACTAAAATGTGGCTGGGCCGCATCATGCATGAACCACATATCACGTAGTATTAGCAGAGGTAGATCTTCTAAAAATTCTGGCAAATTGTTTTAATGGAATTCCAAATAAAGTTCTCCAGTAAACCTTCTTGGCAATACAAATGGTCCAATTAAATGTTGCCCGATGATTTCGGCCCACACGTTGATGTGTTCAAATTGATGCTGATGATGCGTTACAATAGAAGCATCGGGATTTTCATCTGCCCATAAATGCAAATTATGGGAGTTTATGATGTCGTTTTTAGAAAATCCTGTTTCATCCATAAAGAGAACTGAACCAATGAAATTTGCATCGTTTCTGTACCGATCTGCAACCCAGCTAGAAAATTCGATCTTTTTCGAAAAGTCTTCAGGATGAAGCGCATGGACTTTTCGAAGATCGATTTGGGGCAATCAAACTCGACAGCCAATTTTTGGACACTTGTGCAAGGATCTGCTTCTACTGCATTAAGAATGTTTTCTTCAACAATCTCACCGCGATATATTTGGTTTGCACTATTATTGATAACCTTGCTAAGCCTTCCTAAAAGTATTTACATATACATTGAATCTTCATTATTCGATAAGTACAAGTAAGAAATAAAACATCGTAGCCTTCACCTGTCTCTCTCAAGCGACGGTCCTCTCTTTCAAAGGTTTGCCTATCAGGAATTCTTCTATTTGGAAATCATTCTTCATAAAGCCTTCCAGCCTCTAAGGCATTACCTACATGATGCAAGCCCATACATTAAATGAGTGTTGGCATATTTAGCAAAAGTAAATTCTATTACTAATTAACTGACCAAGAAGAAAAAGAAAAAAGAAGATCGAAAACACTCTATTTGCAACTGACATTGGAATAAAAATCATTATTTAAATCGGTAGACGTCAGAAAAACCATAGCAACAAAAAAGGAATTTTATGACAATGACAACAAATGCAAGAAATTGTATTAAGCAAAAATATGTATTTCTTCGTAAATTGATGTCGATCAAGAGTACCTTTGTTTTAGTTTAAGGTTAAAGCTGTCTAAAAGTATTATTGCTGTGTCTTTATCGTACAGAGTGTAATAGAAAATAGCATTACTGTGTTAGGGCTAGTCCGTCCCTGGCATACTAAATAAGCCGAATGTAATTAAAAGGGCTCATTTTAAGGAGGCTTACCTAGTAACCATCATATAAAAAAATTATTAAATTACAGCTAGTACCTTAAATCTTATTAAAAGGCAGACTTTTTCAGGGGCGTTTGTATGGGCACATATTTTCGTAGGGGTGGCCGTAGGAGAGTGCCACATATTCTGGGACATCCTTATAAAACCCAAGGTTTTGATTTTAACGGCCCGATAAACAATACTCTCAGTCACTTTTTCTTTATAGATGAATTGTATGACCGAGAAATATTTGGTATCCATTATTTTACATTCAATATTAGTTTATTTCGTACACTGCAGCACTATAAAAGTTCCATTTTGGGTCCAACCAAACTTATTTCATTGTCAATTAAAAAAAAGCAAATTAAATTATAGTGCCCTACTAGTGGAATACATTACGCCAACATATAGAAAAATAGGGAAAAAAATATGGCGTACTTAAGAAATCTAAAACATAATAATAATTTTTTTACTCAACATTGTATTTTGAAAAATTAAAGTCAAACGATATTAAGGATCATGTTCTAGCTGTTCTTAAAGGAACCCAGCTGTAATGTCTCTCCGATCTATCATAAACTCATCACTAAAAATATGAAAATAAAACTTGTAACTGCTGGATGGTCAACCAAGAAAAGCTACATCCAATTTCTGGTGGTCATAAACTTTTCTATTACTTTTTCTACGAAACACCTATCCTATTTCTTGATTGGGAATTTAACGAGAAGAAAGTTGTCCGTGGATATTATATATCGACGGCTAAAGTGCAGTACCTCGTAAGTGGCATTTTTTCCGGTATCGAGCTTATTACACCAATATTTTCGGTTCCGCTCGCGCCATCTACTGACGACGTTTCAAAATTTTACGAGCGCCGCATAACAGGCCTCTACAGGAAAATTCATTACCTCGTAAAATTTCGTTTGTGTTTTGGGATGCAGTACCTCGTAACCATTGGTCGCCATTGTTTTCTCCCATAAGAATATCGTCGTGAGGTTTGTTTTTACCTTTTTGATGTTAGTAAGGTAAATAAATATTTGTTAAATATTATTACTGTTATAAGCATACCTTTACATTGCGTTTTATAGAAAAAGTACTTCGATTTATTTCCATATCATGGCAATTTAAGGTAAAATAGGGGTTTTAGGGTTAAATAATTATACGAGGTCCTGCATGTTTTGTTTACAGTGTTTGCATTTATTATACGTGATAATGCATTACTTTTTTAGAAGTTTTTAGTTAACTATAAGGTTAGTTTGCGAGTTCGTTGAGATAAAATTACTTATTTTTAGGTATACAGAATGGGATCACGAACGAAAAAAATTCTAGAGAATGCGAAAAAAATTAACGAAGAAAATTCTACTAATCAATATAGAATATTATATTACCGCAGATATTATAGAAAATGCCGAAATCGTTTTTGAAGAATACATACCAGATTCAAACAAAGAGAATTGCGATAAAACCGACAATATTTATGATGGAGAGGATAATATTATGCAGCCAACCAATGAAAATGATGAAGAATACATATTATCAGATACGAACAAAGAGAATTGCGATAAAATTGACAATATTGATGATGAAGAGAATATCCAGCCAAACAATGAAAATGATGAAAAATACATACTAGAATCAGATACGAACAAAGACAATTGCGATAATATTTATGATGGAGAGGATATTCAACCAAACAGTGAAAATGATGAAGAATACATACCAGATCCGAATATAGGGAGTGGCGATGATAGCGATGACGAAGATATCCAGCTAAGCAATGAAAATGTCGAGCCTGAGGCAACCGAAGCCGATGAAAATGCTGAAGAAAATTTACAAAATAGGAAGCGAGAAAGAACCAATCAAAGACAGCAAAATAAAAGACTAAGAATGCAAGGACAAGATTATTTAGGATTCAGAAAACCAAAAAATCAAAGGAAAACATTCAATGATACAAAAAGAGCAAAACGACGCCTAAAACCCCGTTGCGATTGCGGCGACGAGAAGAATTCCCGACTAAAGTGTAAATCAATTCTCGAAAATGACCGCGCAGCCTTATTTAACAATTTTTGGTCAAAAATGACGTGGGACCAAAGAAAGGTTTTTGTGTGTAATACGGTTACATTAAAAAAACTAACAAATAAAACTCCGGACTCAAGAAGGACGACAACACTAAAATACACTTTAAAGGTAAATCACCAAATCACCCCGGTGTGCAAAAAAATGTACCTAAATACTACAGGTCTTGGCGAATGGTCGGTACGGAACTGGGTGTTGAAATGGAGTGACGGTGTTGTTGAAAGACAAGAAAGTACTGTGCTGAGCAGAAGGAAAAGAGAAAATATTCACGACGAATCTTCAGAATACCTAAGAGAATTTTTGCGATCGCTTAATAAGTTACCTGCGCACTACTGTCGCAAGGAAACTTCAAAACAGTACCTAGAGCGAGACGTGTTGTCAGACTAGAGCTGTCAGTGTCAGAATCTTTGAATTCTTATCAAATTTTCGACTTTTTCGCCTTTTTCAGTGCAATCTCTTGTGAGTTCTTGCAAAATAAGGTAATAGTACCGCAATGGGTGATAGTAGTGGTGGTAAATGCCCACCACTAGCACCAGATAAATCCGATTTGGAAGAAGACGAAATCATGGATTGTCAAGACTCCATCCATCACCAAACTTCACTAACAGAAAGGGAGAAGTTTCTTGAAGACAAGTACATGAAGCTGATTCACGAGAAGGAAATGAACTGGAAAGGCCGTCTGGAGGAAACGGTACACAAACTAAACACCGAGCATCAAATTAAAATGAATAAGATGGACGAAATCATTCAATCCCTGAAGCAAAAGTTGGACAGGTACGTGAGTCAGCTCTCGCCTTCACAGAATAATACTAACAGTACCAATTCACAGATTACTACACAAAACACAAAAAACTCTAAAATCACGTTTACACAAAACTCCGACTCATTAACCCCCACACAAATTCCAGATTTTGAAATTCAATCCGACGATGACGCAGCAGACACACCATTCCAACCAGCCAAAACAAACAGAAAGCGACCCATTAATAACAACATTACTTCAAATGCAAAAAAGTTACAGGTCGGAACTTCTGAATGGCCGAACTTACCTGTAACAAACAACAAAGCTCTTAAAGAGCATTTCGACAAAAAAACGATCCACTCTGCAGGTCCTACTAAATCCGGCCATACAGTAGCTACTTCCCCGCCCACTCCAACTCTTACCACCACCGCCGATATCGCAGGCAATGCCATAGTGGGAGTTCAAAAGAAACTCCGGGTCCCCCCTTTAGTTTTAAGAGACAAATCTAAATTCAACAACGTAACCGGCTACCTCAAAGTCAACAAAATTGACTTTGGGAAAGCAATTACTGTTGAGGCAGGCGTGAAGCTCCACCCTTCGACACCAAACGATTATTTCAAAATCGTGAGATTCTTTGACGCCCAAAAAATTCCGTATCACTCTTTCCGCTTCCCGGAGGAGAAAGATTTACATGTCGTTCTACGGGGCGTCATCGAAACCTGGACCGAGTCTAAGGTTAAAGAGGATCTAGAGGCGTTGGGCTTCCACCCGACCCGAGTGATCAGGTGGAATAAACGGGATGGTTCTCCACTGCCTTTAATGTTGGTTATTATGCCTAAAACAGAAAAAGGTATATTTGACCTAACGGACTTGGATTGCTTGAAGATCAGGGTTGAGTCCCAGAGATCGAAGTCAAATATTGCACAATGTCACAGGTGCCAATTATACGGCCACTCGCAATTTAAATGTACGGCACCCATCAGGTGCTTAAAGTGCGCAAAAAATCATTTTAGTTTCGAGTGTAAAAATTTCACTCAGGAACAGTTAAAATGTGCAAATTGCGGCGGGGATCACCCCGCAAACTTCCAGGGATGCGCAAAGCACCCACGCAATTTGTACAGTAGTAATAAGCCTCCAATTTCCGCCAGGCCAAACATTCCTCCGCCCACATTTCAATGGGGCACTCAAAATAACGCAAATTTGAGCGATAAGTCTTCAACCGAAAAACCAGCATCAGAGGCGCTAGAGACAGCGTTGCAGGCCACATTGCAATCATATATGGGTGAATTTACCAAAATGATGCAGCAGCAAATGCAGCTGCAAATTCAAAATATGCTGTCGTCGTTCACCTTAACTAAAAAGTAATGAGTTTGCAGTGCGAGGTTGTCTACTTTAAGTTGGCTACGATAAATATTAACGGGTTTAAAGGCAAAAAACTTGAAATTATTGACTTTGTTGAGCGAAACGAGATTGATATTCTGCTTGTTCAGGAAACATGGTTCAAAGGGGAGCGCCTCACGTTTCCCAATTTCAATGTGTTCAGAAACGACAGACCTTTGAGGCAAAAAGGGGGTACCATGGTTCTTGTTAAAAAGAATATTATTGCTCAGGCCGTGCCAGGCCCGTGCAACTGCCAGCACATCGAGGGCACATTCATTCGTGTTAAAACAAAAACCAAATGGGTTCACCTGGGCTCTGTTTACTGCAGTCCGTCTATCGAGTTCGATGGCATATGTCTGGGCAAGGTTTTTGATACTAACGAAACGATAATTATAGGTGGAGACTTAAATGCAAAACATCGCATATGGGGATGTCGGAACCAAAATAATAGAGGTCGCACTTTGTATGACAAGTCTTTAGACTATAATTTTCACATTATTCCGCCGAGGGAGCACACTCATTCGTGTTCGTATGGGCTCCCGGAGATTCTGGATATTTTCGTGGTAAAAAATACGGATCTGCTTTCTCAACCTGTGGCTCTCTGCGACCTGACTTCCGACCATCTTCCAGTTGTAGTAGAGTATGGGAATCCTCAAGAGAAGGGGCATGGGTCTATTTCAGTTACCTCCACCAATTGGACCATGTTCAGGCGTCTATTGGAAAATGCAGATCCGCTGCCGCCAATTCAGGTGGATGCAGATATTGACTTCGCCGTAATGAAAGTCACTAACGCCATTAACTCATCAATGGCCAGAGCTTCTACCACAAAAGTATCCAGATTCTCTAAGTACGGACTCTTAACTAATGAAATCAAAGAACAAATTAGAGCCAAAAATAGACTTATGAACCGGGCGTATCGCACTGGTGATCCACGCATAAAAGCAGAGGCTAACAGAGCCATGCAGCATGTTCGTGATTTACTGAAAGCTCAAGAGTCCTCTCTGTGGGAGAATAGAGTTGCTAGCCTCAGTATTGAGGATAATAGCTTATATAAAATGACTAGATCTCTAACAAGGGGCGACAAAAGGCCTATGTCCTTTATCAAAAATTCTTTTAACAACGCGTTAGTCTCCGATCCCAGGGAAAAAGTTGAACTGTTCGCGGACAGCCTCCACGAACAGTTCAATGACAACCCCACGACGGATCCAGAGAGGGATGCGCGGGTCTCCAGAACGATACGAATTTATAGGTCTATCGGGCACCCCATTCAGAATATTCGCAATATTCATATGGAAGAAGTCAAAGACCTTATTAAATTTATTAAAGTCAAAAAGGCTCCGGGCTTCGACGGCATAAAGACGAAGGCGTTAAAGAACTTGCCCGACAATGTGATAACAGACGTAGTAAACATCGCACAGGCTATTATCGAAAAAGGCCATTTCCCCAAGGTTTGGAAAAAGGCCAAAGTGGTTCTTATCCCTAAACCAGGACAAGATCAAACATTGGTAGTCAGCTATAGGCCTATCAGCCTTCTGTCATGTCTTGGCAAGGTTGTTGAAAAACTTGTACTTCATCGTATTAACGATTTTGTATTTGACAACAACATTTTACCACCAGAGCAGTTCGGTTTTCGGACTGCTCATTGCACGGTTCGCCAAACGACTAGACTGGCTTCAAATATCCGAAATGGCTTTAACAGACGATTCAGTACGGGAGCGGTCTTTTTCGACGTCAGCAAGGCCTTTGATAAGGTCTGGCACGACGGACTCATTTTAAAGTTAATAAGGTTAGGTATGCCAAACTACCTAATAAAGGTGATTCATTCATTTTTGACGGACAGGATTTTCGCGGTCTCGTCAGAGAATGCGATATCAACTGTGCGACACGTCAGAGCCGGAGTACCGCAGGGCTCCCCCCTTGCGCCGGCTCTGTACAATATCTATACCAGCGATATTCCTAAATTCGGTCAAACAGAGCTGTATCTGTTTGCTGACGATACCGCGATTACCGCCACCGCCAAACAGCCAAGGTTGGTAGTCTCTAAGCTGCAACGTCACATAAAACTTATCGAGGCGTGGTTAGATAAATGGAAAATTCGCCTTAATGATGCCAAAACCCAAGCTATCTACTTTTCAAGAGCCAGAAGCAAATTTCCACAAACCAGACTGAAAGTCAAAAACACCAGTCTAAACTGGGGTGAGAAAGTTAAATATCTGGGTCTGAGCTTTGATAAGCGGCTGGCATGGACAGACAACGCTGACCAACGCTTGAAAAAAGCAAATGGTCAACTCAGTGCCATCTACTCTCTCATCAACAGTAGAAGTAGACTATACTTACGGACAAAGACATTACTTTACAGGACAATTATTCGGCCAGTTCTGATTTATGGTGTCGCCTCCTGGTGCACCTTGAATAAGTCAGCTTTCCGCAAATTTCAAACCTTTCAGAACAAAGTCCTTAGAATCATGACGGGTGCTCCACGCTTTACGATGGTGCATACTCTACACAATGACCTACAAATGCCGACAATCACTGAACACATAGACAAACTCATTATCGATTACTACAGACGGACGGACGTTTCCCTGAATCCTCTCATTACACGATCACACATCCACTCCAATCCCAACAAACCATACAGGCTGCCGAGAGACTGGCTCACTCCTGTTGTGCCACCTCGTCGCCCCCTTCCACTACAATAAATAAATATAACACCGGACCAAAAATAACTTAAAAGTAACTACTTCCCCGCTGCCCCCCCCCCTTTAAATTAACTATGAAGCAATCTTCTGAAATCAACCCCCAAATTATGTCCCGCTGAACAGCAACCTATTAAGAAATAGAAGTAATAGTCGCAGACTAACTTAAGAGACAATCATGATCCTATAGTACCTAGAGCAACAATTTCAGTCCATATCTCAATTACATCGGGAGTATGAGAAGCAGTGTAATATTAATGGAAAAGGATGTTTGTCTATAACCAAATTAACTGCAGTTATAAACGATCTGAACATTGGAATATTTACACCTCGAAAGGATAGATGCGACGAGTGTTACAAAAACGGAAATTTAGAGGAAGACCTATTTTTGAAACATCGCGAAGAAAAAGACAGGGCCAGAAATGAGAAGGGATTTGACAAAAATAGAGCAATTTTAGGAGAATGCCATACACTTACAATGGATCTTCAAGCCGTCAAGCTTTGTCCTCAGCTAAAAGCTAGCTCACTGTATTACAAAGTGAAGCTTTGCTGTCACAATTTTACCATCTACGACTTGGCAACAAATTTGGGAACTTGCTATTGGTTTGACGAAACCAAAACAGATCTGCAAGCCTCGGCATACATCTCTTGTGTGGTCGATTACCTCAAAGATAACTTTTTGGACAAAGGTGACAAAAGAGAAATTATCATATTTTCAGATGGTTGCACAGCACAAAATCGCAACTCCATAATGTCAAACGCGCTACTTCATTTGGCTGAAACTTATGGTGTAAAAATAACACAAAAATATCTGGCCAAAGGCCATACCCAAATGGAGTGCGATAGCGTACATGCCTGCATTGAAACTTCATTGAAAAATAAGGACATTTACCTTCCAAGCGACTACGCTCGAATAACAAAAGAAGCTAAAAAGAAAAACGCCTATGTAGTTAAAATACCAGACTTTGATTTTTTTACCAATTTTAATCACAAGCCATTACTGAAGTATGATTCCATTAGGCCTGGAAAAGTAACATCAGATCCAGTCGTCACAAATCTAAGAGCACTGGAGTACTTGCCAACGGGAGAAATTAATTTCAAGATACATTTCAACGATGAGTTTCAAGTGCTTCCTCGGCGACCAAAAGCTATAAGTCTTGCTGGAGTTGTGTTACCGCGGTTATACAACAGACTGCAAAGAATTTCGAAAAAAAAGTTTGATCACCTTAACGAGATAAAGCAGGTTATTCCCAAAGACTATTGGTCCTATTATGAAAGCTTGCAATATGAATAATAGTAGATATTTTTCCAGATCATTTAGACAGATGCCGATTTTATATAAAATAAGATTTTGTTTAGTACCTATAAGTTTTTTTCTTTCTTTCTTTCTTATAACAGTTACCATGTGAAATAAGATTTCGCTTAGTTTAAGTTACGTTTTTTCTAATAAAAATGTTCATGTTCATTTTTTTTACCTACTCTCACCCCATTTTATGTGTGCAGTATCTCGTATGATTTTTCATTTCTAATGCAATACCTCGTATGAAGCATACTAAGCATATTATTAAAATAAAAAAAATAGTAAATTTATCTTAAAATCAGTTACAAACCGTTTTTATACGCCCTCGTTGCAAAATAAATGCAAAACGTGTAAAAATGTAGTTTTTCGCGTTTTCTCGACAATTTACCAAATAATGATACGAGGTACTGCACTTTGGCCGTCGATATATTATCATTTATCAGTAGATATTGATTATTCGCCTCATCGTCAGGAAACTCTTCACAGGCATCATCGTCAGTGTTGTGCACCAATGAAACCTCTGAGTCCAATGTATTTGAGGATTAATATTTTCGCACTGGTTGGTTTCTTTTCTTCACCAAACAGATATTTTATTACCGTTTTCTTCTACCTTTCTTTCTTCTTTTTCCTTATTTCTGCATTGCTTGCTTTAACAGCCTCAATTTCCTCTAAACTATACCCTTCAGGAGGGTCTGCAATGATTCTCGATTGCTCCTTACCATTGAAAGGAAGTTTAAACAAACTAACATAATCATTTGCGAGCACACGAATGTTCTTATAGGTCAAACCCGTAGTTCACATTTGAGCACGTTTTACCACGTGTCACTAGCACCTGCTCATGTTCCCTGCTAAACACCTGCTTAACTATACTAGAGTAGACTGCAGAGTCTTCTTTCACTCTCGTGACGTGAGTCGTCGGCAAACTTCCTTTTAATTTTTCAAGGTGATATTTTATTCTCAATCTCCTAATCTTACAATGAAAGGTACCTCTTCTAACATTATATACTATCGCAGCTTTATGTTCAGCTAAGCTAAGCTATTGAGTCGTTTATGATTAAAACTCAAATTTCCTAAATTTTGAGTTGTGACACTTTATGGTTAAGGGTGCGACATGATAACTGTGCTAATAGTGCTATGTCTGCAAACCGCCTGACGGGCAAAATCCAATTTTTGTTAGTTATAGAGGGGGTGGCTGAATTTGCCCCCTGTTCTCTATGTATAAAAGTTTTTAAGCAAGGTGCTAACAATGACAGTTATAGAAATATATTATTTTATTTTATTTATTTTTTCTTCCTCTAAAAGACAATCTATTTGACTGTTGTTGGCGGTGAATTTAAAATAGATCTTTCAAATATTTTTCTTGTTTCGTGACCACGTTTTTTTCATCCTACTTAGGCTATTCCATACTACCAGTCGACACCTATCACACCCTTCCAATTTATGAACATAGAGGAGGTTCTCGGAACATACTAAAAATATCTATGTATACCTATCTACTATTTTATTTAATAGAAGAAAATCAATATTCTCAGCAGAATTCCAGCATAAAAATTTATATGTATACTGAATAGTAGGTGCATTACATACAGTTATTAACCGATGCGTTTGGCAATGTTGTTCCGACTTTAAATTATTAAAATAGCCTTATTCATAAAAGCCATTTCTATTTCACAAGCGAGTTGAAACTATTTTACTCGACTTTAGATGCATTATGATAGCAATATAAACTTGTTCTAGCTTTAAGTGGGTTTTAACTGTCCCTAATTTCGTTTTACGACTTTACGTAGACTGCATAAAACCGGCAGGTTAAGGGTTACACATCAAGAAAATCAGGCTTATTGTCAAAGGGAAAGACGACAATTAAATCGAACTGCCTGTCGTAAAACGAGCATGCAACTTTTTGACTTTCAATAGTTATTTAGGTGGAAATAAAAATTACTTGTTATGTGACACAGTTTTAATCTTTAGTTACCTGACACGCGTGTTTCGGCTCTTTCGGGTCATTTTCGAAGAAGTACAAAGACTAAATTATAAATGCTGTTACAAAGGTATTTACCTAAACTTTAATGTAAGTAACAAAGTAATTAAGAATACTGATTATAGTGGATTGATAAAGTACTTCCCAACATATTTCGTTTGGCTTAATGACTGCAATAGAATCCCCACATTTATTTTTAATGACAGTTTATAATAACAATAGATAGGTACATTACTTGATTTGTTATCAAAATTAATAATTTGTCTAATTATGGTTTTCTGGAAACAACGTAATTATTAGGATATTTCTCAAAACTTTTTAGTTACAGGTACCTGTTTATGTAGCTTATATAAATAGTAAACATAATATTCGAAATAGATTAGTACCTATCTATTTTGCTTTGAAACAGTGTACAACAAGTTAATATTAAGAGTATGTGGAGACCTTGGGAATCTTCAGCTAATGCGATATCTAGCTATCCTAAACATTCTAGGAAGCATTTATCTTCTGGAGCTAAAGTGACCGTGAAAAATGTATGTGAATCGTTAATAAAGGGCGGAGATATGGAGTCAGAAAGATTAAGAAAAATGAGATTTCTGTACCTTAGGGAAATAAAGAAGTTTAGATCTGAAAAACGTTCAATAGTTTATCTGGATGAAACGTGGTTTGACACTCATGAGACTGTCAAAAAAGGATGGGTTAATTTAACTGAAAAATGCCAAAATAAAGCCTCTTCAGATAAAGAAAAACGAATAACAATAATTCATGCAGGATGGATCCCTAATTGTTTATTACTGTCGGCAAAAAATATAAAGGATTGAAGTCTGGACTATCATAAAGATACCAACGCCGCTCTTTTTGAAAGCTGGTTTAAAGACAGTTTGCTTTCAAATGTACCAGGCCACAGTGTTATTGTGATGGACAATGCAAGCTACCACAGCCGGCAACTGGTAAAAGTACCAAATGCATCGAGCACCAAATCCGCAATATAGGAGTTCACGTTAAAAAATGGCTTGTACTTCGAGGAAACGTATAGTAAAAAACAGCTGTTAGAAGTGTGTAAATTAATATACATAATATAATACAAGTAACGGTAAAAATAAACATAATAAACATGGCTACTATAAGATATTACTATGGCTTTTTATTTAACTACAATATCCGTTCCTGTGCAAAGCAGAACCCCTTATTTCATTTCATTTCAGTAATATAAACAGTGATGCCAGCTGGGGCCAGGTAGATTTCGCTGGTTGGCACGCTCATCGACAGTTTCATATGGGTAATTTTAACAAGAAATTCTTTAAAAACGTAGGTTTGGCAATCGAACAGGTAACGAAGTTTCTTTGGGTGTTTACAATATAATAAAACTATTATTGCTGTTATTAGGTCAGACGAAATATGTTCGGATGGACTTTACATTGTGAGTTTTTCCTATTGTTGTACAGGTGGTTTACAAAAAATATTTTGTATCTTATTTTATTATGCTGTTGATAATTGGGTTAGCACTTGACGGTATTTCTATTTGATTATTGACAACATTACTTTTGTTTTTTATTGCTTTTTTGATTGTAAGAGATTCTAGAAGGTTCAATTTTTCGCTTTTGTTCTGGATATGAATAAGTTTTATTTGATTTGAAATTGAATGGTTTTCTTTTATGCAGTGGTCGACTATACCTGTTTTATTTTGTTCTCTTAAAATAGAGGTTTTATGTTCTTTCAGTCCAGTTTTAAAATTTCTGCCTGTTTGTCCAATATAGCATCGCAGTTGTCACAATTTATTTGGTAGATTCCGCATCGTAAGAGTTTGTCCTTTGTTCAAATTTTAGAATAATTGCATAATTGTCTACTTAGGTTGTTTTTATTTACTTGTATAGGAGTGATGTTGTAATTTTTTAGTTTTTTACAAATTTTTTGGCTTGTATTGCCAGTAAAGTTAATTGAACAGTAATTGGATTGGGGTGCCCATGGTAGAGAAGTGTTTTTGGTCTCAGTTTTTTCTTTAGTATTTTGTTAATGATTTCTATTTCGTACCCGTTATTTATGGCTATGGTTTTTATTATGTCTAGTTTTTTTTTATACTGATAAAATACATTTAGGCATGGATTGCGATTTTTAATATTTATTTCCCGTTTTCTGTGTAGATTATTATTTACTCATATTTAATAAATTTTCCTTTTCTTATTCAAATTACCTTTTTCCTTTTGCGCAATAATTTAAATACACCGTACAATGGTACTATGTTTATAGTTGTATATTGGTGCATCTCTTAAACACGCTGACCGGAATTTTAAATAACTGGAGGGTGATTTAGAAATTATAGAAGTATTGGTAGCAACAAAATAGCTACTTAATAACGTTAATAAATCTAGTCAATGTTACAAGAAGCGTAGTTTAACATATACAATTTAATCAGCGTATTAGTGCATCCCTTTTAAGCTGCACTGCAGGGGCTAGACATCTACCTTAAATCGAATATTTCGATAGATGGCTTTCTTGCCAATAACATACATTTTTCCAAAGATTTGGGACAATTATTTTGTTCAAGAAATTGTCCATACTTACAATGGAGTTGATATAATGTAGCATTCATTTTTGCTATAGATGTTTATTTATAGGATGCTACATGGGTTTGTGTAAGATATTTGTTTACATTACCTTTCTATATTTTCTGTGGATTTTAAGTTTAGTGCTTTGGTGCAGAGGTTCATGTTTCACAGTCCACGGTCCTATCATGAATATTTTTTTGTACATCCTTCATTCCTTTCATTAATAATTAACTCGAGCGAAGTAGATATCTAAATATTGAAATATTTTCATTGTCAAAGTTTGGGGTTATGTTCATTTATGATAACCGGTCAGTAGTTCATTTGGCTTATAGTATGTTCGTTGAGTTGTTCCATTTGAACCTTGGTTAGTTCAGTCTAGAACATTGATGATATTGCACTTTTCACCATTCGATAAATTGGTATGCCATTATTTGTTTTTAAATTGCATATTATGCAGGGTAAACTGATTTTAGTTTTCCACATTTCAAGTTGGTTTGGTTTTGTCATTTTATCGGACTGAGATCACTTTTATCAGTTGTCTGAACGTACCAATTTTTTTGACATGACACTTAAGGGACACCTGTCACTTGATCTTTACCTTTTTCGAAGGATTTTGACTTTAGGTCACTTCATTTAAGATCACCCGTGAAGGTTGAAGTCGGCGGTTTTTAAAAGGGGCCCACTATTATGTGATTTGAACAGGTCCGCCGCCCCAACTTTAGTTGTATGATGGTAAGATTTCTTTAATTTTTTTGTGTCTCTTTAATTTTTTTGATAACCTTCAATTTTTTTACAACATGTGCAATTTAATTTTTAGATTTGCACATGAGGCCTCATTTCTTTGTATTTTTTTTTCGAGATGGTAGCACCGGACAACCAATGAGGTAGGGTATATTTAACCAGGTATCTAATTCGCTGTTTCGATTTTAGGGTTTTTTTTATATTTTAGTTGCAATTTTCCTTTTGCTTTTATCGAAGCGTTTATTGTTGAATATATAACAGGCGTTATACATTCACATTTCTTCTCACCACGTGTTGAGATTGAATCTTGGTTCAAAGACCACATGGCCTGTAACCTGTATATATGTGCTGTCTTGTACTGTTCGGGTCCACCAGACTGGAGGCAGGGTGCCTATTAATTTGAAGCAAAACCCACATGGGATTTGGGACATCTGGGAAATAAGGCCAGTGTATTGTGATATTTTTAAATTTCTTTATAACCTTAACACCGTAAATTTCACTTTAAAATTAATTTTAATTTGTAATACCACCTTGGTAACATTTAGAACGAACCTAGGTATTATGACCACACAAGTATGAAGGTTCTAGAACATTCTCTTTTCCCCTTTCCATAACTATAGGTGATAACCAGTTACTAGGCGAGTAAAAACCCTTCGGGTCTTCCCATGAGAATATAATTTACTTTAATATTTAATTTAGTTATTAATTTCAATATTTAATCTCGTTGTGAAATCCAGTATAGTGATCCTAATAAATTACCCCAATTGTTGTTTTACATATCTGTGTTTTATTGTTACTCACGGTACTGCAAGACGAACCATTACCATCTTTAGAAGCAAGCGGTTTTCCTATTTTAAAACGCTTTGTAAGTATTAAGTTTTTTAACCATTTAAAATAGGTGGCGTCAAAGACATCAAAAAAGTGTACAACTGCTTAAGGCAAGGACTCCGAGCCTCCGACACAAGAGCTGCCGTTCGCACAATGGTACGTAAAGTTGCCTTGTAAAGGTAATTTTACGGCACAATAATGAGAATGAAATGACAAGTCTTTCTTCACAAGGTTTATTTAAATTAAAAGAGATGTTTAAGCCCAACATGTTTTGCGTATCTGCAACTTGTTCGAACCAGTTTCATAAGAGTAGCCCTCAGTTGAACCCTACATCGTATATCAACACTTCAAAGACAAAATAAAATGAAATAACTTTGTGGCCGCTAAGGCCCACAAAGGAAGTTGCTAGTTGTTTCTCATTCACATGAACCATAGTGTAAACAAATTAGAAATCAGACAACAGAAAGTAAACAGGAACTCAAAATTGACACTTCTTAGGTCGCTGTCATGAAAACACCTTGACTCAACTGGTGGGTGTTAGGTGGGAATAAATATAATTAGGAAGTTTTTCATTTTTGAGCTGTCATTATCTCGGAGACGCTTGCAGATAGGTGAAAATTTGAAATACAAAAAATTCTCTCTGGTCTCTATGGCAACCAAACCAGAAATGACAGAAAAAAATCAGGTAGGTAGAAATGTGAGGACGAGGTAATTCACAAGTTACAGGCATTATGCGAGACTTTTTTCCCACTATGTATAATAGTTTTAACGCAGTTATGGCTTGGCTAGCTTTCGATTTATGATTTGGCTTAGATGACTGCAGGGTAAAACAATTTTAACATAAAAGTCGTAGTTGTACTAAAAATAAATGCAAATCTTTTTGTTGTTGTATCGTTCGTATTCCATAAAAATTTCAATAATATATAAAATTTACGTACCGTCTGTGCGGGTTATAAAAATATTATATTCCTAACTACTTAAACCTATTTTTCTGATTTAAAGTGCTTTTGTCTGGCCGCAATAGATCGTTAAAGTATAAAGTAAATATTTGCAAAGCCTTGTCTATGAAAATACTAAGATGATATTGTAGATACCCTAAAAACCATTTAGATTGGAACATAAATATATAATTTGATTTAAAGTCATGCTAACTGCTCCAGTTTTAGCGGATAATAAGACGGAAGATTATAATTGCTTTAAAAAGACAAAGCGCCATTTTTTTATGTCAAAGACAGAAATGTTAAGATAGAAACTGAATTATCTCTCAAAGTTTAAATTAATTTTATTTCCATCTAAGTGTGTCAATAGTCAAGTAATTAAAAACAGAATACTTGACTGCGAGCAATAAAAGTTGAAATAAACAAGATGATGCAAAAATGTATGATGGAAACAATAATTATTAATTTAAAGAAATAGTCCATTCTCGAAGTGGAGTTGAAATATAATTTTAACTGTGTCCGTCTCCCTGTTTAGTCTTTGAGGGTATATAAAATAAAGATCTATATGTTTTTACTAATTTTTTTAAAAATCTAACTCTCATTCGTTTCCTTTTCCTACAAAATGGGACGAACGTGACTAAGGTTGACGGGACCTTCGGCCCACAAAGAATTTTTTGCAAATGAAATTTCAACATTATAATTTCCCATAAACTCTAACAAAAATTTTTCTTCTCTTCCGAAAGAATTTTTATAACATGACCTAAAATTTCCAAAATATCTTTTTATATATCCTAGATTATAACTTTAACATGAGGAACATATTCTCTTTTATATCCGACCACAAGTTGACAATTTCTTCACATAAATTTTGAATTAAATAAATAAAGCATTCCAATTGAAATTTCAGTATGCTGGTTGCTTTTACATTCACTTTTTAATATTTTGTTCGATCAAGATTTTCTAAAGCCCCATCAACGTCACTTTCCAGAAACAGTTTTCTCTTTACTGCTTAGGTATACTAACTGCAGCACTGTTTTTTGTCTCCTGAAGATGGAGGTTACTACCTTCGAAACATGTAAAGACGTTTTATTTTTAGAATTGAGCCTTTGATAGCTCACTATTAAATCAGTGGAGAAATACTTTGTGATTTTTTTCCCCTTTCCCCTAATAATTATTAAGATATGATAGAAAATTTTTAATCGTCTAGCAGGTCCACTGATTCACACAAAACATAAGTTTTCATACCATAAGCAGTATAGCAGTCGACAAATACATTTAGAATTGCCTATACCGTGATTATAGTATATGCGACCTTGTTTCTACATGATGATATTTTCAAGCCAGACCAATATCGGAATAATCCAATATACAACACGACAGTAAGAGAGAGAATGTAAATGGCTCTCAATATCGTAGAAAGATGGGTAGGGCAAAAGGACTTAACATCGGTCATCAAAAACTGTCATAATCCCCTTTACAAAACGCAGGAAAAGGAGGGATTGGGACCCCTAACCTTACAAGGAGTAAACATTCCACTGCCGGAAGGGGTTAAATACCTGGGAGTAACTTTGGACTCGAGACTGACCAGCAACAAATACGTGGAAAAAATAATTCGGAAGTCGGAAGTAACCTTGGCAGTTACTAGACGGATCTACGGAAAAACATGGGGACTCTTACTTAAGCTGGTGCATTGGCTGTACACCGGGATAGTGAGACCTGCAATTACGTATGCAGCACTGGTCTGGTGACCAAAGACAGCAGAAAACCACAATAGCATAGCTAGGAAGCCTCCAAAGACTGGCATGCTTGAGCACCACAGGGGAGAACATCCTAGACCTTCCTCCACTTTGTTTGGTGATAAAAGGAGAGGCAAGAATGGAACTATACAGACTACAGGGTCCTACGTCACTTTCTGGGTAGCATAGAACTGGACACGCACTCCTATGCGATAATAATAATAATAATATTATTAATAATAATAATAATATTAAACGTCTTTAATTGTTAATTCACTCCATAAGTAACAGTATATTTCAGAATAAGGAAAAGTAAGTTCAGTATCCAATTTGCGGGTACTTAACGTAGGATCTACATAAACTTGCCCTAAAGCTCCCACTTCCATTGCTTCGTTCCTTATGGGATTTTCAATGTTGCGTTTTTTATTGGCGACTGATCCAGTTTCCCGAAATTTAGCTACAAGGTCTAAAACATATTTTCGATGCACGTTACTGGTCTCATGTCGGTCATTAAATATGTGCTGTTCTATTAGCGCACTGATTATTTCCCAAAAATATTTCGACAATTTCAACCCTTTCTGCCGTGGAAAATACCATGGTTAATTTATTTATAAAGCGTTAAAAGGTATTTTAACAACAAAGTTTGGTCGAATTAATCGAAAACTATGTACTAAATTCCTATTTAAAATAAGTGCGAGACATTCCCTTATATCTTTCTTCAAGACACAACTTTTATTGTCACAAAAAACGCTCCAATCGCTATTTTTAACACCAAAATGATAAACAAACCATGGGCGTAGTGAAGAAAAGCATTTACTTATTAAGTAAATGCTTTTACTTAAATGTTTTCTGAAAGTAGTACAAACTAATCTGATGTACCTAATAAAGTCTACTTTAAGCTTTAAATCAATAAATCTCCAAAACTACTGAACTGAAGTACATAAATTCTACATCACTATAAAGGGAATTGAAATACCTTTAAAATAAGGTATCACTCGACCTTCATTTCCATTTAAAATTTTAGAGGTGGTGCCACCCCCGCCCAGAGGGCTGCACGTGCTAACGTGATTTTTTGCCAATTTTGTGTCCCCCTCGAAAACAAAATCGACGGGTCTGAGCGTTTTTCCAAAAAAAAACTGAGCTGCCAGTAAATGTCTCTGTTTCGTTTTCGATGCGCCACCCTGTATATAAGCAAAGAAAATTTAAAAAGACATGTGGAAAACAAATATGACGTTTTAGCCCCGTTTCCGCAAAAATGTGAAATTAAATTACCTTGTAAAACATATTTTATAACGCTAATGAAAAAAAATTAATTCTTTCTTTACATAGAACTGAAATATTGTCATAATATTATAAGCAACAAATAGCATACATAATTTACAAGACTTACATCGTTTATGATTACAACAAATATATTAAATACTAATGAAATTAAATATATTCAAACTTGTAGCTTCTTCCCAAATTATTTTTGTAGTTTTCTGCTAAATTTATTTCTGTATTCATTAACCTAGCTGGGTTATTAATAATGAATATCTAGGATATGCTTTTTCTCATTTTCTTGTTTCCGAATTAAGAAAAATCAATCTAAGGATAAGGAAGACAATAAGGAGGTTCCATTTGAGACACATGAGACACTTATTTCAGATAAAGTTAAAACTGATGTGGTCAAAAAACTTACCCGCAACAAAGCTTGGAAGTAAGGGAAAATATTGGGGATAAATATCCATAAGACCCCATGCTCCTCTCCAAGCAGAAACCACCAACGGAGTTACCACAAAAATTGACAACAGAATATCCACAACACTTAACACCGGTGTATTTAAGGTGTTTTTAATTTCCTGCTTCACAATAACTATTTTTTGACTTTCGTTGTGTATTAGGTTTTCATTCGCTTCATTTTTAGTATAATCCATTCTTAACGTGTGCTGTCTGATATCGAAAAAAAATCTCAAAACGACGCATGATTTATCTAAATCGCGCCATGTAGTATGATTGCTCTAATAACAATCGCAAACAAATATTGAATTATGTTACTATAAACAGAATTATAGAAAAAGTAAATAGGTATAAAAGGTTTATTAATATTGCGTGTGATTTTTTTGTATAATTTGTTTAATAAAAAAATCCACGGGATATAAACTTGTTATCTAATTAAGCTCGTTTACCAAGCTATGAGATCTATTAAAATAAGAATAGCATAGTTGAATTGAATTATACCTACAAGTCAGTGGCGCCAAGTCGAGGACGGTTATTTTTTTATAGATTTTAAATTTTCTTTAATACATACACTTTTTAAACAGAAACAACAAATTATTTATGTTCAATTAACCTGTGAAGACTAAATATCATACGATATTTTTATATTAGTTGTTACTAGTAAACGGTTTTTAATTACATTTTTCCACTACTAACCTATAACATCGCCATTATTGACCGATTATTAACGTTAGAAATCGTTTTTTTCTACCTTATAAGTTTTTATTGACCATGGTCAATAATAAGGCATTGAAATCCATTATTGCCCGATCTTCAAGAATCTATTTCAACGCAAGTAACTTGATTTTTTGATTCTACAACATGAATTCATAAACATAAATAACCTGAAAGGTGATTTCTTGTGGATAGGCAACCAGATAATTATCAATACATATTAGATTATTAGAGATGCTTGATATTGTAAAATATTGATACAATTATTAATACTATAAAGATAAATGTCTTATAAAAGTTTGTAGTAGTGGAAAAAATATTATATTAACCACGGTTTAGACAGCTTATAGCCCTCGCGTCTTAAACCCCTCGTCACTCCGCTCTTCGTGATTTAAACTTGCCGCTCGGGCAATAATGATGGCTGTCTAAACCTTGATTAATAATATACTATTTTATGATAATACAAGAAATGTATTGAAAAGCAATGAAGACAAAAATAATAGGTTCATACTTTAATCACACAACAAGAATTGGTTAAATAAATAATATTGGTAACCAGCAGAGCTGTCGGTAATCGAATTGAAATATTCACAAAATCAAAATCGTGTTCGATTACCTTTGGTAATTGAGTTATTGTACTTTAAATACTTTTTGATAATGGTAGTTGTAGTTGATTTTTTAATTGCTAAGCTAGGCTAGCATATATTATAATGCCAAACAATTGTAGGTATATAAGTTTTGATATATTTTCTAGCTAGAATTTTTTATACATATTTAAGTCATTTAATATAAAATATTTAAGAATTCTATGAAAAAAAATTATTTCAACCTAAGCCGGCATTTTCTGTGATACCTAGGAAATGTGTTTAATACCTATATTTTATTATACACAATGCCTGGGGAATTTAGGCATTAAGTGTAGGGTGTCCCAATAAGGTTGCCTAGCCTAGCTAGTTAAGGAACCGGTGTTATATAGCTTTGTGCTATGCCAGAGATGTTAACTCAACCAAAAATACTCCAAGTAGGCAGCAATGCAGACTTTACTTTAAATGTGACATATATCTAACATAAATGTTTCATAATTGCTCCGTGCAAATGCTATATGTTTAATCCATAAAATATACAAATCGAAAACGATGCTAAGATACTTATAATACCTAGATAAAACAATTATGTATCCAATATCTAATATGTTAACATAGTTATTACGGATGAACTATATATTTCTAATACATGACTGTATATCATTTAAAACGCAAATGCGGCGTTGCGAAACTTACCCGATAGAGCTTTAGGGAATATAGTAAATTTGTCCCAGGCGATAATCAAAGAAGGTCACTTTCCGAGTGCATGGAAACATGGAAAATTTATCCTTATACACAAGAAAGGCGAGGACCCCACGGCACCGACAAGTTACAGACCCATCAGGCTGCTGTCTAGCCTGGGTAAAATAATCGAGAGAATTATTCTAAGTCGCTTAAATGGCTTTGTTTTTAAGCGAAATGTGCTGCCTGATGAACAGTTTGGATTCAGAGCCGAACAGTGCACAGTCAGGCAGACAACACATCTAGCTTCAAACATTTTAAAGGGCTTCAACAGACGAGCCCATACAGGAGCGATTTTCTTTGATGTTAGTAAAGCCTTTGATAAGGTCTGGCATAACGGTCTTATACTAAAGATGATAAGACTCGAAGCGCCGAACTACCTCATCAAGGTAGTAGCTTCTTTTCTTGAGAATAGAAGTTTTGCAGTCTCGTTAGAGAACGCACTCTCCTTGACGAAAAATATCAGGGCGGGAGTGCCGCAAGGCTCACCTCTCTCCCCGATGTTGTATAATATATATACACATGACATTCCGCGCGATAGGCAGAATCAGCTCTATCTGTTCGCTGACGATACTGCAATTACGACTACCTCTAAACAACCATGGCTGATCGTTACCCGAATGCAGCGCCATATAATCAGTTGGAAAAATGGCTTTCGAATTGGAAGATTCGTCTGAATCCCGCCAAAACGAAGGTCATTTATTATTCAAAAAGTCGAGTACGAAGGCCTGAAACAAGACTCAGGGTCAATCGAATCGAGTTGAACTGGTGCCAGGAGGTCAAATACCTGGGACTTATCTTTGACCAGAAACTGAACTGTAGGTTGAACTCAGTCAATAGAGTCAAGCTTGCATTGCGCCAATTGGGCTCCATCTACCCCCTGCTTCACAGGAGGAGTAGACTGAGTAATCGCACCAAAATAAATCTCTACAAGATACTAGTCAGGCCGATTCTGACTTATGGTGCGCCCTCGTGGTGCAACATAAGCAGGGCTGAGCTGAATAAGTTAAGGGTTATTCAAAATAGGGCTCTGAAACTGATCGCAGATGTCCCCCGTTACACGATGAATCGGATACTGCATCAAGATTTTCGAATTCCAACTCTAGACGAATATTTTCTCAAAATTATTACAGACTATTACAGATGCACAGATGTATCGACAAACCCTGAAATCACCAACTCACATACAAGAGCAAGACCAGACTCGACTTACAAACTCCCAAAAGACTATTTACCTTTACCTATTATCGGTCAAATTCAATAGTAGAGATGCACTAAAATACAGTTGAGAGGCACTAGAATAGTAGAGAGGCACTGTACCTACGTTATGATTTAACGTATTTGAGGCGCCATACTGCTTCATAACAATTACCATCGGCAAGTCCATAGATTAAATGCATCTCTGCAAATTCTAGATTTGTGAATTTAACTATCATTAACCAGTTCAAAACAACTCCGGAAACGGCAAACAAAAAAAATATTTGTTACAAAATGTCAGAAGGACAATAAACAGAATTAACAATTGCCTATCTCAGCCTACTATTTTTTTCTCATATTTATTATTGCGCTATCTCGCCTACACTTGATTTCCATCGATGGTTATTTTTGCAAATTAATCGAAAACGGTCACAGATACGAGAATAGTGCAAGAGACCAGAACGCTAAACAAAGGAACATAGAGTTCAAATTTCATATCGGAATTCATACAGGAAGCTCCAGTTCTGGAAGATAAAATTGTAGCCGATTCAAGAAAATTTAACACCCTGTATACTGCGACAGACAATTTTGATACTTTAATGTAGATATTCTAAAAAATGATTGATGTTCCAAATTTGAAACAACTATCACAGAATATAAGAGAGAAAACGCAAAATACGAGAAAAAAAATTGAAACTTTCCCACCCTGTACAGGGTGTCCCACATTCGAGCCTCATTATGGGGATCTCGGAAACTATAAGAGATACAGCATCGGTCAAATTATGGCAAAGTTGCGGAATTTTGTGCAGAGCAATATGGTAAAAAAATATTTGAGCTATCTTTTTTAGTTTTATAAATATTAAAAAAAAAACAAAAATATTGAATTTTGGTTTTTTTAAATTGGACGACTTATTTTATCCGCTACAAAAAAACAAACACAACATTGTTAAGGCAACTTTTTTCGCTCCATATCGTGGTGTTCTTAGAATTTCGTTTCAACGTTTCGTTTTCGTTGAACTATTATCAACTTTAATTTTTTAAATACGGACCTGCATTTTTTATTTTATTTTTTGGAATCTCTTTAAGCCCTGAATTCAACCATGTAGCGCACTTAATTATATCTAGACGTTTTGATGCCATTATTACATCATCAGGAATGTGATAATTAATTTTTAAATAAATACGACCCTGGAATTTATTTAAAGTATTTTTTTAAAGAAAAAAATGCACTTGCATGCCATGTAATAGTAGCCAACTTCTGGAGCAAACAATAGCCCATTAACCAATTTATTGAACGCCAATATCTTGGCATTCGCCAACTCAAGCCTGATTTTCGGTTATCTAGGAATAATGATGTCTGATTGTCAAACAGGTATTTAACAAATTGTTTAAGACACCTCACAAGATATTTTTGTTTAATTTGTTTTACTCACAAGAGGATATAATATGAATAATATAAATTTTTTAAATAAAAGAGAGTAAATGAAAAATGAAGAAATCTTATAACACATTTATAAATGAATAATATATTATGTAGGAAATAAATAAAAACGGAAAATAACAGAAACAAAAAGTTAAAAACTGATTATATTATGTGTTCAAACAAGTGCCCTTCCTCTCGAATGCATTTTTGAGTAAGCCTCCTTAATTTAAATATCGCCCGTTGAATAACCCGTGCGGGGATTGCCCTGACTTCTCGGATTAAATTTCCTCGTAAAACATTAATATCGCGTGGCGTATTACGGTACAGACGATTTTGTAGGTACCCCCAAAGAAAATAATCCAACGGATTTAAATCAGGACTTCTTGCTGGCCATCGTATAAATCCACGATTTCCAATCCATTTATTTGGAAAAATTTCGTTTAGTAACTCGGTTACTTCTCTTCCATTATGAGGCGGAGCGCCATCTTGCTGCCACCATAAGTGTCTTAAAGTCTCCAAAGGCTCGAGATCTAATGCGTCCAAAATATTATTATTTATTATATCCAAATATCTTCGCGAGTTGAGGTTGCCTTCATAAATAAAGGGTCCAATAATTTTATTGTTCCACATTCCAACCCACACATTAAAAGAAAGTCGTCCTTGAGGTCTTACTTCCTGATTTTGTCTGGGATTTTCCACAGACCAATAATGTTCATTGTGTCTATTAAATAATCCATTGGTTGTAAAATTGCATTCATCAGTCCAAATGACTTTGTTTAAAAAATTATCATCTTCATTTAGTTTGAAGCTAAGCCAATTACAAAATTCAAGTCTTCTTTCTGAATCACCAGGCCTAAGCGTTTGACTGATATGAATTTTGTATGGTTTGTATCCATGAGAATTAAAGGTTCTCCAGATCCTCATCCTCGGTTTTTCTAGTTCGTTGGAGAAATGCCTAGTTGAAGCGCGAGGGGCATAATTAACCTTAAATAAAATTTTCTAAATAGAAAATTTGGTAATTTTTTAAAATAAATTAAAACTTACCGAATTGATAATATTTTGTTGTTCTTCCGGTTCCATACGTGTTCCATAGTTTACTCTTGGTTTATTGAAACTACCATACTCGGCTAAATTTCTATCAAGTGTAGCAAAATAAGTATAATGAGGCTGTAAGCGTTCAGGATAGTCCTGAAAATAACGCTGACAAGAAATTTGTGAATTCCTATTGGAAGAATAATAAACTCGTAACATGTCGCGTTTTTCTAAAGCAGAAAACATAATTTTGCTGAAATATTCAACATAAAAATATGGTGACAATTGTCAACATAATTAAGCCACACAATCAAGTAAGCATAAAGTTGACGTCTAAGCCACCTTTGTTTTTTTTTTTTAGTTTTACTTTATACTTTGTTATTATAAAAACTAAAATATATGTTATATATTATTATACGAAATTAATTCTTTATAACTAATAAATTCTGGCTCCACTTATATGTTGTATTTGGTAAAAAAAATAAGTAACACCAGGGCCGTATTAATTTAAAATTAATTATCACATTCCTGATGATGTAATAATGGCATCAAAACGTCTAGATATAATTAAGTGCGCTACATGGTTGAATTCAGGGCTTAAAGAGATTTCAAAAAATAAAATAAAAAATGCAGGTCCGTATTTAAAAAATTAAAGTTGATAATAGTTCCACGAAAACGAAACGTTGAAACGAAATTCTAAGAACACCACGATATGGAGCGAAAAAAGTTGCCTTAACAATGTTGTGTTTGTTTTTTTGTAGCGGATAAAATAAGTCGTCCAATTTAAAAAAAACAAACAAAATTCAATATTTTTGTTTTTTTTTAATATTTCTAAAACTAAAAAAGATAGCTCAGATATTTTTTTACCATATTACTGGGCACCAAATTCCGCAACTTTTCCATAATTTGACCGATGCAGGATCTCTTATAGTTTCCGAGATCCCCATGATGAGGCTCGAATGTGGGACACCCTGTACAACGAAAATAACGCGTTTTAGACCATGCATATAATTGCATTTTTTTCTTATTTTGACGAGTACTATCACCCCTAAAATATCTGAATGATATTAATTAACACCCTGGACGATTCCTCAGTTATTTATAAGGTGAAAAGTTCATATAAGCATGGGTTCGCGAGCCCTTTATTTTTGAGATGCAGGGTGTTAAACATTTATTTTTATTTTTGTTTTTCGTAAATATATTTTGAAATAATGTCCATATTAGGACAAGAATTGGTATTTGGGGATTTTTTAATATGAAAAATTCAAATTTCATCTAGGATTGGCCCTTAATTGTAGGGGGCGCCACCTACAGGTCTATTTCTCATTTGGGGAGTCATAACTTTTTCGTGCATGTATGTATCACATTTTCAAGAAGAAAAATCGATTCCTCTATCATTTTCACGCGAGAATCCTTGCTAAATATTGGCACAAGCAGCCGTTTTCGAGATATTTTGTTTTAAATTAATTGATGCATGTGTCTGTCAAAAGGTAAAACAATTTTAAAAACTTATTTTTTAATCAACATAGAAATATTTGAAACGGTAATTTTTAAGCAACAATAAACAACGAAACACTAGATATAAAACTAAATCAAAATCACAAAAATGTTGAAAATCTCCACGCCCTTGCTGTATGCAATTTTTAACAACCTGTATCTCAAAGGTAAAGTCTGGGCAAATATTAAAATCCTCACATAATTATTAAGACCTTAGCTATAGAATATGAGGATAAGATGCAGGACTCTCTATAGTGCCTAGATTGCAAATTACAATGTTGTAAACTCAACCTTTTTTCCTAAACTAAACAGTAAATTAAGCCTCAAACACAAGCCACAAAAACTATTGATAATTTTGAATTCGTCGCCTCAAGAAACCCCACAACCCTAAATTTTGTGCTGCTATGTCGTTTCGTTAAGAAATAATCGCACAAAAACAACAACAAAATTAAAACTTTGACACTCTGTATCTTGAATTTTATAACTTTTGAGATAAGGCAAGTTTGAATAAATCGCATTATTTCGCCTTAAAGGGTCTGCTGTTGCTCTGTCTCCCATTACTTTTGGGACACCCTGTATATAAATGTTTTTCTCCTTTAAACTTGGTTAATTGACTTACCGAGATATAATGAGTAACCTGTACATTTACTGCATCTTTTAGAACATAGATTAAAGGGATTTAGAACAAAAATGCTGTCTAAATTATATCTACAGTATCAAATAAGTTTGGAATTTGGTATTTCAAAAACTACTGAATATATTGTTTTGGAAAATAGCAAGTCGACATAAGTTTCAAAAAAAATATATTCAGTAGTTTTTGAAATATTTGGAATATTCCGGAGTTTTTTGACTACCGGTATATTATGTTTAATAACTGTGACAATGATAGATGTAGATTGTAGAATAATAGATACCACTGGACTTAAAAAATTCTGGAACATCGGGGTCCGTAACTTTAAAAAATTTGGAGGAAGTTTACCAGAACTGATCGAATTGGGTTTGTCCTGAAGTTGGTATGAAGGGGACGGCGTACTTATATCAAACGTATAAAGGGTACGTTTAGGGGACCAAACGGAATATTTTGGACTGCTGGTAAAAAATAATTGAACTAAGGCACTTTAAGAAGGATCTTACTTTGGGTTTAAAGTTTAAAATAAGTATACGGTTTTTCTGAAAAAGCTTTTGTCGTTTTAATATCACTAGATATGTGTGTTTGTTGTGATGAATGCTTCCCTGAATTTTGTTAACAATGTAACATTCAAATATGAAAAAAAGGGAAGAAACTTAGTTTTTTTAGTTATTGGCACTTTATATGTCTTATTGGCATCTTAGTTATTGGCACTCTAACTCTAAATAATTTTACTTTATCATTAGTATTTTAGAAAATAAAATAACACAAGCATGTAAAAAATACAAACTATAATTGAAAATATTACAGAAAACTCCTTAAGTATAATTGGTACCCAATAGCAACGCAGCTTCACCTATTCAAAGTTAAATATAAATATTGCCAGTTGAATTTAAAAAATTAAGAAGGGAAATTATTTTCAACATGAGTTGCATGTAAAAAATTTTTTATATAAGCTCAATTTCTTAAGACAGACTGCATGACAACTTCTTGATTTCTGACACTGAATACCATATTTCAATAATGTAATATTAAATGTACACTTATAACATAACATAACCCTTTGTTGACAAAAATATTGTTTTTTGGGGCAGTTCTTTTTGGGGGGCGAAGATACGACATGATCTTTATCGAACTAGGATTTTGTAACCTTTTCGTCGATCAACTAACAAAGTGGTCCAGATCGAAAGAAAGTAAAGTATTCTCTTATGATGCTCCTGTTTGTTAGACGCTATAGAATTAGTTTTGTTAATAGTTACGTCATTATATTCTAAAATATCATTTTTATCACGTGAGCTTGCTGAAGGATGAACATTTTCCTTAGGTTGTTTATCATTACCAACTTGTCCTTTTTCCTCTTTCTCGTTAATATTTAATTTAGGCTGATTTTGCAGTGGTTCTACACGCTTTGGAGTGAATTTTTTTGGCAGGTGGGGACTCAAATGAACGTTTACAAGAATTATTGCGCAAAACAGTAGATCCTTTTGTTTTTAATTACTTCTAGTTTTTTTAATTTGTTTATATTTCTTTTCCTCTCATTTTCTTCTTTTTTCTTCTCTTTGGCAAGTTTTAGCTCTTCTTTATTTTCAAATATTTTTTTTCATCCACTTGATGTCAGGACAAATGTCACTCTTTCTGTTTGACGTTTTCCCTTTCTTTCTAGAGTCTTAGGATATATAAGATATTCTCATTGGTTAGTTTTGCATATATTTTCAATAAAAAAGAATAATAGTTGTCATTTTGATTTTCATTTAATAGGTCGTGCTTTAGTTCATTCATAATTTCAGGTCCGCAGATATTATTAAATTCGTTATAGGAGAGTGTTCCACATTTATTATTATTGTCAACTACTATGTTTTCTTCGTTTTTTTGTTTATTTTATTTCACCATGCATTTGCTATAGTCGATTGAGTTGGAATTCCAGGGAAATAATCCACAGCCTTTAAAACGATTCGAAACTATTTTCTCTGTTAACGAGAGTAAAGCCTCTCGAAGAACAGGTGCAAAATGTTCGTGGCATGAAATTTGAAACATCCGCTGACTGTAGGATTCTAGTTTTTTTTATTTTATCTACTCCATCTGACAAGTAAAGGATTTTTTTTAGGATTTTTTTTTTTTTTTTTTTAATTTTTTTATTTTTTTTTTTTTTAGATTTTTGGATTCTATTGGCGTTTTGTCGATCGACACCGTCAATTGCCACGTACACACCAGGTCGACAACGTCGATAGACAGAGTCGATCGACAGTGTCGACTCGGTAAGGACGCGTCTTTGAATTCCAGGGAAATAATCCACAGCCTTTAAAACCATTCGAAACTATTTTCTCTGTTAACGAGAGTAAAGCCTCTCGAAGAACAGTTGCAAAATGTTCTTCTGTTAGTTGAATTATTTAATTACCACATCGCCAGTTAGCAACTGCCTTCTTCCATGAATTTTTGAGTGGCTTGAAATTTGAAACATCTGCTGACTGTAGGATTTTAGTGGCGTTTGGATATAAGCAAATCAGAACAATTTGAAGTTTGCTACAAAGTTCACTGAGTTCATAGGTTTGATGAGTTGTATGGCCGTCTACGAAAAGGATGACTGGAAATTAAACTTTCTCATTTACCAGATGGGGATTAAATATTTTGGAAATGTATTCGTAAAACGTTTCGGCTTTCATCCAAACGTTGTCACTAACCCCTATACCCCACCCTGTTGGTACACTTTCGACTATGCTCTTTGGTAAACGTTCATACTGGTAAATAACTATTGGCGGAGTAATACAGCCGGATGCCGAAAACGTAAACATTACGGTAATATTTGTCTTTGATGGCCCTTGCTCGATTTGATAGACATTTCTAGCACCTTTTGGTGCAAGAACTTTGTCGTCTTTTGGGGATAAAGCAAAACACGCTTCATCGCCGTTAAAAATCCGTTTTGGATCTTCCAAAATGTGGAACAAGTATTTTTCTTTTAAATATAGTTCAATATTTTTGAACCAGTTTTTAATATCATGTTCTGAAATGTTACCACTAGCATTTATAATTCGGTTAGTTATACTAGGATGCCTTTGCATAAAAGATTTGTACCATACCTCTCCAGGCAAGTTGTCCTTGGAAGGAGTTTTTCTAGGATTTTTGTCTAAAAATAATTTAAACGTGGTATATTATGTTTTAAAGCAGCCTGCTTTTTCGGCATACCATTCTCAATATCGGATAATGCATTCTGCGCTGATTCCTCGGTATATTTTTTGGTATACTGGTAATTTTTCTTTACTTTAGGCATGACTTTTGAGTCTAAAAAGGAAGTGCCAATTAGTAAATTGATATTTATTTTGGTGAATTCAGTTATTGGTCTAGTGTCAATTAATAGATTTCCCTGATTTTCTTTATCTAGTTATTGGGACCCCAATTATTTATCGAAAAGATAACAAAAATACTTTATATAAGAAACATATATAAGTATAGTAGAAATCAAAACACTTGCAAAAAAGTAACATTTTAGTGACTAAAACAGCCTAGCAAAATGACAGTTTACTTAAGAAATTTACTAAATTCTTGCATCAAATCAACACGTGCACTTCTATTTGCAACTCACACTACCATACTGAGATTAAAAACCGTTGGAAAAATCTTCCCGCTTGGCAGACATTGCCAAGTTAATAAAATTAGCATTACTTAACAGAAAAGCAAACGTTAACTTAATTACATCCAAAAAAGCTCGTAGGTGCCAATAACCGCTGTAGTGCCAAGAACTTATTAGCTTACCCTACCAGGCTCTAAGAAATATGGAAGTGACCCTAAAATATCAGGAGGCAATAGCTCAGTGGCAGTTTTGAAAACAGCATTCGAATTAAGCCTTTTTTCTTAAATTGTCCTGCATTGAAATGATCTTCACAGATCCTAAAGTTTTTGCACCCAATGCCAGGATTAATATTACAATTATTCTTCCACGCTCTTAGTCTTTCAACATCAGTAATGGGAAATGCATTGAAATGCTTATTGACACAATTAGATCCAAATGCAATCGGGTAATACCCTAGAAAACTAAACGGAACAGAAGCGGCACAAGCCGCCGGTCCCTCCGATGTTTATGCTGCCAGATTTTTACGTATTAAGATTTTGCCTAATTCGTACACTGGAAGAAGAATATCGATGAACACGAATAATGTAAAACGTACCCAGGAACAGGTATTATTTAAAATTGTACAAATCTTGTGTTAAACAGTCTGCGAGGCAGATTAACTTTTTGCGCTAAACTAAACATGCAACCAATTAACGGATAAATAGTTTTTCATATTGAGCTTAATTGAAAGTCAAAAAAAAATATTTATTAAAATAGAACACATTAAATTATCACAATTTATTCCATCAACAATGATTTTATATAGTTATTTTTTGTTAATGTTAACAGGGAAGTATTATTTATTTCAAATTAAAAGCAAAATTAACTGAATACAAGATACATGTATTAAGTAAACTTTGTTAAGGTTGTATGTCTACGTTAATTGAAAATAAACTGCGGTTCTAATTGATTTCAATTAAAAGAACAAATAGTTATACTGTTTAAATACCGCGGTAATTACATAATTATATAAAATAGTTTATTTGTTTACATTAACATTATATTTTTTTCAAATACATATCTAGCCTCTTTTTTTGGAAATGCAAAGAGCGATATTCCCTAATCGCCTCTGGATTGAGAAGGGTAATAAGCACAAGAAAAACCACCAGATTTTTTAGACATATAGCAATGTTTTTTTTTATTATGTACAATCACGCAGCAATAGTAGATTAACTTAAACCATATTAAAAGTCTTTAAAATAATAATTATTTTCTTCTCGAACAAGGCAGACCCAAGTTTTTAAGTAAATGTGGGGGTAGCAAAAGGGATTGAACTAACAGTGTTTTAAAATCAGTCTCGCATCGCCATTTTATATTATATAATTAAATTTTTTTTACTATTTTAGGTTTCTCCAGTATTTAATTTAAAAATAATATTTTGTTCAGTCTGTTAGTAATTTCGGTACCAACAATAAACATTTTTTCCTATTGTATGAACCCCTTATCGAGCCGAAATACTGTGTGAAAATTTAACTCTGGATGCAACATTTGACCTGCATACGATATTTTACACCTGTTGGCCACATTTTACACTGACCAAACCTAGAGACAGAGTAGGCCAGTTGACCGGACCAGCTCGGAAAACAACCGAACGGAACTAGAAAATTAAATTTGAAATAATAAAGAATAACATAAAATTCTACTTACTTACAATTGTGGAGAGTGGCTTCATCAGATAGTATTATATTCTTCAAAGACTTGTTATTTCCTTGTATTAACCTTATGACCCAATTGCAAAAGGTAACACGATCTTTAAAGTCTTGCGTGAAGCATTATGTGGTATGGATGAAACCTGTACAAGTCACATTCCAGCATCTCTAGCAAGCCGCCTGGAATCTACGTAAGGGTCAATAGCTGCCACTCCTAGAACATCAAGTGCCATATTTTCCTTCCTTTAAATTCTACTTAGAACTTGTGGTATCGCATTCAAGCTGCCAGTTGGACAACATCGAGTTTCCAGCCATTTAAATGCCATGTGAGATTTCGGCTTATTAGGAAACCTCTCGGCGCACACTAGTGCAGCTTTCTGCAGTTTTCTCTGAAATCAACTTGCACACTAAATTCGCTTCCATGTTTTGAGCAACTAACACATATTAATTCTGAATTAAGTGAGCTTGATTTATTGCTAAAATGTATTTATTTTTTTTAAGTGCAATCAAATTCTGGTTAATAAAAGATAAACACGTAGTTTTTCACATAGATTCGAATTTTAGCAACAAAAATACATAATCTCATAATTTTTAAATTCCAAATTTACCCCCATCCCTTAAAATTGAGAAAGTGGCAAAATGTAAAAAAATGTATTTAAATATGTCCTTCTATATCCTCACTAAAATTTCATGAAAATATTTAAAACTGTTCTCGAAATATTCTCTTGTAACACTTACACCCTGTATGAGTACAGTATTGTTTAAAGGCAATAACCTACTTAAATAATAATATCAACTTTATAAAATATGTTAAGTATCCAATAATTGTAATAATGATGGAAATAGAAACTTCGTACCACTCGTACGTCTAGACCTCGGTCTAGACACAAGTACGTTTTATCTGAAATTACTGACCGGATATCTTCAAAATATTTTGCAACAAATTCGTAGGATTTTTTTTCAAGTATTTATTTATGTTAATTCATAATTTTTTACACCTAATATTCTATAGCTTTTAAGTTCTTTTTAGAAGCTTCAAAATTATGTTTCTTTCCAAAACTGACCCACAGCTTTCATAATAATATTAAAATTGCCATGCGCCAATTTAAAACGAAAACAAAGAATTAATGTATTCTTTACCCGATCGAGAGTTTTAGTTATCTACTTGGTAATTTTACAGCAATTTTAATTGGTCATTTTCTAGCATACAATATGGTTGGTAAGGAGTTCTGTAATAAGTAATATAAATACACAATAATATGTGTACTTATTTTTTTTTTCTATGATAAGGCACAGCACTGTAGGATAAATCCTTATGGCACTCTGGGAGCGGTGCGTGTGCCCAGGAAACGATTTACGTTGGTCTTGAATTTTTGGAGATTATACTCGTTGGAGAACATGATCTCGGGGAGGTCGTTCTAGAGTGATGACGTTCTCCAGATGAAAGAATTTTGAAACAGTGCCGTTCGAGGGACACTAAGATTAACCTGGTGGGCTGCAGTGGCTCGTCGTGTATTTCTACCATGCACCGCTCTGGGTGGTATCAAGCCGGCAACCTCAGAGCACTTGCAATGAAAATATTTGTAAAATAGACTCAAGTCGCCAACCCGCCTTCGATGTTCAAGGCTTTCCAGGTTGTTTGTCAGACTATGGTCGCCGATCAAGCGAATGGCTCCTCTTTGAATGGAATCTAGCAATCTCAGGGTATATTTAGAAGCAGAGCCCCAAATATGCGAACAGAACTCCAGCGATGGTCGAATTTGGGCTTTATAGAGCATCAAAAGTTGTTGGGGTGTATAGAGGTTCTTAGTTCGGAAAAGTACTCCAAGCTTCTGCGAGGCTGCGTTACCAATGGCCGCAACTTGAATATGCCAAGATATATGACTATCCAAATTAATGCCCAATAAATGAATTGATGAAGCCAAGGGAATCGAGTGTCCCGCCATAACTATATCCGGTTCTTCATTATAAACTTTTTTAGAGAAAACTGCAACCTGGGTCTTTTTAGCGTTAGATTCTACTTGGTTACTGTCACACCAAGACAGAATTTCTTCCAGGTCTTTGTTAAGATGTGAGACCTCTTGCTGCCTATAGAGATGTGCATTAGCAGCTGATGTCCGAGCATCCAAAGTAAAAGATGAAACAAGTGTGCTGTCATCAGCGAAGCTATTTATAGGATTTTTAGTTTTTCCAGAAGATCGTTAATGTAAAAAGAGGGTGAGCGACAATATAGAACCTTGAGGGACTCCGGCGTTGATGTTAAATGTGTCTGAAAGAAATCCGTCCATCGCCACTCGCAGAGAACGGTATTTAAGAAAGCTCGACAGCCATGAAGAAAATTGAACCGGCGTTCCGTATGCTCTCACTTTAGTTAGAAGCCCCTCATGCCATACTCGGTCAAAAGCCTTGGAAATGTCCAGTGCTAACGCCCGGGACTCCCCATGATGTTCTATTGCGTTGTTCCAAACGTGAGTAACATAAACGATAAAGTCTCCTGTTGATCTAGACTTACGGAATCTATACGGGCGGTCACTAATAATGTTGTAGCCTTCCATGTATTTTAATAATTTTTCGTTGATAGCCTTCTCCATAACTTTTGACATAACTGAAAGCAATGCGACTGGACGATAGTTGTTTGGCAAGGTCTCCTTACCATTTTTGGGTATGAGCTGGACTCGCGCAATTTTCCAGCAAGAAGGAAATATTCCTTTTTTCTAGGATAATTTAAAAAGCTTACAAAATCCCGGTGTCAGACTCAAATTAGTCTAATAATAGAAAAGATATTCATAAAGTCCTATTATGTACCACTTTTCAATGGGCTCATTACACCCTATTCTATTGGCAGGTAGTAAATTTTATGAGGGGTCATTTAAAAGGGGTGCATTTTAAAACAGAAGGATATCCTAAAATGGATTGTTTATACCATTAAACTTATTCTCTTATGTGTTGTGTAGTTAAGTTGAGTCACAAGCCAGACCATTCTCTGAAAATGTTCAAAAAGTCTATTTTATGTATGTTTTAATCGGAGATCAAGACCTGCAGTGGGCTCTGCATGTGTGCTGTGTCAGCTGTAGCGTATTATTGGTGCAGCGGATTAAAGCGAAAAGAAAAAGTATGCCTTTTGCAGTTCCACTAGTATACGACTGAAGGCGCAAGATCGAATATCCGATTTTACTTTCTGCCATAAGACCTGTTCCTCACAGTGCAGACTTACCAGTACCGATTGCGCCTTTCTATTGGCAATATATTGATTTAAGAGATAATGAAGACAATAACGCAACATCAGGCAGCTCCGAAGAATTGTGTATGGACCTGACTTTTACTCCAGATCCCAGTTGCGGCATAAACCACATTTATTTGTTCAAAGTGAGGTAAATGATTTAGTACGTGATTTGGGGTTGTCAAGGCAAAAGTCAGAACTTCTTGGTTTCCGTCTTAAGGAGTGGAACATGCCCACCCAGTGCCAATCGAATAAATCTGTGAAAATATGCGCATCTTTTTAGAAAAAACCGTTACAAATGGCAGATATGTGGGGATTTAAAAGTTATAGCAATTTTAGTGCGATTTCAGGGACGATTTACAAAATATTTCTGTTTTCCTTGTGTGTGGGATAGTCGTGCAGTAAATGAACACTATGTAATGAATATTTGACCGGAAAGGAGTGAATTTAAACTTCGATGCCCCTTGTAGACCCAACAAATGTTCTTTTGTCTCCTCGTTACATTATACTTAAACTAATGAAACACTTTGTAAAGGCTATGAATAACAAAAAGGAAAGACTGAATATTTTATATACCTATGAGAAATATTTTCCCAGTTAAGTGACAACAAGTTAAAAGAAGGCGTTTTTATTGGATCACAAATTAGAAAACTGCTGGATGATGTTTATTCTATAGAACGCCGCGCAAGAATTCAGAGCTTGCAACTCATTTATAAGTTTAGTGAGGGGATTCTTAGTCAACAATATAGATGAAAACTACAAACAACTACTTAATGAACTTTTAAACTCCTACAAATCGCTTGGTTGGGAAATGTCATTAAAATTCACTTTCTCTATTCCCATTTATCATTTTTTCCTGAAAATGTCTGCCTTTTCCTTAGAGGTTAGCTTAATTTAAGTTATAGATATAATCGATATACAGAGTTAAAAATTTGTAAAATCATTTTTTCAATAAATATTAAATGGTAAAGTCTGTTCAGAGATATAAGAAAGTGACTAACTGATCCCTATTAGAAGAAACCCGGGCCAGCTGTAAAATTGAAATGTGGCCGAACAGGTCCGTATTTTGCTTAGAATTTAATCATGGTTTGTAATAAAAATAAGTAAGACATTAAATAATATTTTACTTTTGTTTAAATGTGAAATTACAAGTTATTTTATTGTTAAAAATTATGTTTATGGTTACAAAAATATACAAATTATTTGGTACTTATAATAATTATTCACTTAATATATCAATATCACTATCGCTATCATCATTTGTTCTAATTATTATTTGTGCTATATTGTTTATATGGATATAGGATTTTTCCACTTTTTCAACATGTGTAACAGATTTTGCCCAACTTTTTACACCACAGTTAATAGTAGGGCAAATATTGTTACGACGAATGGCAGACTTCAGTTGGTGCCAAACATGTTCGATTGAATCAAGTATACAATGATATGGTGGAAGCCTTAAAACTGTATGCCCTAGACTTTTTGCATAATTATCACAGAAGTATTCCTTTGTAGTTTTAAACTTTGTAGAACCTCAATTAATTGCCTTTTGGTGTAATCTACCTGAGAATAAATGTCACTATCATACATGTAGTTTTGGATTGTTGCTTTTGTGTCATTTGAGGAGGGAGTCTTGGTCAACTACCTACTATGGTAGCTTGCATTGTCCATTACAATTACGCTATTCGGAGGTATATTTGCAATTAGCTGGTTTTTAAACCAATTTTCAAATAAATCAGCAGTGGTGTTCTCATGGTAATCCAGAGAAGAATATTTAGTGGTTTTTGCAGACAGAGAAAGTCCATTTGGAATCCATCCGTCTTTAGATCCAGCATGCAAAATCGTAATTCGTTTACCTCTTTTTGATGCCGCGCTTGTTTTACACTTGCTGCTTGAGCCAACTCAACCCTTTTCCGGGGTTTCATATGTGTCGAACCAGGTTTCATCGAAGTAAATAATCGGCCTTATCTGATCTCCGTAAATCCTAATTTTTTGTAGATATTCGGATCGCCATTCCCGAATTCTACTGGACTCCATTAAAACTTGTCTTTCGTTAATTTTTTTAAATCTAAAACCCATGTGTTGGATACACTTCCAGAACGTTGTTCGGCCACATTTAACACCGGTTTCATCTTTTTCAAGCCTCTGAATTAAATTATCCAAAGTAGGCACGCTTTGTTCCTCGTATAACTTGTAAATTTTACGCCGTATTATAACTTGACCACTTCCATCTACCTTCGAGAAAATGCCAATATCGGTTCTTTCTTTCCTCGCTAAAATGGGATTATTCACAATTTTCCATACAGTTGATGTGGGAATTTTTGTTAATGTGGCCGTTTCTTCTAACGCTGCTTGCTTACTGACCGCACGTTCAACGAGAGTTGAATAAACATTGTTTATAACTTCCTTAGTTTCCACAGAATGTTTTCTGCTTTTCGACGAGGTTATCTCCCGAGATACATTGGGCTCGCACATATTTTCTATGACTAACACATGATTAAACAAACACTGTATTACACACGAAGTAAGAATAATTACTAAGTTTAAAAGTAACTAGTAAACCCTTTCATTTTGAATCAGGTAAAAATTGGTTCAGAATCACCAAACTATTACTTTAATAAATTAAAACAAAACTTCTGTCTTCCTCCACAAATGATATATATTGTAAAATTAAACTCTTTTACAGCGATTGTTCCTACATGTTTCGACCATACATACAGTCATCTTCAGGGGAACCAAATCGAACTAAATTAAGGTAGAAAGGGGGGCTAATGCTATAAAAATAAAAATATTTACCTAGAATTTATAGAAAATAAATAAAAAAATATTTTTTTGAAGATTCCTTTCGAGGAAACACTCTTAAAGTAACTAGTTAAGAGAAAAATGTTTTTTCTTTCCTTTTTTTGATTTCTCCACACTTTCCTACTTAACAAACTTTCCTTATAACAATTATAAAATCAAAATCAAAATCATGCTACATATAACCATATTTTATTGCTTTTACCAATTGATATAAAATTAAAATTAAATTTTTTTTTAAAACTGTGCTCATCTATTTATTTATTACGTTCAGCCAAGCTAGTCTTCAACTAACAAAACTTCACTTGCTAAAAACTTTTAAATAAAGTTGTACTCATTTATTTGAGCCAACTACTAAAACTGAAACCAAACTCGATTTAGTTCCCCTGAAGATGACTGTATGTATGGTCGAAACATGTAGGAAAATCGCTGTAAAAGAGTTTAATTTTACAATATACATATATCATTTGTGGAGGAAGAAAGAAGTTTTATTTTAATTTATATTACCTACTCGACTGTAAGTATGGACTACTTCTTCAAATATTACTTTAATAATGAAATTACGTCTTCCGGATTTGCAGTTTACTTTAAGACATTTTTAAGTACGGACCATAATTTACCTGCATTTATTCATTCATTCATTGTTTGTTTATGGCCACCCTTGGATAATCCCATTTAAAGGCAAAGTGAAACTTTCTTATATCTCTGGACAGGCTTTACCTATTCTATTAGTGCAAAACAGCAATTAGGGGGCATTCTCTTACTCCTATAGGTTCATTTTACTACAATATGCTATTCGGCTTTATATTACAACGAAATAAAATTTTATAATTAGTGTTCTTACAGAGCTATAATAATTTTTTTGGTAAATGTGTGCAAACCTTCAAAAAAATAAAAGTCATTAAAACACATAATTATATCACCAGACTACTAATCGTTACTTTTATTATTTACACGTAAATTGCTGATAATTATTAAATATGAATTAATTAATGTGATAAATACTACATACTACAAATTTAATAAGCAAACATCTTGTCTGTCCTTTCAAAAATTCCAGACAGATTTTGTCAAGAACCAATTTCTAGAAACGTTTATATATTTTGATGAGTCGTGAACAATCATGTTTTTGATCAATTGTGATTGTAGCATAATACGACATCTAGCGGCGCTCGTAGTATGAACGGGATAAGACGATTCGTAGGAAATGTAAATTATTTTCGTTTCTAAATTGTTTGGTAATAATCTTTCTTCTTAGGCAGACGTCACTGCTACACGATCAAGCTTGTTTTCTGCCTAATAATTCATTGAATTGCCATAAGCAGTGCAGAAAGACAATATTAGTGTATTTCGGGAAAATAGTTTCGCATATTATGCAGAATGGTCCAAAAAAGTATGACGAAAAAAAAATTTTTTTTTAAATGATACATCTTATTTTTTTGCATATTTTGGGTCTTCTTAGTCTTATTTGCCAAAACCCTTAGAGTTAGGAGCATTCCTCCCGACTCACCTTGTATGACAAAGCTCTGACCTGTCGCGAGAAATGGGCTGAAGCTGCATCCTGTCACGGCAGATATAACAATTCTGCCGTGATCCTGTTGTAAGCACATATTTGGTGGTAAATTTACAAGCAATACAGGTAAATCGTTTGTTAAAAATTCGAAATACCTTTGACCGATAAAATGGGCGGTAAAAACGTAAGGGCCTACCACATGTTCTCCAACAATTGCTTCCCAACATTAATTGACCAACGATGTTGGTATATAATATCAAGAAGTATCTCCGATCAGGCATATTTCTTTCGGGGAATACTGTACGATATCGTTCTAAAGCACGTTCGCTATTTTTCTGGCACACTATGTTTGTTTCAAGCAGATCACATTTTTCTAAATGTGTAAATATTATTTTATTCAAAAGATATTAAACTGAACTTATCAGGACAGATTAAAAGGCCTGTCAAAGGTATTTTTTATTATTCGGTAAATGGTCACCTACGAGAATAAATGAAAAATTACATTTAAAAGGATACCTGCGATTTTTTTGTGATGGCCGCCTGTCAAAGAACTGTCGAGATAGGCCTTTAATATGGTACATGACCGCCTGCGGTTATAAATTAAAAATTTCATTTAAATGTAAATATCTCTGTTATTACTGAGTTTAGCGATATGTAGTAAAAGAAGAATATTTACTAGATCTTCTTTTTGCATCAAATAATTAGAGCAAAAATACCCTATTTCATTTAATTTTTTTTTGTCACCGCCATAATAATCAGCACATAAAAATAAAAATTTTTACTAATTTAACCTACGTCGTATCTCTTATAATAAGAAAGTTAGCAATAGTACCGACTTCATTTTGAACAGGCTGTAATTATTAATATTATTAAAAAAAAGAAAATGGGAGACCAACAAAATCGTCGGAGGTACTAGGGATCTACTACCCTGAAACAAATCAGTGAAGTATTTTATTTATCTAAAAAAGATCAGTCTTATACAAATTTATCTACGCTACTGCTTGGCAAATAGAATTATGTTGAAAGGCACAAAATTACGAACATGTTTATGTCTGTTTTGGAAGAATATATTTGATTTATTCCGGTTTCGAAAAATGTAGTATTTATGGATTAATATGTTTTATTAAAATATGGAAAGCAGGGGTTCCCCTAACACGACGCGGCGCGACATTTTCTGAATTCTCGTTAAAGCCGTTTATCACATAATAACAGCTTACGAAACAGGAAAAAATGTATGTTTGTCAACGGGAATTATAGTGAGAATGATTCGGTATGAATTTTTAGGCGGTTGTGCTTTCCAGGGTTAATAAGTATGGAATTTGTCGAAAAGGTAATTCGTGACGTTAATGTGTTAAAGTAGGGTAGATTTCCATTAAATATGAAATACCAAGGCATAATATATACGTATATTAAACAGGAAAAAAAAATCCAAATATATATACGGTTGGATTTCTTAATGCCAGGGTATAATACGAAGGTAATAGCTTTTTTAGGTCTTTGATAGTAGGCTTGTCAATTTATTATTTTTAGTGGTCTGTCGGTTGTGGTTGGGAATCAGTGTTGTTTTCACTAAACTGACCGATCAATATACAATCGCTAACTTAAAGAAAATTTGTTTCTATAAAGAATTCAAAAATACACACAAATAATACTAACAGCGCAGAGAATTGCTGAATTCATCTGCTGCCTTTACCGGCCGCCAAGCGATAGCCATTATAGGGACTTGTTCTCCTCACTCAAGCCAACCATCTCAATTCCGAAACTGTTATCCTTGGCAACGTTTACGTTTATAATGTCAACTGGCTCAAACACAACCGACGAGTAAGGTCGTGAATCCGAATACTTTTCCATCAGCTCTGGCCTCAGCCAACTCGTGGGTGAACCAACTCGGATTCCAGACCGAGACGGTGATTTTGATAGTTTTTTGGATCTTTCCTTAACCTCACACTTCGACTTGTACACTGTCACCATAAAACCTCCTTTGGGAACGTCTGGTCATAACCCTATATCGCCACTAACCTGAACAAACTACCAATTACTGCCGAACAGCCTTCTAAACCACGCAAGATCTGGAATTATACACCAGCTAAGTGGGATGACCTAAAGGATCATTTTCGAACCTTTCCTTGGCGAAACGTTTGTTTTACCTCCGACGATCCATCTATCTGTGCTAGAGAAGTATCGGAGGTTATCCTTACTGTCATGGAAGCCTTCATCTCTTTCTCAAGAAAGTGCTCTTCTAACGGCTAGCCTTAGTTTACTAAATATGAACTAAATACTAGTAAATCAAAAAAATATTTCCACCGACAATGGCGTCAAAAGCCTACAGCCGAAAATCGTACCATCTTTGTTAACGCTCAAAACCAATGCAAGCAAACGATAAACCAAAGCAAAGAGGCACACAACCAGAGGATCAAAGACAAACTTCTTGAATATCCTAGCGGATCAAGATCATTTTGGTCGGTAGCTAAGGCCATCAGTCAGAATCAAGTCAACCATTCCACCTCTAACAGGTTCTGATGGCACTTCTGCGACCAAAACAGAGGAAAAAGCAAATTTACTGACGGAACTATTATTTTCGCTTTTAACGGTTAATTTTCAGGGAAAAACTCCACCGAATATTCCCCCCTGTAGAATCGAGAATGCTCGAGATTGTTTTCCGGCAGCACCATGTTAACCGAATCTTGGGGAGTCTTCACACGAAATTTCAGTCATCGTAATTAAGACATGCGCTGATCTTGAAATTTTGTAGTCTTTTTAACTTATCTTACAAAAAAGGAATATTTCCTTCTTGCTGGAAAACTGAGTCCAGCCTATATCCAAAATGGCAAGAAGACCTTGCCAAATTACTTTCGTCCAGTTGCATTGTTTCAGTTATATCAAAAGTTATGAACGAGAAGTTATTAAAGTACGTGGAAAGCTTCAACATTATTAGTGATTGCCAGTATGGACTCCGTAAGTCAGGATCAATAGGAGTCCTTCTCGCTTACGTTACTCATGTTTGGAATAACGCAATAGAACATCAAGTTCCCAGGTGGTAGCACTGGACATTTTTAAGGCCTTTGACCGAGTATGTCATGAGGGACTCCTAACTAAAGTGAGAGCACACGGAATGCCGGTTTAATTTTGTTCATGGCTGTCAAGCTTTCTTAAAGACCGTTCCCTGCGAGTGGCGATGGAAGGATTTCTATCAGACACATTTAACATCAATTGTCGTCATCATTGTCGCTCTCCGTCTTTTTGCTATACATTTACAATCTCACTATTCCTTTTTTGCAAATAAGTAATTTGTAAGTATTTGATAAAAGAGGGAAAAGTATGTTCTAAAATCTTCGTGAAGAAGTGGTCATAATACCTAGAGCTTCATAATTAATGTCACCAAAGTGGTATTACAAATTAAAGGTTAATTGAAATGTATTAATGTTACTTTGAAAAGATACAAAAGTACCTTAGTTCACTGACCTTATTTCCAAGATCATTCAGATCCCATGTGGTGTTAATTTAAATAACAGGCACCCTGCCTCCAGTCTGGTGCACACGAACATGAACAGTATAAGACAGCACATATATGTACGGCTTACAGGCTCATGTGCTTTTCTACCAAAGATTCACGTCTAGTAACAGTACGTGGCCAAAGAAATACGTAGGTATACTTAGAACGTATTCAAAACAAAATCTTTAGAAAACCAAAAAACTTCAATTAAAACCCTCATTGGTTGTCCGATGCTACCGTCTCAAAAAAGGGGAATTGAGGCCTTCATAAGCAAATCTAAAAATTTAGCACATGTTGGAGATAATTCAGGTTATCAAAAAAAATGAAGTTAAGGAGACAAAAAGGGAATCTCCAATAATAGAAATGAGGATGCTCTACGACCACATCAAGTGCCAACTCAAGTTGGGGCGGTAGACCTTTACAGAATAAGAGGCCAATTCTACCCGCCGACTTCCACATTCATGGGTGATCTTAAGTGCAATTACTATGAAAATTCTCTCGAAGAAGATTCTAAAGTTACGACTAAAAAATCAGCTATCCCTTAACTGTCATGATCTCGGTTCAATAAACTGATAAAACCAAACAAACGTGATATGTGGAAAACTCCTTACCGTTTCCCCTGCAATATATGCAATTTAGAACCAAACAATGGCACGGAAAATTATCAAACGGTGAAAGTGCAGCATCACCATCGTTCTACAGTAAACTAACCCAGGTTTAAATGGCCTACTGAACTGTCATCATAAATGAGCATAACCCCAAATTTTGACAACAAAAACATTTGAATAATCAGATATCTACTGCGTTCAAGTTAATTAAAAAGAAAAAAAAAATGTGTTTGAAAGATGTACCAAAAATTAGTATTCATTATGGGATAGTGGCCTGTAAAATATGAAAATTTCGTCTAAAGAAGTAAACTTAATAACCACATAAACCATAGAAAAATAATGTATACAAATAGAGCAAAAATGAATGCTTCAAGACGGCAGAACTTCTTTAATACCCTTATTTATGGTTGTTCCCCGGAAAACTTCCTGAGACTTTCTTACTTTCCTTATATCAGGTTACACTTAAGGTATTGGAATATTATATAAAGTGAGCTTGAAGGATTGAAAGATTTACTAAGATAGAGAGAAGCTTCTGCTTATGAGTTTAGTTGATAAATATAAAAATGTAATTAAAAATAAACTGAATATGACCATTTGGCAAAAAAAAAATTTCATGGAAAAAGAATTATGGAATTTAACATTGCAAATGAAGATGAAGAGGAGGATAGATAAACAGCTGAAAAGCTATGTGAAAATCTTAAACAAAAATAAGTTATTATTAATAATGATGACTTTTTTTCATCCATTCTTAAGAGTTGGATAAATGCTAAAATTATTGGCTCCACTGTTACTCTGTTTTAATAACATGTATGTTTGCAGAACAACAAAAGTGATTGAGAGTTTATGAGGCAAACTTATACGGTTTACCTATTAGAAAAGGTGCCCTTATGTGGTATATATACCACGGTATACGGCTCAATTTTAGCAATTAAGTCTGTCAGCACTTATCAAATACTTGTGGTAATCGATGGATAGGTCATGGTGGGCTTATTTTATAGCCACCGAGGGCGCCGGACATGATTGGATTTCTTTTTATGGGAATTTAAAGGGGCACGTATATTCGAGGCCAATTTACATTAGGGAAGATCTATTAGAAAGAACAACACACCATTTCAATGAAATTTGAGACAAACCTGGAATGTTCTTCCATTCGTCGGCTAAGGAAATGTATAAAGGTTAATTTCGAAAACCTGCTGAAGTAAACAAGAAGAAGCAAATATTTCACATTTTTAACATTCTTGCGTTTAAGTGACATCCGAAATGTCAACCCTTTCAATGGTGCCTTTATGTGGCACACTTCGGTTTGAAAATGTATCAGAATAAACTTTTCTCACATCCACACTATTGCCGAGCGCTAGTCCATAAGTTAGATGCATGTGAGCATTAGTTAGATGCAATAATTATAAATTTTATTATTTTGATTCGAATTATTAGTTATGATGTTATTCGATTAGTTACTGTATTTAAATAACTTATGTGAATAAATTTGATTATTAAATAAGTTTCAAAAGTCAATACTTAAACGTGTTTTATTATTTCTTCGGCTAATTTTATCGAATCGAATGTAGAATACCTTTTCGTATTGCCTTGCAGCTTTCAATAATTCGAATTCTTAAGTAGTTTTCATCTAGTACAGGCGTCTTGCATACACGAGACTTTAGGTGACCCCATAAATAATAATCTAAAGGATTCAAGTCGGGACTGCGAGCTGGTCAACCTTAGAGACCTGCGCTTCCAATCCAGCAATTAGGAAAAGTATTGTCGAGGTATTGACGAACAACTAGGCTAAAATGAGAACATATTTCTCGATAATCTTCAACAAGGAAGCAAAATCTAGTTTAAAAAAACATATAAGTTCACAAATTTGAGAGATACGACGCCATTTTGAATCTTTTTAAATGGTAACCCTCATAAATAGCCCCACGAGTGAATTGCATTTTGTGGTCCGATTTCATAAACCAATAGTTGTTGATATTTATTTTCAGCCATTTGGGAAATACGGGGGTTCCTAAATTGCCGTCAACGATTTTGTCTTTTAAGTGTCCCCTTTAATAGATAGACATTTTAAGCTGAAAACCCCAATTCTTTTCATAGTGACATAATTTTCCGTGCTATAATCAAATACAACAGATGCCAAAAAGTGACAGCTACGACTTACTAGACACTTAAAAGACAAAATCGATAAGGGCAATTTAGGAACCCCCGAATTTTCGAAACGGCTTAAAATAAATAACAACTGTATAATATGTTTCTGAAATCGGATCGCCAAATACAACTCACTTGTATAGTTATTGATGAGGTTTTTCATTTAAAGAAAATTCAAAATGGCGTCGTATCTGTCACTTATTGACATCTGTCGTATTTGATTATATCATAAGTAGCTTGGTAACGGGAAAATATGTTACTGTGAATAAAATGAAAATGTCCCTGTACATGCAATAAACTGGTTTTTATCTTTTCTCTCGAAGACGAAGCAGGATTCAAAAATAATTGAAAGAATAAAAAAGTCGTATAAGTAGTTGGTAAATCCGAAAAACAATATCCAGATTAGAAAAAGTCAGTGGCGTACATTTTCATGTGAATAATATTCGTCAAAGTGCTCCCCGGAACGCCACTGGACTTAGTAAATTTAATCTAGTCAAAGCTAATTAAGCCCCTTATCATTACGAAAAACAGTACCAGGTTTCAATGAAATCGGGAAAAGAGTATTTAAAAAAATTATAAAAACCCGATTTCTTTTTTTAACTTTAAAACTCTGTATATCAAAAACGGGGCAACTCCGGACACATGTTTATATAACCTTCTTCTCTAGGAATATCATAAAAGGAATCACCCTCTTACGTTACGTACCGTACTTCTGAAACACCCTGTATAGCTACATACTGCTTGACATTAGCTATACACTTGTATTAAGGAAAATGGTTTATCAGACGTAATTTACAATAATGATGTATGCTTAAACAAGAAGAATTTTCTTGCTGAATTATTCAATTAGTTGCCAATTAACGCGCAATAGATTGAAATACGTGATGTAATAATTAAAAGTAATTTGTATTAAAATTGTTAGTAATTGTACCTAAATCTTTATTTTAGTCGCATGGTAATCATTTTAATATTCTTAGGCCCGGTACTTTCACATCCGAATATCATTATTCTCAGAATAATTGCTATAGTTTTAATTGTGTCGACAATTGTTTTCATATACATTATTCAACGAATAGTGATATCTGTAGATAAAAAGATCAAACCCTAAGTAAATAATTATTATAAATAATTTATTGGCCACTTATGGGCGGTATACAAAACATAAAACAAATAATAATTACCATAACCACGTTCTTTTAAAAACATTTTCAACGCATAATCTACACAGGGAAAAAAATTGATACGAATAACAAAGCGCGAATCGAACCCGAATAATATTATTATACTTACATACAGGGTGTTCGGAAATTGGAATTTTCGTGAATATTTTGCTAACGTCACTTTTACTGCTGGAGATTTTAATCATTGCCTGAAAAGAACCGTGCCTCTGTTTGGAGGAACAGATTCTATACAACGTAAAAACGGAGCTGGAAGACCATCTGCAAGAACAGAAGGTCCAAAGGTGTAACAAAATGTGTAAATCGCCTGTCTCTTGAAGTGGGAAGATCTTATGTAGCATGCAGGACTATTCTTAAAAAACAGTTAAATTTGTTTTCTTCTAATGATGGTAATGGCATGGCAAGGACCAGCAGAAATTCATTTAAACTAGAAAATGCATGCTTATCGCATCTAGCCAAGATGTCTATAGAAGTTGTTGGCAAATATTCTCCCCGCTTCTTTTCCTGCATCTATTTCTCTCGCCACAACGAAATTTCATCTCTCAGGAGAAGAGGAGCAACACCCTGGATTGACATCAAGCAGAAGCGGTCCAGCCCAGCAAGGAATTGATAACTTTGTCTTCTTCTTCATTAACAGAGGTATTATGAAGGTTTTCTGGAATTAAAACTGGTAACTGAAAGACGTTTAACGTTTCACCTGAAACTCTTTCTCGCATATCTGTGAGTACAAGGTCTAGTAAGGGTGCGTAGATTGATACTCTGTAGTATTCCTTGGCCGAGTTGATTAATTTTATTAGGTTAGATGATTAGATCGTTCTACCGTTGAGAGGATTCTAAGTTTTTTAATGTCCAATAAATGCGTCTTTAATTATTAAATTTGGGGGTTTTAATTAAAGTAGCGAAAAAGGCACTGCGCAGCAGGCAAATTTTTTTGTAAATTATAGTAGAAGTAGGGCAGCCATATTAGATAGGTTTATATCGATTATTGCCATTTCTTGTAAATAATAAGAAGCTCGGTCAAGCTCAGGGAGTGTGTCCGCGCCTGTATATTGGTTTATTATCTTGTTATTATTCTGCTGTGGTGTATCAAATTAATATGAATAAAATAAGTCCCAACAGCAATTTATTCACAAATGACACCGAACCTAATTCCATCCGTTTTCTAATTTGTGCATTTTCTTATACATAAATAGCCCTAGTTAAGGGCTTTATCTTTCCTTTGCTCAGTTTACCGTATATTGACTAAGATTTTTAGTTAGCAAAAAGTATTGTTTACGCCAGATGTTCTTCAAAGATTACAGAAGGATATTGGCCTTAAATAAAACGACATACTTAAAACAAAAAGACCCAATGATTAAAGGATTTTTCCATTGAATAGGTATACTTTACAACACTCATATGCTGTTTCCGAAACCCTAAAGGGTCTTACATATCATGCCAGGATGTATACTTGAGAAAATTGCAAGGTTTCAAAACTTTAATCAGGCGCAAGAGGTTCAGCGAACTTAAATTGCTTTTGTATGGCATTTCATTACAGGGGGCAAATAACTTGTATTCAGTGTTAAATTGTACTTTTAATTATCTATTATTATTTTGGACACCTTAAAATATACAGTGTGTCCGAAAATTTCGCTCCTATATTTCTAGCTAGAGGATACTCTCCATATTTAATTTTTATATTAACATTATATCCGAAAATGTATATTTTTAGTTTTTTTGAATAATTAATTATAAGGTATCTGGAAAACGTGTTTCTTTTCCTGTCAAACTTTCAACGGTTATACTGCTTATCAATGGAAATGTATAAATATAAACAAAAATGTAGTCCCTTCCTCGTGGGCGAACGTATAATAGGCCTATAATATTTATAATATAATGATATATACAGGGTGTTATTTATTAAGTGTCAGATATTTTAAAAGACGATTGTTCAGTTATTTATAAGGTAAAAAGTTCACATAAGTATGGGTCTGCAAGCCCTTTATTTCTGAGAAACAGGGTGTTAAAAATTAAATACAGCAAGGAGGTGGACATTTCCAACATTTATTGTGATTTTGATTTAGTTATATCGAGTATTCGTTGTTTATTGTTGTTTAAAAATTACCCTTTGAAATGTTTCTATGTTCATTAAAAAAAAAGTTTTTAAAATTGTTTCACGTTTTGACAAACACATGCATCGATTAATTTATATCAAGATATTTTGAAAACGGCTGCTTGTACCGACTTTTGAGAAGCCTACCATTTTCACGTAAAAATGATAGAGAAATCGATTTTTCTTCTAGAAAATGTGATACATACATGCACGAAAAAGTTGTGACTCCCCAAGGGAGATAAAGACCTGTAGGTGGCGCCCCCCACAATTAAGGGCCAGACTAAGACCAAATTGGAATTTCTCATATAAAAAAATCCCCAAACATCAATTCTCGTCTAAATTTAGACATTATTTAAAAAAATATTTACGAAAAACAAAAACAAAAATAAATTTTTAACACCCTGTATCTCAAAAATGAAGGGCTTACGGACCCATGCTTACATGAACTATTCTCGTTATAAATAACTGAGGAATCGTTCTGTAAAATGTCGAACAATTATTAAATAACACCCTGTAAATGTAATAAACAATATAGGTCCCAAGATTGTTCCCTGTGATATCCCAATAGTAACAGTTCGGGCATCACTCATGTGGGATCCTAACAATCTCTTGCCTACCGCTCAAATATCTATATCTATAAAAATCTAACACGGAACCACGAACACCGTAATCAGCAAGAATGCTTAATAAGGCATCATGCGGCACCGTATCAAATGCCTTTGTAAGATCAAGGAAGATAGCCAGAGTTCTTTCCCTCATTGGGAGTAATTTCACTCATACCTTTTAAAAACCCATATTGTTTGCGTGATAGAATGTTGTTATAGTCAAAAAAATTCATTTTTATTTATTAAGCCTTTCCTTTACAGCTTTTTCGAGAATTTTACTAAAACTATTTATAACACTTATTGGTCGATAGTTCGTGATGTGTTTTCTATCACCTGACTAAAAATGGGAGCCTTACTTTCATTGTCCATGCTGACCTTTCCTTTTTCGTTTTTCGGCCTTTCTATATTTAGTTTATCGGAAAATTTTCAATCATTTTAAGAACACCCTGTATATCTACCTAGTCCGGATATTTTGGATATTATTACTAAAATAACAGGATCGGCTTTGGAATACTAATCTTAAAATGTATATTTTTAAGGTAAGCGCGCATTTGTACGCATCGGGCTTAACGGACGCATCGGACGAATCGTAATATTTCTGTCATCATCGCACATTATATTCGGATTTGCTTGCCACATTTTTACAGTGCAATCGAAATACGCGTTAGTACGAAACCTCTATTTTTGGGATTTAAAATAAGCAGCTTTAAAGAAGAAATATTTGCAATTGGATGTGCATTTGAAGATGATTATCCCTTTGCTCTTCATCTTCAAATGCACATCTAATTGAAAAAACGGGTTTGGATTCATAATATAAATTGAAAAAGGAAATGTTATACGTTTGAAGGTGTGGTAAAGGATGTAGCAGAATTTTTCCAATACTTTCGGATGACTCTTGCACCCTTGAACAGGTTTCTGATCTTTCAAATATGTAACGTTCATCCATAGAGAAGCATAATAGTACTTTTCGAAAATCAATCAATCGTGCACCCAAGAATGTTACTAACATACGCCGAGCCGATTCCTGCTGTGATTTGTCGCACATTAGTCGGGATTTGCGAATGATGCAATTCGTACGCAACGGATTTAATTCTTTTTGAATAATTCTGTACGGAGTTCAGTCCCTACGATGCGTTCGATACGTAAAAGTGTACTTTATCCAATTTAAAATAACGTTAATAATATTTTTCGTTCGATCCGTCGATCCGATGCGTCCGTCCGATACGAGCAGGTGCGCGCTTACCTTTAATACTTAGTGTATCATCATCATAATAATTTTTTTAGTAATTCAGAAATATTATTTATACAAAGATAATTTAAATCAAACTAAAAAGGAATTTCACAATTTCACAACAAAAAAAATAAACCATTACCAAACCGTTATGTTCCTCCTACACTTACGGAAACTTTGTAGAACTAGCAATACCCTGGCGATAGACCGTCGAGGCCCACCCACAATTTCAATTTCGAACTATTTTTTTCGAGTGGGAAAATTAATAGAGCAGCATTTAAATACAAATTTATATGCTGTAGACAAGAACAGCAAATAGTTAAAGATTCTGCCAATTGGGTAATCCCTTATCAGCTTTAAAATCAGTTGATGTTTGAGGTATCCGATATTGGGAATCAGACAGCAGCGTGATTGGTTGAAACGATTTACTGTTATTTACATTTTATTTTCTGCTATAACTGCGTGGTTTCAGACAAGTTACTTTTTACTTCGTACCTATATTTTATTATATCAGTATGGCTTCTTGGCGAAAATTTGAAACAGAAGGTCAAGGTGAATTATCGCAGGAATATAATGAGTCGGTGCTAGAGTCCGCCATCGAAAGCGAAATAGGTCCGGAATTAGGAAAAAAATATTTACATGTTCAATGTCAACGCATTATTTTAAATATGTACGCGTGTTTAAGAAAAGAAAATCCGGGAAAAACTGAAAATGCGCTTTGTACAAGAATGTCCTTGTAATGAATTGACACAACTTGGATTTTATAAGACTTAATAACGTAATTAATTTGGGGACTGTAACCGGTCATTCCATAAAGCGCAAACCAATAAATATAAAATTCAAAACGGCTGACAATACTACAAGGTCTTTTATTCTGCGAACTATTTACAACTTTTACCAGGATAATATAGTGTCAACTTTAGAACTGGTTTGCGAGGTTACCCTGATTATACATAATATATATTCTTTAGAAATATTGCGTGGGGTCTTGTTAAATGTGGCTTTAAGCATAAAAAATTAGATAATCTAATGGTTATAATGGAATCCCCGCGTATCATTAAACTGCGACAGGACTATTTGTGCAAAATAGAGGAGTACCATTAATCCGATAAAAATTTAATAGATGAAACTTGGTTTGATACTCATGATGTTGTTAAGTATGGTTGGGTAGACAGTACAAAAATTGTACTTTTGCTACACCGTCTTCGAGAGGAAAACGCGTGTATATTCCAACTAACAAAGTACCTGCACCTATCCTATTTCTTGGCAAGGGAAGCTCATACCTCCTCCCGGTCCTGGCTGGAGAAAGACAATTTTTTTAAGTTTGTTTACGGCAAAATGAGCATCTTTTTTTACCGAAAACCCATTTTAAAAATATTAAATGCATGTGTTCTTTGCAGGCGAAGTCACGGGTACAAAACTTTTATCGATATAAACTATAATAAATAAGCTGTAATATGTACTATTTAATCATATTAAAAATTTACAACAATCCGCATTTTAATTATTTGGTAGGAGCAACGCCTATGGTCACCAGTTTAATGCTTTTTTATGTCATCAAATTAAGCTTGGAATAACTCTAGCAATGTGTTCTTTATCAGAGAATACACGAGTTAACAAAAATTAGAAGAATCACATAAAAAAATCTCATTTATTCTACGAGATTAGGACAGCAAAACTGAAAAGGTCCAAAGATTTTGAAATTTTGTATTATTGATTTAATAAAATATAAGTCTAAGAGAACCTGCTTTCCATGCGCTTTAGAGCAAGTATTTAAAACATTATTTTAATAATAATCAAAGTTAAGATAAAGTGTTTTTAACTAACTCTTCCTAAAAATGCTTATTTGTGGTCTCGTTTACTTTTTATAGGCATATTCTTGCACCCGATTATTTTTCTCTAGTAACTTGTTGCTTCAAGTTTCATTTATTTCATTATTTTTCTCAAGCCCTTGCTTGTATACATAAACAGGAACTTTAAAGGTCTAACTTATATGTTTTGGTTAAAGTTGCAGAAAGTTGTGGGGTTTGGTTGGAAGTTACTGAAAGAATTTTCTAATATATGACTGAAAGTGAACGAAAAGTAGAGACCTTTATAATTTTTTCTTTTATTTAGTTTAGATACAAATTCAATTATTTTCAGGAGACGCTAAAATGAAACATTTATTAGTTATTTCTTCTTATAAATTTTTATTATAAATTTTCGCTAACGCCAGAGCTTAGAAAGTCTTTAAACGCTCTTCTAAGTTTGATACTTATGAAACTCCAAATTATAAGACGCGCGATGTGTGATAGGTTTTGCATTTCAACTTTAAATGCGTCCAGTAAAATCTACGCAGGAAAGCTGATTCATCTCTGAAAGTTACCTTTAAAACCGATCAACTATTATCAAATATAATCATTATTTTTATAAGTTTATCGATAGCTGATTCTTAATCTCATCCCCTAACATTATTTTCATTTGTTTGCCATAGCTACTGAGATCCATTGACAAACAAGAATATAAAGAGAACAGAAAATTCCAAGTGTATTAAAGATAGGGAAAGGACATCCTATATAAAAGTTGAGAAGTTTTTAATGAGCTCTAAAATGACAGAAAAATATATAGGGTGTGCCATCTGATAAAAATTACCTTTCTTAATTAGAAGTTTTCTGATGAGAAAGTAAACTCTCAAATATTTTATAGAGGATATCTTTTTCACTTAATTTACTCAGGATACAGGTTATTGATTCCTCGAAGTCAAACTTTAAGTATTATTTCACAACACAAATACATGCTTGCAAATGGTAAATTTTCACTATAAGTCAAATTATCTTCAAAACTATAACTTTTTCGTACTGAAAAAGTTTTTTTTTATTTAGTTTCATTTCAATCACATATCCACAATAAAAGGCACCATTATGTTTTCCTTACTTAGCCTTTAATTTAACATAATTAACATAACAAACGTAAGACTACAGATTTTCACAAAAACGTTAATTAATTAAATGTTCAAACAACCCTCCATTAACAGCTCAACAATATTATAGCCTATCATAAAATTCATTTCTAAAATGACTGAGTTAATATTGAGAAATTCTGTCACATTATAACGAAAGACAGTTAGTTCTTTAGCTGGTCTAGATTTTTAAATTTTATATCTTTATAAATAAAATTTTTTAAGTGACCCCACAGAAAGAAGTCGTTTGTCAAAAGGTCAGGAGATCTGGTTGGCCAAAGGATTTTCCTTAATGGAATAGCTTGTATTTAGCTGTAATTAAAGCGCCTCCAATGAAAATATTGTTACTGACGCTACTTTTCGTTTTGTCAATGCCAAATAATAATTTGCTGGTGTTTGTTGTATTACCTTAACTATGAAAATTTCGAAATTTTGCCATCACATTTAATTGAATAAGTTAGGATTGGCTCATTAAAATTTATTTAAACTCAGCACATGGGTTTATTATATCGGCCTCTTCAAAAAATTATAATACAATTTTTCTATAAAATGTACAGGGGAGCCAATAATTAGCCACCGCAAAATTTCCATTGGATTTCCTACGTTAAACTAAGCCTAAGCCGTGCTTCACCCGGTATAAGAAAACAATTGAAACATATCAGAAAAGATCCGTTGAATTAATTATTTGTCAATGGAATAGATAAAGTGTATAACAAACACAAAATAAGTTGTCCAGATTGGAAACAGAACTATAATCTGGTTATTTCCTTTAAGACACACCAAATCTGTATACAATTAACGTCGCTTCCAAGCACAAATACACAGGCAAATCATTTGTATTTTATTTTAAAAATATGTTTATTCAAGCGTTTTATTAATTATACTTGTCGCATGTATGCGCCTCCTAATCGTATTGTCGATTTTCTGGAGATATAATAGACATTGTGATGTTTGCATGAATGCAAGCATTGGCCATTAATTGGCTATATACACTATAAAGCAGCAGCGCCATGTGGTTGAATTTCGCTGAACTCATTTGTGTACTGCACCGATCTGCCTTCACCAAAGAATTTGCCAATGAACGTTTTTTGACCTTCATCATTGTGTGGAAATGTTATATATCGGGACTCGTTTTCACCTCCGATTTTCCGCAACTGCCCCCGGTTTTTGAGGGGTCTACGTCTATGGCGTTCGTTTAGCGGAAGATATATCTTGCGGCCCCTTTTTCATTTCCTTTTTAGCCCCCAGCCCCGCATTGAAATTTAGAAAATATGAAATCACAAGGTATTTATAACCCATATCAATTGTATCATATTACTTCATGAAATATAAATAATTAATATCCGCCCCTGGTAGTATTCTACATTTACAATAGAAATAATAATTATTTGATATATTGTAATAAATTGCAATTCACTTTTTAAACGCCCTAAATGTTTTTTTTGTTTTGTTACGCATCATAATTGACTTTGCTACCTACTTGGTACCGAATATTTACAGACCAATATTAATTTATTATGACTAGTGAGTGCTACCACTGTGTACTACTATATCATATTATGATTTTCACTTGTCAAGTACTATTGATTTGCTATTGTAAATATGGTTTTCTTTAAACCCCTTAACTTATTTTCCATTAATTTAAACTTGATTTTATTGTATAATAAATAAAGACACACTAAGTCTCGGTCTCAGTCAAATTATAATTTTAGTTAGGTGGTGGTGGTTACATGTTTCGCCCAATCAATGTTCATCATCAGACCTAAAACCAGATTCGTACGAAAACATCTAATCTACACGTATAAAGTTTAAAAGCCTAACCTACCTTAGGAATAATAACTTAAAAACCAATGGAAACACAATCACAAATGACACATAACAGATTAAAAAATTTTAAAAAACGTTACTGGACCATTACAAAATGTAAAACGATACGAAAAAATAAATAAACAATCTAAAAAATTATTCGACAACTATGGCGGGTTCGGGAGCAAATCAGACGCTTGCGGAGTAATAATTTACCTCTCAGGCGCGAAATCCTAAAAATATAAGTGGCAGGTCGTAGTGCAACACGCCACTGTGTTCTATAACCTTAAACTAAAGTAAGAAGAAGACACTCACCTGAACGTTACTTTAAGATCGATAATAATTAATAATGTCAATATCCACACCAAAATAGTAGGAAAACAGAAAAAGGTTAGAGGGACCCAAGCTAATTATTTAAGTTATTAAAGATAAAATATGGCTCAAAATTAAACACTTCGTTTACGCAGTTAAGTATTGGACTCCTCTTTGCTTTGGTTATTTCTAGTTTTTCCAATAAATCTAACCTTTTACCCTTTTGGCACTCGTGAAGAATGTTTACATTCGTAGGTGTTGAGAATTGATGTCCAGATTCCAATAAATGGTCTGCGAAAGCTGAGTTGGTATTAGTTATATCTGTGTTCTGATATTTGTAAACAAGACTAAGATGTTCCTGAACTCTGGTGGCTATTTTTCTTCCTGACTGCCCTACATAAATGGTAGAACAGTCCCCACAATTTAAGGAGTACACCCCGGATCTCGACAGAGGATTTACTTTATCTTTGGTTTTAACTATGTGTTGTTGCAAAGTATTTGTAGTTATAAAACTTAGGGAAATATTAATTTATTTATTATATTTAAATCAGGTCTCTTTGAGAATGGCGGACTATTTCTTTGAAATTGATGTTATTGATTAACAGACCTAACAGGAGGCATTTTAATTGATATTAAAAAAAAAGTATTAAATCCGGTCCCGAATTAACATAAACCTAGACATAAACGTACACTTAAAACAAAAGTAGCTAGGAAGTGACACATGCCTTAAAAGTTTAACCTCAACTAACTTTTCTCTAAGCTAAAAAATGCTTTACCTATAAAAATTTCCCTTAAGTTGAATTAAATGGAAATCTTTGCTTTTTCAGGTAAATAACTTATTTTAGTATTTCAAGTTATTATTTTGATATCATTTGCCATGTTTCCATTGTTACTTACTTTCTGGTTACAATAATGAAAATGATGTATTACAACAAAATGAAGTAACTTGCGAAAAGTCTTCGGAATTGCGGGTCGGTTGTGATAAAAATATATTTTCAGCTTTTTTTTAATTAAGCTTTTAGGACAGCAATAAAATTTACAACCATTGTAAATTAATATTATACTCGAAAAAGCGCGACTCGCAAAAACCCAAACTGGATATTTAGAAATTAATTTGCTTCACATAATTTATTCGTGTTTTTGTTTTCAGTGGCAAAAGCATTGTATATTCTGTATATAATAAAGTTAACATTTTGGTCTGGCAATTCATTATGTGCTTAAAAAAATTAAAAATTTAGCCCGTTGAGAAAATTCTAGTTGTTTGCTGAATGCTATTAATTATGGATACTTCGTTTTTTATTTTGATAATTGAGTTTTAAAACTTTTAGCTCTTAAATATTATTCTATTAAATTGACGCTGTCTGACTTAGGGACCGGAACTGACTGAAAAAAGGGTGGTCCTAGTATCTGGGACTGATACTTGACTTCAAGTTAAACTGGGGCATGAACTTACAGGAACGAGTCAAAAAGGCGTCGGTTGCGTTGTATGCCTGCAAAAAAGCCATTGGTAAAAAGTGGAGATTGAAACACTATATAATACATTGTATTTATACGGCCATTGTAAGACCTATACTAACCTACGGTATCCTGCTTTGGAAAAATCAGTACACACAAAGTAGCTAAGTAGCTAACAAAGATACAACTGGCAGAATTTTTAGGAATAATGGTGCCCTTCACTCCACACCTGTCCCGGGGACTCTAGCAACTATAAACTATAGTCCGCTGTTTGGGGCACAATTCATATTTCTGTCGTGACCCAGTAGAAAAGTAACAAATTTGAAATCAATCTTAACGGATATAATGTAACGTAATACTAAGCCAAGCGGCAACGTCACATTCGTGCTAAAGTACTATGTTTCCTTCAACAACCAAATGCTATTAAATAGACGAACACATTAATTTCAAGGGCAATATAAATGGCAACACCGCATATCAACGTGGTGGCATCGGTGTACAAATCCATAACATATACGTTCGAGGTAAATCCTAACGTAAAAAACTGTCTGCTATTTTATAATATTCTCTAAAACTATCAAATAATATTAGCACCCACGTGCTTAGTAACAAGCAAAGATTCTGATTGGCCGATCGACAGTGGTCTGATATAGACGTTGCCATCTTGGTTTTGACGTGTTAAGATCTGATTGGTCAAGGTGTTTGGATAGGGTTAATATATGTTCTGAAATGTAAACAAAGCAGTGTCAGGTAGAATTCTACAGAGTTAAGTCGCCGCCGCTTCATGAGTGGATAAAGCCATCACGTTAAAAGTTGGTAAAGGTAGTTGAAAGTGTTGAAGTGTCATGCAAAAGTCTAGAAAGTTAAGTCGCTGCTCAGTGAGTGGATAAAGCCATAACGTTAAAAGTTGTTATCTGTTGTAGCCCATGCTAGGGTGAAGAGAGGAGGAATGTTATTAGTCGTTTAATAAAGAAATAATGCAGTAAAATTCAAAAAGGATTTTATTTTCCAATTTTTCAACAAATTTGAACCAGTCGATTTGTGGAGATACAGATTAAAGTTTTGTGTACCTCATTGTTACAAACGTGAGTCCGCACATCCGCCTTACGGGTCTGTGGCTATGACGACTGAGGAGACAGGGGTGTAAAAGGCATAAAAAAAGTAATTTTTGAATGTAGCAGCATAGGCGTGCGTTTTTAATTAATATTTTATTAGTTATTAAGTTCGTAAAAACATAGGAATAGAAAAATATGTCTATAGATTTATGTAATCCGTTTCAAATAGTGCGATTTCATTTTGTCGAGCACAGCTACATATGTTTAAATATAATTATTGATTATAAATTAAATGATATAATTTTAAACTGGGCTAATGTCTTAAAAAATTTCTGAAGATGTCATGGTAACAAGGACCTTCCCACAAATTTAATATTATATACGATAGAAAGAGACAAAACCAGTTTCAAGGCACGGGTAATAATTTTTGGCCCAGGAATCCGCGATTTATTAGACGTGGGTTGCCAAATATACCAAAATAAATGATTAATTAATATTTCTTAATTGTTATCTTCATGGCTTTAACGATTAAAATTTGCAGCATAAGAGGGAAAATAAACGGGATATATGTTACAGGGCGTATACACTACAGGAATTGCATTCGTCTAATTGTTTTATGTAATATATTTGAATTCCATACAAATTAATATACCTACGTAGTATTACGGCAACAATGTTCCACATTTCTTAAATTCCTTAAATCTCAGGATTTAAAGAATTTTTTCTACAAACGTATTAAAAATGGACTTTTTAACATTGTCTGCTAGCCTTAAAAATGTTACTTTAAGGCACTAGTGCATTAAAATACCTACTTTAAGGCACTAGTGTTAAAAGTAAAATGTCAATTTTTTCAAAAAAACGTTAAAAAACATTTCTATTTTATTTATCTACACTTATTTTAATAGTACAATTTAAAAAATTTGAAAAGTAAATTCCTTCCTCAGTTCTGCTGTTCTTTGCGGTTGACAAAGATTGAACAGAAACAGCAGCATGTCTAGTTGATGTTGAAGCATCATCGGATAATGTCGTTTGTACTGTAAGTAATTTTCGAGCAATAGAATTTTTATTTTCCAAGGAATCCACGATGTACCCTTCCGCAACGGTTGAGGATTTCCATCCCCCATGCCGCTTAATTGTCGTCAAATTTGCTCCAGCATCGGCAAGTAAGCTCGCAGGGAAACGGCGAAAGCAATGCCCCGTATTGAGTGTTTAATGTGGAAGTTGCAGAAATCTTGCTATAGCAGCAGGAAATTTTCCGAACGTATTAATTCCGACCTTTTACATATTTTAAGAAGAGCCGCCGATGTACGACATCTGCTGGATGAAGATACGAACGATAGTGAAATTTCGTGGTACCTTGGTTTTGGTATCTGATATTTTATTAACTAATGAAGTCTCCATATCTTCCCCGTTGTCAAGAGTCAACTGACAAAGCTCCTTCCTGCTGCAGGCACCAAATACTCCTACAATCGTAGCTACTTTCATCAGAAGGTACTCATCATCCGGTGCGCACTTACACACTACACACAGAAAGTGTTCAATTTGGTCTCTAGTAAAATTTTTTGATTTTTTGGCCTGGTAACCCTCTCCTTGATGCTTCAAGGAGGCAATCAATTTAAAATGTTTGCTGATATCTACGTCGTTATTTACACGTAGCATAGTTTTGATCATTGAATAATGGGACCAAAGAGAAGATGACTTCCATAACTTTGCCTTCTCTTCAAATTGGACAGGAATATGTTTTCGGAATACTTTCCAGAAACGCCCTTGTTTTCACACCATTTTATAAATTTATTATGAGCAATCTCATATTGAATTCTTGATTTACCGTGGCAGTAAACCCAACGTAGCTCTGTTAGCAGCTTCTTCTATGTCTTTAAGTGGATTGATTTCTTGTATTTCTTGCATTTTTGGCAAATCACGACAACCAGCGCTAGTGTTTTAATAAAACTGACAAGACCTTTCAAATTTTCAATTTTTCTGTAAACGAATCAGCCAACAATGATTGTTGCTAGGTTTTGTTGACAAATGTGAACTAATTTAATATAAATATATGATGCTATTAGAAACTAACTGAATGTAAGAGATTCTAAACATTTAATTTTCAATTATTGTAAGCTTTTTATTGCCGTTTGTAGAAAAAACATTGTATGATATTTGTGTTAAAAGTATTTTTAAGGCACTCTTGTGGTTTGCAGAACGAGCGAAGCGAGAATTTCCACATGCGTCCTTTAAAAATGTACTTTTAACACTGATATCATAAATAACTATTATCTCAAACCCGAAATATTCCAAACATCCGTCCGGTATCAACAATCTATAAATATGGAGAATCGTTTTCTGCAATTAGTAAATATCGCCAAGTACCTAATGAGTAATTAATATGGTTTGAATTTACCACTGGCCAAAATCTAAATATTATCCTGTGTGATCAATTTTGGATAAATGGAACTGAATTTATTTCCTTGATCTTGATTGACGTGCTGACGTGAATTGCGTATTGCTCAACCGCTAAATTTCCTAATTATAATTTATAGGTAATTGGGATTTACCGGAATGGCAGACGGCTACACAAAGCGCTTATTTAAGCAATAAGGTAAATATCCTAATTATCGGTAGGCTAAGCTACAACTGGAGTTTCTCATTATTGCATCGAAGAAACAAACTAGTTGTTAATTAGTTTAAGTGTGCAATGTTTAAACACTTAACTGGTTGTTTTGCTAGGACTATACAGGGTGTCCGGAAAATACGTGTACAACGTTTAACGACAGACTCCTGACGTCAAAATAAGTCGATCTAAGCCGACTTAGTTATATCCAAAATTGTCTCATTTAGCCGGTAAAGGGCGTCAAAAATTTGTAAAAATATTGGTTTTTCCTAATTTACGTGAAAACCTGCCAATCGATTTTAATGATTTTTAGTGTGTGGACGAATACTATAAAATGACGTTTTCTAGTATTATAGTCACCGGCTGTAAATAAGTGGAAGTGTTATAAAAGTGATATAATACGTCAACATTTCTCCTGATTTTTTATATCAACGGCGTTATGACAACCCAGATATTTTTGTCGAGTGACTGAAAGTATTTGGAAGCTATTTTACCTCTTCAATATTTTTCGTTGGATGAGCTGTTTCGCTAAAAAAAAATATTTACAATTACCTGAAACTTGTATACTATACGATTGTTTCATTGTTCGAGTCTTATCTTTTAGGTCAGTATGTTGTGTGTGGGGAGGGGGGGGGGGGCTATTTCGAGGGGTCTTCCGCAAGGATCTATTCTAGGCCCAATCCTCTTCTTATGTTATGTTAATGATCTACCATCGTGGTCCGTTGCCGGCTCATTTATTTATTTTGTGGACAATTTCACTACATTGCATTCGAGTCGTGATTTAAGTTTGTTAAGGCAGAACGTCAACGAGGCACAACAGGATACTCATGAATGGTCCTCGCAAATCATTTGACTGTAGACCAGCTGCGAAAAACTGAATTTAATGTTTACCTCGGGACACACTGATGATGATCGAGGTAACTCCCCACCTGTCAAATTTAAATCTTATAACTTTGAATTCAAATTTTTGCGTTTCTAATTCTGACGGAAAAGTTAGAAGCGCGAAAATTCTGAATTAAAGTTAATTTATTTTAGGAGAATAAAAGGAATTATTTTTTTTTGATATGGCGACACGCTTTTTTTATATGACATATTTACGTAAATAGGATTTAAACAAAAAATAGCTGTATAACATCTTTCTTTAATATCATGTTTTCGGTTTACAGAAACCGACGATTGGCTGTCAGCGCCACTTGATATTAGATACCTGCTTGCGGGTTAAATTCCAGCGTTTGGTCTTCTCTACGACCTCGCTGGTCTGGATGGGTGGATAGCTCGATTGCTACGAGATGTCGCCACGTGTAACATCTCGCATATGGATTCATACATTATGTGTTGAAAACACTGTAAGGTCCCTTTCCTTTTCGTCAGACTGTATAGTCTTACCGAGGAGCCGTAATACGGCGAAACGCGTCCAAGGATTGGGTCTGACGGAAAGAAAAGGGACAAACATCTTTCTTTAAGAAGTAGCAAGGAAATAAGAATTATCGCTTCCAAACCTTAATTATACGAAAATAACTTCATAGAGTAAACAAAAAAGGGCTTAAGAACAAACATTTATAGTTTATAGTGGTATTTATTTTAACTGTCTGGAGCAGCTGCAAGTAGTTTTGTAGAGGGCAAAATTGAGTTTGAAGAAGTTTTATATTCTTTTTACACAGGCATACCTTTGAAAAGTGTCCACATTTACCACATCTATAATAAATGGAATCTCTTTCAGGGAATAAACTACGTAAATGCTTTTTATTCTTTGTATAGAATTAACATTTATTAGCAGAAGAGATTTTATCTTCAAGTTTTTCCCAAGTTTCCGTACTTCCAGACGTCACAAAATTTATAAAACTTGACGCTAGCATATAGACTTCCGAGTTTCTCTATGCAGTTTCTAACGATTGGGCTTGGTTCGCAGCATCTTGCAGCTGCAATATACTATTTTCTAGTAAACCGCGTCGAATATTATTTGAACTCAATCACCTTATAATACAATCTCTTATATACTTACTTACTAACTGTTTTAATTCTTGCAAATATTTACTGATTGTCTCGCCAGCCTGTTGTTTTCTAAAGGTCGAACAGTGTCTGAAAAATATCTCGATTTTAGGCGTGAGAAAAATAGAAACCAGAGTTTTAATAGCTTTTTCATACGTTTTACAATCAATAATGAAATCGTAGGTTGTATGACTTCATGGTAATAGTTATGTATGTATTAAGGGCATTATGAATATGTTTATGCCTCCGAGGGCAACAATCTTACAAAGCCGAGGACCTTTGGCCCGAGGGTTTGTAAGTTGCCCGAGGGTATAGACATCAAGTAATGCCGTGGTACATACAATATTTTATGTCCTACTTCAGATAATTTTAAAATTTTAAAGCTGATTAGCAAAGGCATAGCACTTCCTCTTTATTATTAATAATAAGTGTTTTACATCAGGTTCCTTACCAAATAAGCTTAAACATAGCAAAGTTATTCCTATATTTAAGAAAGGAGACAAGAGTGATCCTAACAACTATCGCCCTATCTCAATAACACCAGTTGTGTCGAAGCCAACCGAAATAAGTCTAAACAATAGATTAATACTTTTTCTGGAAAAAAACCATCTTCTCTCCCCATCTCAGTTTGGGTTTAGAAAAGGTAAATCAACTTCCGAAGCCTTGAGTGAGCTGGTGTGGCACATGGTCCGGCACCTTGAGGGGGGCGAGTCTGTGTCTGCAGTATTCTGTGACCTCTCGAAGGCGTTTGACTGTGTGTCGCATAAAATCTTGCTCGATAAGCTGCCACATTATGGCATAAGAGACAACTCTTCTCATTTAATAAGGTCTTAGCTCTCTAATTGTATGCAGGCGGTTCAGTGTGACGGCGGGCTGTCCTCAGCTCTTTCAGTTAAAGAAGAAGTTCCACAGGGATCAATTCTGGGCCCTCCCCTTTTCATCTTGTATGTTAATGAACTCCCAGCCGTTTTCTCAGAAATTAGGTCCATCCAGTATGCGGATGACACCACCCTTCTTGACCACCATTCCAGCACTACTCAGCTCCAATCAGTAACACGCTTAACACTTCGAAAACTTCACGACTAGTTTGCCGATAATGATTTATGTCTTAACATTGACAAGACAGAGACTGTTATGTTTTCCCTGAGGGAGCACGAGGAAAATAAGAGTGTTAAGTTTCTTGGAGTTTTTCTTGATAACAAATTAAACTGAAAAAGCCATATAAATCAACTCACTAATAAGTTGTCATCCACTCTTTATTTGCTCCGTAGAATAGCGAACATTGCTTTTTTTTAGGTTTCCAGAACTGCCTACATGGGCCTCTTCCAATCAAGAATGTCTTATGGCCTATTATTTTGGGGTAACTCAACTGACTGGCTGCGGGTATTTAAAATGCAGAAAACGGCACTTAGAATCATGGGGAAAAAGAGACCTACAGATAGTTGTAGGCCTCTATTTAAAAGCTTTGGAATAATCACAATGCCTGGTCTTTACATTTATCAATGCCTGACCTTCATAAAATCTCAACAGACTCATTTCCTACAGTGAATAGCAGGCACGAGTACAAGACCAGGCATGGTGACACTCTATTGCAACTCCAGCATCGGCTTACCTTAACGCAAGAGAGCTACATTTATATTTCTATTAAGCTGTTTAACTCCTTGCCAGCAGATGTGAGGGTCTTGCCTCTTGCAAGGGTTAAGGGGTGTGTAAAGAATATACTTTTGGAGATCTGTCCATACTCGATCGATGAGTTTTTTAATAATTTTAACTAATATATCCCTTTAAATTGTTTGTATATTCCGTGAAATTTTATATATACCTATTGTATTGTTCTAACTTATTTGTTATTATAGTAATTTATTTCAAAGTGTGTTGACGATGCTAAACATTTTCTTTTTTATGTATATAAGCAAATAAAGCATTTTATTTATTTATTATTAATTCCAAACTAAATTAAAAGAAAATTCAAAATCACGAAATATTTTTTACCTGTATAGTTGCTAAATAGACAAAGGTAATAAGTGTTTATTGTTGTGCTGTGTCAAAGTCAAAACTGAAATTCATATAAAATAATGGATTTTCCGTTGATTCTAGATTATCTAGATAGAATTGCTGTGAATGCTGCCAAAGCTTTGGATAATCTTATCCCAAAGAAGTCTAAAGACGCCTATGATAAGGAAGATCAAAGATTTGGGGATTGGATGAAAAATAATGATGTAAAAATAATCAATCAGACGGTGCTACTTGGATATTTCCAGGAATTAGTATGTTAAAACTGCTGTTGTAAATTATATTGAAATACCAATTATGTATATCAATTATAGTCTGGAACATTCACTGTTGAAGAAGACATTAACCGTTAATAAAAATATAGACATGGCAAAATATTGCAAGTTAGGCCAGTATCTAAAGGAAGCATCCAAAGGGTATGAGGCGAAGAAATCGAAAATTTTGACTCAAGAAGATGTGCTGAAATTCATCTGTGAAGCTTCCAATAATACTTTTTTGATGTACAGTGGTTCTGTTATTTCATGTATTTGGTGGGTGCCGCCGCCAAGAGCTAGTTAATATGTTTGTTGAACATATAGAGGATAGAGGATCCGTAGTAATAGTTAATATTCCCGATACAAAGACCGATAAAAAGCGTGTCTTCACAATCATTGATGAGAAGGAGATGGGTTGTTTAAAGCTACTGAGAACTTATTGGTCTTTACGCCCGAAGAACTGCAACATCAATAGATTCTTTTAGTGTTACCGTAACGGTCGTTGTTTTTCACAGCCAGTTGAGAAAAACACCATAGGCATCCTTCCATTATTGCAAAATACCTGGGTCTAAGCGGTACGGACAAATATACTGGTCATTGTTTGCGCAGAACCTCTGCAACCTTGCTGGCGGACGCGGGGGCAAACATGACCACATTGAAAAGACATGGGGGTTGGAAAAGTTCAGCTGTGGTTGAGGGATATTTGGAAGACAGTATGTCTTCTAAAAACAAAATTTCGAAATTGATGGAGTACCATAAACATCAAAAAACGTTCAATCATCGTCAATTTCTGTTAGGTAAAATCACGAAATAATAATGACTTATCAAAAGCCGGTAAATTCGTTTTTACTGGGTCTTTTCATAACTGTTCACTTAATCTAAATGATAAATAAGTTTTGCCGTTAATAAAAAGTTTCCTATTAATTTCTCTTAATGTCCGACGGCATTAGAAACTTCCTTAATGCCCCAGCGTATTATATACCATTTAAAGTGTCTGGTAACTATGGTATTATGAAACAATAATATTCGAGTAGGATATAAAATTAATTAAATGTTTGAGTCTACCATCATCGTCCATGTTTTGATAGATGATTCAATGGGTCTGTTTTTAAATAGCTTTGGAACAGTTCTGATCAGTGTCAAATCCTTCAGGTCGTAGATGTTTATCCATTTTAGTTAAATAAATTGTAATGAGTACTTTTGCTTCTCGATTATATGCGTTATTTAATTAGAACACAGCATTTTACATTGAATAATAATTTTTGACAACTATACGTAACAATTTAACCAACTGGGACAACAAACAGGTATATTGAATACAGCACAGTTGCAGGCCAACAATAGGATATGAACAACCTTATAAGACAAAATCCCTACAACCCATTAGCGACTGGTTGAACAATTGAACGAACGGGGAACGACCTTCACTATTTAAGCTATCCTTGCCTGGGGAGCTCAAATCACAACTAACACCCACCGTCCCACCGCGCGTCGAAACTACCAGGGATTTACTAACAACGTGTTTGTGTATCTCTCTCTCAGGGCATTGCCTTTAACTTCTATAAGTCATTGGGACCTTTGATGGCCAAACTTCAAATAAGGAGATGGAGTTGAGCAAAGCCCTGTATTGTTTAAATAGTGTTAGCGTCTTTTTGGACTAATTCTTCTCTCAGCTTAAATAAATGCTAGATTTGTCGAGGCTTCCATCGTTAGTGCCTCTTCACTATATTTGGGGGCAGCCAATTCCTAGGGAACTTGTAGGTAGCATTCGGCGGTGATTGTATATGTGAACTTGTAATTAGTGGATTGGTGGATACGTCCATACGTTTGTAGTAATCCGCTAATATTTTGTCATAAAATTTCGTCAATGTCGGTATTTCAAAGTCTCTGTGTAGTACTCTATTTACAGTATATCTCGGAGCGTCCGCGATTATTTTTAACGCTCTATTCTGTAGCACCTGGAACTTGTTATGTGCTGTCCTGCTTATGGTGCATCATGTTGGCACTCCATAAGTCGGGGCCGGCCTGACGAGAGTCTTGTATAAATTAACTTTAGTTCTATAACCTTGCTCATTTAACAAGCAGTATATAAAACGAAGCTGATTGGCAGTTTTTTCTAATCTTATTTCGGAGTTCTTTCTCCAGTTTAATATCTCAGACTGCAAAACTTCTTCTCTCCAAAGAGGAAGCAACAATCTTAACAAGTTAATTAAAGCCCCTAGTCTTATCAATTTTAAGGCCAGGCCGCAGGTACAGACCTTATCAAAAGCTTTTAAGACGTCAAAGGAAACTGCTCCGGTGTATGGTCTTTTATTGACTCCTTCCAAAATTCTGGTCGCCAGTCTCGTCGTCTGCCTCATTGTACAGTGTTCTCCCCTAAAGCCAATTTGCTCATTGGGGAGAACATTACGCTCGATGACAAAATCAACCAGACGACTAAGTATTATTTTTTCAATAATTTTCGCTAGACTCGAGAAGACTTATTGGCCAATGTACCGTCCCGGAGACCCTTTCATCTCTCTTTGGATCGGCGAATGAAACAACGTGTTTATTACGTAATTGTCAATTATATGAGCTCCCACATTCGCACAGAAATAACATTTAACTTTTTGCGTTAGTGTGCGGAATTTTCAATACAGTTGCAGCGCCCCGATGTCATGTTTCTTGTTTTCCTCTTTTTTCTGGAATTCACCGCAGCCCCTTCAAATATTTACACCAAATAAACACTATTTTCTTACATACATGACAATGGAACCAAAATAATTTCTACGCTTACCTATAATATGCATATTTGAAATCTTTTCTGCAGATTTTCAAATTTAAATAAATAACAATCGAAAATTATATTATTATAATCGAAACCCTTCTTTTGATTTTATTGGTCGTTAAAATTCTATAGCCCGAAATACACGAAACACAGACCAAAAGAAAACGTAATAATCATATTCAACAGCCCATATTAATTTTAAAGATCTGTGGACTTAAAATCTGCCTCGCTCGACATAAACCGTTGAAAACTCGACTGAAAATGATACTTTTACTCAATCAGATCTTATTTGTGCCAAATCTTTTTAGAAGTCTTTAGAGCACTTGAAAGTTTTCGTGATGGAGGCGTCTTACGTTTCTTATTAAGTAAACGCTGACAAAGCGGGTTCGTATTACCGATTATGTATACAGAGATATCGGTGCAGACAAAACGTCAGTGTCTTTTAAATTTTAGCCTTTAATGTGGTTTTTAATATAATTGAGAGTCTTGAAATAAGAACAGGGTTAAAGATCAAAACTAATACATTTAGGGTAACCGATATTGTTGATGCTATTGATAATTCAGAATTCCAGAGTCCACGACAGGACAATAATGGAACTTTGAAGCAGGTGAGGTTGCGAATGTAGAACAGTCAATCTAATTCTTTTGATTGGGTGGATCTCACACACTTGCGCCATAGTTAAGTACAGCCAATCAAAATTACATTCGCTTTTCCACATTCGCATTTTTATCAGATTTAGAAATGAGGCGATTTTGCATATATGTATACAGAGTAGCAAAATAGTCGCGCATAATGCCTGTAACTTTTAAATTATCTCGTATAAGAATAAGCGACCTTTATAAAAGTTGTTCAGTAAATTATTCCTTACATTCCTACCTGCATCAATTTTTTATGTCATTTCTGGCTTGGTTGCTATAGAGACTAACTTACTTTTTTTAAATGGAACACCCTGCATATGATTGCATATTTGGATTCTACTGGGAAAACTCTAAATTTTTTGTATTTCAAATCTTCATCTGCAAGCGTTTCCGAGATAATGACAGCTCAAAAATTAAAAATTTCCTAATTATAATTATTCCTACCTAATACCCACCAATTCAGTCAAGGTGTTTTCATGACAGCAACCTAAAAGGTGTGAATTTGAGTTCCTGTTTAATTTTCTGTTGTCTGATTTTTAATTTGTTTACACTATGGCTCATCTGAATGAGAAACAACGAGTGAAAATTTTAATAATGAGCGGTTACGGAAATATAAAGAGAACGCAAGATCAAGTTTGTCAACTTTCAATGAATTATATCCAAATAGGCCTCCAATAAATCAGTTAACGGTGTGTCGAGTGGTAAAGAAATTTCGAGAAACAGGCAGTGTTAGGGAAGCCGCTAGTCAGGTCGACCTAAAACAGCAACCGTGGGAGACAAAGCTTTGGACATCATGCTCTCAATACATGAATATCGAACACAATCATCCAGGCCAATGGCAATGGATTTTAATGTGTCTTATCAGTCAGTGAAAAGTTTGTTTAAGCAGGGGAAGTTGCATCCCTGCAAGATAAAGTTAATGCACGAATTAAACGAGGACGATTTTGATAGAAGAGCTGAATTTTGTCAGCTAATAATGGAAAGATGCAATAACAATAATAACTTTACAAAAAATATCATTTTCTCGGATGAAGATACTTTCCATTTAAATGGCATTGTTAATAGAGACAATTATCGTTATTGGTCTGCTTTTTTCACAGATGGTAATTTGAATGGCGAAAAGTATCTGAACCTTCTCAAGAATCACATAATTCCTTCTTGTAGAGTGGTTTTACCTGGTGTAAATAATGGCATACATGAGCACTGAGCAGGTATGGTTCCAGCAAGATGGAGCACCTGCGCATTATGCGGCAAATGTTAGACAATACATAAACGAACAATTTCCAGGACGTTGGATAGGCAGAAGAGGTGCTATTGACTGACCAGCGCAATCCGCGGACTTAACCCGGCTAGACTTCTTTTTGTGAAGACACTTAAAGAACAAAGTCTTTGTTAACCGTCCAAATGACATTTTTTTTTCTTCAATCTTTAAAGATCAGAATTAGTGCTGACATTTGGGTCGTTCCAGAGCACCTTTTTTTAAACGTTGTTCAGTAATCAAGTGGCGCTCTGCTTAGCAAAAAATGGTGGTTATTTTGAACACCTGATGCTCTGAAAAGGTTTCACTTGTTTATTATACCAATATTTATTTTATTATTATAAAGTTTGTTACAATTTTAAATAAATAAAAATTTGAAATACAAAAAATTCGGAGTTTTCCCAGTATAATCCAAATATGCAATCATATGCAAGGTGTTCCATTTAAAAAAGTAAGTTGGTCTCTATGGCAACCAAACCAGAAATGACAGAAAAAATTCATGCAGGTAGAAATGTGGGGAATAATCTACTGAACAACTTTCATAAAGGTCACTTTTTTGTATATAAGGTAATTTAAAAGTTACAGGCATTATGCGCGACTTTTTTGCCAAGCTAATTTCTTACTAATTCACCAAATCTGTTACGAGTACCGAAAATGGCATTAAAATCCTACTGCGAAAATCGTACCATCGTTAAGGCTTGAAACCAATGCACGCAAACGATAAACTAAAGCAAAGAAGCACACAACCAGAGGATCAAAGACAAACTTCTTGAATGTCCTAACGGCTTAAGATCATTTTTGTATATAGATAAGGCCATCAGTCAGAATTTTACCAAGTCAACAATTCTACCTCTAACACGTTCTGATGTCACCATTGCGACCAAAGCACAGGAAGAAGCAAACTTACTGGCAGAATTATTTCCTTCACATTCAACGGTTAATTTTCAGGGAAAAACTAAATCGAACATTCCCCTGTAGAAACGAGAATGCTGGAGATTGTTTTCCGGCACCGCCATGTTAAACGAATCTTGAGGACTTTTGACACCAAAAAAGGTTCTGGTCCTGACGATATTCCTGTCATCGTAATTAAGACATGCGCTGACGAGAACACCATTATTTTGTAGGATTTTTAACTTGTTTTACAAAAAGGAATATTTTCTCCTAACTAAAGTGAGAGCATACGGAATGCCGGTTCAATTTTGTTCAGGGCTATTAAGCTTTTTTAAACACCGTTCTCTGTGAATGATGATGGACGGATTTCTTACAGACACATTTAACATCAACGCCGGAGTCCCTCAAGGTTCTATATTGTCGCCAACTCTCTATTTACTATACATTAACGATCTTGAATTCCAAAAGTTAGTTGCTTTCCTTCGCCGGATTCATCTTCAGACGCGTTTCGCTTTATAACAGCTCGTCAGTGAAGCTATAGAATCCGACGAAGGAAAGCAACTTTAAGAGCCTACTTGACCCTAAAAGATCGATGACAAATGGTAGATGTAGCCTTTCAGCGACATCTAGTGGCAATCACATGCATCAACCTGGCCCGTCTAACAAAATCAGTCAGAGTCGGAGAAGCAAACTACTGTAAGAATCCGGCGAGCCGGTATCCTCACAGAGTCGCCGCCAGGAGCGCATTAAAGGCCAAATCTCGGTATACGGACCGAGTACCAACTATTGAATTCCAAAAGTTAGTTGTTTTCCTTCGCCGGATTCATCTTCAGACGCGTTTCGCTGTATAACAGCTCGTCAGTGAAGCTATAGAATCAGACGAAGGAAAGCAACTTTAAGAGCCTACTTGACCCTAAAAGATCGATGACAAATGGTAGATGTAGCCTTTCAGCGACATCTAGTGGCAATCACATGTATCAACCTGGCCCGTCTAACAAAATCAGTCAGAGTCGGAGAAGCAAACTACTGTAAGAATCCGGCGAGCCGGTATCCTCACAGAGTCGCCGCCAGGAGCGCATTAAAAGCCAAATCTCGGTATACGGACCGAGTACCAACTATTGAATTCCAAAAGTTAGTTGCTTTCCTTCGCCGGATTCATCTTCAGACGCGTTTCGCTGTTTAACAGCTCTTCAGTGAAGCTATAGAATCCGACGAAGGAAAACAACTAACTTTTGGAATTCAATAGTTGGTACTCGGTCCGTATACCGAGATTTGGCTTTTAATGCGCTCCTGGCGGCGACTCTGTGAGGATACCGGCTCGCCGGATTCTTACAGTGGGTAGTTTGCTTCTCCGACTCTGACTGATTTTGTTAGACGGGCCAGGTTGATGCATGTGATTGCCACTAGATGTCGCTGAAAGGCTACATCTACCATTTGTCATTAACGATCTTATTGGGCGTCAATTCGAATAGTCATATGCCTTGGCGTAGTCACGTTGCAGCCATTGCTAAGGTAGCCTCGCAGAAGCTTGGAATACTTTTCCGAACTAAGAACCTCGCCCCAACAAGTTTAGATTCCATTTAAAGAATTGAAAATTTCTTCTTCACTTGTTATACTTTGCTTTCTTAGCTCATTTTGTTGTCTACCTTTGGAAATGTAAAAGTTCACCTAAGATCGTTGATGGTATCTTGTCTTACTTCCCTCAATTCGGTTCAGCATATCCTTTATACTAAAATTTATTATTGTTGAATACGTAGAAGTCATGGACCTGGCAGCTCGAAATGAGAATTCACTTGCTTGGCTCCCAAAGATGCCGATGCTGAACATTTCTGCTTTTAACTTTTTAAGCTGTAGCATTAGTTTAGTCAAAGCATGGGCATTCATCTCGATGCATAGGTAACAATTACTGGTTAAGAAATTTTCTGTTGTTAGATATTATTGATTTTTTCTTTAATCCACGCCTCCAGATTCTAGTAAAAATACAATATACCAGATGGGATATAGTCTAGTACGCAAGCTGGTGCTGAAATCTAAATACGGTGACTTAACGTAACGCATAAGCTCAAGATAAGCTACACCACCCCGCACTCTGTAAAATTTCCTTATTTAGTTGTTCAATTACTTGCGGATGCAAAGTTCGTCTTATCTTCACTTTTGGGATCAAAATATGTTTGTGTATTGAAACCTTCAAGATTAATTTTCTGAATTTATTTGAGATGGTGATGTATTTTCCATTCGCGGGTGCCTGGTGTCCTATACCTAACATTCTTCGCTTTTGGTATTGCCGCAGTAGTACCTTTCTGGAACTGGAAATGAATGCAGTAGTACTTTATCTTCTAGGGTTGTTGTTTTTTTTTGTTTAATTCGAGTGGTACATGAGTGTCGCCGTCTGAGGAAAATCCAACAATTGTGATTGCAAATCTTTAAGCTTCCTCCTTCATCCATTCCCACCTTAAAGTGACCTGCTCAGTTCTTTTCAGCAATTCCCCCCCTGTTGGGGAAACCTGCATCAACACGTCAAAGAGAATAGGTCGGTAAATGATGTGTGCATGCGATTTCAATCTATGCTATTTTTGGATGTAACTTAAAGCAGCGGTTGGCACTCAGTTACGTAGCTAGTCAAACGCGCTTCGCAATGGGACGTGTAGAACATCAACGTTGGGGCGCGAGCTTCCTATTGGGCGAAATATGTGGTCAGATCGTATCGCGCGGCAATAAAGAGACGAGACGGCACGGCGCAACAGTCAAAATGTAAGTAGTTTTCCACGATGGCTTCGTGAAGCATGAACTTTTGCGTGGGGTTCGCGATTTTAAGGCCTTTTAGGGCAATTGAGGTAGTCTTCCATGGTGGCTCCGTGACGCAAGGAGCTCTTACGCAAGCGGCACGACTTAAAGGCCTTTTTGGGCAGTTAATGGTCTCTCTTTAGGTTAAAATAAGCAGCTAGCGATTCCGCGTTATCTGACGTACGAATTCACTAATTCCACCATTTTTTACCAATTACCCGAATTTCACAAGTAATTCCCATTAATTCCACCATTTCCTCTAATTCCCCACTAATTTTTCAAGATTATACACTGAAATTCCCCAGCGGTTTACCTCTCGATTAATACCAAAGTGAAACTAAGTCAAGAAATTGGCGAATTTAAATTTCAATAATAGTTAAGACAAGTTACGTATTCAAAAACTCTGTTTTAAGTGTTTTTTATTCGGCTCAAAACATATGAAACAGACCTTTACAACAATTAAAGTAGAAAGAAGTTTGCCCCTTTTCTTTTCAAACCCAATCCTTGGACGTGTTTCACCATATTAAGGCCCTTCGGCAAGGCTATAGAGTCTGACGAAAAGGAAAGGAGCTCATCATACTTTTAGTGCTTTCTGAGTTAGCTCTTAAGAGCTTTAGTCCTTTTAGTGATGTTCTTTGCTTTTTCTTCCACCAGTCTGAAGTTTCTGTGTGGGTTTTTCTTCGCATTTGCTTTTGTTTAATTATTTGGTTTGGTTTTTGATCTGTTGTTTTGTTGTCATCGGTTTTTCTTTCTTTGCTGTTTTTTTCCTGGGTGTTTTTGGTTCTTTTCTTTGATGTTTTTTGTTGTTTTTTTATTTTTGTCATATGTTTTATGCTGTTATTGTTGCGGATTTCAAGGAGGGAGCCAATCCTTAGGGTATTTGTATTTGTTATGTGGTCCGTGAAAGTGTCCATTTTTAAGTCCCTGTGCAATGCTGCCATTGGTACGTGTCTTTGTGAGTTTGTCATTATTCCCAGTACGTTGTTTTGTAGTCTTTGAGTTTTCATAAAGCGTGTCTTATTTACGGTGCACCAGGTTAGTACACCGTATGTCAGTACTGGTCTTATAATAGCCTTGTATATTATTGTTTTTGCTTTTAGTTTTAGTCTGCTTTTTGCGCAGAGTAAGGGATACACTGCGCATATTTGTATGTGGACTACTTTTTCAGCCTGTTTTCGACATTGTCGTTTCAGGTCAATTTCTTGTCGAAGGCGAGACCAAGAGAGCCTGCTTTCGGGCTCTATTCTGTGGATTTGTTGTTGACCTTGACCCTTGTTTCAGGCAGTCTTAGTCTCGCCTTCGAGAAAAATATTGCCTATGTCTTTCCCTCGTTTGACCTCATCTTCCAAGTCTCTAGCCATTTCTACAGAAGCAGGATATGGCGATGCAGGCGAAAAACTACTCTCCAGGGCACTCCTGAGGTGGCAGTAATCGCAGTGTCATCAGCAAACAAATATAGTTGAGTATATCTGTAATGCGGTATATCCGCTGTATAAATGTTGTAAAGGATCGCAGCGAGTGGTGACCCTTGCAGAACCCGCGCTCGTGCGACCTTTGTTTGAGATGTGGAATTGTCTGTCGACACCGTGAATGCCCTGTCCTCAAGATACGATATAACTACTGTGATTAGAGTACCTGGCTTGCCTAATTTAATCAATTTTAGGATAAGCCCGTCGTGCCATACCTTATCAGACGCCTTGGTGACGTCGAAAAAGACTGCCCCTGTTGACTGATGGTGGTTGAAGCCTCTGAGTATGTTGGTTGCGAGCCTTATTGTTTGGCGCACCGTGCAATAAGCAGCTCTAAAACCGAAGTGCTCTGGTGATAGTACGTCATTGTTAAATACAAAATCGGTTACCCGATTGAGTATTAATTTTTTAATGACTTTGCCAAGACAAGATAATAGACTTATGGGTCTAAAGCTGTCACCCAACGTTAGATCTTTACCCGTAATTGGGATCATCCTTTTGGTCCGTTTCCAGTTTTCTGGGTAGCAGCCTTCTATAATGGTTTGTATTATGTTTACTATGTCCATAATTGTATTTTCTGACTGCTTTCTTCTTTATGCCGTCGAAACCGGGCGCCTTTTTGGGTTGATTACCCTCAGAATAGAACAGCACAGTGACCCTCGGTAAATTTTGGGCTTCAAAATTGACTCTTGGCATTTGTTTATAAATTTGCACAGTTCTGGTGACGCGAGCCTTTGTCTACGTTTTTTAAAGAGTATTCGCTGAACTGTTCGTAGAAATTATCTGCGAACAGCTCGGCTTTATCCTATGGGTCAGGTATTGTTTTGTTTGTTTTTAGATTTTTGAGGTATGAGGTGGGTTTTCGCCCTCCTCTTGTGAAAACGAAAGGGACCTTACAGTGAACTTCATCACATAATGTATAGATACATATGCGAGATGTTACACGTGGCGACATCTCGTGACAATCGAGCTATCTACCCAACCAAACATAAAAAAAAAGGGGACAAACTTCTTTCACACTCGTTTTGCAAAAAGTTGTAATTAAATATGGGCCGAAATACAGGTTTATCATTGTCAACACACACAACATAACTAAAAGCATATTGTCACCATCATTATCAATATTATTACTTTTAAGTTTAAAATCTTAAATTTCACTTATATTTGAGTCACTATACAATTGATATGACTAGTTACTACACTAGGTCTTTAATCTTACATTCGTCATACTGTTAAGTTGTATTCATTAATTATAGACAACTTGCATTAACAGTGCCACTCAACTCGATGTTAGGTAAGTCACACTTAAACTTTTACTTTATATTTACTGGTTGTTGCTAACTTTGTAGTATCCTTTTTAGTTTCCCCTGAGAATGAACGCGTATGGAACTATTTATTTTGTTTTTACAACTGTTAAACTGTGGAGGAAGACTGCGTTGTTTTATTTATATTATGACATTTAATTTAAATTAGCCTGTATACTTGTGTATACGTAATATTGGACCTATGTTAATATTAACTTATTTTCATACTTTTTATGTAGAATTATACCTTAAAATGTTTCATCGTCATTTCCGGACACCCTGTATATTGTTAATTTAATTTTTTACAACTGAAAAGGTTGCAACATATTGTAAATTCTAAGGACTGTAAGCGTTTAGCATTTTAATGTAATGCAGGTATTTATTTTCCTTAATTGTAATATCTAATAAGTAATTTAAAATAACAAGAAATAAATGAGGTAGGTATTTTATTTTATATCCCGTCATATTCATACAAAGATATTAAAGTTATATCGATTAGTTTCAGGAATTACATCATGCAACAGTTATGATTTTAAATTTAGATAGGCGACACTGCAAAACACACAAACAACAAGGAAATATATTAATATTTAATGCCGCCTGATTTATGATTTATTCATGTACCAAAACGTTCAGCACTAAACACGCAAAATGTTCGGTACAATTTCTAAACGACCCCTAGCGGCATGTCACAATTTAGATATCATGTTTGGAAAGTAGGTATATTAAAAGCACACACAGTGGCCCATCTATTATACAGAAATATGTGTTGGTTGATGCGGTTCCTATATAGACCATGAAAAATTGTAAAAACTCATTGGCAGGAAATGAAATTATTTTGTGATTTTCACATTTGATAGAAAACTTAAAAAGAACTTGTCAAATTGTGTCATGTTGATGGTATGAAGATTTTATACAGTAGAATCTCTCAATAGGGACCATCTTCGGGGAATAAAATATTGGTCGGTTAGCATGGGTGGTCTGTAAATAGAGAAAAATTGAAACAACTGGTCTGCCTTTTACAGTGTTTGTTTATTAATAAGTATCCAAATATACGTAAAAAATTTTGAATATTTTTGTTTAAACTTATCAGAAATAAAATTAAATGAGGTGGAGTCAATTTACCAATATGTATATACTGCACGTGCGTACTAACATATATATTATACAATGTGTTGTATGTTTGCTTTGAAATTTTTATTTTTAAAAATAATCAGAAATTAATGATTACTTCATATTTTTTTATTTTATTTTTATAAAAATCAGATTCACGTTTTAATAGTAATTGAGAAATATTTGTAGAATCGTCAAAATTGTTAACAATATTAAAAAAAGGTTTCTAAGTCTTTCAAACTTGCGCAGGCCTCAGATAGGCTCGATATTTTCGACACTGGAGCAAGTTTAGGTTCTTCTTCCTCTATCTCAGAGTTGGGAGTACTTTCATCCGTTTCGTGGATCTCCTCAATACACTCGATGATAGTCAATTCTGCACTTTCTGTTGGCAAATCGTTATCAATAGAGGCAAATTGTGTCAAGTTCACAAATGTTCTCTTAATGTTAGGAAACAGTTGTGCGAGCGGAATATTATCTTCTTTTTCGAGGTCGAAGTTTTGAATAATGCGTTGGTCCAAAGGTTAGCAGTGTGAGGTAGTATTGAGTGAAAGACAAATAAGTTTGACATTATCCAGTGTTATTTTGGGATGATACATTGCATTATCCAGAAACAACACCACTCTTTTATTTTGCTTCTTAATCATGGTATCACATCTGTAAAGCCATGTTGTCATGATGTCTGCTGTCATCTACGCTTTTTTGTATGAGATCCATTGGAGAGGTAAGTTATCAATATGTGCTCTCTAGAAATATCGAAGATTTTTGCTTTTGCCTATTATAAGTAGTTCTTCCTTCTCACCTTCCATATTCGCACAGAATAGAATTGTAAATCGTTGTTTTACTGTTTTTTTTTCCAGTGAACTTGTCATCTTTTACCGCATATGTTTTTGTTAGCAATACACGATAGTAGAGACTTGTCTCATCTGCATTAAATATGTCTCTTCGGGCATAATCCTTTAAAGTGGTCAATAGCCTATCTTTTCAAGCAGTCTTCGATATTGATATCGGCTAATTCGTGCCGACCTGAATCTTTCTAATCATCCATTTGATGCCTGGAAGTTATCTAGCCCTTGACATTGAATAGATTCGAGGGCTTTTTCTTGAATTATGGGCCCGGATATTGGTAAGTGTTTGTTTCGCGCCTTACAAAACCAGTTAAAAACAACTTGGTTTACTGCCAGTCTTTCGTCTTTCGGACATTTTATTTTCTGTTCACCGTTGCTACCTTCGTGAAACAAATTTCTAACTTTTGCTCCATTTTGATGCAACATAGTCACTTGGGTCTTACCCACTTTAAACTTTTCAATCAATTTCCTGGTACTTCCTGGTCCTCGATTATTTCAATTGTTTCGCTTAGAGAAAGGCATTTCGTTTTTCCCGTTCTTCAAATATTCACGTTAGTCCCAAAACACGCAAAGCTTTTCAAAACAAATTAATGTTTTTGGAGCAAATTGAATGGATCCACCTGTAATACTGTAATTAGTGTATGTACCTACATTCCTTAAGAATTGTCGGGTCGGGTATTACTACCCTTAATGGAGAGTGTTTTTAACATTAATGTTTACTAGAAATTTCAATGATAAGCGCCCGCGGTCGTTTAACAGAAGGGACGGTAAAGAGAAGTATAAAATCATGGGACTTCCATTTCTTAATATGGGGAATTCATAACCGGTCGTTTAACGCAGGTGACACCATTCTCAACTTAAGTTGCAAGTATACTCTGTTTCCAATTTTAAAATGTCTAGTCTTATTTACTTAGTAATTTTAGGCAACTCCAAAAATTTGTATTCAACTCGAAGATGGACGTCTAGACGCCCGAAACATGTAGGAAACATAACATACCTTTTTATAACTTAATTTGTGGAGAAAGGGTTGATTGTTTTATTTACATTACACCAATTCCCCTGCAGTATGGACTACTTTTTCGATGTTCGATCGCTTAATCATCTCTCAAGGGATTGTGAGTCATTTTGGGCTTTATTGATTTCTTGGTTTAATTCAAACTCTTCAACCCTAAACTGTTCTAAATTTTAATTATCCATACGATTATTACCATATTTCCTCCCTAGGACTCATTAGAGGCGACCGTTTTTATATAATTTTTGTTTTTGTTTACCTTACTCATAACGTATTGTCAGTTTGTAGTAAATTTTAAGTTTGTATAGCATCTGGTAGTACAGCGGAATTCCGTGCAATTAATCATGCATGTCTTGAATTATTAATTAAATTCAAGTAAATTCAAAGTCTGCTTAGGCCAAACCTGAAACAACTTACTAATTTAAACAAAAAACATACAATGTTAGTGAAAATAGCTAAATAGTATAAACTATTCTGATTACTATTAGTTTATCAACTAACAATATTGTGTAATATTAAAAGTTAATAAAATCTGCCGAAGCTAGATGATAGGGATATTGGAACACTATCAGTATCTCCTACATTAACAAGTGGTTAACAATATAGGTACATATTTCTAATAATTCTTAAGCTGATTTTTAAATGCCTTTTGATTATTAATTGATTTTAAATAGTTTGATATTAAATGAAAAACTATAATTATAGGCGAAAGACCCTCTAAAAGCAGAAGTGGGATGTGGTGGTATATGGAGTAAAATCGACACCCTTCCCGGTCTAACAAATACATCATCGGCAAATGTTAATTTTATAAAAGTAGGTTGATATATGGGAATTGATAATTCATTGTAAAAAACAGATAAAGTAAAAATCACGCCTTCTTTCCATTTTGAACCAACCAAATAGCAAATATGATAGGGTTATGTGACCTCTTCGTCCGACAAACGCAGCAAACCTCATACACGCGTTCTGCATGACCTGTAGCCTGTGTCGGCTTTGGGCCTGAAGACAGGGCCCATAAATTACAATAGTCGCAAAGAGATAAAATAATCGACTCTGTTAATCTCAATTTAGTGTTGTGTGTATTTAAATTAATATATTGATTTCAATCAGCTATAAACTAGTTTGATAGCAGTGCTAACATGCTTAATAGAAGTAACATTTTGGTCAAGAGTAATCCCAAGATCGTTATAAACATTTCTAAAATTAGTTAGAACTGCGTTCTACAAAATGGAATCGTTTACCAGAACTTTCCTTATTGGTACATGCCAACGAGGCGGGGACGAAAGATTACATCCTTATCGAAGAACTTATCAAAAATACTGCAACAGCATGAGGTCTGGAATTAAAATTGATTACATTATACAGGTTGGCTCAAAAAAGTGAGGCGAACAAAACTTGTATTTTTCTTTATTTATCTTACACTAATTTTAAATTCTCCATAAAATAGCAATTATTTTTTTAAGTGCATCATGAGACAATAAAAAAGTTAGATAGGGACATGTAAGCAGTTTTCTCTAAGACGTATCGTTAAAGAGCTAGAAGCTGTCAAAGTTCAAAAATGTAATTTTCGAAAGTCAATATCTCAGAACCTAATAAGTTTGGACTTATAATGCACTTATTAAAAAATAAAACAGCTCAATTATTCAATTAAATCCATCCTGATCACCCTTCCATATGTTAAGATGTGGTGAGTAGAATACAGGCTTAACTAATTAATAAAAAAGGCTCAAAACGGGTTTTATCTAATCAGGTTGAAATAAAAGGAGGTATACCCCAGGGTAGTGTCATAGGGCCAATATTGTTCATAATTTATATAAACGATATAACTGAAATAAACTCTGTAAATAATTGTAAAATAACAAATTATGCGGATGACACTAACATATTAGTAACTGCCTCAAGCGTACCAACTCTAGTAGAAAAATCCCAGTTGTTAATGATGGAAACATCTACGTGGTTTACAAAAAATAAGTTAGTCTTGAATGAAAATAAAACCAGCGTCATTCTTTTTAGGACAAAGAGATCAAGATTACAAGAACCAGAGAATATAAATGGTACCAATATAAATTTAGTGCACACCACTAGGTTTTTGGGAATGGTATTGGATTGCAATCTTTCTTGGGAAAAATATGTTGATTACACTGTCACAAAATTGAACAGAGTATGTTATACATTTCAAGTATTGTCTAGATATATTGATATTGACACGAAAAAGATGATTTACCACGCAAATTTTGAATCACATATTAGATATGGTATTATCCTGTATAGAGATTGTAGTGATGTAGGAAGACTGTTTATCTGTCAGAAGAGGGCCATTAGGACCCTTTTTAATCTTGGCCTAATAGAAACCTGTAGGGGTAGATTTAAAGAAAACAGACTTCTTACGGTCGCTGCTGTTTATATACGGGAGTGTGTTTTAGTTTTTTGTAAAAACCGCTTACTATTTAGAAGCAATGAGTCTCAGGGTACTTATCCTACCAGAACAATGAACTATACTTTTCTTAGACATAGACTAACAATGTACGAAAAACGAGCATACTACAATTGTATCAGATTTTATAATAGTTTACCAATTGGCATGAAACAGGTAACTAATATAGGGAAAATTAAAAAAATTATTTTCAGGGTACTTCTCGATATTGAACCTTACAGCATAGAAGAGTATTTTAGAAAAATTCCTAATTATTATTAGCTTTTTAGACATTTATATTGACACTATTTTATTTTATATAAATTTAATTTATGTAACTCTGAAATAAAGATTATTATTATTATTATTATTATTGTTATTTATAAAATTCGCTCATGTTAAAGATTTGCCTAAATCAAGTCGAACTGCTCGAGATAAGATTGAACAACTTGACGTTTTGCTCTCCTTGCAAGAAAATCCATGTACTTCCCTGTCGCATATTGAGACCAATTTACACATGCCGACATTTATTGTTCACCGAGTAGTTCAGGAGTACAAATATCACGCACACAAAGTTATTCCAGTACATGAGTTATTTGAAGACAACTTCGATAGGCGAAATGAGTTTTGTGAACCCAAGCAAAATATATGCAATCTAGATAATAATTTAGTAAAAAATATTACTTTTTCCGATGAAGCTACGTTCTGTTTGAAATGTAATGTGAACAGATAAAATTGCCATTATTTGATAACAAAAAATCCGCATTGGATGATGGGGGTTCATAGCCAGTACCTTCAAAAAACAAATGTGTGGTGTGGATTAGTGCGCGGAAAAGTAATTGGTTCATTTTTTCTTTAAACAGTTACTAACTGAACAAGTATATCTTGAATTTCTTCAACTTGAATTAATTTCAGCATTAGTGGCTTTATTCCCCAATCCATTGGATCTAGACTCCCCTGACGAAGAACTGATGTTCCAGCAAAATGGTGCTTCTCCACACTATGCTGCCACCGTGCCTACATTTTTGGATCAAACCTTTCCCAATCGGTGGATAGTGGTCATACTTTTACAATTCAAAAAATTAAACACTATGTGCTTTTTTTAAGTTTCAGTGTGTTAACAGTATATGGGAACTAACCTATCCCTAAACGAACCTTTTTGAAAATATTTTATATACACATTAATTAAAATGGGAGCATTAAATCTTCTTAGAAATAATTAAGATATTATGTAGCTGGGTTACTGATGCCAAAGGTTAGCAATACGTTATTTGTTTTATTTTGTTTAATAGCATATTTATTAATATTCAATAAATTATTTACGGTCTGTACAAAATAAGAGTATTTAGTTTGACTTCTTCTTAAGAACGCACAAGTTTTTGAACTTCATTAATAACTTTCATTTTAATTTTTACCCACGTTGCTGCGGAAAATCTTTAAGCACGCTTGAAATAACCATCGCTAAGCGTTCGTACCGGCAGTCTAAGTCTAAATTCACATGCATCCGTGATCACGGACATCCGTATGCGTATAACGAATGTGAATTTGATATCATCCGAATAAAGACGCGTGATACGGACGTAACTGAGTTAATACAAACTTGAAAACTATGTCAAATAAAAAATGCCAGATAGTCGCACTTAGTCCTAATATCAAATTTGTTACATAATTTCAGCACAAATACCAAAAAAACACAACTTAAAACTCTCCACTAAACAGATATTTTAGTATTCTAACCAAACATTTTAAATCAATACTTCAAAACACAGATAAAAGTTAAAATTAACCAACTTTTGTCCGTGATGACCTTGATGGGCTGTCAGCTCCATAACAGATGTTTGATTAGCTATTGATGATCACGTGGTAACAACGCATCCGTAATCACGGATGCATATGGATTCAGACTAAGTGCCGCTTTTCGAGTTCATTGAACTTGAACACGATATGTGACAATCTTTCGCATCTGGTCTGATTTTATCTGGGCTTATACATTCTAGCCGTCAGTGATGACTTATAACAACCCTTCATCAATTGACGATACCCATTGCCAACTATAATGGTCATTGCTTAACTGATTCCTTATAATATACTAAATAAGCAATATTAAAGATATTAATATTAAGATTTTGTTGTGACATTTTACAAACCTTTGTAACATTATAATATTATTAATTTACCTCGTTCTGAGTGTAAAGCAAATCAAATTAGCCAATGTTAGTTTCTCCCAATGGATAATAATAAATAAATTTTCTAGAAAAACACGACGTATGCCTGTCAGTTGCAGTTTATGATTTATTAAGAGAGAATAATGGAATTAAAATAGTTTGAACGTTAAAAAGGAAAATAGGCATGTTAACATGTCGGAAACACGTTCGGAAGCCAAGTTGGGCTTGTTTAACTGCATCCCCTACTAATGAATAGTTACGTAAATCGTGAAGGAAAATAAGAGATAATAAATGTTCTTAAAATACAGGTTTAATACTGTCACAACTTGGGTGGTTTTAGTAAAACTAAAGCTTAGAAAAGGAGAATACACATATACCTCTTGTCTCTTAATAGGGCACTGACATCACAATATTGCGATTCTAGTAGGTGCAGCCATCAGTCCAAATGACAATAGGTTTCTTAAATCTTGGTGTTTATTGAGATTATTAATAGGGCAGCTGGCAAAAACTGAGGCTACGATAACATTAAAAAAGGGCGTCAATTGAACCTTTTACATCTCCAATAACTATAATGTATTGGCCATTATCAGATTTCGTCTTATCTTTACCTTTTTCTTGCTGGCTAGTCTTTTTCTATCGATATGCATTTTATATTTTTTTTTCTTTAAAATTCCCTATATTGTATTTTATACAGATGTGACATGCATCTTTCGTAGGGTGAAATATGAAGATTTTTTTTTCTGATACAACCGTATCAAATACATAGTGATTAAAAAATTCTCTCACAGAGTTGGATGAATAGAGGCAAAGTTGCGCATTTTAAAGCTGAATAATTTGTTAAAAATAGTTTGAAGAAATTCCGATCACTCTAAAAGATATCAGAAAAAAACGAAAAAATCAATTGTTTTTTTTTTATTTTTTAACGAATTTACTTTTTAATGAATATTCTGAAAACCAAGAGCACTTTCCTAAGGCACCTTTCTATGCTCATCAAGAAAATAATTTTATTTTTTAGATACGACGTTTCGATTTTGAGATACTCACATTAATTTTATTTGTTTAAATACGGACAGGGATTTTTCATTTCATTTTTAGATAGCCTTTGACTTAGCAAAACTAAGGATTTGTTACACTTGTTACTAATTTGCTTACTGCAGCAGTTATTTGAAGGCTTTGAAAAATTGAAGAGTAGACATTGACTTTAAAACAGAACAATGTTTACCTTTACTTTGACATCGGTGTTTCTTAACTAGCATTAAACCTCTGAGGAAGAATAGAGGAATAAGAAAACAAGTCCGATATAGTGTTAATGTATCGGTTGGGATCTAACCTGGTCAACAAAAAGATCGTACCATTAAACTTTTAGACCTATTTTCAAATTGTTGTAACTTTTTTAAAAATTGACATTTTTTAACGTAGTTTCCAAATTTGGAAAGCGCGATTTTTCTACTTTAACCTGTATTTCAATTATTTTTTGTAGAATCAATATTATTATGATATACAGGGCGATCAATAGAGTGCTGCAAAAAAACACAAAATTTTAGTGTGTGCCATTTCAGTGCTAATTTTTTTTGGTCGTTACAATATGGGTTTTTACCAAGGTAGGATCAATATCTCTAGACGTTTTTGCCAGTTCTTGGTCTGAGGACCTCTGGCTTTAGATAGACCACTAAACGTCAAATTTTGGTAATCATTTCTTTAAAACGTTATAACTGGAAAACGGATTGATGGATTTCAATAAATTGGTAAATTTCCAAGGCTAAGTTGATGTCAATTATACAATGAAGTTACCTATAGCAGCAATATGTTTCTATAGCAACGATGAAAAAATGTCATTTTCATAGAATATTTTTAAGTCGAGTAAAATTTTTGTCTTTTTTAAAGCTAATTTTACTTTTTAAAAATGCCAAGACTAAGCCAAAATGAATTGAGAGATATAGTGCGGTAAGTTTTTGGCTACCAAAATTTACAAAATAGAGTTAAATAACTAATAATTTTACAGGTTGTGCCATCAAGGCCGTACTATACAGGATATTGCGGAAATTGTGAACACCACAATATCTATTGTTAAACGGACACTAGCTAGAGCACGGACCTAAGGTAGTCCAAATTACCGCCAAGAAGGTCGTTGCGGACGAGCCAAAAACACAACAGCCAGGCAAGATCGTCTAATAATGCAAAACGTTTATCGCTGTAGGACCCTAAATGCTACCAAAAATTGCCGAAGCTTCCAAGCAGCAACTGGCATAAGGGTATCCACGCAAACGATAAGGAGACGGCTCCATGAGCGTGGACTGAAGGCGCGCAGGCGTGCTTTGCCCAGCTTTGCTGGCTACTCACAGAGCTGCAAAGAGGCGGTGGGGTGCAGATCATGCTAACTGGGGGATAGCAGAATGGAGTAGGTGCATGTTTACGGATGAAAGTAGGTTTAATTTGTATGAAAGTGATGGAAGAATTTTAGTCTGGAGAGCAAGAAATTAACGATATCTGGAAGAAAATATGGATGCAAAAGTACCGTTTGAAGGTGGAGGAGTTCTTGTTTGGGGTGGTGTGATGTTGAACGGGAAAACGGATTTGGTTATTATGATAGGAGAATCGATGAATGCTAAAAGGTATCGGGAACTGTGAATTCGGGATATTGTTATTCCTTTTGCACAAAACTTTGGTGACGATTTTGTCTTGGTAGATGACAACGCTCCATCACATAAAGCCAGAATCATCAACGAAGTCTTAAGGGATAACAATATCCAAAGGATGAATTGGCCTGCAAGATCACCAGATAGGAATGTGATAGAACATGTATGGAGTTGGATGAAACTAAGATTGAATGACGGAGAGCATAATTTTAACAACTTGAATAAATTGGCAAATGCAATAAGAGAGGAATGGAACGCTATTCCCCAGTACTTCTTTGCAAACTTGGTGAGTAGTAGTAGTAGTAGTCCATTAATCCGTTTTCCAGTTATAGCGTTTTAAAGAAATGATTACCAAAATTTGACGTTTCGTGGTCTATCTAAAGCCAGAGGTCCTCAATCCAAAAACTGGCAAAAACGTTTAGAGATATTGATCCTACCTTGGTAAAAACCCATATTGTAACGACCAAAAAAAAACACCACTGAAATGGCACACACTAACATTTTGTGTTTTTTTGCAGCACTCTATTGATCGCCCTGTATCTCATAATAATATTAATTCTACCAAAAATAAATGAAATACAGGTTAAAGGAGAAAAATCGCGCTTTCAAAGTTTGGAAACTACGTTTAAAAATGTCAATTTTTAAAAAAGTTACAGCAATTTGAAATAGGTCTAAAAATTGAATGGTACGATCTTTTTGTTGACCAGTTTATGGTGATAAAGTTTATTGGCCCGTTTCTGTTTAAACAAAATATAAATGGTGTAAAATTTTACAGTTTGAAAATGGCATTTTAATATTTTGGCTATCTGTGCTAACATAAATATTAATTACGAATTTAGTTACCTGTTAGTAGCCAATAGTTTCACTTAAATCAACTTGGAACCCCTTGTTAATAATGATTATATTTCATGAATGTTTTGTATCTTGTAGGACCTAGACAAGTGGATTATTTTCTGTTCTTTTGTTTCATACTACTTGTAGACAGTTCTTACTTCAGATCTTTATTTCAGTTAATTAGTAATTAATCAACTTTTCAAATTATGAATAGTAATAACTTTTTAACCTTGTATACAACATGTGGGTCAAATATTTTAGCTGTTATGAAACGGCTGTCTAAAATCGATATTTTGTTAGGCAGGTCAGTGTCGTTGAAATAGGACTAACAGTTTTATGGATTTTCACGGCCACGTCTGATCAATTGAGACCCATTTTTGCTTTATTTTTTATATGGTGTTAAAGAGGTTATAGTTTTCTTTGATTGATATGATAAGGGAACGCGAGTCGAGCCTTTCGCCGATGGATGCTTGAAGTAAAAAGCAGGTTTGTGGAAATATCCCGAATTTCAGTGTTTTTAGTAGGGAAGGCCATGTGGTGCCGACAAAGCTTCCACAAATGTGTTAAAACAAATATGGCTTGTAGTTTTCCTATTCTTCAATCAATTTGAACAGGTGGTCCTAGACGCCATTTTGTAGAATGAAACCCTCGTTAGTAATTTGATGTAGGTTCTTAACTTTAGCATGTGTCTCGTGAAAGTTTCCCATGTTGTACATATAAAATTCGATGTAAGGGTTTCTTTGGTAGGGGCTAGAAGTCCTAGTTTAATAGTACTAATTTTTCTTATTGGAGATGCCTGGACATGTGACGTGCCAGTTGCGGTGTATTATTAGAATTTGTGAGAGTAGCAATATAGCAGCATCTACGTTGGCTGTTTGGGAGACCATGTGTGTGTGTGTTTACTAAAGATCGACTCTCCATGAACAGCCTTTTTCTTGAGTAGTGGAACCTTGGGAGTATCCAGTAGGTGACGGGAAAGCGTGATATCAACGCTTTACCTATTACCCGTGGCGTATGCTATTTTCAAGATAAGCCTTTTCTGTCAACACCTGAGTACTGTGGCACAATCAGGGTGACGAACCTCACTCCAAATTATGAAGTCAGACACTGATATTATATTTCTTTAAAATCGTAGTCAACTATCTTAATATTTTGCATTTGCATATTATTCCATATACAGGGTTTTAATAAAGTTATGCGCCCATGTTATGTACAGAACTTGTACATTGTGAACGTATGGCGTATGTCGACATAGCGTTAAGACATCACAAGAGATTGGTGGTCTGTTACAGCTATTTTCTTTGTATATAGTTTGACAATTATTATAACTTAAACGTTTTCGTTTCCCGGCTAAAAACCATTTGTTTCTTAAATTCTTAATGCTCGTAACTTTATTATTTTAACCTATCTACGCCTGAGTGGCCAGTATACTTATTAAGTAGCCACAGGTAAGGATTTGTATTATACTTTATCAGCTTCTTCTATTGTAATTTAGTGTTGGGAGGATCTTGCACAGATTGTAAAAATTCCAAGTCCGGGTCAGGTGTTTCATTTGTATCTCACAGTCTCCTGGATTTGGGTCTATGTGGCTGCCATACCAGACTGCACAGTCATTTTTACGGTGTAGGTCTGACAGTTGCCGTCTTGTGCGAGGCCCTGTCAAACAGGGATTGACTTTACTCATTCTTTTATCTAACTTTGTAATTTAAACCTTCAAAACTTTTACGTCAAGCCTCTTTCTTAATTAATTTCAATTACTAGTATCCTAACACTGAGCAAAAAGCTTACATAGGCGAACAGAACATTACAAAATATTTAGAATTCCTGAATTTTTAGTTACAGGAATATTTAGTTGATAATATTCTTCTTGACAAACTGCGCCGAATCTGGTTCCAGCAGGACGCAGCTCAAGGCAGGATTTTTTAAAAGCAAGGCTGGGCCAATTGGATTGGAAATTATGGTTTCATTGCCAGACTAGCATCGTTGTCCGACCTTTTACTGCTAGATTTCAATTTGTGGGGTGCTCTAACAAATTTGATTTACGAAAACGAAATAAATAGCATGGGCCTAAAAAAGTTCCGGATCTATATTATATATACTTTTCCTCTAGAATCACTTACAGAATCACTCCTTGAAGTTTGGCCACGTAATTAAATAACACCCTGTAAAATTCTTAAATTGTTGTAGTTTGATATATTTTATTTTGTAATAAATATTAGAGACAGAGAATAGGACAAAGTTAAAGCGGTAATAGATTGAATTAAAAAAATACATGAAACTGTAATATTTATTGGACATTTTTGTTCGTGTTAATTGGCAAAAATTCTAATATTAATATTAAAAAAAAAAAACTTATTCCCGCAGGGCGATGTAGTCGAGGTAACGTAAGAAGCGTTAAGAGACAGTAATCGCGTTTTATTTTTAAAAAGCTTATTTTTCAGATTTTCGCGATTACAAAGAAGAAGTAGATTTATATAGGAATTATGTGCTGGCGCCGCATTTGCAACAGTAAGCAACAAAAGAGCATTTTAAGCCAAGTTTTGTGATTCATTGTGTGTGAAAAACTCGTGCTGCACTTGCTTTGGTGCTCTCTTAGCGCTTATTTTAAAACGCTTTGTTCCAAGGATAATAGAAATTAAAAAGTCGGAAAGCCAAAAAAGCGAATTTATTAGCTTAGATTCCTGGAATACATTTAGGGAAATAGAAAGTGTATATAATTTTAATATATCTTCTTGACTTCTTTGCGACAGTGTCGGTTGGGCAAATTGCATGCTACTAGCAAAATGATAGTTTAACTAACTATATTGGTAACTATGTCAGAGAATTTTAGTCAGTGGCTGATCGGTTAATTATTCAGAAGGGTAGAAACAGTGAATTATTTTGTACAGGAATGACGTAAAGTTAGGAATAAATTCAATATTTTTGAAAAGCCAAATATTTTGAAAAAGAGCCCGGGCCCCTCAATTTTGTTTTGCTGTAGTACATTTTTACTGTATGGGGCAGCCCTCAAATTATAAAGCAAATAATTTTATATTTTAAATACAAGGTTTTGTTTTTTAGATACCCGTTTCAAATTTATGGCTAGTTCTATAATGTTCTATAATGCGTCATGGCTGGTCACCTTGTTATAAAATCAATAATCAACGTATCGAACGAGCCCAGACAAAGTTTGTCAATTTTTTGTTTGCATGGTTGGAATCAACAAAAATTTGTTCACTCAACAACACTGGAAACGCGTAGAATTTATCTCACCCTTTGTTTGGGTTTAAAATAATAACTAATAAATTTAACTGCTCTGGACTCTTAGCTCTAATTAATTTTCGTCTGCCTGCGGTTGCAGGATATGTTTCTGGGTAACAGAAGACGTTGGCAGAAACAATAATATCAATCGTATTTTCCATTACTTCAATATATATGTTCCCCCAAATTTTGAATTTGACTGTACACTGACAACATTTAAAACAAAGATAAAACTACTCCTGAAATCTTTACAGTGAGGGTAAAATTGCAGCTCCGATGTACTTATATGTTGAAGTAGTTTGTAGAACGTTAGTGTTTCAGGTTCTAATTTGATCATGATTTTTACTGTACTGAATTATGTATATTGTATTTTGTTGTAGTAAAGTTAGTTATTGCCTTGTTTTATTGTACAATTTGGGTTATTTACCTGTAACGTACAGGTGTGAAATAAATATTTGATGAAAAACTCGCTCAATAACTTGTAGAAAGTGTTTTAATTTGAATTTGTGCGATTTGCGATGGATAATCCGGAAGATAACGAAGCAATTGTAGAAATAAGTGAAGCGGCTAGTAGAGCAACCTTTTGATTGTTGCCTAAAAGGTGATAGCGACAGTATAAAATTGCTTATAAAAAACGTCTGCAGTGATGCATGAAAGGCATTTCTCAAAAATACAATAAAAATATGTTTTCGCATATTTCGTAGAGAAATCTAAGATATGAAAGTCTTCATGTCTTTAGATTCACTACTCAATAATTAAAGCCAGGTTGAAATTAAATTCCAATATACATATTAGTAAATATCATAAACTTGTAGCTTAGTTAAAGCGAAAAGGAGAATGCTTTCAACCTATAAAGTCTATGAATTCGACGAGAGATTAAATTGAGCAGTTCCTGAGAAGTTCATCAGACGATAAGTACCTCATGATGAAAATATATTGAGTATATTAGTGCTTGTCGCAGAGAAGAGCTGTTCAATTTGACATACAAAAACTAAAGTTCCGCGAACATTCACTATAGTTGAGCCATTTTATTTCAATTTGTACAGAAAATACAAAGCTCTTCGCCAGCAGATACCGGATATCATCGAATTTTTATCAAATATATGAATAAAAAATGTGGTAGAAATCCAGTCAGTATCAATAACTTTGACAAAATGCCTGCTGTAGTAGTAGAAGTAGTAAGTGAGGGGAGGCACACGGACCTGGCAAGTAGACCAAATGCGATCCTTTTTATTTACCCTTGAGTCTTCCCCCATCCACTCAACCACCCAGGCTCTCGCCGAACCTACCCGACCTTCTCATGAAGGTCAGGACGTTACTCCAAGCAAGAGTCCTGACTTCCTCCTTTGGGACCACCGCTGTCCCAAAGACTTATCGTCCGAGTATTTCCAGTGCTTCGCAAGTGCACAGGAAGTGCAGTGATACCTCCTCATCCTCCAAGCATCCCGAACATATCGGGACCTCCTCCACCCCCATCGTATGCAGGTGCTTCCTCAACTTGCAGTGTCCTGTTAAGAGTCCTACCAGAGGATTCAGGGCACGCCTAATCCTGTTAAGAATCTGCCTGCTGCTGTCATAGCAGAATTCTTAATCCTCCCCGATCCGAAGCCTCAGACTGGTCGCTGTTTCCGTCGCTCTTCGACCACTTTATTGGCAGACTCTGGTGTGCACCTAAGAACTATCAATATACACGATGGCAGAAAGATATGTTGAAAACGTATTGGAAAATAAGAAGAGCATTGCCAAAAGTATTTTTACTACGCCGTCGTCCACTTCTACTATGTCCAATCCCTCCACATGCATACAAAATGACCACAAAACCCTGATGAGAGGAGCTGAAGAAAAAATTCATATTTCTGATTGCTCAAATTGTACAATAGATGTCAATGTTAATAGTAAACATTAATTATATCCTTGTAGTTATTTTTAACACTAGCGTTGAAAGTAAACCACTGTTAACCGTAGTGTCATAAAATGATAATATGCGTTAAAAGGTCTACTTTCGATATGCTGCACTCGTGAGAAAATCTAGAAGATACTTGTCCAGGGTTGCCAAACTGCAGGAAAAACCTAGCTAATTCAAGGGAGTGGGCCCGCAAACATTGGCTTGGGCAATTAAGCCAGAAACCTACTAATATCCAGTACACCCCAAACCAGTTTCAGTAAGTAAAGACAGTGTGATTGAAAGACAAAAATGTACTGTTTGTTTTAGGAAAGTTTTGGTGAAAGGCACAGCGAATCGTTAAAAATTCGTGGAAAATGGCGGTCGATGAGTTGCCAAAAATCCGAAAAACTTCGACAACTTGTGTAGCATCCAAGGAAAAAACTACAATAACTAACAACAGTACTATATCACCTAATTCTCAATGTCAAATCCCAATGCTTGAGCCAATCACAGGCCCGATATATTATTAAGAATTAAATTAGTAAACTCAATTCGACTGATACCGTAATGGCGATCTATCAGCCCAAGAAAGTTTCAAAAATATTCCGTTCAGGTCCACACGTCATGCAAGTTCCACTACCAATGTGATGCGGGCAGAGACATCCAGATTCAAAATTCCACATAGAAATGCAACCTCATTATTAGGGAAGTTACCATAAAACATAGTGCCAGACCCAGAATACAACGTACATAAAATTAATTCATTAAATTTTTAAATTTTCTCTGATGCCACATCAATCATCATCATCATCATCATTAACTAGCCTCTTTGCGTCCACTGCTGAACATAGGCCCCCCTTTTACTGTCCACTCTTTTCTGTCCTGAGCAGTCTGGATCTAGTTGGTCGTGATTATTTTTATATCATCTGTCCAGCGCGTTGGGGTCTTCCCCTGCTTCGTTTGTCAGCTCGAGGTCTCCACTCCAGCAGCCTTTTTGTACACCTTCCGTCTGTCGTTCGAGCCAAGTGTCAAGCCCAGTTCCATTTGAGTCTGGCACAACGTGCAACAAAGTCAGAGACATCAGTTCTTCGGCGTTGTTACAGTTCGAAAATTGCATATCATAAGTTTGATTATCTCTGTTAAGTTTTCGGTTTTAAATTGTTAAAATACATATGTAGACTCTCACCTTAAACATTAATTGTTAATTAAGTTACCTGAAATAGCCAAAATTTTCATTATATTTAGTTTTAAATCTTTGTTGATGTTTATATTTCAGGAATGTTATGTATCTTGTAAGACATAGCCAAGTGAATTAATTTCTTCTGTTCATCGTTTAATACTAGTTGCAGATAGGTTTGATTTCAAATCTTTCTTATGAAAGATTTCTCTTTCATGTTTGTATATCTAAAATTCGATTTTAAGGTTTTTTTGGTAGGGGCTAAAAGTCCCGAGTACAAACTGGAGTACTAGTTTATTTTGTTGGGAATGCCTGGACGCGGGACGTGCCAGTTGCCGTGTATTATTGGAATCTTTGGAGACTAGCTGTGTAGCAGTATCCACGTTAGCTGTGTCAGGGACCATGCGTGTGTGAAAATTGAGTCTTCAGACACCATGGGTAGCACGTAAAGTTGCAGCTAAGTATCTTTACCCTGTGTTCATTTTTCTTTAAAAAGTAGTCAACTTAAAATCTTAATATTCTGCATTTGCCTATTGTTTGATAAACAGTGTTTTGATAAAGTTTTGCGCTCATGTTATGTACAGAGCTTGTGCAATGTAAACGTGTAGCGTATGTCGACATAGCGTTAAGACGCCACAAGAGTCTCTAGTAGTTCAGAGCGTTAGGTAGTCTGTTACAGCTACTTTTGTTGTAAATATAGTTACAATTTATGATTATAAAGTAAATATTTTTGTTTCCCGGCTAAAGGCCATTTGATTCTTATAAATTTAACACTTGTAACTTCGACATTTTAATTTATATATGCCAAGTGGCTAGTATACTTATCGAGTAATCACAGGTACTCGTAAGATTCTGTATTGTACTTTAAGAATGCTCTGATGGTAAATTTAGTCAGTTGTGAGAGGTTCTTGCACAGACCTTGCGGAAATTCCATGTCTCAGGCAATGTCCTGGATGTAGGTCTATGTGGCTGCCAGATCAGACTGAAGAGTCATTTTTTACAGTGTAGGTCTGACAGTTGCCGTCTTGTGCAAGACCCTGTCAAACAGGGCTTGACTTTTTGCTTTCGTTTATCGATAACTTTGCAAATTTAAACCTACAGAACTTTTATTGTCAAACCTAGTACTATCACTTTAATATTTCATTTCACTTATTCATCTTTTAACTTTAAGTATCTATTGTCCACCAAAGTAAGAGGAGCTTGCATTTATAAAATCAAGTAACCAAGGGCTTAACACCACCTTAAGAATAAATATTTGTATTGGCCTCTGCGAAAATTTGGCTTTTATTTTAAATAGAGTGACATTGAGGGCTTGAGTGAATGAGAGCTTATAATAAGCTAGGGTATACCGATTGTGACATAAGTGTTTTTTTTTTCCTAGTTTGTTTTTATCTGAAGCCAAACCCTAGAACATTTAAAGGCTTTTAAGTAAAATAAAACTAAGGTGGCGCCTTCAGGATTTGACTATAACTTACTTATAAGAGTGCTAAACCTCTCAAACTAGAAACAAAATAGCGAACCTACCCTGAGTTGAGCTAGCTAAGGGGTGTCTGAAGAACATCCTCCAGGGCGTAATTTGCGTTGTTTATAACACTCCATAATTTTGGTTTGTATAACACTATAATTATGTGTGGTTTTTATTTTTATAACAATGGCGTACCCAACGGGTTTTTCTAGACTTTTTGAGTGTGTTTAGCTGTTTTGATACGTTATGATAAGTAAGTACCCGAACTTGACTTGAAATTTTGCACCCGCATATCAAGGCTTTTGACGTTTGCGTGAGCTGTTGGTAGGTGTTAGGCAAAATTAGTTGATTATTATTGAATTAGAACAAATTTCTTTTTAAAGTTATTTAAAGATAAGAAATATTTTTCAAGATGTATATAAGGTCAATGTTGATAGATTATCTAAAGACGAATTATAATATGAAGTAAAATTAAGGGGAATTAAACCAGTTGGTACAGTTGACTACCTTAGGAAGTGTTTGCGGTCTTTAATACATTTGGAAAAACCAGGGGACTTAGTTCAAAGCTCAGTAAATCTTAATAATGAGGAAGAGATAGTAGAGTGCGCACGTAAACTTACAGAGTTGAAGGAGTTTATTGCAACATTTTCAGAGACCACTAAGCAGGCTACAAAAATTGAAACGAAATTTGCACATTTGACTACTTATTAAAATAATTTCAGATCAGGAAGTGGAATTTAAGGATAAACGCTCAGGTTTATTAGTTGATATTATTTCTCTACTTACAGAATACGAAACAAAGTCTAGAGTGCTTTCTACAAATACAGGTTTACAGCCGCCTTTAAGTCCAGATTTTGCAGATAATATAGTAGCTGGTTCGTTAACAAATTCTACAATGGCTGGTGTACAAAATAGTCTTCAACAATCAACAAGTATCTCGAGTAGACAGAGTGTACCAGTTTATAAATGGGGTATAAAATTTTCAGGGAATTCAGGGTTAAGTTTTAACGCATTTGCACAGAGGGTAGAAGAGCTTTGCATTTGAAGGGGAGTAAATAAAACAGAATTATAATTTTCTGCTTCAGATTTGTTTGAGTCACATGCATTGAATTATTATTATTTAATCTGTAAATATGCCACAGATTGGGATTCGTTAATAAAATTAATGAGAGATGAATTTTTACCAGTAAATTTTGGGGATCAGTTATGGAAACAAATTTTGAGTCGCACTCAAGGGTCTGATGAACCCGTAGGAATCTTTGTACCAGCTATGACCCAGTTATTTGACAGAATGCCATCAATAGTATCGGACTGTCTACGTTTAAAAGTTTTACGTGCAAATATGTTACCTTTTTATCAGGAACGGTTAAGTTTACATGAGATAGGGACACCTTTTGAATTAATTGAATTACGTAGGAAATTAGAAGAGACTAGATTACGAGTAGAAGAATTTAGGCCTCCAAAAAAGTGGAATGTCACGATTGAACCTGATTTAGACTATCAACCCATAAAAAGGGAATTTTCCAGGCAAATGGTTAGTGAAACAGTTAGCTCAGATGCAACTGCTCAAAATTTAAATTTTGATAATTATCAACCAAATAGAGATTTTAATAGACAAAATATTTTTCCAAATAGATATGACCCCATGAGGCCAAACACTAGAACATTTAAAAGCCTTTAAGTAAAATAAAACTAAGGTGGCGCCTTCAGGATTTGACTATAACTTACTTATAAGAGTGCTAAACCTCTCAAACTAGAAACAAAATAGCGAACCTACCCTGAGTTGAGCTAGCTAAGGGGTGTCTGAAGAACATCCTCCAGGGCGTAATTTGGGTTTTGTATAACACCGTAAATTGTTTTTTTAATGTCTTCGTTTCTGACATGGTCTCTCAGCGACACGCCCAACATTGATCTCTCCAATTTGCGCTTTGTTGTTTTGAGTCTGTTGGCAGATGCGGTGGTCAGGGTTAGTGTTTCGGCTCCATAGGTCATGACCGGTAACACGCACTGATTAAAAACCTTTCTTTTTAGACATATTGGTAGGTCGCCTTTAAATGCGTCTCTGAGTTTTCCAAATGATGCCCAAGTTTGTTCTTCTCTTTACTTCGCATGTTTGGTTGTCTCTAGAAACTTGAATTTCGTAGCCTAGGTAGGTATACTAATCTACCAATTCTACCTCTTTGTCCCTCACTATAATATATCCACTGGGAACCAGATTTGTCATAAATTTTATGACCAATCTGATGCCACAACTAGGTTTAATTCGTGATTAATGAATTAATAGCGACCCTGTGCATCAATCAATATAGTACGATAACGGTAATGTCCTCAGCGTACAGTGCCACAAAAATTCGTTTCATAGTTAACTCCTAAAATTGTGGTTTCCAAAAATATTTAATAGGTATCTTTATATTAAAGATATCGCACCTGTAAATTGAGTCCTGCATGAAATCTGAAATCTACCTGACCCAAATGATAAAAACTAGTAATCTTATACTCGAAGTTTTACAAATCCTTACCTCCGCGGATAAAATTGATATTTCACCCAAAATAAATGATAACGGTTTTACTAATCACTTAAGAACATTTACCATGTTGGCAAAATAAAAAATACTATTCCATTCTTCAAACCTTCCCTAAACTTTAATTAGTTATTAAATTTAATTAATAATTGCCTTAACTGAAAATAAATCGTAACAAATTTTGTTAGTAGATAAACATCGTTATAAATTTAAATTAAAGATAATAATTTTTCAAGTCACACGTACTTGAAAATAATAGTTAAAAATCGATGCTTTCTTTTTGTTGCTACTACCTCGGTTTAACTTAAAACAAATTAAACCCCCTTTCCCTCTATTTAAACTAAACTAACCTGCTTGGAAGTGTTAACTAATTTAGAGCTGAAATTTATTTTTTTATTATGATTCTAAAGCCATTGTAAACCCAGTTTCCCCAAAAGTGGTTCATGCAGCAAAAGGAAAATATAATTTAAAATTAAGGTTGAAAAGCAATTGTGTGGCCGTTCTCCAGAATTATGTTTTAATGCTTTGTTGATATGTTACAGAAGGAAATTAAAATTTGAGCATAAAACATCACTTATACGTAAAGTTTTTCCGTCATTAGAAATTGGGTTTAGCTCTAAAAACTTTAATGAGCTTAAAAAAACATATTTTTTACTATTTACTTTATTATATCCAAAGACATTAGAACTAATAGACGAAACGATTCATTCATAATTCCCATAAAAGTATCGACTATTATTAGTTTAGAATTATTGGCGAGTGCGAGAGAGAAAATCAGATCTCTTAGACCCGATCGACAACATTGTAAACCGTCCCTTGATTTTGATCGCCAGTGGTGTAGAGGTTAAAACCTAACAACAATGTATAAAAATAATAATTGTAACAATAATTTTTCTTGAGTCAGGATTTTTTCCTACGAATGGAAATAATAGGCCACAAAAGTTATACTAGAATGTTTATATGTTATATGTAGAACATCTTAATAAATATGTACCTACATAAATTTAGGAATGGGATTTCAATTTTACAGTATTTTACTAGTCGATCGAATCTTTTTACTCATTTACTGTTAAGTAGCTACCATACTTACTTACTTACTTACTTTTTTATTGTTTCCAGAAATAATAAATGCGTGTGTTTGAAAAAAGCGCGTACTGGAAATAAATGTATAAAATTATAAATAAAATTCCATTAAGACAATTATAGAAAAATAGGGTAATTTTATTCGTTCCTCAGGAAAGCGCGTTTCATAAGTATGCTAAACATGGCATTAAAAGTATCTTTGGCTAATTCAGGCGTCAATCCATCAAGAACTTGAGCGAAATCAAAAATATTATTTTGCCAATTAGGTGGGCGTAGGTGGCTATAAAGTGGGCATTTAAAAAACACATGTTCGAAAGTTTCAAACTCGTACATATTGCAAACAGAACAAACTTCTTCTTGGTTTATCCGGTAGGATATTCCTTTGCAAATAAGTTTACAGTAAAATTTGGTGCACATGCGCGTTTGTGCTAATAATTTGAGAATATAAAAAGGGCAGTTAAAGTGAAGGTATTTTGCTGCAGTGCAGGACAAGTTAAAGGAGTTATAAAAGAGAGTGTAAGCGGAATCTTTAGCTATTCTCAAATCTGTCTGAAAACACCGATCTCGATATGTTTCTAAGATGATTTTCCGGTTAGTTTGTAAGATATGGCGGTTCAGGGACCAGAAGCTAGAAAGTCCATTAGATTCGAAGAGCGATTTAATTTGGAAAACCCAGTTGTACTTCAGACCAGAATTAAGAGGAAGTAGTTGTATTTGACGTTTCAAACAGATTTTGGGCAGTATACTGTTATTTATAAAAAGTATTTTAATTAAAAAATTCAAGGTCAATCTGAACATAAAATAGGAAAGATGGATAGGGCCAGTTTCAAGTCTAATCAGCGCTGAAGAAGTATTTCGTGGTAGCATTATCAGCGATTTGTAAAAAGAGGTCTGAATACTCTCCAAAATGTCTGCATATTAATGCACCTGCAGCTTGTTTCGCCTTCAAAACTATTGATTCGGTCATTTTTCTAAAGCATCCTGAAGATGAGAAAACAACTCCAAGGTAGGTAAATTCGCTAACAATTTCCAAAACATTATTGTTAATTTTAAAATTAAAATTCCCGGTATAGGGCTTCCCTGGACGGTTGAAACACATTATTTTACATTTTAATTCATTTACCTTTAAATGGTTATCTCGAGTGTACGATTCCAAAATTTGAAGTTTTCGCTGAAGGTCAATCTCAGATGAACCCAGAATAACAAGGTCGTCAGCATATAGAAGCAATAACACATTATTAAGCGCGTCGATGCTAAGACCCAGAGCAGAGCGATCCGCAAAATATTCATCGATATCAGAGATAAAAAGATTGAACAAGGTCGGACTCAAAGACTCCCCCTGCCAAACACCGGTATTTATCTGGAAAGGATTGGTCAGGCCATCTGATGATCTGATTTGTACCGAGGCATTATCGTATATATTTTTTATAATGTTTATAAAGTTAGGACTTAAACCAAGTAGGTATAATTTTGACCAAAGCAACGAATGGGAAACTGAGTCGAAGGCACGCTGAAAATCAATGAAAGCTGCATAAACTTTACGACCTCGCAATCTTAAGTGGTTTAGTATAACAGACTGAAGAACGAAGACACTATCCATGCAGCTGCGCTTCCTTCTGAAGCCCGACTGTGACTCCGGGATTACTTGATTCTGATCCAACCATATGAAAAGTCTATTTAGTAGAACTTGGGTTAATATTTTGAGAACACAATTTACTAATGCTATTGATCTAAAATTATTGGGGTCAATGGGGGAGCCTTTTTTATAGAGCATTGAGAAGAAAACCCTGGTCCAAGCAGAGGGAACATGCTGAGATTCAATAATTTTGTTAAACAGTGAACATAGATATAGGAGCCAATTTTGGGGAAGATGTTTAAAAAACTCATAGCCAATTCCATCTGTTCCAGGAGCCTTGCCATTTTTGCAGCTATTTAAAACACTCACGACTTCTCGGTGATCAACAGGCGAGTCCAGAATATAGTCGTGGGGTCCAAAGAACATTGTGTTGTCAGCAACTCTACCGGGATAAATTTGTTCAAAAAAGTTTTCCCATGTGTTCGAGTCAAGATTATATTTGACAGAAATGCCCTTAAGCCGCTTTATCGCACACCAGAAAGATCTTTGGTCATTACAATTTGAAAGTGATTCCTGTATCTTCGCATTATATTCGCGCTTTTTTTGTAGTAATAGTTTTTTGTATAATTTTTTATTCGATATATATTGTGTTTTAAAGTTTGGCGCAAAGTGTGAACATTTAAATCTTTTAAATGATTCTTTTACTGTTTTTTTTTAAATCACGACATACGCGATCAAACCACGGTTTGTTCGTTCTGCCGTGCGGCGTATTGGTATTTGCGCGTGCTGTGACCAATGACGCAAAATCGGCAGCCTCGTTGACTGCTTCACAAAAGTTATTATAAGATAGGTCTATATCAGAAACAAAAGTAGCTCTGTTGGAATACTGCATAAATTCCAGATAGGATTGACGCCCCTCGTCCCTCCACTGCAGGGAGCGGACAGATTGCACAATGGAAGGTAGATGAACATACTGTTTAATACAAAAATTTAGACTGAGACATACAGGAAAATGCGAGGAAATGTTAATCTCATCCATAACAAGTAGCTACCATGAGGTTTTTATTAATATCTACTCTTAATTGTTTCTAAGTATAACAAAACTTTTCTCCTTGTGCATCAGTTTTAATAAAAATGGTGCTACCACAGCATTACTAAACGAACCCATATGCTACACCAATGCTTTCTATAAAACAATAACCCAACCCTACTTACCCATGAAATGATAAATTTGGATTAAAATGATCCACTTTTTTACACACTACACAGGCATGAACCATAATTATTTATTTCTACACTAATGTTTAGACAAATACACAAGGAAATCAAAAATAAACTGCAATAAGGGCACAAAAACACCAGCTAGCTGTTAAGACACCCTGCCAACGTTGCAATCGCTACCGTCATTCAAAGAATCACTCCGGTTGTAAAATCGTATTACAATGTTGCCGTAGTGCCTGATATATATAATAATAATCTCAATACTTTTTTAGGTTTTTAACAGTTTTTAATAAAATATTCGCGTAACATACAAGCTTGAATGCATAATTTGATACGCACACCTTAATTTTTTTGTATATTAGGTTCTGGAGATTACTGCAATTACTAACTCAATCTTTTAAAAACAGTTTTCCCTAATATTTCTAACAGACAGATAAAGCAGTCTAAGGTCCAATTTTGAGCGACAGAGATGGACAAAAAAGAGGGAAAGATGATTTAACCACATAACAATGTAAACAATTTGGTCAATTAGTTCTAATGTCTTTGATCATATCAATAGTAAAATCTTTCAATTTTATGTAATATCTTTTAATACAGTAATTTTCCCGTACCAAAAATTGTGGAGGCAATATAGAATCTACCGCAGTGGCGCAACTAGGATTTATATTGTAATTCGCCGAGAAAAGAAAACACAGGAGACAGAACAATCCGGTGAATTAGTATAAATTATTTGAAATTTGGTACCATTATTAATAATGATAAGGGGATTAATCAGCCCTAACTAGATTACATTTATTAAGTCCAGTGGCGTCCCGGGGAGCACCTTTATTGTTGACAAGAAAATGTACGCCACTGACTTTTTTCTGATTTTGATATTTTTTTCCTTATTTACTAACTTATGGTACAACTTTTTTGTTCCCCGAATTGTTTTCGCATCTTGCTTCGTTTTCAAGGGCAAAATTAAAATCCACTTTATTGCATGTACAAAAAAAGTACCTATGTATTTCAAAGTTATTTAAGCATTTAAATTAAGAATAAAATAATTTTTTTAAGTATTGATACAATTAAAAATGCAACAGTTAATCAAAATGATATAATTAAATATAGTAAATTCAAATATCCGAAGTTTTAAACGCAAAACTTACAGATTGTTTATTCTTTTTTTATGTGCATCAATTTCCTTCTCGTCTTCGGAATATTTTTTTTAATTACTGTCATCACTTTCTTCTTCTTTGTAGCAGAAATAGCACATAAAGTTATCATCTTCGTCTGGGATATGATGTTGATGTTTTATTGGTATACAAAATAAATGAAATATGTAGTAACACTGATCACAATATGAGCTATTTGTTTATATTGACTTTTTACATTGGAAATACATCATAGTTTCTTCATCTTTCTTCAGCTTAAACTTTTTCTCATTTTTTGTTCTGTTTTCTTCACGTTTTCTCTTACGTTCATTCTTCTTATCCTCTTCTTCTTCTTTTAACTGTCTCTTTTGTCCAAACATATATTGATATAGTTTTAAAGCAATAGCAGAGGGAAATTCTTCGCTATTCTTTTTTCCTTTTCTCTGAGGTATTGTCGACTGTAACAGATAATTTTGAATATGGAAAAGCAAATTTCTCGTTTTTCTTAAGACTGCTTATTGATGGTGTTTCATTGTTAACCATAGCTTGACCTGCAGGGATCACTATATGGTTTATAAAGTTAATTTTCTTCTGGGGTGATTTATTTGCGAGGGTTGAAAAATCTTGTTCGCTGGGCTTTGCTAAATCAGGTTCTTTTAAATTTGTTCTGTTATTAAAATAATATGATGAAAGTAATTAAAACTTACAAAATTCTTATTTTAGAAAATATTCTGCGTAGTGTCCAGTTACTATGATGGTTGGTGTGCCAACTTTATGAAAATTAACTTTCTCATTCGACATTTGTTTCAATCTTCACATGAAGGAATGTCTGGTTATAAAAGTTCTTCTGCTCCCATCGGTACTATGTTACAGATATGTGAAAACCTTCCAGTCGTAGAATATGCGCTAATAGATTTTGATGATAAAGTTGCCATTAGTAGAACGTAAGAGCGTTTTATTGTTTTTGTAACTTTTATGAATACGATATAAAATATTTACATTTTGTTAAACCGAGGGAATGTTAACCGAAACCTTCAGTTTACTTGTTAATTTGCTAAATTAACTTTATTTCATTTTATTAATTATTTTAAACTCTGCTTTAACAAATAATATAGAAACCGATCTTAAAAATCTTAAAAGTTTTAATTGGTACAAAGTGGATTGCTGAAAAGAGAACAGTTCCTTGCAGCTATCTTTTGTCAGAACAACGGTGTTTACAATACTTTTACTCCTAAGAGATTTTACATCAAACTTAAATGAATCTTCAAAAACATTTTAAATTGTGTATTAAATTTATTCTTGACAAGTAACCGATGCAAACATAATTTCATCAAAACTTAATATAAACTTTCCAAAAAAGGTATAACAGACAAAGGGAAAAAAAATCCTTTAACCAGGGAAATATAAGACTTTCTCATAATGTAAAAATGTTTTGTTACCCAATTTTAAATACGAAATGAGCCGGAATAGCTGGAATAAATTGGATTATTGCGACATGCAGAATGAGTCTTTCATAAAAGGACTTTAAGCCTTAAGATAATTCTCACTTGTCAAGTACAGTATTAATTTATTATGATTTTTCTAGTACCTACGGTATTATTCACTCAGATTGCTTAAGACTGCTGAAAAATGACGCTTATTCTATTGTACTGCTTACGTCGTCAAATGTGTCATATGCTGATGAGAACTAAAGGGATCGAAACCAGTCTACAGGTAGCATTGTCCTATTCCTACCACTTAAAATAAAAATCGCTTCTTTCTCCGGTAGTTTCTACAATCTGAGTTTGTATTTTGTTATCTAACTATGTTAGACAAGATTTTGCTTTGTATTTCAGCGCTCGTTATGGTATATAGCTCAGAGAATAGCTGTTCTAGCATGGTTTGTTAAATTCTTATTGTGGAGGTCCCAGCGAGTGGCTGGAGGACAAAGTTTCTCAAATGTATTTATACAGGGTCCCATTTATAATGGAAACATGGTTATATTTCCGTTATTTCTGAATTGATCTTTTTGAGTTTTGGTATATATACGTATCCTCGGGCGCAGTTTTTTATTGCTTAAATTTTACTTACCTCATTGGCGTACGGTTTTATAGGGGATTTAAAATATTAGTTTAAAGAGTGAAGTACCTTTAGCGAATATTTTATTTCAAAACTAATACTAGAAATATATTATTTGGCATCCCTCAAAACGATCAAGTAAAAAATTTCAATAAATTGGCACCACCGGTGGCGTGCGTATGACCAATTTGATTTTTATTTCTTGATAAAAATGTTCACATAATAATATCTAATTACGCGCGATAAAGACTTTCCAAAAAGTTGACTCCTTAACTGCTTCATCTAAAAAATATGACATGTTAAAAGCAGTATACTGTATTTTCTACTATAAAATTAAATTTGCAATGTAAACAATTAGAAAAAAATCGAATACGCATAACTTCAGTAAAACGCCAGTGACAAAAGAAATATAAAAACCCAGTTGGCCATGTAAATAAATCAAATTACTTATTTGAAAACAACAATAACGATCTGCTAATTACCAAAAACAAAATTAATATTGTCAGAAAAGAAATAATTAAAAACTAGTAATCAATACTGCTACATTCACGTAAAATAGTTCATTGCAACTTTTTAATGAAATGAAGCCATTTACCCTGTTAATTAAATTCGGTAGTCGATTTAATAAACAAACTTAAAAATGAAATCTATGGAGTATTATATTTCACCTAAGCGAAATCAATAATTTTAAAACCTGCGAATGATACCGACTCATCAAGTCAGCGGAAATCGAGGTACTTGACCGACGGCGACGCTTGAAGTCGAATAAGTTTTTCCGAAAAAGAGAAATTGAAAAAAAGGGATTCGACGTCGAGACAGTGACGAGTTCGGTCGACGGAGTAACGAGAGTTTGTTTTTGTGATACACGGTGTGCTAGGAAGGGCAAGAAAATAATTATTTCAATGTAAGTACAAATTAATATTATTTAGCCCCCGATAAGTATTTATAACCATAAGCATCTGACAAATTATTGTAATGTCAATTTAATATTTTTATATTGACACAAATTTTATTTCAATTCGATTCCAGAATTATTAGACTTATTATAAAATGAAAGACACGTGATTTTGCACATAGATACTGAATAAATTTATTGTTTGTTTTTTTAATCTTAGTTTCTTTTTTCGATCCTAAGTTTACGCCCCTAGTCGCACCCCAAACACAGGGCGTGAGAATATAAACTAAACTAAATATGATTGAATTTACAAGTCTGAACTAATACCTAGTAACACATTAAAAATTAATATCTTCGACCAAACCACCATATATAATTTCTAATACATTTTTCATATATTTTCTATCCCTTAAATAAACTTCTCGAATTTCTTGACGAGAAATCTCTGCACATGCTTATTTTATACGATCCTTCAACGCATGTGAAGTCGCTTGACGAGTATTGTAAACTTTATTTATCCAGCGGGGTCAAGTCTGGACCTTTGGAGGATAAGCTACAAAAGAACAATTGCGAATATATCCATGATTCTCAAAAATTTTATTGAGCCATCCTCTAACAGGAGCATAATAACGAATTGGAGGGCCATCTAATTGAATACACAAATTATCCCTATATTTTAACGGTAAACCGTGAAATGTATCCCAAACACCATGTTGCAAGAACTCCAGAAATAGCAGACCAATTAAAGTTGAATAATTGTAAAAAGGGTCCAATAATACGATCTTTCAAAACACCACATCAGCCATTTATACGCTAAAGGTATCGACTGTTATAATTAATAACCCAGTGTGGATTTTCTTCACTGCAAAATCTAGTATTTCGAGATGACACGGTCCGGTTAGTAGAAAATGTTGCCTCGTCGGTGAACCAAATTTTGCCACAAATACCATTGTCTTCATAAAACTTTGTTGGCATTGCAAGGCAGTACTCCATTTTTCTTTCGTCATCACCTAGTTGTAATGTGTGTAAAACTCTTGGTTTGAATGGTTTAATACCATTTTTTGTTAAACATCTTGACGCAGAACTTTCCTGCCTAGCATCAAAGCCTCCTTAGTTTGATTTTGGATTTACGCGGAATAGATTTTAAATTCTTTCATCCTTTGGATGATTTCTTGTACGTTTTTTTTTTCTTGCACTGTGGAATCACGTTGATTGACTGACTTTAGTCTTCAATTGAATTTTTTAGTCCCACCTCTAATTTAAAAATTATTCATGATATATCTTCCAAAAATTTCAACAGACTCGATTTTATGGAGGTTAATAAGAGATTAATAAGGACTTACTAGATAATTGCCTTTGTTTAATTACACAAGTTAATCTAAATAGAAGTTACATTCCTTTACACCGACGCCTTCTGAATTAAAAATTAAACAAATTTCTTAAAAAATTTCAATATTCTCTAACCTTAACAATTTTCAAATTACCCGCTTTTTACTCTCAACAACGTCAACAATGTCATTTCAATGACATGACAAATTTAATCTTCCAATTCAAATAAGCATCAAATTTCGACTCAAGAACACGTTCCACGTGTAGTAAAGATTTAATATGAAAAAGAAAAAAAAATCGATGGTTTATTAACAGAAATTTAAAAAAGTGAATAGAAATAAAGGTCTGTCTTTACCACCAACTAACTTTATTTGCCCCTCTAGGGTAGAAAACAAGGGTTATAGAAAATACATAAAATGATGAAGAATTAAAATAAATTTCTTAACGTTGTACTAGTTTCGACTTTAGGGAAAGTCATCTTTAGCAACTAATCATTTAAGAAATTTTGTTATGAAAAGTAGTTAAAACAGTTGGGAGAACAATGGGTGATTCAACAATAAAATACAATGAAATGCAGATTATGCAACCATTGGAATAGACAGCAGCTTACTATAAGGACGATGTATCTCTATGCAATGGTAGGAGATGATTTAAACGCAAATAGGATAAAAGACCCTAATCATAATACAGTGATTTAAGAATGTTGAAATTAGAACATGTTGTAAAAGAAGAAATTCATTCTTAATTTAAAATGAAACTGACTTAGTGAGAGGACATGTATATTGTTGTGGTGGATTAGATTATATGCAAATTTAATTAAATGAAATTGCTTCTCCTTAAAATTGTCAAAACGAAACTATGTCATTTCTGGTAAAAAATTTGGGAATACATCAAGTGGTCATTATTCACATGTTATATTATTAAAATAAAATAAAATAAAATTTCTTTTAGTAAAATTGAAACATTGTATTAATGAAGGGAATTCTTAGTTTTAATTTTCTTCCTAACTAAGAATTTCCTTCATTAATACAATGTTTCAATTTTACTAAAAGAAATTTTATTTTATTTTATTTTAATAATATAACATGTGAATAATGACCACTTGATGATGAATGACATAGTTTCGTTTTGACAATTTTAAGGAGAAGCAATTGCATTTAATTAAATTTGCATATAATCTAATCCACCACAACAATATACATGTCCCCTCACTAAGTCAGTTTCATTTTAAATTAAGAATGACTTTCTTCTTTTACAACATGTTCTAATTTCAACATTCTTAAATCACTGTATTATGATTAGGGTCTTTTATCCTATTTGCGTTTAAATCATCTCCTACCATTGCATAGAGATACATCGTCCTTATAATAAGCTGCTGTCTATTCCAATGGTTGCATAATCTGCATTTCATTGTATTTTATTGTTGAATCACCCATTGTTCTCCCAACTGTTTTAACTACTTTTCATAACAAAATTTCTTAAATGATTAGTTGCTGATGATGACTTTCCCTAAAGTCGAAACTAGTACAACGTTAAGAAATTTATTTTAATTCTTCATCATTTTATGTATTTTCTATAACCCTTGTTTTCTACCCTAGAGGGGCAAATAAAGTTAGTTGGTGGTAAAGACAGACCTTTATTTCTATTTACAACCTCGCCACAGAACATGGACTACTTCTTAAATCTTTAAAAAAGTGGTTCGTCCCAGTTGTTCGTCTTTTACAAATGTACGTCTTAATTGTTTTACACAATAAGTTTTTAACATTGTTCTGTTGATGGCCTATTTGAAAAAAGTTAATTTTGTCAATGAAGTTTCCTCTTTCGTGACAAAGTGAGTAAAAACCAAAAAATACATTTTATATTATTAAACAAATTTTCAACAAATAAAATAGGTAAAAACTAAACTGATTTCACACAAATTTATATCAAATTTCTAACAACGACTTTTTCAAATACATTTTACAAATTGGATTTTCCTCGCTTTTAGGAAGCACTGAAGATGGCCTAAGGCCGAAAGCGCTCTGCTAATTTAAATTAATTTTCAAGATTATACACTTAATACAAAAAACGACTGTTGTTTCCTCTTAAAAATAAAATTGGTCAAACGCACGCCGCTGCTTGTGTCAATTTATAGAATATTGGTTTTTGGTGGTTTTGCGTGATGCACAATAGATTTTTAATATTAGTGTTAAAATATAATAATCGCTACAGGTACTTTAATCTGTAAATTATTATATTAAAACACGTAAAAAACCGTACGCCTTTGACAATATAACTAAAATTTTAAGCAATCGAAAAGTGCGTCCTAGGATTATACACAAGCAAACGAAAGTTCAGGCAATATTTTCCTTAATAATAAAGCTATACTAAAATTGTTTAAGGTTCGAAAGACCATTCTTTCTTAATGATAAACAGTGTGTATGGTTCGGTAGTGTACTCCCAAAGCCGAGAAGTACCTACGGGGTCATGTCAAATGTACTACTTTATACAATAGCCTGTGGCAAAGAGAGGACTTGGAAACTGGCTTCTGTGTATGTTTTAATTACTTAATGACCAGTCCTAACCATTAGTTTAATTATTTGGTTACATCATCAGGCGCCGCGCTGTGTTGCTTAACCTTAAAAGAGCAAAGAGACAATAACAATTAAACCGCTAAAACACCTATACTCTGTTACTTAATGTGACAAAGTAATAAATAATTATTGAACTATAAAACCCAGTGGTCTTCACCGTGTTCCATAGGCGTATTCCAATTATTATTTCATATTACATTCGGAGTTGCAAAAATAGTTGAAATGTGTTCGAATATGACTGGAGTCGGGCAGTCAACAATATACCGACTTGTGCACGAGGATAAACGCGGCCCCATCAGGTCACCAAAGGGAAGAACAGGAAGAAAATAAATGAGGATGAAAAGATTGCCATCAGGAGAGTCATACACTGGCTTGACTTAAAAAAAGAAATACCTGCCTTGGGCAAAATAATGTCTGAAATGAAAAAGGATGATTTCATTCCACCCATGGGCAAGAAGAACCTATGGAAAACTTTGAGGAAAATGAATTTTTGTTTTAAATAAGTCAGAGAGTTTCGAAGGGAAACAGGAATATGTATTATATGGACTAAACTGAAGGTTATGGCGTTGATAAAATATAACAGGATAAACATATAAAAAGCGCAAGGCAAGCTTTCATGTAAGGATGGTCCACAGGAATAAAAGCACCCTCGGAAAAAGGTAAAAGATTAATAATTGGATAGTGTTTATCGAAAAGGAACCAAGCGCCAAATTGCGAAAAATGAGTTAGATGCACCAAGCGACAGACCAGGGTCTAATTTAGTTTATGTAAAAAGATCCACAAGCTATCGCTACCCGAGTGCCATCTATGAGGCTCTGAACCAAACGACATTTCCTTCAAACTAGATTTCTAATTTTATTAAAGAGAACCAAGTGCTGATTCTCTTTAAATTAACGGGGAGTTGTCGCTTGGTTCCTTTTAAAATTTTAAGCATTTTCCGGGGTTTTTGTCTTGTATTAAAAGTAGTGAATAATTGAAGTAAAAAGTGGTATTTTTTGAATACCAATATTTAGTTTCTATTATAATAAGTAGTGCCAGGAGTGAGAGAGCTAAAAGGATTTTCCAGCAAGCTCTAGAGCAAGGGAGAGGGAAAAAAATGCAAAAAATTTCTGTAAGTACACTTTTGAGGTTATTGTTTTTTGTATTTAGGAAATAATTATTATAACAATAGTACAGTATGTATATTTCGTAGAAAAATTGTGGTGATTATTTCATTTTGACTACCACGCGTACTGAATTCTTTCTTGGTACGTGGTTTAATAAGGCAGAATAAAAATAAAAATATGTAAAAGGAACCAAGGATAATTTTTTGGCATCATTGGTTTTTAAAATATAAATTTTTACCGTATGACTTAACAGAAGCTAAGATGTACAATTTGTACCTGCAAGATGAAAGCAATCCAAAAGTGAGTTTCACTTTCTATAAAAGAACATTTTATAAACATTTTAATTTAAGGCGTAAACCACCAATAAAGGACACATGCAATAAATGTGATGCGTTTTTAGCGAAAATAAGCAATGCGTTTGACAAAACCATTAAACAGCAATTAAAAACTTACATGATGACCACCTTGTTAATGCAGAATTGGCACAAGATTTAAGGAAAACAGATATGAAAGATGCTAGCACCAATCCTCTGTTGGAAACACTGTGCTATGACATGGAAAAGGTTTTGGGTTTACCCAAGCTTCTCACCAACCTCGTCTATTATAAACGCCAATTAAGCATTTATAATGAAGGTATTCATGCAGGGTCCACAAACAAACCATATGCTTTCATTTGGAAGGAAGGTGTTGCTGGTAGGGGCGCACAAGAAGTTGGCTCTTGCCTAAAAAAATTTATTAATTTGCATTTAAAAGATGGAATCCAAGATTTAATTCTCTGGTCTGATAGCTGTGGTGGCCAGAATAGGAACATCAAAATTGTACTAATTTTAAAACAAATTTTAAGTGAGCATCCTACCTTAAAAACTATCCATTTAAAATATTTAGAATCAGGTCACAGCTTTTACCTTGTGATACTGACTTTGCTTAAATTGAAAGGGCACTCAAACTTCAGGTTCGAATCTACACGATCGACGAATTCAAGTCCATAATCAAAAATTGTAAAAAAACTAATCGTTTTGAAATAATTTATATGAACTCGGAAGATTTCTTTTCAACAGGAGACTTGGAAAAAATGACAACAAACAGAAAAATAAGTGTTGATAAGAATAAAGTGTCCTGGTTGAAAACAAAAGTAATAAAATTGGAAAAGGACAAACCGTTTTTAATTTATTTAAAAGAAACTCACGCTCCTGAGGGCCAATATCAAGAAGTTGATATTTCCAAACCTATACGCGGTAGAAAGGGCAAAAATAATGTTTGTCCACTTACATTGCTATACCCAGAAGGAAAACCGATTTCCACTAAAAAAATGGAAGATATTAAATCACTAATGCGGTTCATTCCATCAGATGCTAGATCGTTCTATAAAATAGGGAACTTTCAAGAATTTGAAGATGACATCGATGGGTTTGGACAGAACTTGGATTTTGACGTTGAGGAAGTAATAATTAATGAATAAAAGTAGATTTGTAATAATTAAGTTTATTCTTTTATTAAAATATTATATTCTGTAATTTTTTGTAATATTTTCAATATCAGATACTGATGTTTAAATAGAACCACTTTTAACTTATCCATTTTTCTAAAAAGAACCAGAAGTATTTTTGACACTTGGTCCCGTTCTAAATAGGAAATTTCCGGTTACCTGTTTATTCGAAAAGAACCATCCGCCAAAAAAACACAAAAAACGATTGTTTCTGGCCTTTAAAACTCATACAATCATTTGTACAGTAATATAAATACTGTTTATCAAAATCTACGTAAAAAAAATTTGAGCTTTGTTTACTTATGATTTGGAAACAACTGTTTATCTTTAACCGCTTCTAACTCAAAACATTGATCTGGCGCTTGGTTCCTTTTCGATAAACATCATCCAATTACTCACATTGGTAGCAAAAATGGATTTGTCGATGGGAGCTTTTAAATCAAAACGGACTGGAGACTATCATGAAGACATGAACGCTGATGTCTTTGAAAAATACTTCCAGCAAATGCTAGATCTTATTCCTCCTGGGTCTGTTATAGTCATGGATAATGTCAGCTACCACTCAAGAAAGTCCAAAGAAATACCTACTTCATCTTAAAAAAGAAATGACATCATTCATTGGCTTAATGTATGTGAATTAAACCTCATAGAATTGGTGTGGGCGGAAGTAAAATGGCTTGTAGCAAGGCATAACACCACTTTTAAAATGAGAGACGTTGGAAATCTCTTGCAAGAGGGTATAAAGACAGTCGATTGTGAAAAATGGAGTAAGTGCGTCGAACATGTGATTGAAATAGAAGAAAGAATTTGGGAAGCCAATAACATGCTTAAAAACACTGCAGAGCCCCTTATTATTTCTCTATTTCTTTCTTACTTCTATATAAGCTTTTATCTACTTAATATTAGAATAATTAATATCTCAATAATTATCTGCCTATCTATATAATTATATTCAAGTATAATAATTATTATTATACTTTTTATTGTAGTAAACTGCCTGAAGTAACGAAGCTGTCGCCTTAATTTTATTCACCAAGCTCGTCTCCTAATTTAGGGCTATCTCGGGGTGTGTAGGTCTGAAATACAGAATTTTTAAAAACTATCATTGCAATTTACCTGAAATTTACAATGCAACCTTTAAGTTGTCTACCCTGCTTAATGGATCATGTCATTGCAAATTTACATTTTATTACTCTCTGGCATTACGAAACTGAGTAAAAACACATTATATTAAAATATATGCTTACACCACCATACCTAAGCTTCTTTCTGTTTAAAATTTGAAAACTAAACTTAAACAATTTTTACACCTTTGATTATAACAAAGTTGCCAATGCTAAACTCTTATGTTGGACCAGGCTGCACACTGATTTATTATTCAATTAAGAAACGGAAAAATATATTCAATATCCATTTCTAACCCTTACATTGTCTGTTTATGCCGGTTTTAAACTTCAAACTTTTTGAAATCTGCCTGATAAGGTCTAGTTTATAGCCGTATTTTATGCGTCTTTTTGAAATTATTATACTGCTTAAAATGAAACAAAAGTGTTTTAATCTGAAACGTGCAAAATTAAGCTTTCAAAAATGGCCGTTAAGACTAAGCAAAAGCAGTTTAGACAAAGCCGGTGCGGCACAACCGTTTCACACACAATAGCTTACCAAACTTTGAATATTATGACCTTTTGTTACAACTTCTAATGCGGCGACGAGTATAATGATTCATTCATAAATCTACCCTTGAGAGTCTTTGTGCTTGTAGTAATTTGGAAAATTAACGCTGCATCTTTTGGTAGGTCGCTGTTTAAGTATTTAATATTTTTAAGATGTTTATTCTAGAAATAATTTTTTAATGGGCCGTTTCAGTTGAGAGCAACAAAACTACATAATATACAATAATTTAAAAGTTTGAGACCGATCGTTACTTGACCTACAACGGTTTAAACTATTTGTCGTATAATCTTATATTTGCTTTTGTTACAGGACGTGTCGATTAGGATGGAACGAATTTTTTTTTTCGAATTCTATTAGTGAGGGAAAGTTGCCTTTTGATACATATATTTTACCCTTAAAATTTCGTAAATCTACAACAATTATTTCTGCTGCCCCGAGAAGTTTAATTTTATTAATTTTCGGGTAATATAATATGCAATATGTATATATACAGTGTGTCCCCGGATCGACGCAACGATAGGTGAAAAAGGCTGAAATTTTTTGAGTTGAAACTTAATCTTCTGGGGTTCAGCCCTGCTTGGATAGAAACCAATTTGTGGCATAATTTAAATTTCGAAAAATCAAGTGTGCTTTGGAAATTTTCAAAAAACTTTTTTTTTCCACCAGTAAAGTGCTTGATTTCTAGGAGACACGAAAACATTTTATTAAGAAAAGATGTTCGGAAATAATAAATGAGTAAGAATTCAAAATTTTAAAATCCTATGCCTACTTTGATGTTTTGCATTATTTTTATTGCACGCACCTCCCTTATTGAAGATATTAAAAAATTTCGTTAAGAAAAGTTGTTCAAAATAATAAATTAAATACGATTGGTTTATAAGATACATCAAAAAATTAATTTATTTCAATAGTAACATTAACAACGGTTTATACAATACATCAAAAAATTAATTTATTTCAATACTAACATCAACTGAAAAATTTATTTATTCAATAAGTTCGCCGCCTTTATTCGCACATTCCTCAATGTTTTCCCGAAATGCAGTGAAAGCTGCTCTTATCTCCTCCAGGGGAATAGAGTTTATTGCATCTCTAATGCGATTTTTCAAAACTTTTATGTCGTTTGAAAGCCTATACAAATATACAATTTGTTTTATTCGACCCCAAAAATAAAAATCCATTATTGTTAGATCCGGAGATCTGGGCGGCCACAAAATGGGACCAGCATTGGCTATCCATCTTTCTTGAAAATGCTCATTGAGCCATTCACATACCCGAAATTTCGGCAGCCGTCGTGTTGAAAATATGAAAAATATCTTGGTTCGTATGGTAGTTCGTCAAGAAACTGATTTAGGATATTTAAATAAGTATGTTCATTAAGTCTTCCCTCAATAAAATATGGCCCAATTACACCACAATGATAGGAAATGGCACCATTAACATTTATAAAATACTGCCGCCTAGAATTTATTACATAATTGGGATTATCTTTAGACCAATATCGGCAATTCTGTGATAACGGTACACCGTTAGTGGTAAAAGTCGATTCGTCTGAGAAAATAGTATTTTTATTACGCAAAACTCCAACCTTCGGGATTCATCCCCTTCTTCTAACGTGTGACGAAATCTAACTTTATATGGGTTTACCTTATTTGCTTCATAAATGCGTTGCAAATGTGATTTGCTAACACAAGTCTCCTCGTACCGCTTTCTTAGTGACAGCTTTGGCTTTTCGCGTAATGAATCTATTGCTAACACAGTACCTACATCATCTTCATCAAAGTTCTTCTTGTTTTTTAGTATATTATGTACAGTACCGGTAGTAAAAAATTTTTTAACCAGGCTGGATACTGTCGATTTGACTAAAACTGTGTTCGGAAATTTCATATTAAATCGCCTGATAACCTCTGGAATAGATAATTCACCTATACCATAACATTGAATTAGGTAGATCCGTTCTGGAATAGTAAGCATAATTGATATTTCACAGTAATGTTTCCGAAAGTTCGGATCAGTTTTAGATAAAAATACCAAACTATTTTTGACAACAAACTGTCAAAATATTTTTTTATTCTTTTTCCTTCTATGGCATACTATCTTTTTCTGAATAGCTGTAAAACAAATTTATTCATATTTTGAAGGAAGTGAATTGCTTGTTACTTTTATGTTCGCATTTCTTTAATTATCTAAATGTCTATTAAAGGGAATAAAATAAACCGATCGTGTTTAATTTATTATTTTGAACAACTTTTCTTAACGAAATTTTTTAATATCTTTAATAGGGAGGTGCGTGCAATAAAAATAATGCAAAACATCAAAGTAGGCATAGGATTTTAAAATTTTGTATTCTTACTCATCTATTATTTCCGAACATCTTTTCTTTATAAAATTTTTTCGTATCTCCTAGAAATCAAGCACTTAACTGGTGGGGAAAAAAAAGTTTTTTGAAAATTTCCAAAGCACACTTGATTTTTCGAAATTAAAATTATGCCACAAATTAGTTTCTAACCAAGCAGGGCTGAACCCCAAAAGATAAAGTTTCAACTCAAAAAATTTCAGCCTTTTTCACCTATCGTTGCGTCGATACGGGGACACACTGTATATATAATATATTTAATACCACATCACTGTTTATGGTTGGCAGCAGAAATGTCTAATAGTGCACAAATGTGTCCTCTTGGTGTATTCATGTAACCATAAAAATATAATTAATTTAATTTAAATCTTTCCGTTGCCCCAAGAAGTTTCAAATATAATACTTTTTTACATATATTTTGAGTAAAATGTTTGATCTAGCCCGCCACTGCTTTGTCTGTTTTAGTTGACTCGATACGCACGCGTTAAAAATTGTTAAGGTACCGACTTGCTTTAACTTGTAAGCATTATGAATCGAGCGTTAGTATCGGTAGCACGTGTTATATTGGTTATTCTGTGTATTTTATATTATTATCGCTTATATTTTTATGGCCTGAAACATGGCGTCTAAGCCGTCAACGGTATCAGTTTTAAAGACTAGACAAACTGTGAATTGTATTGTTTTTGGTGCACCAAGACAATTAATAGACAACATTTTACCTACTTATGAGGATATAATGAAATTTTGTGGTTAAGATATTAGAGTGAAATTAAGTCAGTGAATGAAATAAGTGACATAATTTCTTCAAAGCTGGATGATTTATGGAGAACAGCTTCTATTTCCATAGTGTCGCATAACCGTATTGTAAAATTATTTAAAGACTATTATAACAAGTATCGAAATATTTTAAAACCATGTAAAGGGCGGAAAAATGAGAACAAATATAAATTAAAATTAAAGATGTTTCAAGAAAATGCCAAAAAAAAAAGTTATTTGATATTGCTGCCTGCAAATGCAAAGAATTTTCTACATGCAAATGTGACAAATTTCAGAAAGTACCTAAAGATGAGCATATATTTCTTATTGATCAACAAACTGGGGGACAAATTGTCATGGGGTCTATTGATATTGAAGCTACGAGAAGAAATCAAGAATAAGAAAAAAGAAAGGAAAGGGAACTTTTAAGATATTTAAGTTATAAGTAACCTGATTCGAAATTAATTACAATGAAGGGCAGCTTAAAAAATGAAGAAATGCCAACTGTAAATTATTGTGCCATGGAGCCGACACATAAAAACAGTAAACTTTCAACCTCTAAAGAAATTGAGGCTAAACAAATTAGAGCGTCACTGCCTTCTCTTGCATGAGCGTGTGAAAGTACGGGAGTGTCTGATAGAAGTGCTGCGATAATTGCAAGTGCAGTGCTTGAAGATATAGGAATTATTTCACCAACAGATAAAACAAGTCTAATAGATAGAATGAAAGTCCAAAGACAAAGAAGAAAACTACGAAAAGATATAACTATGAAAGAAAAGCAAAACATGTTACCATTAAATGGGTTGTATTTTGATAGGAGGAAAGACAAAACTTTGGTTTTAGGAAATAAAGAAAACGCGTTTCATCATAAAACTATAACAGAAGAACATTATGTTTTAGTTCAAGAGCTAGGATCAAAATACATTGGACATGTAACACCATTTACTGGATCAGCTGTTAATATTAAATTGGGTATTGTTAGTTATTTAGAAAATCATCAGATTGATACCTCAAATATTGTTGCTATAGGGTGTGATGGAACCGCAGTCAATAAAATATTGCATAGAAACGAATTTCTCCTGCGCCGTCTTGATAGACCAACAACTGGCTTTCCAGGGCCCATTGGTAAACAAATATCTGAATATGAAAAGTTTTAAGTCATAAGTTTTATGCTGGCTGAATCCGATTTACCCGAAGTTAATGAAACGGACTTAAGTACGGATCAAAAATATTTGTTACAAATATGTCGTGCTATTATTTCTGGTACTTGTAGTGATGCCTTGGCTCGAAGTATCCCACTCAAGATGGCTAACATTAGCCAATAAGCTGCTTCGATTGTATGTTGGATCACAGGCACCATCAGAAAATCTAATAATATTGGTAAAATATAATATAGTAAAATTTTATGCTCCAGTTTGGTTTAGAATAAAATTTAACTCGTCATGCAAGAACGGATTTCAAAACTTACTCGAACATATAAAAAAGTCTCGTTATCTAGATCCAAATCTTAAATGCGTTATTGATCCAGTGATTCAATGGAATGGCTACTTTGGACATCCTGAAAATATTATTTTAACAATGTTATGTGAAGAAAGGCAGCATATTAGAGAGCTAGTCCTAAAAAGGATTTTGCAGGCAAGACTAAATGAAAAAGGCAAGACAATAAGAATTTTCCGGATTCCAGCTTTTAACTTTAACGCTCATGATTACATAGACTTGATAGACTGGCAAAACTGCAATATAATAGAACCACCACTAAATTCGCCATATTCATTAAATAAGTTCATAAATATCATAGCTCCGGGATGTGTAAAAGAAGATGAGACAATTATGCAGTTTCCAAAGTTTCCATGTCACACCCAAGCTGTTGAGCGTTAAGTTAGTAATGGAAGCATCTTCAGCAGTTTGTTGTTTAGATTCTAGAGATAGATTTATTCGCTCTATATTGGAATCTCGTAAAATAATGCCAAAATTCGAGGCAAAATCAAATTATGCGACCAACAAGTAATATAAAATTTAAGGGTCCTATGACGGGTGGAGCTCGATACGCAACCACCTCCTCGTGCTGAGCTCTGGGATATTTCTTGTTTAAAATAGGTGTTCATTCATTTTAAACACGAAATATTCAAAAGAAATGACTGAAAACCTATGTTAAACACAAAATATGCAAGGAGTTGCATTATTTTAGCTATACCTTATTACTGGAAATTTCTACCCTCCTGGGGCAGGGGAAGATGTTGTGTTATGACGCTCAGTTTTTGGGGTGTGAAAGGGAACTCCATAAGGCAACTTTCCCGCACTATTAAAAAAAGAAAATCAAAATTTTTCAAAATATCCCATTTTCGTTCCACCCTAGTGTCCAATAACTAATATACAGGGTTTCCTAAAAGGTTTGGGATTGAGATATAATATAGATAGAACTTCCTATAAAATTTTGTCTACTACTGGGCCGAGGAGACTTCTCATTTTATGATCTAAACCAAAATTCAATATCGATTTTGGATAAATGTCTGGATGGGTATTATTAAAAACCGTTTAAGCGGTTCTTATGACATCGATTAGGATTTTTAATAAACTGCCTCATTATGTAAAGTTGATTGATAGTCTTAAAAATTTTAAAAAATACCTTCCACTTTTTTTTGTCGACAAATGTATTTACCCCGTCGAAGACTTTTTTAATGAAAGCTGAATAGAAACAAAATGTTGCTAAAGTTTGTTTGATTTGAATTCGTTATTTATTTATACAATATGTGCCTCGTGATGCCTTCCATACAAATCGTAATGTGTCGGTTAGATAAAAAATGTATCTTATTTTATTTTACCTTAACAAATATGTGTAATAATTATTATCAGATAGGTATTGTAAGATAGTATGCAATAAGCTAATTTTGAAATTACTGCAAACTCCATTTACCTATCTAAGTATAACATTTACCTCCATAGTGTAACACATACCACAGCAATACATTATCTACAGATGTTTCAGATAGGCAAACTAATAGCTTCTATCTGATCAATTGTAAAGGGATTTAATAAAGGGAATTGGGCAGGGCCATACTGCTTCCATTATTTGCGGTATGTATTCAGTTGGAAATTCTAAATCAATATTGCCATAAATCTTAAGTAAGGACCACTCAAGCTGTTTTCCGGAAAAACGAGGAACCGATAAATAAATTAAAGTTTCAGCAGAAACTAAAGTTATACATAAACTAAACAAAAGTTGAAACTCTTTAACAGACTGTTTTATAGATTTAGTTTAACCCTTAGTTTACCTTACAGTTTAAACGTAAGTTTCTCGTGGTAATGAAATATAAAAATATATTCTATTATTTATTAATCATATCATATTGTACTTGGCTGGATGCTGATAAAGTCTGTGCGTTTTAAGAAGTCCGCTAAGCCATAAAACCTTTTGAGCATTATGCCGGTGGCTCTCAAACAATAAATTATATTGAAGGTAACTTTGGATGTTGATGAATTACATTTTGTAAATAAAATAATTTAAAGTAAATAAAAAATTAGTTTATGTAAAGAAAAATAATAATTTTTTAGCTTTTGTAGTATTCAGACAAATTAGTTTTACGAATTCTTTTTTATAAAGTTTTGGTTCTAAAAAGAACCGATTTTGTAGACTTGCTACAGAACGTACCTACTTGTAGATAGGTACTACTAAAAGTAGTCTTCCTCTGCATTTGAAATTTCACCCATGCTTTCAGACTCATCAGAATCAACGTCATCGTCATCATCATCATGATTCGTAATAATTAACGGTCTTACTTCGTCTTTCCATTACTTGCACGGGTACTTGAATAACAATGCTTTGAGTCATCCTGCCAAGACGTTTTTGTTGAAGTTCCGTTTGCAAATACCCATGTTTCGTCAAGAAAAACAACTTGTCTTGACAATTCCGATTTTTTGTTGTTTAAATAATCCCTTAAAAATTGCCATCTTTTCGAAACAACATTGGACAGCTCGCAAAGCAGTTTTCTGTTGTTCGTTTTTTTATATTTGAAACCCATATGTTTTAAGATGATGGACAAACTGTTAGTTCCAATATCGCAAAGTTTTTTCTGCTTTATCTTTTCAAGAATAGCTTTGAGGGTGACATATTCCTTGGCTTTATACATATCATAAACAATATTCCTAATAGAAAGTTTTATCCCTTGGGATAAATCCAAGGTTTTTGAATGGAGTCGAACCCTTTTATATGGTCTGTCCAAATCCTCTTCACTCTTTTTTCGAAGTCTTCTTAAGGTCTTCTCTGAAATTCCGCAAGCATCAGACGTTCGTTTTTGCACTGCCAAAACAGACTCTAACGGGCCCGAGTTATCTTTTTCTAAGGTAAAATAACGTTCCACTTGTATTACCAAACGGCATTCACCTGGAGATAAATGCCTTCTAGGCGATGTGCCACCTTGCTGAACATTTTCCATAACTTTGCTTAATGACTGATTTTAATTCACACACAATGAGAAACAAACTAAAAGTGAAAAGCACAACTACTTATTTAAAATAAAGTAGAACATACCATCCCGCACTTCAGCAAATTTTAATTATTTCTTGGAAAATAGTAATTATTATGAAGATTTAATTATAATAATCCCAAAATAATGTCATTATCGGAAAAGTATATACCTGACAAAATCTTTAACATATTTAACCATCCCGCACTTGAGCAAATTTTAATTGGTTCTTGGAAAATAGCGATTATTATATAGATTTAACTATAATAATAGCGAAATAATTTAATTATCTATTTAATTATTATTTATGCTCAACGCGTAATTCTAAGATAATTTTGTTTTGAAACCTCTGATTTCGCCCAGTAATAGAATACAGTAAACCAGTGGGATGTTCGGTGTGATCAAGTATAGCGAAGGTGCGAAGATATTGTAACTTAATTGACTTACTGTTTTAAAAGCGATAACATCCCTTGGTGATTTAATCCGATATCGGACTTCTTAAAACGCACAGACTTTAGGTGAGAGCAGGGACGCGCCCAGTATTTTCGGCGCCGTCGCGTCGTGCGAAATAATGATAGGCGCCTTTAACCAATATTATAATATTGAGCTAAAATTACCGCCCTTCTCTCATAGTTAATCGTTAAAATTTTTGAAGAAAACTATGAAGAAGTAGTGTCTTGTGTGGTCTTTCAAAAAAAGTTACTGATTTTTAAATTGGTATTCTCCAAGTCTTCCTACCGTTTTCGCTTGTTAAGCAAGTTTTGGTAACCAGACAATTTCTTTTTTTCTTCTCTGGCCATCTAAATAAAAAAAATAAAAAAATATTAAACACTATGCCTTATCTGTTTCATTAACCAAAGTTATTAAAAAGAAAAACAATTATTTGCATCCTTGTTAATTAATTTATTTAATCACTTACTTACCTTATTTGCAATCGTTTTTCACAATTGCGGTGGATACGTAATAGCAAATAAAGCACTCTATACCTCTTAAGCGCTTATCAAGACAAGAATGAAAAATTAACCTGCTACATCGATTACGAACACGCAAAATTTTACAAGTTTAAACCAGCGCGTCCCGAACGCACGCGGATTCTCGCGCCCCCACAGGAAGAAGAGTAGTAAAATTTCACCACTGGTACTGGTTGCCGACCGGCGCGGCGTTCGGTGTTGGTGGATAATGCATTTTCACCACCGGTATTTATAGTTTTTTAGTTTATGTTAGTTTGTGTTAAAGGCCTGGTGCCTTTAATGCCTTGGCGACGTCGTGCGTGGACGGTGAATCCTCCTTTTCCATATACCATATTGGCGTTCTACTATGTTATGTGTACGAATATTATTATGGGCCTTTGTATAAGAATAAGCATGTGTTTACCGGAGTCGTAAAGCATAAAACTGTTACCGAAAGTTTGTTAATCTAGCACTGCTTTCAGTCTTAAATTACTAAAAATATGTCTATCATTTGCAGCTCTTATCGTTCCATCAACAATATTGGTAATTTTCAGATTTGCATCTGACAGTGTTTGTACATTTATTAAGAAATAACCCTTTTCATTTCTGTAATTTCCTGCATGGTCACCACCTAAAATTTTTTAGCTTACGAAAAATAAAAGAAAATGTGGAAAAAGCAGCGTTTAAAGTCATTTTGATAATCTCATGTAACATCTAATATAACTTAACATGTCTTTACAAGCGTGAAGAGTTCATCGAATGGTGTTACCTGGACATTGAATTCGAACGTTGATACAACCACTGTACCTTTAATGTTAGGAGATCTAGCCACGTTGTAAAATTCTTGTTGGTTTGTGTCAATTCAATAAAATCCAGTGCTAAACTGGCTATTACTTCAGAAACTTGTTTGATGGCGATACTTGCAGTTGACTTATGTATGCCACTAAAATCAGTTACTGCAATAAACATACTTTCAGAGGCATAAAATCCTACGGCAAGCAACAGTTGTGTCGCGGGTGTGGTTCATGTAAAGCAAACGTCGAGAAACAAAATATTTTAACGATAAGGAGTTACTGATCTGTGATTCTATCAAGCAAATGATGAATATAAGCTAGCCGACTATTTAGATATTCTAAACCTCATAAAAAGCTAGTCCTCAGTAAAATTGCTTTTGGTAATTCTCTCACGAAAAGTACGAAGGGCTCATTGCTACTCCACTATATTAATAATGTCCTCAAGTTCATTGTCATCGTTAGGAATTTCATGCACAACGTCAAATATTTCGTCCATGAACAATAGTGACAATAGGAAGTCATAAAAATAATGTATTTCACTGCTATTTTTCGCTTTGCGCATATTCCGAAGAGTCGTAATACGGCGAAACGCGTCCAAGGATTGGGTCTGACGGAAAGAAAAGGGACAAACATCTTTCTTTAAAATCACGTTTTCGGTTCACAGAAACCGACGATTGGCTTTCAGCGCCACCTGACATTAGATACCTGCTTATGCGGGATCCATTCCGGCGTTTGGTCTTCTCTAAGACCTCGCTGGTCTGGTTGGGTGGATAGCGCAATTGCCACGAGATGTCGCCACGTGCAACATCTCGCATATGTATGTATACATTATGTGATGAAGTTCACTCTATGGTCCTGCCATTATCTTAAAAGAAAACACGGTAGCGTTGTTTTTTTTGTAACAAGAGCTGTCAATTATGTGATATATTAATCCAGATTTTAAGATTAATTAGGCCACACAATTCTAAGGTTTACTCGGTTGTTATAATATAAAAAAGAACCACAAACAATTTATCGGTTATACAAAACCAAATTACGCCCTGGAGGATGTTCTTCAGACACCCCTTAGCTAGCTCAACTCAGGGTAGGTTCGCTATTTTGTTTCTAGTTTGAGAGGTTTAGCACTCTTATAAGTAAGTTATAGTCAAATCCTAAAGGCGCCACCTTAGTTTTATTTTACTTAGAAACCTTTAAATATTCTAGTGTTTGGCCTCAGATAAAAACAAACTAGGAAAAAAAAACACTTATGTCACAATCGGTATACCCTAGCTTATTATAAGCTCTCATTCACTCAAGCCCTCAATGTCACTCTATTTAAAATAAAAGCCAAATTTTCGCAGAGGCCAATACAAATATTTATTCTTAAGGTGGTGTTAAGCACTTGGTTACTTGGTTTTATAAATGCAAGCTCCTCTTACTTTGGCAGACAATAAATACTTAAAGTTAAAAGGTGAATAAGTGAAATGAAATATTAGAGTGATAGTACTAGGTTTGACAATAAAAGTTCTGAAAGTTTAAATTTACAAAGTTATCGATAAAAGAAAGCAAAAAGTCAAACAGGGTCTTGCACAAGACGGCAACTGTCAGACCTACACTGTAAAAAAAATGACTGTTGTCTGATCTGGCAGCCACATAGACCTACATCCAGGACATTGCCACTGACTAGGAATTTCCGCAAGGTCTGTGCAAGAACCTCTCACAACTAACTAAATCTACCATCAGAGCATTATTAAAGTACAATACAGAATCTTACGAGTACCTGTGGTTACTCGATAAGTATACCAGCCACTTGGCATAGATAAATTAAAATGTCGAAGTTACAAGTGTTAAATTTAGAAGAATCAAATGGCGTTTAGCCGGGAAACAAAAATACTTACTTTATAATCATAAAGTGTAACTATATTTACAACAAAAGTAGCTGTGAAAGACTACCTAACGCTCTGAAATACTAGAGACTCTTGTAACGTCTTAACGCTATGTCGACATACGCTACACGTTTACATTGCACAAGCTCTGTACATAACATGGGCGCAAAACTTTATCAAAACAATGTATATCAAACAATACGCAAATGCAGAATATTAAGATTTTAAGTTGACTACTTTTTGAAGAAAAAATGTACACAGGGTAATGATACTTAGCTGCAACTTTACGTGCTACCCATGGTTTATGAAGACTCAATCTTCACACACACACATGGTCCCTGAAACCGCTAACGTGGATACTGCTACACAGCTAGTCTCCAAAGATTCCAATAATACACGGCAACTGGCACGTCCCGCGTCCAGGCAATACCAACAAAAATAAACTAGTACTCCATTTTGTACTCGGACTTTTAGCCCCTCAAATAAAAACCCTAAAATCGAATTTTAGATATACAAACATGAAAGAGAAATCTTGCATAACTCCCATCGAGGGTAATTCAGATACTAAAATTAAAACCTATCTCAGATAACTAACGAGGGTTCCCAATTTACCAGATGGCGTCTATGACCGCTGTTGAAGTTCATTAAAGCATTTTAAATCGGCATTCCGCCCAAAGGAATAAGCAACTACAAGGCCATACCCTTTGTAAAGCATTTGTGGATGCTTTATCGACACTACATTAGCCTGCTCGGCCCAAAAAAACTAAACTTGGGGAGCTACTTCCACAAACGTGCTCTTACTTCCAGTGTCCATGGTCGAAAGGGACGATTATTATTTTTCTCCAACGTACACAGATACCAAAACAAAACAAAACAAAACAAAACAATGACAAGAATTAGTCACCTTATCTATGGAAACTAAGCTCTTTCAACAACACAGAAAAGTAACGGCGACCGAAGTCTACCCACGCGACCAAGCAAAAATTAAGCAGAAGTCGCTGTGAAAACGCACAGAAACTGTCAGTCTGACACTGACCTATTATCCATTTTCTTAAAACACAGCTGATTTACAACATTCGAGACGATTAACCTACAACTTTTATACTAGGTTAAATAGTTATAAATTACCAATTACCAATCCATTTAGCTATGTCTTACAAGATACAAAATATTCCTGAAATATAAACAACAACAAAGGTTTGAAACTAAACATAATGAAATTTTTGGCTATTACAGGTAACTTAATTAACAATTAATGTTTAAGGTGAGAGTCTACATATGTATTTTAACAATTTAAAACCGAAAACTTAACAGAGACAATCAAACTTATAAAATGCAATTTTCGAACTGTAACATGGTTAAGTTAAAGATTCGAATTCAATATTATTATTTATTAACCCTAAGAAACCATCTTTGATGATAATCTTAAACCCGAAAGCATCAAAGTTTTAAGTAAGTTAGAAAGCTTTTAGAGCACAACATTATTTTAAATAAATTAAGAGGTAGGCCAATTTCTTTTAAAAATCCTCTGGAAAAATTACGCGGGAGTAACAAAAATAAAAAAGTTATATTTGCAGATCAGCCGATATTTTAAAATTTCAGAAAGCGCAGATAAATTTTTGTTCTCGGGACGCAGCAAATCGTTTTAGATAAAAATAAAATTTGGTTAGCAATTTACAATACAATGTTGCCTTTTACTAAACAGGCAATATTGCATTGATTTATTTTATCACTAGAAACCTGTATTAATTTAAGAGGAAATAGTAAAATAAGCTAGGAGGTTCAGTATTTCTAAAGCGATATAATATAGACCGGGTAATAATCGCCGTCACACATCAACAAGCGATGTTTTCCGGCGACTTATTGCCGGGAGCATCGCAATATTGCTTAAGTCTCTGGCGGCATTAAAATATGCACAGACCAGGTAACATCAGCGCTATTTTGGAGCATCGACTTTACAATACCTACTGAATATAGCAGCTTACTTCCAGAGATGTTGCAAAGTTGTTGTTCTTAAGGCCGGCGATGTTACCTGGCCTGTAGGTACCTAATATAGTATATTTTATTCTTTGTTTCTCAAGTGTATATTTGAAGGAATTATTAAGATTTCTCGGAAAACTAGAATGCATATTTCGCAATGCCTAAGCAGCATTAAGTAGTTCTATCAACTCTAGAACTTCTTCATTTATCAACATTTTATTTACTAAATATCACTCATCAACAAGTAATGTTTTCCGGCGACTTATTACCGGCAGCATCGCAATATCGCTCAAGTCTCTGGCAACATAGAAATATGCGCAGACCAAGTAACATCGACGGTATATTGAAACATCGACTTTACAAGACCTAGGGAATATAGCGACTTGTTCCCAGAGATGTTGCAAAGTTGCTGTTCTTAAGTTACCGGCGATGTTACCTGGATTGTAGGTACCTAATATAGTCTATTTCATTCTTTGTTCCTGAAGTATACATTTGAAGAAATTATTGAAAACTCTCGAAAAAACTATAATGCATATTTCGCAATGCTGGAGCAGCATGAAGTAGTTGTATGAACTCTAGAACTTCTTTATTTATCCACATTTTATTTACTTAATAGCACTCATCAACGAGTTATGTTTTTTGGCGACTTATTACCGGCAGCATCGCAATATCGCTCAAGTCTGGCGGCACAAACAAATGCACGACTAAGTAACATCGACGGCATTTTAAAACATCAACTTTACAACACCTAGGGAATATAACAACTTGTTTCCAGATGTGTTGCAAAGTTGTTGTTCTTAAGTAGCCGGCGATGTTACCTTGTCTGTAGGTACCTTATGTAGTCTATTTTATTCTTTGTTCCTGAAGTATACATTTGAAGGAATTATTGAAAATTCTCGGAAAAACGAGAACGCATATTTGGCAATGCTGGAGCAGCATAAAGTAGTTCTATCAACTCTAGATCTTCTTCATTTATCCACATATTATTTACTAAATAACACCCATTTTAAAAATCTCATCATAATTAAAAAAAGGGAACTTATGATTTTGTATCCTATAGGCGATGTTTTAGTTTAAAATGAATAACAAGCAACAGTCAACAAATTTGATCTTTTGATAGCATGCAATGACATTAAAAACCAATTCAATATATTTTAAGTTTAAAATGTGCATTTTAGTCTTCTCTTTCATTTCATGGAGAAAGTGAAATAAAAAAAACAATGGCACTGTCCTGCGACCTCTAAAATGTTGAATTTGATTAATACTGGAGGCAAGAAGACTAGTAGGCAATTGTGAGAAAATTAGCATCGAAAATATGCATGACTTATGGGAAGTGAATTCAAATTTGCACTGTTGTTTTAGCCGTAATATATTATGTATTTTATTTTCAAATAAATAAGAAAAAAAATTGAATCCGTAGTGTGGCTGTAGGACAAATTAAAAGAACTTGATTTATTCGGTAAACAAAACATTTTTATATCACTTAACAATGACAGCGAAGTTATTTAGGTAGAACAATCACTCTCTTTTGCGCCAAAATCATATTTATTGAGATTTTTAGATTTTCTTTTAGATTTTTAACAACAAAAGCAGGTTTAAAGGGTTTTCTAAAGATATTTCTAAAGAGGTGTCTGTTGGAAAAGCTGTTGCCAACGTTATCAATAATAGTTTAACCTAGCGAACCAGTTAAAAGTGCAATGTTGATCCGGTGATTTTTGTAAATCGGGAAAAAATGAGAAATTATATTATTTTATGTAGGCATAACGTATAACCTGGCGCGTATCCCCGTATTAGCCCCCCCCCCCCCAAGAATTTTAACACAATGACTGGTATATGCGCTGGAATTATTTATGCAGTTAGAGAATAGTAAGAAACTGGCGATGAAAATGACAAAGAATTCTTTTAAATGCTATTATGAGTTCGATGCCTTTTTGAAGTAAAAACAAGACAACAGGGAAATTAAGTAAAAGTCTTTTTATTATAATAGTTATTTACACCACAATAAATATCGCGTTATCACGTACAATCAGTATTATAGGAATTATAAGGAAAATGAAGCGTCACCAGTAAACATTATATTTTGCAAAAATAAATTATTTAATTTTGAAGTGCTTTATTATATTCAGAAAATATGTATAGCTGTGAATTTCATAACAATAAAGAGTAAATTTAAATCAATCGTCTGCAGATTTTCATTTGAAAATAATTAAAATGTCAAACGATTCCCTAGCAGCAGAATGATATGATATGATCTAATCGCTATATGGAAAATTATGAAATTAATGTGTTTTAAATGGTAGAAATGAAGGTCTATATATACCAACAATTTCTTTAGTTGTCAAAGCAGGGGGCAAAACGATCTCTATATTAGAGTAACTAGTTGAAAAAATTTATAACAAGAGTTATAACATGAATATGTTTCGACCTTAGTAAAGTTACCATCAGGTAAACTTTATCGATCAGGGAAAGCCATGATTCAGTTCTGCCATTTCTACCATTTCAAAATTTTACCCACTGTGAGAATGGACTACTTCTTGTACCCTAATGTGTTTTAGTTTTGTAATAAACTCTAATTAAATTATAGGGCATGGCTACAACTCCAGGTCCGTGTCTAGTATCCGTGTAACTTTGGACCACCTAAATTGTAGTATTTCTTCTATATAAATCTAGAGATACTCACCGAGTAACTAACTGCTTTAGAATTTGTGCATGTAAGGATTGTAAGGGCACCTTAAGTAATCTATCTGCTTTGTTGCTAGGGCTGAGTCTAATACCTACAACGGTTTTATTTGTATTAAAAATTAGAGGCGTCAAAGTCAATAGCAACATAACAATCTTAATTCGAGAAATATTCTTTCTAGAAATACCACTTGTGCTTCGAAATTAATCAATTAATTTTTTATTCAAGCGTGTTTTCTGTAATTAATTAATTAATAAATTATAGCAACCCCGCTTTTATAAAAAATATTTAGTAATTTTAAAGCAATACTGCACTGAACCAATTTTTAATGAGTAGGTATTGTAAAACGAACTAAAAATATAACATTCGTTCTTAGACAACTTTTTACCATTGTCACTTTAAGTGTAGTACCCAGAAGGCTGGCAAGATTCTTGCAATGCCCTTTTAAAAGATAAGAAAATATGTTAATATTAGATTATTTGTAGCATTATTGGGTAATACAAGGAATTTGCAAGACTCTCGTAAAACAGGAGAAGTCTTTCCTAAATCTGGCAAAATTTCTTGTGTGATGCGGGGCCTTCATCGTCATCACCGTCTTAGAGTCTTCTGATTTAATTTCATTTTTAAGCTTGTGGACTATACATGCAAGCGTGTCTTTTTCTGAGATTAAATCTCGTGCTCTTCCGGTTAGGCGTGTCTTTACATAGGCCACCGCATCATTTTCGTGGTTTTCCATATTAGCTTGTATTAAATTAAGTGCATCTAACATAGATAGCAGCTTATCAGATGAACAATCGTATTGGTTCGGAAGAACCCTACTAACGAATTAAAAAAAAATCATTTTCGTCATAGCCATTGCATCTGAATTTATTCTTGTATCCCTTATTTCTTTTAACGTCTCGAAGAACAGAGTTTTCTGCACTACTTAAATCTTTAGTAGAGGAAATTAAAGTAGAACTTGTTATATTTCACAATTTATTTCAGATTCCTGACACGTGTTTCAACCCTTGCGGGTCATTATCAAAGGCATTGTAAGGCAATAAAAAATCTACATGTCATTAAAATAAAAATTGACAGATGAGATAGGTTATTTTGGTCCTTAATTTACAGGTGTTGGCCAAAGGTACAACTAAATTACAGGTGTGATTATAGAGGTATTTACATCTAAGTACTAAGTAATAAAATTAAGAAAATGATACTGCGTATAATAACTATGGGTTTTTTCGTTGGTAAAATTATTGACAGTGTTTATTGCATATTTATCTTGAGTAATTAGACTATTACTTGTCAAGAAATCAGCTAAACACCAGGAAAATTGCAAAACAAATAGAAAATTGGAAGGTACTGAAAGAAGAGAGTTTAAGCGCCATTAACATATAACTTTTGTTATACTTACTCGAGGACAGGAATTCTCAGGAAATAAAAAAAAACAAGGGTGGAGGATAAAGAAAGAAAATTTACCAAATATGACAATAGAACTGAACAAGCTACTCCCAAGGGATCGGGACCAAAAAATGTCCGTAACCGAAATCACCGACGCCATAACTAAAGCGTGCGACAAGGCATTTGGTAAGAAGAGAGGACACTCACACGAAAGGAAAGCCTTAACATTGCCAATTCCGTATTCCATACAACGCCAATGAAAAATGGAACAAGAAAACAGTAACAGCAGAGCATATAAGTCTATTCACAGACAAAGAGCTAACGGATGCCGCAAAGAAAATCAAGGAGAAAAAAGCTCCTGGTCCTGACAACATTCCCCCGGAAGTGATAAAAGCGGTAGTGGAAAACCATACAAAAAGACTCGTGGATACCATGAGCGGACTGTTAACCCAAGGAGATTTTCCGAAGCAATGGAAGGAAGCACGTTTAGTACTTGGAAACGAAACCTCAACGACTGGGTAAAAAATACCGGCCCATATGTGTATTAAACATACTGGGGAAGCTGCTAGAACATTTATTATTAGTGCGACTTAAAGCAGAAATAGACAGAATCGGGAGCTTGTCAAGGAATCAGCACAGCTTTTGTAAAGGAAAGTCGACCATTAGTGCACTAAAGGCGGTATGCGAAAAAGCAGATGACGTAATGAGCGACCCACGGTATAGGAGAAAGCGGTGCCCCTTGATAACGGTGGATGTCGAAAATGTTTTTAACGCGGCACCATGGAACGGGACTCTGGGAGAACTAGAAAGAAGAAACATCGCGCCATATCTATATAATATGGTTGCCAAACCGAATATTAAATGTTGGTCATGGAAAGAAACTTGAGGTCACTGGAGGTGTTCCACAGGAATCGGTAATTGGTCCTACCCTTTGGATTGTCTATTATGACAGCGTACTAAGGATTCCAATGCCTGTTGGGGTTACCCTGATTGCCTATGCAGACGATCTGGGAGTACCGGTGGAGCATAGACAAGCCGACTTGCTGGATACGATAGCGAACAATGCCTTATATAATATAACAGAATGGATGCAGGAGAAAGGACTGAAACTGGCGCCACACAAGACAGAGGCCGTACTCTTAATTGCGGGAAGGAAGACCAAAGATATACATGTCAATGTAGATGATGTAAGGATTGGTAGCAAAGAAGCTGCGAAATATCTGGGAGTCCACAGCGATTCGGATTATAGACGCATACAGAACTACGTCGACCAAAGCCTTACTAGTTATATATCGCTCGAAAGCCGCCAATAGACCTATTAGCAAGACCAGAAAAGAGGTCGAAACAGGAAATGTCCCCAAGGATGTATCTTATGACAACATGCTGAATAAGTGGCAACAGGAATGGGAAAATGATGACGGGAAAGCGAACTGAAAAAAGAAACTAATACCAATCATAGGACCATGGCTTCAAAGGACGCATGGAGAAGTTGACTTTTACATCATCCAGATACTGACAGGACGTGGAGCTTTCCAATTGTATCTGCACCGGTTTAAACTGATATAGATAAACGTCTTTCGCTACTGCGATAGTGAAGACAATTCGGAACATACCTTCCTTTACTATAAAAGATGGGACGATCAAAGACAAAGGACGGAACAATTTACGGGGGAACTAACACCAAATAACCTGGTAGAGAAGATGCTTGCCTTGGAGCAGAACTGGAAAGAAGTGCGCAGAATGGCAAAAGACATAATAAGGAATAAAAAGAGCGAAGAGGGACAACTAATGGCAGAACACTAAAGGTACTTACGTCATTGGAAATTACATAAACATAAGCTCAAGCTAATTCCACCAAATAATGGCGAATCTTCTTGAAGTAATGCCAACAGGTAGTTCCAGGAAGATCTTTGCAACAAACGCCAAGGGATGGAAGGGTTAGTCGGTACGCATGACCCTCTAAAGGGCGTAGGCGGTAGGCACTGCTACTAATTCCTACTCTACTATGAAGTTGTAGGTTAACCACCCCCGTATCGGTTAACTCAGCGTGCTTAGAGCTAAACTTGCCCATTTTTGCTCAAATCAATACGCAAACTTCCACAACGGCGCACTGGACTCGCTACCACCCTTGCGTACTTTCACGCCGCGATCATGGCAGAATCGCCATGTGATGCGGGACCTTAAAAGAAGTTGTCTATTATCAATAAAACGCGCTTGCTTCTTTTATGCCCCTATTGTTAGAACTGTCTGGATAAACTTAGTCTAGTTACCATTATATTTATTAATTGTTGATTGCCAAACTGCAAGCCTTACCATTACTTAAGTGGGTCACACGAGTCGCACCACACTTATATCAGTTATCAATACTTTTATCAATGGTTTTTCGTAAATCCTAAATGTTGACATTTTGCTTGTTATTACAGTAACATCTACATATTTTATCATTGTCAATGTCCGTTTTATCTTTATTGTTCATATTTATGAGATAAAATAAAAACGGCAACTTAAACACAAACAATACACTCAACCTATCCCACAAAATGCCCAAAAAATACCTCACTCATTGATTACGTGCTGTTACTAATCCCAACAGGGAAAATGCTTGAAAGTGGATTACGAAAACAAAAACGAAAAGGTTTTCCACGAAAACATTTTTATTAGTAAAACGAACTAGACCTATCAATAAAATTCAATAGCTTTTGTTTCAGAGAGCACCGCTTTGCCCTTGGCGTGATAACGGATTTGGGTTTTACAGATTTGCCTGATGGCGATCTTTACTTTCTGAAATATCTTTGTAAAAGCGAATATATTAAAATCACTTGCTAAATATATAAAGGGTAGAGAAAAGATATTTGAATTCATTAATTTGTTTTTCTCGTACACGCAGTGGAACTATCTAGTTTACTAGACGTGTTGCAGCATTTAAGCTACTAACCCGAGTTTACCTGGCAACAGCGTAGAATCGAATAAAATAGAACAGATATATTAGGTACCATTTAAATACAATTTGTACATTGGGTCGTCAACAGTAGAGATATAAAATATAATATATTTTTAAAATTACAAATTAATTAACTAGGAAATATATAAAATAACAAATAAACGCACAAACAGATATGATTTTAGCTAAAATAAAATTTAAATTGAAATACTGTATTGGAATTACTAAGATACATATACAGTGTGGCCCAAATTGGGCCTACATGTATGGGGATCTTGGAAACTATAGAAGATAGAGAAACGGTTAAATGGGGAAAGTTTTTGACAATTATATTTCTAACCGAAAACCGTTTAGTACGCGGCCCTATCTTTTTTGGTTTTTGAAATATGTTGAAAAAACCAAAAAGATGTATTTTCGAAAATATGCTGTAGATTTCTTATTATTCACTATTTTGGCAATCTGTAAAAACATTTTTAAAGCAACTTTTTAAGTAGATTTCAGTTCTGCAATTTAATTTTGAACACGACGTTTCAGTTATTTTATACCATCATCAGGTTAATTTTTTCTTATGGGCGCCATATTGTATTTTATACTTAAAAGGTAGCTTATGACGTCCGCTTTTCAACGATGTATTATTTGTTGGAAAATAAATGAAATTGACTTGAAAAATAAAGAAAATTAATTTTCGCAACACGTCAAATTTGACAACTGCACTATAACTCCCTAAATTGAATACCAATTAAAAGGTTTACATTTTGTAGTATTCACAAAACACTGCTTGCATTGTTTCAATCAACAATATTACAATAACCTATGAATCAAAAATAAAATCCAGTAGCCTATGACCTTACAATAACCTATGAATCAAAAATAAAATCCAGTAGCCTATGACCAACCACTACCGTTTGAAAATGAAACAAAAATATTACTTGTCAGAACGAGTAAAAGTATAATAGTTTTTATTATTATTATCTAATAATAACGATTTATTTGTGTATTCTGAATTTGAAAGTAAATGGCATTGCGTTTTTCTCACGAAGAAAAATTTGATTTGCTAGAATGTTACATTCATTGCAACAGAAATGCAAACCTTGCATTAGAAAGGTATTTTGAAAATTTTCCTAAAAGACCAAGTGTCAGACTTTTTCCATAAATTGTTATGAACCTGAAAAACCATGGAAGTTTTGAAAAACCGCGGCCCAAGAGTTACGAAAAAGCAGGTAATAACGAGCGTGACGAAAATGTCAGAGCCTATTTTAATGCCGCTCCGACATCATCTACAAGAGCGTCGGCAAGAGACTTACCAACCCCGCGAAGTACCATACAAAGAGTCCTTAAGGAAAATAAATATCGACCATACAAGCCAACTATAGTTCAGGGTTTACGAGAAACGGATTATCCAAGAAGAATGCAGTTTTCAAATTGGTATGTGAATCAATGCGAACAAAATCATGATTTCAGTCGTCTTGTAATTTGGAACGATGAATCACATTTTACCAACTGCGGGGTATTTAATAGACATAACCATCATTTTCGGGCAACAGAAAACCCTCACCAATTGGCTCAACGAAGACTGCAAACCCGATTTGGTTTTAATGTATGGTGTGGTATGTATGGTAAGTAATGTCACCTAGCTTGCTAAATACATAGCAGGTATTAAGTAACCCAGCTTTACTTTTCTCCTTACATTTTAGACAACAGACTTATAGGACCGTTCTTTTATAATCATACGTTGAATGGCCAAATATACTAGGAGCTGTTAGAAGATCAAATATTACTGGCAATTAGAGCAAGAGTTCCTCAAGATCAATTAAATAATATTTGGATTCAACAAGACGGTTGTCCCGCACATAATGTTCGGGAAGTTCAAACTCTCTTAGGACAGATATTTGTTGACAAATTAATTTCAAACGGCGGACCAGTTAATTGGCCTGCTAGATCCCCTGATATAACTCCTCTCGATTTTTATTTATGGGGTTTTGTAAACAATGAAGTATATGAGTTTGAACCCCCGGAATCTGTACAAGAATTAGAAGAGAGAGTGAGGAATGTGTTTACGAGCATAAATGGCAACACGCTTCGCAGGGTCATCAATACTGTGTTAAAAAAGTGTCAAAAATGTATTAATAAAAACGGCCAACATTTCGAATAAGTATAGTAAGTTAGATATTTTTTCTTATTTTCTTTTCAAAACAATAATTATTATTCATTGCGTTTTTAGTTTTCTTTATTTGAAATGTTAATATGAGATTTTTAACCATAAGGAAAAAATAAAATAATGTATTATAATATTATGATATTTTAAACAAATTTAACCCTGCCTAATGTGTTCTTCTCAAATATGACGTGTTGCGAAAATTAATTTTCTTTATTTTTCAAGTCAATTTCATCTATTTTCCAACAAATAATATATCGTTGAAAAGCGGAGGTCATAAGCTACCTTTTAAGTATAAAATACAATATGGCGCCCATAAGAAAAAATGAACCCGATGATGGTATAAAATAACTGAAACGTCGTGTTCAAAATTAAATTGCAGAACTGAAATCTACCTAAAAAGTTGCTTTAAAAATGTTTTTACAGATTGCCAAAATAGTGAATAATAAGAAATCTACAGCATATTTTCGAAAATACATCTTTTTGGTTTTTTCAACATATTTCAAAAACCAAAAAAGATAGGGCCGCGTACTAAACGGTTTCCAGTTAGAAATATAATTGTCAAAAACTTTCCCCATTTAACCGTTTCTCTATCTTCTATAGTTTCCAAGATCCCCATACATGTAGGCCCAATTTGGCCACACTGTATAAAGAAATAAATATATCGAGAGGGTAGTCGTTGCTGACTAGTTGAGAAATAGACTAGCGAATATTGGGGAGTGCAGCAAATGAAAGAATACTCTTTAAAGTTATTCCAAGCTTTCGGAAATCATTTATTTCGTTTCCATCCTCAGGGAGACTACACCTTTTTATAAATCGAAATTAGGAAAATTGTTGTGATTATTAATCATAATGTTTACTTACAATTTTTTGAGATTGTTCCTAAAGATGTTCGTATAAAATAAGGGAGAGATGTGAGAAAAAAACGTGTTAAAAATAAGTCAATTGCAATTTATGCCAACGTCTGGAGATACTATTAAAACCATTGTATATGGATGAAGAAACACATAATTTAAAATAAAAAACGAAATTACCTGGTTACAAAAATTAGAAATACTGTTATATAATTCAAAGTCTATGGAAGTATTAAGCTGGATTTATAAACTCGAAAAGTTGGTGAGGTTGAGGTTCAGTTGGTGTTGGAAATAGGAGTTCAATTTAAACTAAAGGGAACACTCAGTTCCATTTATACACTCGTTCATGTTGTTCATGTAAATGAAAGCTCATGTCAGGTTCGAAAACTTCTCGAGTAGTTCGAGATAACCAATTTTTATGCTCGGATTTCGGAATATCTAACCTCACAAACTTGATCATAACTTCAACCTCACCAACTTTTCGAGTTTATAAATCCAGCTTTAAGCGGGAAAACATGTCCTGTGTGTAATTATTCTTATGCGACTGAAATAGGTTAGGAATTACTGTGATTTTTATCCAAGGGCGGTTTTAGCTTTTCAACATGGGGGGGGTAATTTGAAATCTGGGTGGGGGTCAGAAAAAAAGAGCGCCGCAGGCGAAAAATTTTTGGGTGCCACGCCCTTTTTTCAATGATGATGCTTAAAATTCTAAATTCATGGGGGGGGGGGGTAATTACCCTATTACCCCCCCCCCCCGTAAAACCGCCCTTGTTTTTATCTATCATTCAGTATGTCAGAAATTTTAATGCGGCTTTTAATAAAGCTAGTATTAAACTGAGATTTTTGGATTTAAGTGTTAACATGCAGCAAACCTAAAACATCGTTATACCGTATCATATTATATGAGGTTCCGAGTGTTGTTATCGTTGGAATTGATTGTAAGTAAATTATTATCTAAGTGGAGAAGATATGAATAAATTACACTTAAATGTTGAATATCTGTTTTTTTGTTCATACAATTGGGTTCTTGAGCAATAAATGTCATTTCCAAAAACAATCTTTTTTTATAGTTAGTTTGTGTGGTTAGAATCTTAGCTGAATTAAAGTTATTGTTGTGATCAAAATTATTAGCATGTTAAGCAAGGGCACATCTCTCTGGATGGTGTCTACAATTTCTCATGCGGTTCGTGATTCTACTAGACAGGGGTCTAGACGTTTAACCTATGTATACTTTATTGCAGTCTACACAAGGGATTTTGTAGACAACGTCCGACAGTTGATTGAGTTGTGTTTTATCTTTGAGTTTTGAGTGTATAGAGTTTATTGTATGTACTGGTTTGTATGCAATCTTTATATTACCTATTTCTCTGAAAAGTCTAGATAGTTTTGGAATAACCTCCCTTATGTACGGCAATGAGGTGAATTTAATGTTTAACGTCGCTTCAGTTATATTTCTGTTATTGTTGTTAGTGTTAATATTATCCACGTTGGGTGCTTGTGTTAAAGTGGGAGACGTGCTGAACAGTATCTTTTTTACCAATGGGAGAGGGTATGAGTTATCGGTAAAAAGTTGGAGAAGAATATTAGGATTATTTTTTAGGAAAGATGGGTGTGAAATTTTTGCAGTCTACACAAGGGATTTTGTAGACAACGTTCGACAGTTGATTGAGTTGTGTTTTATCTTTGAGTTTTGAGTGTATAGAGTTTATTGTATTTACTGGTTTATATGCAATCTTTATATCACCTATTTCTCTGAAAAGTCTAGATAGTTTTGGAATAACCTCCCTTATGTACGGCAATGAGGTGAATTTAATGTTTAACGTCGCTTCAGTTATATTTCTGTTATTGTTGTTAGTGTTAATACTATCCACATTGGGTGCTTGTGTTAAAGTGGGAGACGTGCTGAACAGTATCTTTTTTACCAATGGGAGAAGGTATGAGTTATCGGTAAAAAGTTGGAGAAGAATATTAGGATTATTTTTTAGGAAAGATGGGTGTGAAATTTTTGCAGTCTACACAAGGGATTTTGTAGACAACGTCCGACAGTTGATTGAGTTGTGTTTTATCTTTGAGTTTTGAGTGTATAGAGTTTATTGTATGTACTGGTTTAGATGCAATCTTTATATTACCTATTTCTCCGAAAAGTCTAGATAGTTTTGGAATAACCTCCCTTATGTACGGCAATGACGTGAATTTAATGTTTAACGTCGCTTCAGTTATATTTCTGTTATTGTTGTTAGTGTTAATATTATCCACATTGGGTGCTTGTGTTAAAGTGGGAGACGTGCTAAACAGTATCTCTTTTACCAATGGGAGAGGGTATGAGTTATCGGTAAAAAGTTGGAGAAGAATATTAGGATTATTTTTTAGGAAAGATGGGTGTGAAATTTTCGAAACTGTCGTTTTTATTTGTTTTATTAAGTTCACTTTAATGCTATGCTTATGGTAGGAATGGTAGTTTAAATATCTATCTGCACTATAAGGTTTTTGGTACCAGTCTATGGCAACTATGTTGTCTACATTACGTATAAATCGGGTATCTAGGAATGGGACTGAATGAGAGTAATCCCCCGTTTCTATTGTGAACTGGATATATTGATCGTAGTCATTGAGAGTCTCTTAGTTATACTATCTGCAGAAAGTGCAAGGATGATATCATCTACATATTTAAAAAAAAATGGTCTGAATGAGAGGACTGGTACAACAACATCCAGCAGGTCGTCCATGATACAGTTGACTGAAATAGGCGATACTGATGCACCCATAGGCGTGTCAAAGGTTTGTTTATAGTATGAATTATTAAAAGAGAAATAAGTATTTTCGAATAGGAAAGATATTATTTCTAAAAAGGTTTCTCTGCTAATGTTGCAGAAATTACTGATGCGATACCAATTTTTGTGAATCGCTTTTTGGGTAGCGTCAAGATAAACATTGCTAACGAAGAAGACCACATCCAGGCTTGCCAAGACATAATTCGTAGGCAGTTTTAAGTTGTTGTATGTGTTGGCTATTTCAAACGAATCTTTAATGTATTATGGAAATGAAATAAAGATTTCCGAAAGTTTGGAATAACTTTAAAGAGTATTTTTTCATTTGCTGGACTCCCCAATATTCGCTAGACTATATTATGAATAAATATATACGTAGTTAAATATGTTTCTAAGATTATTTTAGAAAATAATTCTATTCACATTTTAAGTAGGTAAGCTTGAATTTACTATTGAATGAAGTTACTATAAAATCAATAAATATAACAAATTTTAGCATAAACAGATAAGATTTTAGCTATAATGAAATACTTTAATAGAATTACCATATGAAAATATAATAAATATAGAAATAAATATATAATATATAGTTAAAAATGTGTTTCTAAAACCTCTTTAGGGAGTAATAATTACATTTACATATCAAGTAAGCTTGAATAAGGATGCCAGGTGGACAATAAGGTAAGATTAACTTAGAGATGTCAGTCAAATAAGAAAAAATACCAAAACACAATGATCAGTACGACTAGGCACTGAATGACATATATTCTGTCACAGAGTAAAATCCATTATCCAAAAGAAAATGCTTTGTTCTTTTGTGAAATCTCTCACCACGTAATGCTCGCAATTTAAATGGCAGCCCATTAAAAAGTTTTACACAGCTGTAAAGAGTGGAACTTTAAAAAAAATTTGTCCTATGATAGGTTATTTCAAGCAAGTCGCTCCCACGCGTATTGTGGGTACTTGTATATCCCAGTCTAACAAACATCGATCGATTGAAATTTACAAACAACAAACATCGTAAAATATATATTCAGGGGAGCGTTAATAGTATATTTTGGGTAAAAGTACCTCTGCACCTTTCTCGAAAGTCTAGATTGAAAATAGGTCCTATTATTCCTTTTTGGTTTACAAATATGCGGTTGCTGTGCACTGCACTTCCCCAGCAAACAATATTATAAGTCACACGACTAAAAGCCAATGAGCAATAGATCGACAACAGGCCCTCGGTATCAAGCGTATTCCTAAGGCTTAGTATTGCAAAATAAGCAGAATTTAGCTTGCCAGAAACATGGTCCAGATGATCAGAGAAGGAAAGTTGGGGATCCATATGGGTACTACCTAAGAACTTAACTTTCTTTGAAAGATTCATGTTTAGCTTTTTTTCAAAATCGTTTTCACAGAGAGGCCTTCGATTAAACATTTTCATGTAGACAGTCTTGTCAACATTCAAAATATGACCATTCTTTCTACACCGCAATTCCATTTCATCGCAAACAGATGACGTATTTGCATACAGATCATCCAGGCTATAGGCAGTAACCACAACAGTCCTATCGTCCGCATACATTGTCACATGGCCAGACACCAAATTCATCGGCAAATCATTTACATCCAAAATAAATAAAAGTGGAGCCAATACAGAGCCTTGTGGGACACCAAGTTCCACCTGTTGCGCTTCTGATTGCACGCCACTATATTTAACAATCATTCTTCAATCAGTTACATATGATTCAATCCATCTCAGCATTATTCCACGGATGCCCAAATTGTGTAGTTTCGCAGCTAGGAATTCCTTATTTATAGTCCCAAGATACATTCCTTCATCAATGTTTCGATAAACGTGATTCAAACAACGACATGTAGAGTTTGCGTTTGTCGGATAATTTTAACTCCATAATTTCGATACAGAAATTGGTAAAACATCAACGTTTTACCACCGCACAATTTTCCGTAAAATAGCATTTTCTCTTAAATGTAAATTATTTTGCCGGGACAAAAATAAAGGACTACCAAAACAACAGGGGCGGCTCGTCAATAAGTGCGCCCGTGCGCGCGCACTGCCTAAGAAAGCCAAGCACTAAGCAAAAATAAAATTTATATAAAAAAAATATTTAACTGATATCAAGAAAACTTGTATATAAGAATGCTGAATGGGAAAGACTTCAAGCGCGACCGGAGCGTGCACCCACTCCTACTGATTGAAATGGTCTACCGTGTGTATTCGTTCGGCGCTCTCTCTGCCGCTCTCGTTAAATGGATTTTCCCTGTGCGGATCGATCGGGAATATTCGGTTAGTCGCCCGATGAGAGGACGTCGCCGTGCGCTATCTGAATACACACTTCAATAATTTAATATAATTGTTTTAGAGTTTTTTGACGCGATTAGAGAAGTTAGAAGTTTATTGACGGTGTTGTGGGTGTTTTTTGTTGTTTTAATTTAATAATGGCTAGTAGTTCGGATTGTGTCAAACGAAGTGTTATAGTTATGGACAAAATTCTGTTGAGAACATTCTAAATAACTTTTCGACAATCGATTTCCAATTGAAATAAGAATCCCATTTAAAAACCGCGTTTTTTTTTAATATTCTTCTGGGATAAAAAGCACAAGGAAAATCGATGTGCAGCGCACACCCTATGTTAAGTCTCACGAGCCGCCACTGCAAAACAACAATATTAGCTCCATTCTACCCGCCTTATTTACAATACCTGCCATTTTTTGGCGACATATATGTAACATTTTTCAAATTTATATAATTTAAAAGTACCGGGTGTTCCACCTAAGGAGGTAATCGGCTATATCTCAGAAAGTAATAACACTAGGACTTTGGGAAAAAATATATATCGATAAAAGCGGCCAAGAGAAATTGCTGGAAATTATTCTCAAGTTCGAAAAATAACCGCTAGGGGGCGTAAGAGAACTTTCAAAATGGAAATGCCGATTTTCTCTTGATTTTTCTTAACCCTTAAACCCCCAAGGGGGGTCGCTTAAGGACCCCAAGTCCAAAATTCCTACTATAAATCTTTTATTTGAACACACTGGCAACATTGCCGCTTGGTACGTATTTGTGTTGGCGTTTGTGAGTAGGGATGGCAGAAAATATTAATAAATCGATATATCGTATCGAACGATATATCGTAATGTATATATCGATGTCGATATAAATCGAACACAATATATCGATATATACCATATTATCGATAAATCTATGAAAGGAAAGGAGACACAATAAAATATTAAATATTAAATGGTCCTTTATTCTTCAGTAATAAATATTTATTAGTTATTATATCGAACAATGTAATAAGAGTTTTGTCTTTGTCGGTTATCAGAAAACATAACATGCAGTTTTAGGTTAAGGTAACTCGGACAAAATCATTAATTGCTAATGCTAATTGAAAATGGCCATCTGAGAATTCTTTGGACACTTTCGTAAAATATTTCCAAGTAACAGATCGTAGTGCCAATGGAGCCATGATATAATAATATGCACAATCAAAATAATAAATAAATAATAAAATTAAATCAATACATGACATATTTTAAAAATAAATCGATATATTAGATATATCGATATATCGTTGCCATCCCTATTTGTGAGTATTATTCAGTATGTGACCACATTTTGCAGCGAGTGCATCGACGTTTCACGTGATTTAGGTTAGTGGGGTCCCGCCGGGTACCCCGTACGGGTATTTACGGCCCCATTTATTTTTAAAAAACGCCGTATATATTTATTCACTTTTTTATTTTTCAGAGCTATAAAATGGGTGATTTTCATAGAAAGCGACCCTTACACAACGTGAGTTGGAGGAAATAGCCGAGGACATGGATTTGGTGTCTGCAGCTGACTATGAGAGTGATACTTCTGGAGAAGACTGTTTCGGTACAGAAAATGTTTCGGAGACCGAGGATAATTTGGAAATTGGTAGTGAAGAAGATTCTGATGAAGAATTGGCAGAACAAGAAAATACTAATGAGCAGGTTAGTGGCTCATTTTACACTGCTAAGTCTGGCATGATTTAGTATAAGCAACCTTTTCTACGAACTTGCCGAATGAAAAGAAATATTCTGAATACTAAGCCTGGAATTACACAACATAGTGCCGATGCTAACACAATTTTAGAAACTTTTAATTTATTTTTAACGCCGTAAATTAAAGACATAATTTGTCTACATACAAATCAGGAAGCTTCTAGATGTTATGATATTTGGAACGGTAAGAATCCGACTAATTAGAAACAATGGACACCATTTGAACGTGACGAGCTAGACTGTTTTATGGGTGTTCTAATAAAAGCAGGCGCGCTACGATGTAGGAAAAAATCCACTAAGGAAATGTGGACCACGAATACCTCCATTCGTCGAGCATTTTTCACTGCTTCGTTGTCAAGAAATAGATTTGAAGAAATCTCAATATTCTTACGATTTGACGACAAATCTACTAGAGCAGAAAGAAGAGAGAATGACAAATTAGCTGCCATTAGAAAAGTATGGGACCTTTTTGTTACCAATTGTCAAAAGAGTTTTGAGCCATATGACCATGTTACAATTGACGAGCAGTTGGTTTGTTTCCGTGGCAAGTGCCCTTTTAGGATGTATATCAAATCAAAACCAGGTCGATACGGCATCAAAATATGGGCAGCTGCTGATGTACAAACATCTTACCTTTGCAATCTTCAGGTCTACACCGGAAAACTTCCTGGTAATTTATCAGAGAAAAACCAAGGATATAGAGTAGTATCTGACTTAGTACAACCATATCACGGTTCTGGGAGAGGAATGACTACTGACAATTTCTTCACAAGCGTTTCCTTAGCTAAATATTTATTATCCAAAAATCTTACCTTATTGGGGACTGTTCGTAAGAACAAACCTGATACTCCAGCAACCCTAAATTACACTTCCAGGCCAATTCACTCTTCTATGTTTGCTTTTACAAAGGATCCGACGATGGTTTCTTATATTCCAAAAAAGGGAAGAATGGTTCACCTTCTATCCAGCCAACATGATGAAGACAAGGTCTCTGAAGAAGATCAAAAGAAACCTATCATGATATTGGATTATAACCAAACCAAAGGAGGGGTTGATAATTCTGATAAGCTTGTGAGAGAATTTTCATGTAGTAGGAGGACAGCTCGATGGCCGTATAGGTTATTTCTCAATATTATAGACATATGTACTCTGAATGCTTATGTCATTTATATGGAGAAATATCCCGATTGGAAGAAAAAGAACAATGCCCGGCGACGTCTCTTCTTACATCAACTAAGTGATGACTTGGCTCGAAATAATATGGAAACAAGGGCACAATACACACAAAGGCAGCTCTACGAGACTGTGGGATAGCAGTATATAGTGCCACAAAAGCTGCTGATGAACCAGCGAATCAAGACAGAAAAAGAGCAAGATGTTTCCAGTGTCCCAGAAGATGTGACTAAAAGGTGAACACTAGATGCGATCGTTGCAAACAATTTGTATGTCAAAATCACAGAATAACCAAACCAAATATTGTATGTACTAAATGCGCATCGGCTTGAATCCTTCTTTAAATTTTTAATGGTCACAATGAATTATTCCTGTTTTTGTTAACTTTTTATTTTTTCTTCTAGTATTAGTTTGTTACATTTGAATTATATTTTTTATTTTCTTTTCTAGAATATCCAATAAAGTTTCATGTAATATCTAAAGTATAATTTTGTTTTTCCCTAGACTTATTTAATTTAAAAACTGAATTAAACTAATTTAAAACCACATATTTAGCTGGGATCTCTAAAAGACCCCGCATGGGTGTTTACGTTGATTTTGATGGCATGGAAATTTAAGGGTTAATAAAAATATGTTAAAAATATAAGTATAATAAGAATATAAGTATTCTTCGTATAATTATGAAACTTTATGTTAGGAATCGTTTTTTTCTATTTTCAATAATAAAGTGGTGGGAGAAGGTCAAACTTTTTTTCTTATAAACGCTGATATCTCTGCTTTGGATAAACCGATAAACCCCTTCAAAGCGTATTAAGTTTTAAAATTATTTATTGTTATAAAATTATTTATAACTTGGATTTCCTTTTATTATAGTTCAAGCAAAATATAATAATAATATTATGTTTTACAACAGGGACGTTTTACAATGTCCTAAAACTAGCGTGAGAAAGGGCAATGAGAGAAATTGAATTTTGAACATTTGTAACATAATAAATAAATAAATAAATAAATAAATATCGACTTTATTGAAAACACAAACAGAAAAAAAACAAAACAATATTAAATTATTACAGAATAAGTATGATTAGTAAACAGCACAAGAAAGAAAAATAATATTAAACACACCCTATCTGCGGTATGTTGGCGAAGTCTAGCATGGCTATTCATACTCAACCCCCACACGGCAAAAGGGTATGAAATAAAAGTTATAATAATATAAAATATAAAAAATGAAAAAAAAAATATAAAAAGAATACTCTTAGACGGCAAATACACCTAAAGATAATATAATTGAAATACATAATAATACCATTATCAAAATCAAAAGCACTCGAACAACCCCCAAGCACGCGCGGCAAATTAGTGTTAAATTTGTTTTATTGCTTGCTCAACAGTAAGTGTTTTAATTTGTATTTAAATTTATTAATATTAAATAATTTAAAATTTTTCTGTGGTGAATTGTACATTGATATTCACTGATAGATAAAGCTTCTTGTAAACATGGCAGTTTTATGTTGTGGCAATACAAAGTTTTCATTAAATCTAGTTTTCCTTGAGTGAAGATTATTGTGACGCTTAAATTTCTCTTTTAGAGAGAGTGGCAGAAGTACGCACTGCTACCACTCATTATATAAGGAACGATTCGAGGAAATTGAAGTGTTGATATATCGAAAATATTCTGACCAAGAACTTAAGGAAATAATTCGTATGCAGCAGTAATTTTTAGAATAGCGATTAACAAATTCTGCATGATCATGAAGGTATCGACGCTTCGTTAAAAGAAGGAGAAAATCCTCTCCTTTCGAATTATTTTCTAGGTAGGTTTTAGAATTTGTCACTTGTCTGTTAAACCCTTTTATTGTCAGTCTACTATCCCCCATTTTAACAATAAATCTCAACCCGCAAAATAAACTAATTACCCATCTAATTATTATTTTAAAAGAATAAAACATGTTAACATTATTTGGAACATAGTCCAGTCTAAAATTGAACAGGACTAGCGAGACCAGGCAGTCCCTAGATTAACATCATTAAAATCTCTCTTCTTAAACGCAAAATGAGCTTATAATTCAGATCAAATTTTTTAAAAAATAAATGCATCCTCCGGGGAAGACAGGATAACTGTCGCTATTGTTCAGTCTCTATACATAACCCTCTGTTAAAACAACTATTTCACATAATTGATACTTGCTTGGAGACATGTGATGTACAAAGTGACCGGTAAGTATCACCAGTTATTTTAAAATGGATACCCTCGTGGATACCCAATATAACTCACAAATTATAGACCTATTTCAGTAATCAATAACTTTGAAAAATATCTTAGGAAACGATTAGTAGAGTTTCTCGAAAAAAAGAATTTATTATATCCTACGCAATACGGCTTTAAAAACAAAAAGGTACTAAAGATACAGTCCTTGACTTAATAAGTAACATCTATTTACACCACCAGAATAGTAATAAGGCTCTGGGTGTTTTCTTGGATCTAACGAAGGCTTTTGATACCGTAGCTCATGACATTTCGTTTGATAGATTGGATGAAATTGGGTGGACTACTTACTTTTATAAAAAAATATCTCACAAACAGGACTCAACAACTCAGAAAGACTAGGCAGCATTATCATCAACTGTGCAGTAGGCTCCTATCCTGATGATGCAGCACTTTTATTAGCTGGAAAAACATGGGAGGAATTGTATACTCGGACAGATAGGGGTCTAGGGATGGTGCACCGGTGGCTTAACATAAACAAACTAGAACTTAATTTCGGAAAAACCTATTTGACCACTTTTTCTAGAACAATTGTTTATCAGCCAATATAGGAAATATTAACTATTCATAGTCAACACTGCACCAAAGAAGAAACAAGTTTTTATTGTTTCAAAATTATTAAAAAATGAAAAAAACTTAGTGTCTGGGGGTTATTGTTGATCAGAACCTCAAATGGTTTAAGCATGTAACATAGTTAACCACAAAAATTAGAGAAATGTATTATAAATTGTAGCGTTAAGGTAAATTGTAAGTAAAATGTTATTAGTTTCACTATACAATTCATTAGTAGAAGCTTTAGTGAGGCGTTGCATCATTATATGGGAATATTCGGAATATTTTGATTTATCCAATATTTTCATGTCTTACCTACATACCCAAAATATACCACAGCTATTCTTTCGTATCGCATAGGTCTACAAAACTCGGATAAACACTAATGATAATCTCTGTGTGCAAATGGTTTAGAATTGTTTATGTCAAAGATTTATTTCTTATTATGCACCTAATATGTTTAATACGGTACCAAATAATATTAAGGATATAGTAATTAAAAATAACAACTCTACCCGAAGAAAAATGAAGGGATTCATTCTTTAAAATACAGGCTATTTCATAACAGTATTTGTTCATTTGTTTAATTTAGCATTTGATTCGAGTGCTTTTATTGCTGAATGTAAATGGAAATTATTATATTATGCTATGTTGTTTTATTACTAATATTATTGGAAAAGTTTTTAATAAATTACGGGGTAAAAGAATATATTAAGCTATAAATAATAATTTTATTAGTACAGCAAACTAGACCAACCAATAAAATTCAACGGCCTTTGAAAGCTCCCTACTTTGTCCTTGGCGTGATAACATATTTAGGTATAAAGTTTGCTTGGTGACAACTTTTAGTATATTAACTATATCAGGAACACAGATACACCAAACTACATTGATGGTAATAAAAAATAAATTATTTATTTGTTCGCCTTGTAAAAATCGATTACTATTGTTCCTCTGGTCAAACTTTATGGACTAAAATACGCGAATATAGGGGGAGCCAAAAATACTTATAAGGACCAGCTATTTTGTTAATAGAAATCTCAAATTTTTTTGTCATATTTTTTTTAAATTAGCCATTGTATATTGGTGCTGAGTTTAACTTTGTCATCTTTTACCGTTATTTTTACAGAGCGAGTAAAAATTTGCTTGAATCCAAAAATATCTTTGAATAAATGTATTATACAATCCATTTCTCACGTTCTAAATAAACTTAGCCTTAGCTACCGACCAAAATGATCTTGAACCCTTATGACATTTAAAAAGTTTGTCTGTGGTCCTCTGCTTGGGTGCTTCTTTGCTTTGGTTTATCGTTGCCTTGCATTAGTTTCGAGCATTAGGAAAGATGATACGGTTTTCGGCGGTATGGTTTGACGCATAGACATCGTAACTATTAGACCGAACAATAACAAATAAACGTGTTGTCATCAATGTATTCCAGTGTAAAATAAATCAACATGCAAGCTGCTCTCCTCCACTTGGTTTGCCAGACTTAAGCCACAAAAAACGTTTTTCTGGGCTTACTCTGTTAAAAGTATTAACTTCTATGATTAACTAGATTAACATGATGTGGGAAATATATAACATTGCCTAAAACCTTGTAAAAGATCTGTAGTATGGCAACGCAGTAATAACGGATACGCCCAGATTCCATCATTTTCGTGGCCATCCGCAGCGACTCGGCAATACTCGGCATAGTGGATGTTGTTTTCCTGGAGTTTAGTCGCATGCATATGCAAAGGCAGCATAATCCCCACTCCCGGCAACACCTAGCTCCTCACAGCAAACGATTTTAGCATCACAATTTTATAGCATATATGAATGGCGTGTCGGGGATCTATAGTTACAATGCCTATGGTTTCACGCCATTGTCGGAAGAAATATTTTTTTGATTTAACAGCTCGTTCGAAATTTTTGGTAAACAAGGCTTGCCGTTAGAAGGGCACTTTTTTGAGAAAGGGATGAAAATGGTCCTTTCGGTCATTTCACTTAGCTGGTTTATAATGCATGATCTTGTGTGGTTTAGGGGGCTGTTCGGCACTACTTGGTAGTTTGTTCTGTGCCAAAATAAAGTTGCGGTCAGACGTTCCTAACGGAGGCTTAACGTTGACAGTGTACAAGTCGGGGTTTGAAGTTAAGAAAAGATCCAACAAATTAGCAAAACTATCATCCCGGTCTGGAATCCGAGTGGGTTCACCCACGAGTTGGGTGAGGCCAGAGCTGTGGTAAAGAATTTGGCTTCGCGACCTCGTTCGTCGGTTGTATTTGAGTATTTGAGCCAGTTGTTGACATTATGAACATTAAAGTCCCCAAGCACGACAACTTTAGAATTAGGATGGTGTGTTTGCAAGAAGTTGATAGTATTAGCAAGTGCGGAGAACAAGTATCTATAATGAGTATCGCTTGGCGGCCTGTAAAGGCTGTCTCTGCACTTTTGACAGAATTAAGAACCTTTCGTCCGCTCAACACCATCTATGTTAAAATATACATATCGAGAAGTGTTTCGCGATTTTGGTGACAGCGAACGGTGGCCACTCATCGATATAAAATGGATCAATGCTAGCAATTAGGCAAATTGCCAGAACAAAAATAAATTGTGAATGTGAATAATACACAATGTTTTAGCAATTACATCATAAAAGTGATATAAAAACAGAAAGTTTAAAGTGAAAAATTATGTCTCCACATGCCCCCTTCTTTTTCCATGCAAACTATAATAGTACGCCTTGTAATTTCTCTTACTGTCGCCCGTATCATATTCGAAGTTATTTCTTGGACACAGTTTGTTATTACTGCTTCAAGATGGTCAAAATCCTGAAAAGATCTATGCCCATATACTATTTGTTTTAATCGGCCCCATAAAAAGAAGTCCAGGGGTGTGGTGTCAGGCGACCTGGCTGGCCAAGGAATATTTGAACGTCGGAAATACTTCATTCAAATACCCAGTTACTGTGTTGGTACTATGGCATAGGGCTCCATCAATGTTAATAAAAAATTGTACGTCTTGTATTTAGTGGCAGTTCGACAGGAAATTGAGATAACTGGTTCCTCAAGAAGTCCAGGTAAATGGCAGCATTTATATTTTGTCGGAAAAAGTATGGTCCAACGATCCGATCATTAAAAATGCCACACCAAACATTGGTTTTAAATGAATATTGACTACGGCATTCGATTATAAAATTTGGATTGTTGTCACTCCACCACCGACAATTTTGGGAGCATACCACGCCGTTGGAAGTAAACATGGCTTCATCTGTAAATAATATTTTTCTTGCAAAAAAAGGACCAACTTCACACTCGCCTTGGATCCACGCGCAAAATAGGAAACGGGATTGAAAATCTCTGGAAAGAAGCGTATGAATGTATTTCGGTTTATATGGATGAAATTTATTTATTTTTAAAATATTACTAGCAGTAGACCTTTTGACGTCAACTGGAATAGTTTTTGACAATTTTCTTAAAGAAGTTTTCGGGTCTTCGATAGCCGCTTGCATTACATTGAGCACTAAAACCCACATTCAAAAGAATAACTTTAGATATTTTTGATGAGCCCGTTTACGGGTTATCGCCGATTTCAATCAATAATTAAAGCCAGGCTAATATATATATACCGGGTGTTGCATCGTCGAGCGGGACATAGGAAATCCCATGTAATTTTAAATGGGGTCAATTATTGGCTTCCCTAATTATTTTAGAGAAAAATTCTATTTAGGTTTATTAAAGAGCACTAAGACCCACATTCAAAAGAATAACTTTAGATATTTTTGATTAGCCCGTTTACGGGTTATCGCTGATTTCTTTTTAACTATTTCTCCTTTTTATGGCCCCGTATTTGCGGGCACCAGTCAAGGTAAAAGATGACTGTCAAATAAAGTTGTCATTTTGAAATGTGTGCTTTACTGTTATAAAAACTCGTACATCGAAAATATTAGCCATGAATTACACTTCTGAAGAAAAAATATTGATGATTAAATGGTATTATCAAGGAAATAGTTATCAAAATGTATCAGACATGTTTGCTGCTCTGTATCCGAATAGACCGATACCTGCAAAATCTACAGTCGAAAGGACTATCAAGAAATTTGAGACAAAAGGCACTGTAATAAATAACTGCAGATGTGAAGAAAGGCAGGAACAAAGAAGAGATGCAAGAATTATTAATTACCTATTAATTAGTAAAATATTGAAACATGTAAAATGTCATAATTAACCTTGTAATTGGATACTTTATTTTAGTTTTATTCAGATTAATTTGTACTCATAAATACACCTTTAATATTTTCGATGTACGAGTTTTTATAACAATAAAGCACACATTTCAAAATGACAACTTTATTTGACAGTCATCTTTTACCTTGACTGGTGCCCGCAAATACGGGGCCATAAAAAGGAGAAATAGTTAAAAAGAAATCAGCGATAACCCGTAAACGGGCTCATCAAAAATATCTAAAGTTATTCTTTTGAATATGGGTCTTAGTGCTCTTTAATAAACCTAAATAGAATTTTTCTCTAAAATAATTAGGGAAGTTAATAATTGACCCCATTTAAAATTACATGGGATTTCCTATGTCCCGCTCGACGATGCAACACCCGGTATATATATATTAGCCTGGCTTTAATTATTGACTATACCTTTCAAAGTTAATCAGAACATTTATCGGGTGTGATTGTCCCTAAAAAGGTCAAAAATAAGAAAGTTTACTAGGATGCGGTTCCACATTCACGGCCACATTGTATAACTACTAACAAAAATATTATTTTTATTCAACGGAAAAAATATGCAAGCTTTCGGCTTATTGTCTACAGTAAACAATAATTTCTCAGCGCTACAATCGATCCAAATGTCTTTTGTCGTTTAAAGAAAAGCGAAATAGATTAATTATTTTTCCTGACAGTTAAAGAATCAAAATTAATTTAGAATAAGAAAAGGGTGAATTTTTGCTGAGGCTAGTCATTTTCAGTCTTTCTCCGTGTTTAGCGTTGGTTTTTTAAATTTAAGTCTCTTGTTGTAGTCGAGTTTTTAAGACTTTAAGCAGTAGCAAAAAACTTAGAGTGACATTTTAGTATCCAATAAATGAAAAAAACCTTTCAATGTTACGTACCAATTATTTTTAAAATATTTATTTCTTCTACTCTCGCCTCAAGCAAATATCAAACGTATAAAATATGGGGAGGGGAAGTTAACCAGCTATAATAGGAACGCATTTAAAATGTGATTTAGGATTAAATAAAAATCATTGGAAAACCTCAACATAATTAATCACTAATCTATTATTTTAATCGGTCTGGCGTGGGCCTGAAACTAAGTCGGAATTAATTTTTTTTTAAACGAAAAGTCGTTTAATATCCCTTTTAAAAATTCAGGACTTGACATGGACGCATGGATATACACAGATATTCTTCATTCATTTATAAACATGTCATATGCCGTCAACATTATTAGGACCGGAGGCGTACTTAACCTGACTTCCAATAAAAACTAAAAATAGTATAATAAATTTACTAAATGAAGTGCTTATAAGTTAATTTCCACTATTTTACTGTACAGGGTGGCCCATTAATAAGGGACGACGGCTATATCTCAGGATCCGTTAATTGAACGACCCTGAGAAAAAAGAAATTGTTAGTAAATCGGCAAAAAGAAAAAGCTGGAAATTATTTGTAAGTTTCTAAGTCCACCGCTAGAGGGCGTAAATCCAACCTCGAAGTAGAAAATACTGTTTTAATCAAAATTACTTCAAGTGAACCTATATTGAAATTTTTTTTTATAACCTACTGAAGATATGACAACTTTTTTGTATTTACGTTTTTTCCCTACCTTGTCAAATAAAGGGTAAGGGGAAGGGTTAAACGTTGGTTTGAAGAAAAGTCAATAACTTTTTTTTGGAATAACCGATTTCAAATAACTTTTTTTTTTATATTAAAGCACTTATGGGCGCTTCTGCTAGAGTAATAACATTTTGAGTTCAGTTATTTTTCGTGTCGGTAGGTGGCGCTTTATGACAAGGTCGCAGATTTTTATGATTTTCTCGAAAATTTAAAATGTAATGGTATTTTTATTTTTCCCTAGAAAGAAAGGGCATGAAGAATTACAGTTACTGGTGAAAACCGCTGTCCGATATATTTATTCCTTATAGATATATCTGAAAATATATTTAAACCTAATAACCTAATACTTACAAGAAAAGTAAAATAAGCAGGACTATATAGGTTTGTTCCAACACCCAATTTTTGTATCATCCCAGAACCGTCACGAAACTGTTGGGATCGACTTTGTGCACAGGCGTTAACTTTGCATGGTTTCGTGACCGTACAAAAATAGACATGCGTTGGAACGGTTTTTGAACCGATATATGAAGCGTCTTTGTGAAACTAACCTTACTCTTAAATGTAAACAAAGTGTCAGGGTATTTTTTGAAATAGAAACTGTTTAAGGTGGTGATTTTGATATTTTATTCATTAAATTTTATTTGCTTACTTAAATATTCTTCATTTTTAACTCATAGTTCATTTAAAAACTCCAAATAATCATCAGAAAATTAACCATTCGATAGAAAATCAACGTCTCCTTCGTCATATTTACATTTTTTAATTCAAAAAATGGTTTTATCTTGTAATGTCAAAACTAGTAAACAAACAAGGAGGGAAGAATGGCGAAAATGAATAAACCAGGAGCACTTGACAAATAGACAAACGGACTAATGCGCAAGTCAGTTCAAATAGTGCATGCTTTAAACCAAGTATCGAAATGACCGGACAGAAACCGATTCGCGAACGGTCCTTGACAATGTTGGAACGCCAGCAAGGATCGTACGATAAACCGTCACGGGTTAGGTGGAACCCTTTTCTACTTCTGCGCACGAACCGGACGGTACAATGTACGGTTTTCAGGTGTGTTGGAACAAACCTATAATATATAAATAATGCTGTACGTCAAAAAATATTAGCTTAAAACGTGTTTAAGTATCGAAATATAAATTCAAAATGCCGTTAGCAAATGAAATATTTTTTTTGATTTGCTCGCGGTATATTTCGAATGCAACCATTGCTGCCAGAATATATGCTGTAAGGTATCCAGATAGGCGCAGATATACCAAACGAGTTTTTGATTAATTGGCGGTATGCTTGCGAAATTCCGGAAGTGTTCGTCGTCCTGTTTTACCTAGACGTGGTAGAGATCGAACTGAAGCAAACGTCCTAAACGTTCTAGCTTACAAAGAATATAATCCTCATGCAAATACCAGAGGCATTTCCCAGGACTTGGACATTACCCGCACTACCTTCCAACGAAATATAAAGGATCATAGGTAAGTAGGTATTATAATATCAAAAATGTTTATTAAAAATATCTATTTCAAATTTAGGCTTCATCCGTACCATGTTGTGCTTCACCAGTCTTTAACAATGCAAGATTTTGATAAAAGACTTGAATATTGTCATTATTTATTAAACATGGTAGCCAAGAATCCTAGATTCATGTCAAAAATATTATGGACAAACGAGGCTACCTTTAAAAGCGACGGACAAGTGAACTTGCACAACATACATTATTGGACTCGAGCCAATCCTCGTTGGATGCAGGAGGTCCAACGCCAGGGCAGGTGGAGTGTAAACGTTTGGTGCGGCGTACTGGGTGACATAATAATTGGCCCATTTATATTCGATTAGTCACACACCGGTGAAATTCATAAGTAATCAGAAGTAAATAAAACTGACAGCTAATTTGAGATTTGCACCGACTGCTTGGCTTCTTGGACAGCCCAGTCTCCAGGTTGTCAATAGCTAGACTTCCCTGTGGTCTAGACATCACCCGAATGGTGCAGTTTTATCATTTAAACGGAGGCAGAACCTTGACATGCGCAACAGTTTTAAGAGATTGGCAGAGTGAGAGGATACCCACTCAGCGAACTGATTCATGTGTTAGAAACCTTTCCAAATTGTATGAACAGTACTTAGGTCTTAAAACGCATCGTGCTCGTCAAAGGGAACATGACGGAGTACGTAAGGATATCTTTTTAGGTAACCTGAAAGAATTGATTGATATCGCCGTCAAAGATGCTATAATGAAAGTAAAAACTGAAGAAAATAAGATATTCTTTGAAAAGCAGAGAGAAGATGATTTTTCATGTAGTATGATTGGGTATGATTTAAAGACAACAAAAAAGAAATAAAGAAAAGAGAGCGGTATGGAAAAGATGTCAAGGCGAAGGGACAATATGAGAAAAGGGAAAGGAATTATGTTTCTGAGGCAACAGAATCAATTCCTTGGTTATATTTAGACATCTCCGAGGCTGACAACTAATAGACTGATCAACTTATATTATACCGGGTATACCAAATTAAGTGCGCACCATTGCTAACTTTTTTATTATTAGAGATACAAAGTCGGTTAAATTAGCAAAGTAGTAGCATTTTCTCTGTTAATTAAAATGGTGAAAGCAGAAAAACAATAGGACATAACGTTTCTAAATAAATAGGGAAAATGTTTTTTTTTTAAATGGCATACCCTGTATATTTTTACCGAAACGTTTGCAAATCGTATAGGGAATAAAAAAGTGCATATGCAATATTGGCCTAAAATTGAAAAAACGTTAACACAGCCATGGAAATAAAAAATGGTTTGCCTTTGGCGTTTTCATCGAGACTACCATGAAAACAAAAACGAATTTACTTATTTATTTCAGAAATTATAACTCCATTTTATTTCTAGCGGAAGAAATAAAAAAAAACTATATAAAATGTTCAAACACATCACCGTTTTGTTCAATACATTTGCGGGCATTCTTTAATACACGTTTTGTAGCTTTTAAAACTGTTCTGCCATCGATGTATGCTATATGGCCTCTAATGTTGTCTTGAAGTTCGACCGGATTCGCATATCTCGTTTCAAAGACTTTGTCCTTGACATACCCCCAAAAGTAAAAGTCTAATGGAGTTATGTCAGGAGACCTTGGGGGCCAACGTATCGGGCCATTTGTTGCCATCCACCTATCTCTGAAAAGCCTTTCTAACAATATTCTCACTTCGTGAAACTGATGAGGAGAAGCTCCATCTTGTTGCAAATAAGTTTGGTTACGGTCCTCTAAGTTCACATCATCTAATTATTCTTCTAGTAATTCTGACAACATATTAACGTATCCCCTGCCTTCCTAACAAATTGGCCCAATACTTTGACTGCCTATGAGACCACACCAAACATTAATGCTAAATCTTACTTGCGGATTTCTGGGAACAGCAATAAACAAATTCGTTCTAGACCAATAGTGCATGTTTTTACGATTAAACATACCCTATTTGAAAATTTCGCTTCATCGCTCCATACAATTTTCTTTAAAAGTTAGGATTTTGCCTACACATATCTTGTAACCATTGGCAAAAAATGAGTCTTCTTTCAGTGCCACCAGGTAATAATGTTTGCACTGGTCGGTACTTGTAAGGTACAAACTTATATTTTTTTAAAATCCTCCGAATTGTAAATAAACTGAAACCACTGTCTCTTACCAAATCTCCAGCTGAATTATTTGTGTGCGCTTTAAAATATGCCAATACATTTAGTTCTACTTGTTCACTTATTATAAACTGTTTTTTAGTCCTTTTCTTTATAAGAACTCTTTCGTTACTTCTAAATTTTCTATACAGCCTTTGAAAACACCTTCTGTCTGGTTGCTTACGTATTGCTCGAGTGCTAGTACACTATTTTTTCTGCAACCAACGCTTCTAACATATCGCAATGTTCTCAATGCGTGAACGCCATCTTCTAATATTTAAAAGCAAAAACTAGATAACTTAACGCAAGACTACGAAAATTGTTGCTTGGTTAACAATAATGGCTACCCAAAACGAAGACACTTTAGTTAATTCGTTTTTGTTTTCATGGCGGCCTCGATGAAAACGTCAAAGGGAAAGCATTTTTTATTTCCATGGCTGTGTTGATGTTTTTTCAATTTTAAGCCAATTGCATGTTGCATATGAACTTTTTTATTCCGTATACGATTTGCAAACGTTTCGGTAAAAAATATACAGGATGTGCCATTTAAAAAAAACATTTTCCTCATTTATTCAGAAACGTTATGTCCAATTGTTCTTCTGCTCTCATTTTAATTAACAGAAAAAATGCTACTACTTTGCTAATTTAACCGACTTTGTATCGCCAATAATAAAAAAGTTAGCAATGGTGCGCACTTAATTTGGTACACCCTGTATACAGTGGGTAAAAATATTTTTGATAGAAATTCGTATTTAAAAACAATTTTTATTTCTGTCAACTAACAATACAAAATCTAATTGAAGATTAACTATAATTTTTATTAAATTAAATATTCCAATGTACAGCGATTCTGCTGAAATCACAGAATCGGCGATTTCTAGGAACATATAATATATATCACCAGAAGTCATTGGAGCTTTCGATCGTGTTAATCTTCTTGAAACAGTTGCATTTATTGCTGGAGAAGTTATAAAAGCGATTAGACACAATATTTCAGAAATAACACTACCCGAAACCCTATTAGGCGATCTAGGAGACAAGCTAGACAGAAAGCTGAAGAGAAAGAGCAAGCTTTTGCCTGATATTGATGGATCCCAAGTAAAATTTGATCGTATTGCTATCGTCATAGTGGAAATGGCAAAAAAAATTTTTGGGAATTCCGAAAATATCACAAAAAAATCTCAGGCGCAAGAATGTATTGAAGCAATTAAATAGTGGAACGTAGAAACTCAAGCCAATCGATTTGATACAAAAACCAGTAATACTGGACTTTACACGGAAACTTATATTACAATAGAAAAAGACTTGAAAAGTGAGCTTATCTGCATTGAAGGGCGCCAACATAGTATGGAGATTATGCTCTCAGCTTTTTTTCCTGTATATTTGGCTTTACTGGTGGTCCAGAGACTGCGCTGTTGCACCAATTGAAGAAACTGTAAAAAGGAGTATCTACACGTGCCCTCCAAAATACACATTCTCGAGATGATTATCGAGAGCTCCTGCAACTTTCTCTTTAATTTCTTGGTTGCGGAAGTTGCAGTGAAACAATTTGAGCTCCTGGACTGATACATCATGCGAGATGGATGGCTAAGGCGAATAACGCCCTAAAAATGTGCCTCTTTCAAAACTAGTCAAGCTGACACCTGAAGAATGTGTACATTTGAAATTTTTTAATGAAGCTCCTCTTGCAGAGCTCTATATAATGATATCCAGCTTCTAGATGAACTAACTAACTTTATTGATAAAAGAATATAGTTGAGAACTGTAGCCGTTTTTAACATATCACTATTAATAATAAAGCCTTCTTACTTTCAAAAACATCTTTAAAATACAGAAAAAGGCTGCAGCTCTCTTATGAGGCATTCCTCGATATAAGTTTATAGGAAATTATATGATTATTTTGGTCTGCAGATTACGCCCTTTAAGTAGGTATGTCCTCTTAGTTATGGCACACCCTAAATAGTTTAAACGAATTTATGTCGACGTGAAGTAATATCATGCCCAGTAGGACTTGTTTCAAATATTTCAAGCTCGCTGTGGCCAGTTTTGGTTTTTCGTGAGGTACTTTTAAAACACGACCTTTATTATGATTGAAAATCAGACAAACTGCGACGGTTCACTGCTTTCTTGCCTTATACAGGAACAGGACGAGCCAATGCATAATAGAAATAAGGCTAATACGGTAGATACACAAGGGTATTCCCGCGTGAAAACTAAAACAGTTTCGGCGTCATAAATTATGCATATAACTGTAGCACACAGTAAAATAAACAATTATGTTCCACGGCAAACTTGGCTCAAGGGAGAAATTTGTGGTAAACTTGCACGCATAAAATATTTATCTTCAAAATTAATAGTGGGAAATTTTATTACACTTATTATTTTGACTAAAAAATTTGAGTTTATGAAATGTATGTAAACTGTGAAACTTTCTAAGGAAAATGAGTGGGAATGTAAAACATCGTTAACAACCAACCAATGTAACATGTAACATATGTTAACCACAATAATTTTGTGTGCTTAATCTTTATTTTTTTTTGTTTATTTTGTACGTTTTTACCTTAAGGTGTGGGGCTTGTGACAAAACCCCGTGTCGTGACACCGTGGCAAGCCTCGTCGCGTGACATCGTTGCGTATCATCATCAAGAACTTATATGTGTTCAGCTCATTTTAATGAAAATAGTCAAGACATGAAACCGACTGATGACACACGGTAAACGCGGCGATGTAAGGACATGGTGTTTTGTCACAAGTCTGGACGCACCTTTAAGGCAGTGGTTCGTCATATATTTCTAGTATCACTCTGGGTGGAATTAAGCATGCACGCTGACCAGACGTTAGGTTAAAAAATATTATTAAGAAGGGAATATTTTTGTTGAAAAAAAAACAAAATAGTACTAATGATAAAAACGCATTGCAGTGTTTTGGTCAATAATATTTCGTATTATAAATTGAAGTTTTTTATAAGCATATGCATTTATTATTACACTTTCGTAACTTTCAGTTAATAAAATATTAACGCTGTATAATTATTGGTTAAATGCAGGAATATATTTTAACATCACTTATTCTAAACATGCATAATATACAGGTTGATAGAACGTAGTAGCCATTTTAATATTTTAAACGAAACACTCTGTATGCTATAATTTTTTACACACTATAGTAGTTTCTAACCAACTTTTCTTTTTATTTTCCCGTATCTGAATGTTACGGTTCCCGGGATATTAATTAATTATTGGTATTTTGTTTTTTTTTTTGAAAAACATGAACCGCATGAATTTCTGATATATTCGAATTCAAGCACTGAAATTTGATTAAAAGTTAGATAACACGCGAAGACGAAATCTTATTTTTTTTTTGTTTTAATATGTAAATAAAATAAATGACAACATATTTTTTGTTGCCACAATTTGTTCCAAATTTAATAGCAATTACGTTTTTAAGAAATACGTCGACATAATCAAAATTTTCTTCTTTTTGCAAATTTGGAACTATGAGGAAATTGGGGATTTCGTCTATGTAATTGTCCGGCACAGAATACAATTCTGTTCTCCAAATTAGCAATTCATATTGACCCAACCTTTAGCAAAAAGGACGAATGAATGTGCTTTATTATCCAAAAGGTATTATAATAGATAAATCTTATTGACAAAGCATGATAACTTTCACACAACTGAGTTACGACACATGACTCAAAAAATTAGTAGTAAAACATCGACAGTGAATACATAACTAAGGTACAGTCAAGAGTTTATCACATGCTATAACTTCATAACTCGAGTGCTATTAATTTTAATGTTATTTATGTTTAACCATACAAATTTTTAAATAGAAATGGTAACAAAAGTACCAGCATAATACACATATAACAGTTAATAGAAATTACAATTAAGAATCTATTACGAATGATAATCTAATAAAAATAATTATTAAAAGTTTCAAGAAAGTAGGATTATAAATTATTTTATTGAAAACATTTATCAATATAATAAACTGCTTGGCCTTTAATTTCTGAAGAGACATTTAAAGGTTTTGGCTATTTCTTGTCTCCAAGCTAAGGTTATATAACTTTATGCTATTATAAATTAATAAGGCTCAGGCGAGATACTGGTAGAGTTATATTATCTGTATGTCTAATAAAATGAATCTGCTGGCTTACGGATAAGGTATGTAGTTTCTAAGATAAATGGGCATGCACGGGTTAGTGTATTATTGGAGATGAAAAGTGGATTTCAATGATCTCTAGGATGGGCACTGCATATGGCTCTTTTCTGAAGGATGGAGACAGACTGGAAAAGATACTGCGAACAGGCACCCCAGAATGGAAGGGCATATCTGAGGTGTGATTCGACATTGGCAAAATAAATGCTGCGAGCGAAGTGTACTGCCAATTCCTGAGAGGTAATACGAATTGAGTAGCAGCCAATTATTTAGTTTTAAAATTTGTTGCTAAACTTTAAGCTGTCGCCCCAAAAAACCTGGAGTTGTCAACAGAAGTGATAGAGCGATTACCTATCTCGATGTTATTTACCGTACAGTTAAATCCAATCATGTGAGTCTTCGAAATATTCAGATATAGACGATTTAAATCTAATATAACGTTTGACAAAGCATTTATTTTTTTTTGAATACCTAATTTGACTTTTATTATTATTATTGCGATTAAGCAGCGTTGGAAATTCCAGCAAGGTAGCGCCATTCTTCCATCAGGCAGGTACGGATTTAAAACTAAAACCTCTTTTCATTTGATAAATGAAAAGAACAAGCAGTTTGGAGTATTCTCTCATAATCTGTCTATCGATGAGGAAATGTTTTTATGGACGACTTATTTCTAAGATTTACATAAAGGGAAAACTAATTAGGTTTGGCTTCCAACTTTGGTCACTATGTAGTTTCAATGGTTTTTTGTACAAATTCATACCTTATGGTGGAATAACAAGCACTTAAGAAAATGAGCTGGAACTGGGAGAAAACGTTGTACTGGAATTATTGTCAGTTGTTCAGCAACCATATCGTCATCGCGTATTATCTTACAACTTCTCCTGTTCTTACAAGTTATTTAATCATAATCATCCACCCCAAGTTTCAAATGAATGCCTCCGTGCGTTTTCGAAATATTAGTAAACTTATGGTTATATTAGATCAACTTAAACACCCTGTATCTTGAAAATCACGAACTTACGAACATATACAAAGCTCTAATGAGTGAAATATCACACAATTAAAGTCTTATGCAGTCATGTACTAAAATTAACTTTTAAATCACTCTTTATCACGTATAGTCTATGGCCAAACCCAGGCCCGCGGGCCACGAAGTGGCCCGCCAAGACATTTGAATTTGCCCGCCCGAACTTCGGTCGGCTAGCTAGCCGGCTCGCGATGGCACTGCTTCCACTTGATTGGTTGGTTAAAACGTTCTGAAATTTTTGGTCGAAAAACAATCATTGCCAGCAGAGAGAGCTCTACTTGAAAATTCATTATGGCTGTGTGATCTTGCATTTTTAATTGATACATTACAGTACCTTAATGTCCTTAACCTTAAATTGCAAGGAAAAGATTGTTCTCTTCCAACAATGTTCAACTTGATCAATGGCTTCAAAGGGAAGTTGGACTTGTTTGCAGCAAACTTAGAGAGAAATAAAATCGACCATTTTCCCAAATTTGCTAGTGTAAAAGAAGAATTAAAGATCACTGCCCTTGATATCCCAAAGTACCTATCAAAAATAAAGTGTTTAATAGAGTCTTTTGAAAACAGATTCCAGGATTTTGAATTAGACAAGAGAAATATTCGGCTGTTTATAAACCCATTTGCCATCAGTTCTACTAACCTGCTTCAATATCCAGCAAACATTCAGCTTGAAGTGACAAATATTCAAAACCACACTGCCCTGAAACAAATTTTCTACGAAAATGTAACTTCATAGCAACTAACAGAAAATTTTGTAAGTTTTTGGAAAAGCGTTTCTAGTGAAGATTTTCCAACATTGCGCGACCTTGCTATACAAATTTTAAACAGGTTTGGTTCCACCTATGTGTGTGAAAATACATTTTCAACTTTATCATACATCAAAAATAAATATCGCACATCTCTCACTGCAAAACACATTTCTGATTTAATTGTTCTATCAACATAAGACTTAAAACCAAATATCGACAAATTAATATCAGGAAAACCTCTTCACAGCTCACATTAAAAAATAGAAATAATGTTTTCATTATTATGTTACTTAATTTCATTTACCAATAAAGTAAATTAAAGCATATTTTGTCTTTTTGTGTATAATGTGGTATTTGTATAATAAACTTTATGTGTACCTATATAAAACCTTTGTATAAATATGGTATTTGGCCCAGCGCCGCCGCAGTCTATGAAATTTTGCCCACCCGGAAAATCTATTGGCCAGCCTTGAGTCGTAGCACATGGCATTCCTATATCTGTATATTTATTTGCAATAAAACTGTCATTATTTTTTGTATTTTAAGATATTTTTTAACATTTGACCTCCATATACCCTAAAAAAAATTCAAAATCACAAAATAATTTCCGTGCCGTTTTCTATTTATAAGTATATTTCCCCTTGGACGCCAAAACCGTTTTGGTTTCATAAATTATGTGCATATTATTTCTGTAGTGGAATTACCAATTTTCCTCTAGAAAAAGTTTACCCTCGGGAAAAGTTTCAGTTTGGCCCACGGGTAATGGGTATAAAACATTGGTTCATAAAATTATTATAGAACTGTGGTAAAATAAAATTTACTACAGTGTGCATGCTAGAAACTGAAGTAAGTTAAAAAGTTAGTGGTTTATTTGATTTTCAATATTACTATACTCTGTCTGGAATTGGGAAAGCAAATATTGTAATATTAATTCTTAGAAGTGCAGTAAAATCTCTCGATCACCATCGGGGTATCAAATATTGGTCGGTTAACAGGGATGATCGGTTAATAGAGAAAAATTAAAACAATTGGTCTGCATTTTATTGTGTTTGTATATTAATAATCATCTGCATATATGTAAATAGTTTTATATATTTTTGTTAAATTTTTCAGAACTAAAATTAAGGGAGATGAAGCGAATATCGTTGGTCTAATTCTAATACCCCGTATCTGCAAAAAATTCAAATTTAGCTTTTTCGCGCCATTCGGTTGCATGTTTGCTCTGTCATGAGTTGAAATACACCATATTGGCCTTGGAAATTATTGGCGCGAAAGATTTGACCATTCTAATAACCCGTATTGCAGCGCTGCCAAATATACAAAATAATATCCCGTATCGTTCAGTTCACGTTTAGTTTGCACGTGTAAAGGTTACCTGGTCTGTTCTTTGTTACAAAAAACGCATTTTGTTAAGAAATGTCATCGTTTAAGGTAAGGACACTGTTAAATAATGTTTTTTAATATATATTTTACAAACGTGCAAAATTTTTATGTTATATTTTTAAAGTTTACAATAGAAAATAATTAATTTTTATTTAATGTTTACGATACGGGTTATTACTTTTTAAATGTTGCCGTTTAAATTAAAAATGTAATGTCCGATACGGGTTATTTTTAAATTAGGTAAACTTTTTTTTAGCATTTGAATTTTTCCCGGGGAAGCAAAATGGTAGAGCTGAGTTTAGGCTTGGAAAAAAATATACCGAAAAGTAGTGAAAATATGCCACCTGTGGCAAATCCTTCCGGTTTCGAAATTGACGACATGATTTTTGAATCCGACGATAGGCTTTTGGAGGCTTGTGAGGTCGCAATAAATCGGTTAAACGAGACTGACGTGAGCATTAAAGATGGTAGGTACATTTTTTTATTTGGTTTGGTTACCTTCGTAGTAGGTATTTAAAATTCTTTTTTTTAGATAATTTTGGAACAAATTCAACTATTCAGACTGTTAATAGTAGTGGACAAATTAATGACTCTACCGAAGATTCATACAAGGTACAAAATAGGATCGTCGCAAATGAATGTTTAAGCACTTCTGAAGGTATGTAATGTGGTAAAAATGTCCGTAAAGCATTAATACGCCTTGCGACGACTATTTAAATGTAGCTCTACTACGAATGAATCCGAAATTATAATTTTAAAAAACCTGCAATAGGCGTGGAAACGGCATAGTATTCGCGTTTTATGCCTATTGTTTATTCTATTGTGCCACTTTGTTAGCTCGTGTCATAGCTATCATAAAACGTTTATAAAATAATCTCCCTTTTCTTTTCAGCACATATTTTGGACAAGTACACAACTGGGACTTTTAATTACTTTTTACGAAAAATTGATAACTCAAAGTTAAAGGTATGCAAAAAAATGTTCCTAGGGACAATGGGTCTAAAAGAGGATATGGTTCAGGATTGGATTAAAAAAACTGAACATGGTATTAATGTCACTAGTAAACCGCCTAGGGAAGATACAAAAATAAGTGTTGAAAAACGTAAAAAATTGAGGGAGTTTTTTGATAGTTTGTCTAAGATGCCCTCACATTATTGTCGAAGAGATTCTACTAAATTGTACTTGGAACAGTTTTTTCAAACCAAGCAAGCGCTTTACAGAGAGTACAAAAATTACTGCGACGAGAACGGGTTTGCCAATCTGATTTTAAGCAACCCTGTTTTTGATCAAACCTTTTCTGAATTAAATTTAGCTTTGTACCAACCAAAAAAAGATAGGTGTGATGTTTGTTGCGGATTCGAAACGAAAAATATCAGTGAAGTCGAGTATCAAAAGCATTTGAAGAAAAAAGAACGCGCAAGGCAAGAAAAAGCACAAGACAAGGAACTCGCGAAGCAGGGAAAGGTATACACATTTTGTATGGATTTGCAGGCAGTAAAAATTTGCCCAGTGGTCAATGCAAGCAAAATCTATTACAAGACAAAGTTAGCCGTACATAATTTTACAATTTATGACATGGATACTCACGTTTGCCGAAATTATTGGTTTAACGAAACCGAGGGTAATTTATGTGCACCGACCTTCACTAATTTTATACTTGATTTTATTAAAGATAAATGCACTAAGAATATCCCCATAATTTTGTACTCAGATGGCTGTTGCTATCAAAATCGTAATTGTACTCTTTCAAACGCACTTCTAAATTATTCTATTAAACAAAAAATACTCATTGAACAGAAATATTTAGAGAAAGGTCACACTCAGATGGAGTGTGACTCCGTCCACTCACTTATAGAACGTAACTTAAAAAGTCGAAACATTGAGTTACCAAGTGACTATGGTAAATTAACCAAAGAAGCTAGAACTAAGCCATTCCCATTAGAGGTAGTTGATGTGAACCCATGATTTTTTTTTTGGATTATGCAGACGAGAAAACGTGGACCTATAACTCAATAAGACCAGGAAGAAAGGTGAACGATCCGACCGTGACTGACTTGCGCCATTTAAAATATAATTTTGAGAAAAAAGTAATCGAATATAAGATAGACTTTAATGATGAATTTCAGACTTTTCCAGCGCGATCCCTCAAATATCCCGAAATCGAGTACAAGACGCTTCATCAACGCAGACTAAAAATCAAGGAAATAAAGTGGAAACATCTACAAGAAATCAAATGCGTATTGTCTAAAGACTGCCATACCTTTTATGATAATTTGCCGCATTAGAAATATTTAAGATGTGACATTAAGTTGTTAACAGTTAAATTTTTACTATTACCTATTACCTGTCACCTATTATTATAATATCCCGTATCGTAACATTGTTTATTTTTTTTATGTTGTAATAACCCGTATCTGACCTAATTAAGTAAAAAACAATTTTAGAAAAAAAGTGACTTTTATTTTATCATTTAGTAGTGAAATTGTAACATAAAAAAAGTTTTGTAATTTTTTGAATCATATTTAGCCTTTATAAACTAAAAAAAGCTTCCCCTGTAAAATTCCGATCTAAGCAGTTACGGGGTATTAGAATTAGACCAACGATATGTATACTGCACGTGCATATAATATAATATATATTATACAATGAACTGTATGTTTGCTTTGAAATTCTTATTTTTTAACAATCAGAAATTAATGCTTGCGTCATGTTTTTTACTTTATTTTTATAGAATTTAGATTCACATTTTAATATTGAAATAATTGCAGACTTGTCAAAATTGTAAACATTTTTAAAAAAGTCTCTCACACAAGTTCAGGCTTCAGATAGGCTTGATATTTTCGAGACTGGAGCAAGTTTAGATTCCTCTTCCTCTGTCTAAGAGTTGGGAGTAGCTTCATCTGTTTCCTGGATCTTTTCAATACACTCGATGATAGTCAATTCTGCACATTATCAAGGCGTGGGTTATGATAATATTACTTTCGATTTCTTGAAGAGGACAACCACTGTCTAAACATGTTAAAAGCCCCTTAATAGGGTGACTTCTGTAGAGCATTTTAAAATAGTGCCTTGGTCCAATGGTTGGCGATGTGTAGTATTGGATGGAAGAAAAATAACTTTAACATTATCCAGTGTAATTTTAGGATGATACGTTGCATTATCCAGAAACAATACCAGTATTCTATTCTGCATCTTTATCTTAGTATCAAATATGTGAAGCTATGTTGTTATGATGTCTGCTGTATCCACGCTTTATTATTCTAGACTCATAAGAGACGTAACTTATCGATATGTGCGATCAAAATTTTTACTTTCGTCTATTATAAATGGTTCTTCTTTCTCACCTTCTATATTCAAACAGAACAGAACTGTAAATCGTTGTTTTGCTGTTTTTTTCAGGTCGCTCGTCATCTCTCAGTGCAAATGTTTTGGTTGGCAATACACGATAGTAAAGACATGTCTCATCTGCATTAAGTGCATCCCTTGAAGCAAAATCCTTTAAAATGGCAAATAGCCTTTCTTTACAAGAGGTTACGTCTTTGATATTGATATCGGCTGATTCGCCACATATTTTCTTGAAGATATATATATGATGTCGACAGTTGAATCAAATGTAGTACGTTGTAAATTTTAAACAAATTTTAATAATTTTAATTTATTGTTGTTATGTTAGACCATCTATGGATTTTATTGTGTTTAAACTAAACTAGAAGCTTCATTTTTTGTAATGCTGTATATATATCTCCTGAAAAACAATGCGACAACATCAACTATGAACAAACTCATCTAAGATACCCTGAAGATGGAAATAAACATTTCCGAAAGCTCGGTTTAACTTAAAAGAGTGCACTTTCATTTGCTGCTTCCCCACAAAAAGACTTGTTGTTCCTAACTAGTCCAGCAACGACTACCCTTCTTTATATATTTATATATATATATAGATTTAATATGGGATCAAGTGAAGGCTCTATGGCTAGAAAAAATGCAACATATAAAATTAGTGATGTTCAGAAGTATTTTGAGGAAGCACTTAAGGAAATCAATGCAGACGAGCAGTAGCGGAAATCAATAGAACACGTAACTAAAGAAGACTAGAAAATGTGGGACCTAGATGGTATAATTGAAGAGCCTGTCCAGCCAGTTGTTATTAACTTGCAGGCAGACGACAGTTCGTCAGATCTTCCACTTATGACGAAAATACCTAATTAATAAAACTGGCATGTTGTTTTGTTTATAAACGTCTGTATAGGAATGCTTTTTGGTTTGTAATCATTTATGTAATATCGTTAAAATTTATAGTGAACCAATTGAATTTACGTCATACATATAAGTGTACCGGGCGATTTAATAAGAAAGGAGCCTAAAGAAACGTACTACTTTGCGCACTGTCGTGGAAAATGCCTTATCTTTATTTTAAGAAAAATGAGAAAATTAAGCGAACGTGAAAGAATTGAAATCTTGTGCATGATTGGTTTCGGAGATAGGTTGCGCACTCAAGCAGAAGTGGTTCACTTGTTTTATGCAACTTACCCTGTTGGGCCGGATATTATCCAAAGCATGGTAAGCAGAGTTGAGGAAAAGTTGTGGTAATTTGGGCGTGTTCGAGATATTAAGAAGATCTGGTCGACCCTTAATAACTGGAGAAGATGAGCCTAACGTTCTGCTAACAGTGCAAGATAATCCTCAAACACCAATTACGGAAACGGCTTCTAGTGTTCATTTGGCGCGATCTACTGTGCATTAAGTACTCAAGAAGGCAAAGTTCTATCGCTTCAAGATATTCGTAGTTGAATAGGTAGAAGAGAAACGATTGAGTGGACACCCAAATCGCCGAATTGAACTCCTCTTGATTTTTTTTGTGGGGATATATTAATAGTAAAGTATACGTGAATCGTTCAGCGAATTTAAAAGATTTAAAAACATGAATACACCAAAGAATTTGAAACATTAACGCAAATATCATCGACAACGTTCAAAAAGGATGTTGGGGAAACGTTCAGTTATCTGGTTGCATAATTTAATATACTTAGACAAGTATAAATTCAAAGTAGAGGAAGTACGGCAACGCCGCTGTTTACAATCTTGTAATGTATCTACGGTGCTTCGAGGCGAAAAATCCGCATATAAACAAGACAAGACAGTTGTGTTTTAAAACATATAACCAATAACATTTTCCTGGAATATCCGCCGCCTACGGCACTCAGACTAAATTCTCAGAAAGCAAGCATCTAGCGTCGCTGAAGGCGAAATAAGCCTACGTGATTGAGGCAGGGGTAAAACAGCATGACAAAATGTTACTGGGTGCGAGAAAGAGGGTGATATATCGCAGGTAGGACTTGACGTGTTTGAGCTTTTTGGGCAGTCAGTAGAGATCTGTATCAGTGGTCGCAAAAAGCACACGGCCATGAAATAGTTGGAAAGCTCGCAGATTAAATGCCGAGTGTGTAGCTAATGTGATTAGTACATCCCAACTCTAGTTCCGTTTATCTGTTGAAATAACTCAGTCAATTTGCCGTGTTAGTCCCCAAAGGTGTATTAACGTAGTTCTTATACCACGACGCGAGTCCAGTTCAACTGTTGTAAAACAAGTTCGTAGATGCGATAAAGTCTCGATAGTTTAAAGCTATAGTAGTGCATCCCGATATTATTGTTTCTTTAGTGATGTAATGTTAGTGACGTAAAAATGTATAGCTGTTTTAATGCAGTAAGTAGTTACCATACTATGTTGTAAAAGTAAAAAGCATTTGCTGCTACCCACAACGGATGTGAAGATGAGTAAATGAAATACCAGAAGTAAATAGATATATTTTGTGTAAAAAAAAAGCCTTTTATTATAACTGACATATTTTGAACCAAGCCACCTATGAGGAATACAGTAAACAATTTATGTTTGGCGCAAGCATATAATGGCGGCGTCAACAAAGGATTTACTAATTACCTTGGCTATTGTCAGGTTGCCAACGGTGCACAATTCGAACATTTACTTTAGAGACATATTTATACAATTTAATTTTTAAGACAATTTTACTTCAAAATTTCCTTAAGTAACCACTACCTTTATTTACTTTGCCGTATGCAAAAAAGTCAGCTCTTTCTAATTCTGCAATTAGTAATTGGAGTTTCCATTTAAAATAAAACGTAGACGTCATAGCTCTTTTTTGATATACCCTGTATATTTCGCTGCAACATTAAAAAACTTTAAACTGAAAATACCAATCGACGGGTCCGAGCGTTTTTTTTTACAATATACTCTCTTACTTTTTATTGAATTTGTTCGCCACTTTACGAATGCACTGCATTATAATAAATACAATAAATATAGAGTAAAAAATAAAAAAAAAAATTACAAGTTATTTTGTTATTAAAAATTATATTTATGATTACAAAAATATACAAATTATTTGGTACTTATAATAATTATTCACTTAATATATTAATATCACTATCGCTATCATCATCTGTTCTAATTATTATTTGTGCTATATTGTTTATATGGATATAGGATTTTTCCACTTTTTCAACATGTGTAACAGAATTTGCCCAACTTTGTGAAGAAATCCTAAAAACTCCAGTTTCTATAAGCTCAAGTACACTGGAGTTAATGGTAGGGCAAAATATTGTTACGACGAATGGCAGATTTCAGTTGGTGGCAAACATGTTCGATGGGATTAAATATACAATGGTAGGGTGGTCTTAAAACTGTATGCTCTAGATTTTTTGCATAATTATCACAGAAGTATTCCATTTGTAGTTTTATACTGCGTGAAACCTCAATTAAATTTATTGCTTTTGGTGTAATCTTTCTGAAAATAAATGTCATTTTCATACATGTAGTTTTGGATTGTTGCTTTTGCGTCATTTGAGGAGGAAGTCTTGGTCAACTGCCTACTATGGTAGCTTGCATTGTCCATTACAATTAGACTATTCGGAGGTATATTTGGAATTAACTTGTTTTTAAACCAATCTTCAAATAAATCAGCAGTGGTGTCCTCATGGTAATCCAGAGAAGAATCTTTAATGTTTTTTGCAGACAGAGAAAGTCCATTTGTAATCCATCCGTCTTTAGATCCAGCATGCAAAATCGTAATTCCTTTACCTCTTTTTGATGGCGCGCTTGTTTTACACTTGCCGCTTAAGTCAACCCAACCCTTTTCCGGGGTATCATATGTGTCGAACCAGGTTTCATTCAAGTAAATAATCGGCCTTTGCTGATCTCTGTAAATCCTAATCTTTTGTAGATATTCGAAATTCGAATTCTACTGGATTCCACTAAAACTTGTCTTTCGTTAACTTTTTTGAATCTAAAACCCATGTGTTGGATGCACTTCCATAACGTTGTTCTGCCACAGATAACGCCGGGTTCATCTTTTTCAAGCCTCTTAATTAAATTATCTAAGTAGGCACGCTTTGTTCCTCGTATAACTTGTAGATATTACGCCGTATTATATCTTGATCACTTCCATCTACCTTCGAGAAAATGCCAGTATCGGTTATTTTTTTCCTTGCTAAAATTTCACAGTTTTCCATAAAGTTGATGTTGGAATTTTTGTTAATGTGGCCGTTTCTTCTTACGCTGCTTGCTTGCTGACCGCACGTTCAATGGGAGTTGAATAAGCATTGTTCATAACTTCCTTAGTTTCCACAAAAAAGTGTTTTCTGCTTTTCGACGGGGTTATCTCCTGAGGTACATTGGCTAGCACATATTTTCCATGACTCACACACGATTAAGCAAACGATGTATTACACACTAACTAGAGTGGCTATTTATACAGTCTTTAGAACATAATTTGTTTTATGGGATTAAGCCTCTCATTTTGAATCAGTTAAAAATCGGTTTAAAATCACCAAACTATTACTTTAATAATGAAATTACGTCTTCCGGATTTGCAGTTTACTTTAAGACATTTTTATGTACGAACCATAATTTACCTGCATTTATTCATTCATTCACTGTTTGTTTATGGTCACCCTTGGATAATCCCATTCAAAGGCAAAGTGTAACTTTCTTATATTTCTGGACAGGCTTTACCTTTCTTGTTTTTTACATCTAATAGTTAATACTAGATACGAGATACAAGAAGCAATCTTCGGAAAAACATTTCTTCTCGATAATAATTTTGGATTTTTTCTTGGATTTCTGGACAGGCTTTACCTAAGTTATTATGCAAGTAGTGGTTGGCTCAGTATTTGCCGCAGTCCGGTATAGTACAAATTCTTATTTTAAATCATTATTATATTACCCTCTTTGTCCAGACTAATTTTAAACAATTTAAAAGTCCTTCGAAAGAGTGGAACAAGTTTAGTCGCTTTTCTGGCATTAATATAAACAGGAAAATAGGCTCTATTGGACCAAATGTCGGTTTCTTTTACATCAGATATATTGAACATTTTTTTTTCCGTAAATTAAATAAAAATAAACCGTTCTTTTCATGTTTCTTAAATTTATCTCGAGGCTCTTGGATATGATGAACGATTTATTATTTGATCTAAAACAGCTCTTATTTTATAATTAAGAATTTAGATTTTACTGTATAAAGAGAGATAAATTAAAAATTTAAACGACTTCAGGGTAAATTTTGTAGGTATTAAATAAACGAAATGTCAACCAACCCTATACTGGTATTTGACTTACAGCGAAATGTTACCGAAGCCACGGAAATAATTAATAATCCCAGTTCTTTATGAATTATACAATTTCTTGCAAAACAGTTTTACTTGGTAGAAAAATTTAATTGCCTTATTTTACTTTTGTACAGAATGAGTTTTGTAACAAGATGATATTTCGTAACCGGTTTGAAATATGTTCATGAAACCTTGGTGGGGCAACAGGGAGATGAAAGGACATATTCAACCATATTTTTTATATTTACCTCTTTCTCTGTTTTTGGAGATGGAGGGTAGCTTTGGAATTCTAAATCGTATAATGAGATATTGTAATTAAAACTCGAAATTACGTAGACTAAATACAATATTACAATAGCAACAGTACAATTAAATACTTAAAGTTAATAGTGGATTGTTAAATAAATCTGAGTAAATTGTACAGGGTGTCCCACTAAGGCCGACAAGGTACGATGCTATGAAAGCCATAAACCTTACGGCTTCAGGAAAACAAATTTATTAACTAAATCGACCAAAAGAAATTGCTGGAAAATATTTTCAAGATTCCAATATTACCGCTAGGGGCACAGTTATTGGGATATATCTAAAAAGTCAATTTTTATCAGATAATCGTTATGTTAAGGTACCGTTTTAATGACGGAAATAAAAAGTTCGTTAATTTTTGCGGAAACTTGTTTCTAAGACTTTTACTGCATCTTCAAAGAAGTGGGTGGGGCAAGCTTGTGGAATTTTTTTTTTATTAAAAAAAAACGACTTTGGTCGTGGTCGCTAGTGCATACCACGTCTTCTAGGTGGCACTGTACAACAAAGATTTCGTTTTTTCAAACTTTCTTAACAAAACTAAATAGCATGATACATTTTTTTATTACTCAGCTTAGAGAGCATAGAAATAGTAATATTTCGGCGAGAACCGTGATTTCATAACTTTATTTATTTTTGAGTTATTTAGATATTACTATTTTAATTTAAAAAATTAATGTTTACTTTAGTGTACAGGATGTCCAGTTCTCGATGGTTTTACGGGGTATCTCCGTTATTGGTAAAGATAGAAGGATGCGATCTTCGCAGCACTGTGCTACTTTTTTGTGAAACAAAAGATGCCGCAATCAGAATTTTTCTTTTTTAGTCGTCCTTGTTTTGGATTTACGGGATGTTTTTTAAAATTTTACATTTTGAGACCCCCCCCCCCCCATATTTAGGTTACTCTGTAGCTTATCAAAGAGTAGAGAATATAAACAAATGTTCTTTTTGTAGTTTTTTACGTAAAATACAGTGACGTACTCAGACTTTTTTTACGTTCAATAGTTTCCGAGAAAAAGGAAAACTTGCTTTTTTTTAACTGGGTCACCCTATATATTTTTTAATAATATAATTAAGTTTATAACAAGCTTCTCAGAAATATAATACCCTATTAATTTATTAATATTTTCCGGCAAAATACCAATGCTGCCATTTACCTGGACTTCTTAAGGAACCAGTTGTCTCAATTTTCTGACGAACTGCCACTAAATATTAGACGTACAATTTGGTATCAACATGATGGAGACCCATGCCATAGTACTAACACAGTAACTGGGTATTTGAATGAAGTATTTCCGCACCGTTGCATAGGCAGACGTTCAAATATTCCATGGTCAGCCAGACCGCCTGCGATCACACCCCTGGACTTCTTTGTACGGGGCCGATTAAAAGAAATGGTGTATGGGCATAGATCTTTTCAGGATATTGACCATCAATCTTGAAGCAGTAATAACAAACTGTGTCCAAGAAATCACTCCCAATATGATGCGGGCGACAGTAAGAGAAATTACAAGGCGTACTATAGTTTGCATGGAAAAAGAAGGGGGGCATGTGGAGACATAATTTTTCACTTTAAACTATCTGTTTTTAGATTACTTTTATGATGTAATTGCTAAAATATTGTTTATTATTCACATTCAAAATTAATTTATTTTTTCTCTAAGGAAATTAATTATTAAAAAATATATGTTTTTTGTTAGTAGGCGATGGCGGGTATTTAAAGAAAAACAATTACTGATATGATAACTACCGCAGAAGAAATATATTTTCGACTCCTTAATCTAATTAGCAGTCATATTTAAGTAAAAATAATAACAATGCCTAAATTGGTATTGAGTAGAACCAATTTTATATTCAAAGTATCCCCACAAGAAAAAATCCAAAACAGACAAGTCGGGTGACCTTGGTGGCCATCTTACAGGTCCATTAGTTCCAATCCAGTGGCCTGAGAAATTATTGTTTAAGTAGGCCCTGATAATTAGCGTATTCTGAGCGGGTGCTCCATCTTGTTGCAGATGCAAGTTATTGAGCCCTGCTAAGGGCACGCCTTCTATTATTTCCGGCACAACATTTTCCAGAATTTCCAAATATTTATTTGCTTTCTAGTATAAAACATGAAACGTTAAAGCCAAACCTGCCTTGCCATTTGAGTGGAAATATTACATGCTGATTTTATTATTATTTCTGAGCAGCTTGTTATAAACTAAATTCTATTATTAAAAAATATATAGGGACCCATTTCAAAAAAAGCAAGTTTTTATTTTTGTAGGAAACTATTGAACGTAGAAAAGAATCTGAGTACGTCACTAGATTGTACGTAAAAAACTACAAGAAGAACATTTTTTTTTCTCTTTAATAAGCTACAGGGTAACCTAAATATGGAGAGGGGGGGAGGGGGGGGGGTGCAAAATGTAAAAATTTAAAAAACATTCCGTATATCGAAAACAAGGAGGACTTGAAGAATTCTGTAGCATGTTTTTCTTTCTCAAAAAAGTACCACAGTACCGCGAAAACTGCGAAATGTTGTCTACAAATTGTTTGCTACTTTTAATTGGACAGTAGTTGTTGAATTTGATTTCATACAGAATAATTTGGTTCAGCCCTTTTGCCAGACATGAGGTTGGTAATTGTGTATAACTTACTATTGGTCTAACGGGGTAACGGGTAAACCATACCGGGTGTTTCTCAAAAGACGCTCACCCCTAGAACTTTTTGTATTTATAGATATTAAAATGAAATTTTGGAATTGTGCATAAGAGATGAGTCTGCATTTATTGGCATAATTTTTGATTTGTTAGCACTTCCGGTTTAACCGGAAGTGACTTTGACTTTGGTATTTTAAATGGGGCACCCTGTATATTTTTACTTATTTGGATTCAGCATGATATTATGAGTAAAATGACATCCCACTTGTCATTTTTTAAAGCGTTAAAACATTTTTATCTACGACTATTTAATAATAGAAGCATAATGTGTTTGTTAGTACATATATAATGTGGTTCATATTACCATAGTTACTCATATTCCACAGCCGTGGAATATGAGATTTCATATTCCACGGTCCCAACAAAACAAAGTTACCTGAATTACGATAAAAACGCACCAGATCTAGTTTAAGCAGGCGTGAATGGTATTAATACCATAGCAACCGATTGACAAGTAAACGAGTCATTTTTTTCCTCAGTCATTTAAGTTTCGCTGTGACATTTTGTTGTTGATTTCAAAGTAAAATATCATGATTTCGGATTACGAAAACGAAATCCAAAGTACCCCTCCAGAAATTCGGGCTGCAGCGCATACAGCTTCCCTGGAATTACTACCAGAAAAATCACGCAAGAACTATACGCTAGCGTACGATAATTTTATAGACTGGCGACGAAAAAACAACACAAATTCTTTTTCTGAAGATACCGTGCTAGTATATTTTAAAGAATTGTCAAAAAAATACAAGTCAAGCACTTTGTGGACAAATTATTCCATGATAAAAAGTACCCTTATGTTAAAACATAATGTAAATATTGAACCTTATGGAAAAGTACGCGCTTTACTGAAAAGGCAATCTGAAGGTTACCAGCCGAAAAAAGCAGAGGCTTTTACTGGGGAAGAAATTAACAAGTTTATGGAAGAGGCACCGGATGTTAAATATCTAGCTACAAAGGTAATAATGCATTTGATTTAACACGTTGACTGCCGAAGCGATATTCGCTTATTTGACCATGAAGCCATGCCAAAAAACAAAAAAAAGTCCCAGAGGCCATTTTAGACATTGCATAAAGTAGGACAAATGAAATGGGTTCTGACGCCAATTTTTAAAAAATATCGCTTGGCGGACTCAGAATTTCAATTTTTTTCACTCGGTCCAATAGACCGAGTTGGCGTAAGACAATTTCAAGTTGGTCTACGCCGACTCGGTCTATTTTTCGGTCCGCCTACAGCTGTTGAGACTTGTTTAGGGTTTTTTTGTTGCGTCTATTCGGGCCTTGCTTTAGTTTGTTTTGAGCTGTTCACGTGTGTACATCGTTGTTTTGTTTGTGCCAACCTTATAATGTCCCGAAATTCATATAAAAAACGACCTTTGAAGGCAGCAGAGCTACAAAGTATCGCTGAAAATATAGATATAGATTTGTCTGACGAACAATCGGATTATGATTCATGTAAAGTTTAGGTTAGGTTAGTGTATAATTTTGTGATAACAAAACGATTCGTTTTTTCAGATGATTCGATTAAGGATCCCGATTTTGATAATAACGCATGTAGTTCTGATTCTGATTCGGAGGAAGAAGAAAGCATAGACGTTTCTGTAAAAGCATGTTTCCCTTCAACTTCTAATTTGTCGTCTCATGGTGAAGTAGAAGCTGACTATGAGGAGCAGCAGTCAGATCCCGAAGTTACAACCCAGGGTAATATAACAATGGAGGACCCAAATATACCTGCAAGTAATATAACAATGGAGGACTCAAATATACCTGCAAGTAATAATACATGGACTCTTCCAAAACGCAATCAGCCAAACCTAATTCCGTTTACCAAAGATGTGGGTGTAAGTCCCGAGTTCGCCGAAATGATGCAGAGAGCCAATCCAGAAGACTTTTATTTTTCATTGGTAGATGATGCGTTCTTTACTTACGTCGCAAACCAAACAAATTTGTATGCTACCCAAACAATTTGTAAAAGGGCCGATACATCTAAGCAATCACGATTACATCAATGGACTCCAACAGATAAATACGAAATCCAACGATTATTTGGTGTTATTTGCTATATGGGCATTGTAAAAATGCCGTCTATTTCATGTTATTGGAGTAAAGAAAAAATGTTTCAAGTTGCATTGCCAGCAGAATGCATGAGTCGCAACCGGTTTGAACTCCTTCTTGGCATGGTCCATTTTTCTGATAATGAAGAGAATACCTCAGATCGTTTACATAAGGTACAACCAGTGGTGGACAAAATACAAGCAAATATTCAGAGCATATATAATCCTTCAGAAGTTGTGTGTGTGGATGAATCCCTAATTCCATTTCGGGGAAGGCTTGTAATGCGACAGTATATAAAAAACAAGCGCCACAGATACGGCATCAAATTGTTCAAATTATGTAGCTATGGCGGATTTACATACAGCATGCAAATATATGCTGGTAAGAACTTAGAATTAGAAAAAAACACTCCTGCAAAAGTGGTGCTGAATCTTTGCCAGCCCATTCTAAACTGCGGACGAACACTTATCACAGACAACTGGTATACCAGTGTGGAACTAGCTTGCAAGTTGCTAGAAAACCAGACACACCTTGTAGGGACCCTTAGGAAGAACCGTAAACATTTGCCTGTAGAAGTTACTACCAAAAAATTGAAAAGTGGTGAGCATGTTATTAGAGAAAATCAGCAGGGGATATCAGTCATAAAATGGCGTGATAAGCGCGACGTTCTTTTATTGTCCACAAAACATTCCGATGCCATAGTGCCGACTACAAATCGAGTGGGTAATATTAAACTTAAACCACAAATTGTGGTAGCCTACAATGCAGGAAAATCCGCTGTTGATCTTTCAGATCAAATGACAGCGTATCAGTCCCCACTACGGAAGTCGCTAAAGTGGTATCGCAAATTAGCAATTGAAATTATTTTGAATACCGCAATGGTAAATGCTTGGGTAATGTACAAAGAAGTATCCAAGGAAAAAATTAAACTTTTAGATTTTCGCAAAAAAGTCACCTACAAGTTATGCGAGTCCCGTCCTGCAGAAATCATATTGGAACCTACACAGAAACGAAAACGGCATGAAATAGGAACGAAACCATACAATAGAAGACGACCATGCACGAAATGTTATGAAAAAGTGAAGTCCGAGAGCGGCTGGAAAATCGCAAGAAATATAAAAAGAATTAGGACTTATTGCCAAGCTTGTCCTGATGAACCCAGTTTATGTTTGGAATGTTTTAACGCAGTTCACAGGGCCTAACATAAAATTATTTATGTCATTCAATTTCAATGTTTCTATTTTAAATGATGTTTTATGGTTTTGTTAAGATCTCTTGTTCACGTAATAAAGTTCTAAAGTTTATGCAATTCATGTTTATTTTTAAAAAAAATTACATAAATCTTTAAAGGTACAACACTGTGTAGTAATTTGAGAAAAGGCAAAACTGAGTGATGCATACTTGTCCCATGCGCCAGCTCGGTCTATCACCGCGAATATTCTTCGGTGAGAACAGACCGCGGGCCCTGGGGAACTAAAAATGATCTCGGTCCAATGGACCTAGTTGGCGCGTGCGACAAATTGCATCACGGTCTAATAGGCCGCATTTTTAAAGTTAGAACCATTTAATCTCGGTCCTATAGACCGGAATGGCAGTCAACGTGTTAACACCTTTATCTAAAATAACTAAATATAATATTTTTTTATAGGTTGCATTGATAATGGGGGTAATGGGAGCTTGCCGTTCCAACGAGCTGTATAACATGAAGGTAGAACACATACAATATTATGACGGCTGTGTGCAAGTTCTTGTTCCAACGACGAAAACAAAAATTCCCAGGAATTTTACGATTACCGGAGACTATTATAATATTGTCAGAAAATATGCGGATCTTAGACCATCAAAGTGCCAAATTCTTTCTTTTTAAACTATCAAAACGGCAAATGCACAAAGCAAATAATTGGAATAAATAAATTTGGACAGATGGGTAAGACGATAGCGGAATACTTGCAACTAATAAACCCAGAAAAATATACCGGCCATTGTCTTCGCCGATCTTCAGCTCAGGCGCGGATCTAGGATTTTGTCCAGGGGGGGGGCAAAATGGAAAAGCGCCGAAGGCGCTAAAAAAATAGCGCCGCAGGCGAAAATTTTTTGGGTGCCACGCCCTTTTTTGAATCATGGTGCTTGGTTCTCAAGTGGGAAAATAAAAAATACAACACAAAATCCTCAAGAAAATCACAAAAGCAACCCCGTGCGTTTAGGAGTGGGGGAGTTAATTTTTGCGATTTTACCTATCTTCCAGAGAATTCGTTGTAAACAAACAATTTCATAAAATTTTAATTTGTTATTTATGTAATAATGCATTTGATTTGAATAATGCTGTCTAAAAAAAAAAAGAAATACAAACAATTTAATTTGAAGTAATTAATGCACTTAAATACTAAATTCCAATCATGTCCTAGGGCCAGCTTTTGCAAATCTTGAAATTACTTTCTCAACATCAATGGGAACATGCCTATGGATGTGCATTAGGGCAAGACCGAGGGGGCGGTTTTCAGTCATGGTTGCTCTTAAATATGTTTTAAGGCGCCGCAACGACGAGAATAACCTCTCAGCAGATGCATTTGTCACCGGAAGGGTTGCAAGGATTAGTACAAATTCATGTATTATAGGAAATACATCCTTATCGCAACAAGCCAATATATCCAGAGCTCTTATGGGAAGCTCTTTTCTGAAGCTCTGTTCTTGAATCCATTTCTCTCTCCACAACAACAATTCATCTTTTAGCAGAAAAGAAGCAGCGCCCTTGTCAACTTCAAGAAGCAATCCAAAGCGGTCGAGGAGGGACTTTATACTTATGTCATTTTCACCAGCAGAATTTTTGACAATATTTTCTGGAATGAAAACTGATAGCTGAAAGATGTCCAAGGTTTCGGCTGAGAATCTTTCTCGCAGATCTGTGAGAACAAAGTCTAGCAATGGTGCATAGATTGATACTCTGTAGTATTCCTCCGCTGAATTCATTTGATGGTTGGCACGATAAATTTGGCGTCCACCATGGCGAGGGATCCGAGGAATATTCAGCTCGACACCCAGTTGATCGGCTAGATTTTCTGCACGCTGCCAGATCAGATAGCCTGTACCCTCTTGGGAATTTGCGTTTGCGACAGTTTGCGTAGCTCTGTTCTGGGACCGCATCAATAAGTAATTAAAATTAACTTGCGGAACTGCGGAAGGATACCAATATTCTAGTGGTTAGCGCGTAGACTTTCAAGAGTTTAAAGTACAGAGTACAGAAGGTTTAAAAGTAGACTTTCAAGTCGTGAACCCAGGTGCAAAGCTGGTGAAGGGAATTTTTTGTTTGTTTCTTAAAGTTTATGCAAAAAAAGGAAAAAGTGGATTTATTGCAAAAAGGTTAAAAGGTAGATCTATTCTGTAACAGGTTAGAGCTTGTTATTGGTTATTGCTTGTATACATCGTGTTACCTATGTGCTTTGGTCGGTCTCAGGGGGGGGCAATTGCCCCCATTGCCCCCCCCCTGTATCCGCGCCTGCTTCAGCTACATTATATGCTGACGGAGGAGCAACTATGACAGCCCTAAAACGTCATGGAGGTTGGAAATCGGCCTGCGTAGCTGAAGGTTATATTGCTGAATCAAAAAAAACTAAAATAGACGCTGCTAATAAAATTTTAAAACAAATAAACACAAAATTATGTCCATCTACATCTACCACTGTAAATAATGTTAGCTCCGAAACTTTTTCCATTACTAATAAGAACGATATGAATATAAGTAATATTCCTGCTCCCATTCATTTTCATAATTGCTCTAATTTTACAATAAATTTCATGAAAAATTAGAAATAAGTAATTGTATTTTGTTTAATTATGGTTAACATCGTTGAATTGTATTTTTTAGTTAAGAAATACCATTAATAATAATCCTATTGTAATAAAATATGTTGCTCTGAATCCATTTTCTAACTTCTTGAATACTGAATAGTCGTAGATAAAGTATAGTATTTGACTCGCGTATAATGGCTATATTACACTCGAATCCTTAAAACACTCGCCTTCGGCTCGTGTTTTAAAATCTCGTGTAATATAGCCTTCATTATACGCTCGTTAAATAATGCACTATTATTCTCATTTTTTTAAATAGGTTAATTTATAGTCAAGTAGTTTACGAAAAATAAAATTATGTCATATTAATTGACTTTCTAAGTTTCACAAGCGTTTAAAAAATGAAATGATGTTTACTCCATTTTTCCAAATGGAACGATAGTGGTTCACTAGAATATTTAAAACGAGCATTTTTTTCCCAACAATTTGATACCATACACTCCTATGCTAATTTAAAATTAACACGAAAAAATTTGCCTTAAATCCCAATTACATATTTAAAAGCGTTATGTATTATTATTGCCGCCCTGTCCTTTCTAAAGAAAAGAAATATAAAGGCGGCTTTGAAAAACAATTGAATTGAATATTAAAACCAATATGGCTCTAATTAAAAGTTGTTCAAATGTCATTCGTTTATAAAACTTAGATTGTAAATCAGATAAAATGGTTAGTTTTACTAGAAATGAACAAACTGATATGCTCTTAATTCTTGAAGAGACCAGAAAAAATTTTTTTGAGGCCGCAAGATTGTATGCAGAGAGATTTCCAGGTCGTCGTCAGCATTATTTTTCAAAACTGGAACAAAAAATGCGTACAGAACCCAATGAGGATGCGGTCAATAACTATGTTGTAAGTGAAGAGAAAGAAATTGACGTACTATCATTAGTTAACATAAATATTACTGCCTCAGTCAGAGAAATTGCTGTTGAATGTGATATTAGTAGCTCGTCAGTATAAACGATTAAGCTTTTTGGTAGGTATGACTTTTCATCCTTTAACATTTTTATTTTCTAAATTAGATCCCCCGACCTAACTCCGCTGGACTTTTTTGCATGGGGAACCCTCAAAAACAAAGTCTTCAACGTTCCACCAGTCACCCGTGCAGAACTTGAAAATAAAGTGAGAGCAGCAATTCAAGAAATGAATGTAAACCAGTTGAGAAATGTAATGAGGGCAACTGTCGAAAAAGTGGAAAATTGTTTTCATCAACAGGGAGGACATTTCGAACATATATATATATATTATAATTAAAATCCTAGATTGATTTATTAATAATAATAAACAATTACTATCTACTATTAGTTGTTTGTTGAGAATGAATTAGTTAACTGTTTAGTTCTTTTAGTTTAGTTTTAATTAAGCCTAGTTGCCTAGATCAATTTCTTAACATCTGCGTAAGTTTTAAAATAGCATAGGAGTGTATGGTATCAAATTGTTGGGAGAAAATTGCTCGTTTCAAATGTTCATTTGGAAAAATGGAGTAAACGTCATTTCATTTTTTAAACGCTTGTGAAACCTAGACAGTCAATTAATATGACATAACTTTATTTTTCGTAAACTACTTGACTATAAATTAACCTATTTAATTGATTCATGGCCCTCTAGATTCGATACAAAAAATGAAAATAAAAATGTTATAACACGTCAAAAAATGACAAGTGGGATGTCATTTTACTCAGAATATGATGCTAAATCCAAATAAGTAAAAATATATAGGGTGTCCTATTTAAAATTCAATTCAATTCAATTCAATTCAAATAATTTATTGTGTACATTCTCTTTTTTTTTTATACAGAAACAACACAAAAGGACAAGGTACATAAAAATGATACAAACACCATGCCCTACATATTTACAATTAAAAAATTTGATCGACTACACATTAATATTAGTAATTCACTAAATATATATTATCACTTGGGTGCATTGAAGCATATATGAATATAAATTATACATAACATGAAGAATCAGAAAAACAGAAAGGCCCGGGTGAACCTGTTACATCTTATTAGAACGAATTTAAATCGACATTGCGTTTAAAACTGTCATTCGAGATCTCGGCCTTTAAACTACTCTTTAATGTCGAAATAGAGACACTTCGAAAATCCAGCAGGTTGTTACAGACCAGAGGAGCACAAAACGAAAAACTAGCCCGAAACGCAGACGTTTTGTGTCTGGGGGTATCAAAACGATAATCAATACCCCTTAAGTCTCTATTGTGCACGTCGACCCGTCTTTTTAACTTAGTGGCCAAATACTTTGGGACGCCAGAATTAAGGATTCTCTGAACGAAACAGGCATAGTGAACAAAACGAAATTCATTAAGCTTAAGCAGTTTGAGTTCACGGATATACGGTGTTACATAAGCGAACCTGGGTAGAGGCGCTATAAAGCGGACAGCATGATTAAACATCCTCTGCAGCTGGTTGCGAGCGCCATTCGTGATGCAAGAACCATAGACAACATCACAGAAGTTGAAATGGGACAACACCAAGGAAACAATAAGTGTTTTTTTCGTTTCGGAATCAAGGAGATCCCTAAATGGGAAGAGGCATTTAGGGCTAAGGTAGGCCTTCTGACAGATAAGGCCAACATGTCTGTCGAACTTGAGGTGAGAATCAATAATCAGTCCAAGATTTCTGGCTGATTTTACCGTAGGAATTGGATCACCACAAATACTCAAGGAAAGTTCACCGCAGGATTGCAAAACCTGCGGAGAACCAACCATGAGATGCACCGTTTTAGATGGATTAAGAACCAGACCACTTCTGTCAGCCCAGTCTGTCAGACTGGTCCCTCCGATGGATATTCCAACTCTTTAAGTGAGACCACATTCGTCTGCTATCACAACGACAGTCCCTAAGTACTAAAATACCAAAGTCAAGGTCACTTCCGGTTAAACCGGAAGTGCTAACAAATCAAAAATACGCCAATAAATGCAGCCTCATCTCTTATGCACAATTCCAAAATTTCATTTTAATATCTATAAATACAAAAAAGTTATAGGGATGAGCGTCTTTTGAGAAACACCCGGTATAATAGAGGGGTTGTAGAGTGTATGGTGTAAAGTCTGTATTTATTATAACCTAGGTGTTCGGTCGTATCAATCGTGATATCGAGGTTAGATTTACGGTATTTGAAAAACTTGTTTATAGGGTTGGCATTTAATATAGTGAAGCCATTGTTCAGAAAGTTTTCTACCCTCTCCACATAATTAACCCGATCTAAGACAATTATACAATTTCTCTTATCAGACTGAGTTGTTTCTTAGTTTTCAAATTTGTCAGTTGGGAATTTAGATATTTGTTGTATTGATTTACGAATTATAGTTTTTGATATTGGTTAATAGCATTGGCTACGCAGGTCCTAACCAAGTCTTAATGAGGGAAGTTATCACATGTCTCGAGCAAGATTATCTGTTTTACGCGTACAGGGTGTTAATTAATGTCATACACATATTTCCGGGGGTGATAGTACTCGTCAAAATAATAAGAAAAAAATGCAAATACATGCATGGTCTAAAACGCGTTATTTTCGTTATACAGGGTGGCAAAGTTTCAATTTTTTTCTCGTCTTTTGCGTTTTCTCTTTTATATTCTGAGATAATTGTTTCATATTTGAAACATCAACCATTTTTTAGAATCTCTACAATAAAGTATCAAAATTGTCGGTCGCAGTATACAGGGTGTAACATTTTCTTGAATCGGCCACTATTTTATCTTTCAGAACTTCGTTTTGGAGCTCCCTCTATGAATTCCGGTATGAAATTTGAATTCTCTGTTTCTTTGTTTAGCGTTCTGGATTCTTGCACTATTCTCGTATCTATGACCGTTTTCGATTTATTTGCAAAAATAGCCATCGTTGGAAATTAAGTGTAGGCGTAATAAGGCAGAATAAAAAGCTGTTTTTATTTTTATGTATTCTAAGTAAATATTTTTATTTTTATTTTAGATCAACCGACAGGGTTATAAATAATCAAATAAAAACATTACAAATTAAAAATAAATTAAAACAAAACAATTAATTAGTTAATCAAATAAAAATAAAACAAAAAATAAAATGCACGAATCACAAGTCTTCGCCTCACGGACTCTGCCAAATATTCCAGGAGTATTGCGAATGATGTAGAATGAAGCTATTATTCTGTTTCTTAAATCCTCTTCTGTCTGGACTGTGGTCTGATACACTAATGCTTTCAGGTGTCCCCAGAAAAAGAAATCCAGGCTATTCAGGTCTGGGGATCTAGGGGGCTATGGCTGAGGTCCCCCTCGACCTATCCAACGGTTGTTAAAAATTGAGAAAGTTTCTTACTTCTATGCTGAAGTGCAGTGGTGCACCACCGTGCATGAATCACATTTGGCTTCTGACAAGAATTGGTACCTCTTCTAGCAGCTCTGGGAGTTCCTCTTCAAGAAATTTACGATAATATTGTTCGTTTAGCCTTGCTGGTAGGAAAAATGGTCCTATTAAATAATCTCCAATAATGCCGGCCCACACATTTACTGAAAACTGTTTTTGGAAATTATTTTCGCTTATCGAATGCGGATTCTCTTCTGCCCGAAAATGGTTGTTGTGGAAATTGTTTATGGCATTCCTTAAGATATTTGCTTCATCGCTAAATAAAATCGTGTTTTCAAATAACGGATTTTGGGCTAGCATTTGTAGGAACCATTGGCAAAAATTAAAACGTAGTGAAAAGTAACGTGGGAGAAGAGCTTGAACCCTTTGGATATGGTAAAGATACATTAAGTTGTCTATTAAAATTTTCCAGACAAGCACAAATGAAATGTTAAGTGTTGCAGCAATTTTTCTCGTACTAGTAGCAGGATCATTTTCTACTGCATTCAGGACTGCTCCCTCGACTTCAGGAGTCCTAACCGTTCTGTTTGCTCCTGCTAAATGAGTGGATTTCTTGAAGGATCCATTTTCACTTAGTCGATTATGTAGATTTGTGAATGTCCGTGGGTCAGGCAGTATTGGATTTGGATACTTTTGTGCGTACAGTCGTCTGGTTTCATAACAATTGCCATCGGCAAGTCCATAGATTAAATGCATCTCTGCAAATTCTTGATTTGTATATTCAACCATCATTAACCAGTTCAAAACAACACCGGAAACGTCAAACAAAAAAATATTTGTTACAAAATGCCAGAAGGACAATAAACAGGATTAACAAGTGCCTATCCCAGCCTACTTTTGTCTCATATTTATTATTGCGCTATTTCGCCTAGACTCAATTTCCATCGATGGCTATTTTTGCAAATAAATTGAAAACGCTCACAGATACAAGAATAGTGCTAGAAACCAGAACGCTAAACAAAGAAATAGAGACTTCAAATTTCATACCGGAAGTCATACAGGGAGCTCCAAAAAAAAGTTCTGAAAGATAAAATTGTACCCGATTCAAGAAAATGTAACACCTTGTATACTGCGACCGACAGTTTTGATACTTTATTGTAGAGATTCTAAAAAATGGTTGATGTTTCAAATTTGAAACAATTATCACAGAATATAAGGGAGAAAACGCAAAATACGAGAAAAAAAATTGAAACTTTGCCATCCTGTATAACAAAAATAATGCGTTTTAGACCATGCATATATTTGCGTTCTTTTCTTATTTTAACGAGTACTATCACCCCCTAAAATATCTGCATGACATTAATTAACACTCTGTACAATAGATTTATTATTTATTGGTTAAAAACAGATTTAATTGTGTAAATTTGGTTATACAGATGCAAGTAGGTATTAAAAGCTATTCAAAAATCCGTCATTTCACAAAATTACTTTTTTAAGAACTTTTAATGGTATGTATTTTGAAATCAATGGGAATCCAAGCACAAATAATTATCAACTTTTGTTAGGCCTTTAATTTATTTTTTCACGAATAATTTAACTTGCGAGACGTATTTTAAAAATTTTTATGATAATTTTTGTAATACGTGAGAAGAATAACATAAAAATAATATTTGCAAGATTGGTCCCAAAAGAAAAAGCAAAAATACAAAAGCCGGTGGGATCACGTATTTGGTGAAAAGGGGACGTGCGATAATTTTTTTTCTTGATTGTCGATTTTAACTTAAAACCTTGTTTGCCGTTTTACTTGGCCAAAAAGCGTAAGAAAACGGATAACCTAAAACAAGAAAAGAAAACTAAATTGGAAAGATTACTTTTTTATTTAAATAATTTCCATTATTTTTCGTAATATAAAAATTATGAAAAAAGTTTATGTATTCATATAATATATAATACAAAATCAAATACCGTGAAACAAATAGCGAATGGGCTTGCAAGATCATTCTTTGAAAAAACTAAAATTACATTTTCTGATATTTTTTTGTTGTTTTTTTATACAGGGCTGCCCAGAAGTCCGGAATAAAATTAATATAAAAAAAAATAAAAATAAAAATATAACGAAGCAAAACAAAACACAACAAGAAGGTGGTTTAACGTGGCAAATGCTGGAATTGTCCTCCACCCTCTACTTGGCATGCTCCCAGACGATGGTAAAATCCGTCGACGGAATTTCGAATGGCTTCAGCCGGTACGTTATGTTCCTCCAATCTAATTTTGTTTTTCAAATCCTCAATATTATTTGGCCTATTTTGGTAAACTTTTTCTTTTAAATATCCCCAAAGAAAATAGTCTAGAGGCGTGAAGTCTGGGGACATCGGTGGCCATTCAATTGTACAACGTCGTCCAATTCAGCGACCTGGAAATATCTGATCTAAATATCTTCTCACATTGACACCAAAATGCGGGAGAGCACCATCTTGCTGAAACCAAATTATTTCATTAGGTATATCTGGATCTACTTTGTTGCAGCTATGAGGTTTCCTTTTACAAAGAATGGCCCTAGAATTCGGTTATTAATGATACCTGCTCATACATTTATTTTCTGTGGCCGCTGAGTATACTATTTCAAGAGCATTGATAACTGCGAGATAATTTTATTACGGATTTAAGGCAGAGGGTGGGCAAGGGCCTAGCGACACCTAAAGCACCGGTTCCCGTCAGATCACCGAAGTTGAGCGGTGTCGAGCGCGGTTAGTACTCGGATGGGTGACCGCTTGGGAAACACCGCGTGCTCTTGTCTTAGGGAAGAGTGTAAAATAAATCGACATCAATACCATCCTATTCACGCCGGACAGGCCGGATGAGATCGGATATCTCGTAGGATGAAGGTGCCGTTTCACACTCCTCAGTCGATAGACCGCACGATTAAAAACCGTACGGTCGATGACCGGTTCAAGATGGCCTCAGATACGCCGACGAACCGTAAAATAGTAAAATAAAAAAAAAAAAAAGGCAGAGGGTTCCTAAAAGTAACGTGCTTGAGCAAGTTGTAATAATATTTTGAGTTATTTATCATTACTCGAGGGGAATTCGGTAAGAAAATTTAATGACATTTTAAATTGTAACAACTACAGAAGTGTCATTTTCCATGATAACGTATAATGACATAAGTGATAACCATCTATGGGCTTGGAATACTTTTCCGAACTAAGAACCTCTTTACACCGAATACACCCCAACAACTTTTGATATTCTATAAAACCCAAATTCGACCATCGCTGAAGTACTGCTAGCATATTTGGGGCACTGCTCCTGAACCTACTCTAAGATTGCTGGATCCATTCAAAGAAGAGCCATTTGCGTAATCGGTGACCATGATCTGACAAACAACCTGGAAAGTCTTGAACATCGAAGGCAGGTTGGCGACTTGAGTCTATTTTACCAATATTTTCATGGCAAGTGCTCAACTGAGGTTGCCGCTTGAGCGATGCATGGTGCAAATACACGACGAGCCACTGCATCCCACCCGTACGTGATTTAGCTTAGTATCCCTCGAACGACACTGTTTAAAAATTCTTTCCTCTGGAGAACTTCATCTTTGCATACGCACTACTCGCAGAGTGCCATGAAGGCTTAATGCTGCTGTGGTTTATCACAAAAGAACAAAAAACAACACAAAAATGGGCTTTTATTAGTGTAATGTTATTGTCATTGATACAACTGACTTGACCATAGAGTAAAAGGCCTTCGAGGAAAGCTCGGGTGCCCTGGTTAGAAACCTAAGAGTACTCGGTCCAATTTCTGGTCTGTTAAAAGTATCATTAAGGAAATGTCTATATTCCCGGGAATTATTCGTCTGTTTAAAGCCATTTTTCAAAGTCTACCGGAGAAACTTTTTTTATTGCAGGAATAATAAGATTCTTCAACAATTCCGAAAAGCTTGGTCCTGTTCAATAGGATGTGCTAGAATACCCCACACATAATAACGTTTTGAGAATTTTGAATCCTGGTATCGACACATCTTCATTTTCTTGGCTCCCAGGGTGTATTTGCCTGTTTCATTATTATTGTTATTACACCAGCCAGAATGGCATAAGAAGTATTTAATTTTCTTACTCGAAAACGGCGCATGAGTCGAGAAGGCAAGGGGAAGTTCTGCTTAGAATTAACCAATAATAAAGGAAAAATATCTGCTTCGGGAAAGAACCAGTGCCGTCTAACATTTTTAAATTTTTTTTTTAGTTGCTAAGTCCTTTTTTGGACTATCAAAACTTAGAAAATCTACGTTTCGACAGCTCGACCCCAAAAAACGTAAAAATAAGCGCATTTTTAAATATAACCGCCAATACTTTTTGTATTTTAATCACTAGTTTTTTGGAGGTATGTATAACTATCTAAAAAATTTGAAATAAGGTTTCGCGTAGTTTATTGCAAACTGAGCCCACGAAGGAGGGGGCAGATTCCTCGGACCCCCCCTTAAATATGCCACTGCCAGTGCCTAGCATATTTTGGCACATTCCTGAATCACGAGTAAGTTCCCTTAAACCAACATGACTATTTTTAGCTACTGCACCTAAACTCCAACCCGGTTTCCGTTACTTCGTCCCATATCTTCTAATCGTTGAAATGCCATATGAGATTTTTGAATGGCGGAAAACCTAATAGCCCACAATTGCGCAGCTTCGCGGTAGTTCCTTCTACATTTTTTCAGAATTAATAACATGTTTATCGTAATATCATATGATTGTTTCATAATTGCACTGAATAAAGAAATTCTATAAAACTAAAAGAATATCAGATTACTACTTTGTCAAAGTCAAAAGTGGTGTGCTAGGATACCACTATAATTAAAAGTATTGATAAACAATATTGCAGTGAGGGTAGGTACCCTAGTATAAAATGTTAGAGTTTTGTTTATTCAGAAATTCAACCAGTAGAGGAAATGTACCAATCTTCTGCTAACTTACTTACTTGTACTATCGAATTATTTAAGAAAATGAACACCTTTTCATTTGACATTACCAGATAAAATCTGGAGGGTAAAAGAGCGCCACTGATGGAAACAGAAAAATCCGGCTTAGTCACAGAAAAGCATTTGTTTACTATACTAACGTGCAGAATTTTTTTTTTTTAAGTTACAATTGCAGAAATGTTGGAAGCGGTACATTTTGAATACAGAACGAAAATGTGGCTGCAGCACTCAAATTGCTTAGGACCATTTGGACAGACAGTGTTAGGATACTACAATGTTTTGGAACTAACGGATCAATTGGATGACCAGCAAGGTCACCAGATATATCAAACACCCTTAGAAGGAAAAGGAATGAATTTTAAACAAAATTAACTGAATTATTTTAAAGTAAAGAATTATTTTAGTTTCACTACTGACCCGTTCCAAAATTAATTAAATTTAAAGTACTCTCAAATCTACGAAGTCCCTGCAATCAATTTATTTTTATGAAGCGACGCGACGCCCAGGGTGCATTAATGTTATCTTGAAAAAGTGGAAAATGATCCTACCTTTTATGAAATAAAAATATATTCATTCCTTTTCGAGATATGGGCCCTCAAAATTTTAAGTGTAGAGGTTAATTGACCGTGTTTCTGGAAAAGAAAACGTTTTCGGGTACATATAAACTATGATTGTTCGCTCTCTAGTGCGTTAAAATGACATGAAGAGCGCTGTAAATAGTCCTTTAAATTTTAATTACTAGATGTCTTTAGATAAATAATTTCTTAATATTAACTGCGAAATTTAGATTTTATAATGACTACAATATTTTACATATTATCCACTAATATATAATAATATCTTAGGTACAATTTCTTTATACATGTGTGGGTGTGTATGTTTGTTCGTATGTACGTTGTAATATCAGTTAAGAAAATGTCTTCAGCCTTATAGAAAATACGATTTTGAACCTTGCATATTGAAATGAACGTGATCAGCTTGAATAAGGATCTCGTGTTGACAGTTATTGCTTTACAAATCCTACAATATGGAATCCAGACTTTATTAATATGTTCTTTTTATGGGCCTAAGTCTGGTGCTAACATTTTATTATCTTCGGAAGTATGCATACTTTGGCACAGATAAAAAAAATCTACTTTTAAATTCAGTTTCTCACAAAACCGAGAATGCGCTAACTTTATACATATAGGGCGTTCCAGAAAATTTAGGTTTGGTTAACCGTTCAGATTTTGATAGATCTAAAGAAAATATCTGTACATTTTCATCTATCCGGGCTTAGATAAATATCTATAGACTCCAAAATGCTCGTTTTTAAACATGTCCTTAATTTAAATTTTTGTGGGATGATCAAGGTCTGCGTTCGAACAAAATTCCTAACTTAATTGATATAGAAGCTATGAATGCCTGACACACTATTGCAGGAAGCTGTAGATATAACAATAATAATTAAAAAACGTTTTACAAAACATTTTATATAAAAAAAATTTGCTTCATTCGACGGTTTTTTGGCTTTAGTGTGTGACATGACATTTGAGGAAAGGTTTTAAAGATTTACAAAGATCTTCCGAAATTCACGAGAACCTTAATTTTTTTAATTTCTTGGATATTAGCATGTTATGCTCTTTCCTAAATAACTTTCTGCATTTTTCTTAAACTGACTTCCAATGCTGATACCTGAATATCAACGGGTACATTTCTACTTCGAAAATATTCGATGATATACATTTCCTTAACTTGGCGATGTTAAAAACTAGAGAATTGCTTGGATTTATAAACTCAAAAAGTTCGCAAAGCCAAGGTTCAGTTGTCATTGGAAACAAGAGTTCAATTTAAACTAAAGGAAAGTTCGTTCCGACCAATGAAGATGCTTTTTCAAAGTCATGGGGTATGTTGTTTCCGTCGCCATTCCGCCATTTGTATTTGTATTTCTTTTTTGTTGTAAGGTTAGTGTAGTAGTTTTGTGTCGGAAAATTGGAAAAGAAAAAATGGATAGTATGGAGAGTGGAGAGTGATGACACTAATTTATCAGTTATCGGTCAGGTGTTTTGCTTACCCTAAGCGCCAGGCTTATTTTGCTTTATTAGAGTAATAATATTAAAATTATATTGAAATTTCAAGTTAGTTTCCGAAACAAAAGCTTTTTTTTTTGGGAACGAGTGAATCTTGAAAACCAGAAATCGGAAACAAGAAAATTCTAAAATTTTGTTTGTTGTAAATATACCACTGATATAAATATGACATTTGCTGTTGTGTGTTGCGTTAATTTTGTCGAGTAGTTTATACAGGATTTATCACAAAAGTTTTGACGTCAAGGTCAAAGTGTCGTAAAGTTTCTTTAGGAAGGGGGACCCGTTAGGAATATTAATGAACATAAAGTAATTTTAGTTTTAGACGATCTACCCAAATCCGAGAGATTTCCTCCATCACGCAGTACACGGGTCGGTAAAATTTCGCTTTTATCTGGGATTTGAATATAGTAAATGTAAATTCACAAAATAACATAAAAATTTTATATCACATTAGGTTTTGAAAGCACAGGATCAATGCTAAACACAAAAGATGCCAAAATTTTTATGAAATCAGTTATATTTTCTTCGTTATTGTTTCGTAACATAAAGAGCACATATTTATTACTTATGTAACAAAAACCACCAGGGCCCGTTAAAAAAATGTGTACGCGATTTATTGGCGCAATATGATTATTTGTAATATAATCAATGTTATAAAAAATTAATACCTATAATATAAACAGTCAAAGAGATCATTGTCAATTAACTGAAGCAGCTATTTTAAGCTCTATCATTGATGTTTATGTATGTGTGTGTTTAGTATTCAGGTTTAGTTCTCACTTATATGATATGATAGGAGTATCAGCGATATTAAAGTTTCATTAAATAGGAGCAACAGGAATCCAAACCCTAGAATAATAATAAAAAGTTTTATCCGACTATATAATTTTTTTTTACATTTAACGTTATAATAAACGAGAAAAGAAAAGTTTTTAAAATCCTATTCCATTGCAAATAAAAACATCCACAAAAATTGGAACACGTAAAAATATACAATAACATACATATTTCTTATCGCTAGCTTAGAGCAAAATTCAAGAAACTGTTACTGTCGCAAAAGTAAGCTTATTTACGTTAGTCACGTAGATTTGAATGTGCACGGTTTATAATCGTATTGGGTGTAAGCTCGTTCTTAGCTCTAATATGAACGCACGAACACCATTGCTTTGAGACAAGTAGTATATTTTTAAGTGCTTCAAAACACAAATTATTTTCTGTTCTCTTCATTATCTTATGAGGGGGAGATAGGTAAAAGTACTTAAGGAATCTTGGAAATAGTTTATTGTTTTTAACCAATTCGGGGAGTAGAAATATAACATTAAACTTGGAATTAAGCTATTTTTTCATAACAACTTAATGTACAGGGTGTCCACGTCCAGGTTTCGATGGTTTTACGGGATATCTCCGTTTACAGTAAAGATAGAAGGATACGGTTTTCGCAACACTTTGCTACTTTTTTGTGAAACAAAAGATGCCACAATCAGCCTGTAGCTTATCAAAGAGAAAGCTAATGTTATTTTTGTAGTTTTTTACGTAATATCCGGTGACGTACTGAGATTTTTTTTTACGTTTAATAGTTTCCGAGAAAAAAAACAAACTTGTTTTTTTCTAAATTTAGTTTATAACAAGCTTCTCAGAAATATATAATACCTTATTTTTATTTTTAATATTTAGCACGAAATTTACGTTTTATTAAAAATATATACATTTATCATTAGTAGGCCATGACGGGTATTTAAAAAAAAAGAAAAAAACACAGTCATTTATGTCATATAAAAACTTCTTTAGTTTCGGTCAGAGTATTCAAGTTCTCTAAGTTGTTTTCAAAATATCTAATTGATGGCAAAAAATCAGTTTCTCCTAATTATGGCAGAAAATGTAAACTTTGAACATAATGAAAAATACGACACGCTCGTTTGTTATGTTCATCAGGATGAAAATGCAGATGAAGCTTTAAAAGTATATTTCAATAGGTAAGAATACGCCTTTTTGTAGTATCTCTAATAAGATTTACTAAATTTCTTAAATTACTTGTAGATGTCCCTAAAAACGACAGCCGGATAAAATAATTTTTCTAAGAATGGAATCAAATTTAATTGAACACGGTTCATTTTCTAGACCTCGGCCTAAAATCTACAACAAGGAAAACCGCGAGACTGATAAAATAAATATTTTGGCTTTAATTGAAACAAATCCAACTAGTTCTTGCAGAACAGTTGAAGGTTCGGTCGGAGAAGTTAAATCAAGAGTTCAAACAATCTTAAAAAAACACAATTTTAAGCCATATAAATTCCACCCAGTACAAAACTTACATCCTGTTGATGCACAGCACTGTATAGAGTTCTGTAATTGGTATTTACAAAATATTAACAGGAAATATAATTTTGGGAGAACCGTTATATGGGCCGAAGAGGCTGATTTTACCAGTGCTGGTATATTTAATCGGCACAATACTAGGTTTTAGTCTTAGGAACATCAGAACGTAATATTTCCACTCGAACGGCAAGGCAGGTTTGGTTTTAACGTTTCATGTTTTATACTGGGAAGCAAAATAATTTATAATATATAGGGTTGGGCATAAAAAACCGGAATTTTGTTTTTATGTAATAACTTTTTTATTTATGGACCGATTTTATTAAATTTTATCTTGTTTGAGAGAGAATGGATTAAGACAGACCGCTAATCTCATGTTTTTGACATTTGTGGCTCCTCTGATGTGGTCTTGAGAACTTTCTTCCCAACATTGAAGAATTCGTTGCCGAAGATCCTCGACATTTTCAAATCTTCTTCCGTTTCTATGGACCCTAGCCTCCAAATCACTCCACAGAAAATAGTCGCAAGGATTTAAATCTGGGCAATTTGGAGGCCATTCCTGGGGTTCTAGAAATTCGGCAACGTTCTTCCTTAAATAACTAAGGGTACGGGTACTGGTGTGACACGGTGCACCATTCTAAGAACATGTTCTTATTTGACATGATCAAAAACTAATAGGTAAGATAAACATACCTGCATAAAAATATAATCGGGCGTTACATCTTCTATTTGAGGAAGCATTCGGGCTAAAACAGTTTCGCAGTAACTTTCAGAGTTTAGCCGGACCCCTTGCTCAATAAAAATTTAATTAACTTTGTAATTTCTTGAAATTCCTACAGACACCATAACATAACTACTGAATTTATTTCTTTCCCTAAATAGACGGTTGAAGGGTGTTTCCCGTTTGCGTTGTTGTTTAGGAATCCATAATCTGTCATTTTGGGCATTTTTCAACGGATTTATTGCAAAAATCTTTTCATCAGTAAACCACAAATTTTTTGAATATTTCTTCTAGCTCTAAATTTATTTAAAAGATGTCTGCATCTCAAGAATCTTCTAGCTTTGACTTCAGGAGTAAGTTTAAATAAATATTCTCGCTCAATGAATTTAAGCCCCAAATCTTCCTTTATTATCCGTTCTACAGATCTACGGGAAATGTCAATTCTCCTGGCAATTTGCGGACCGCTTAAGCTCGTACCAGGTGCTCTTTAAGGGCTAACTGCCAAATTTGAAACTAGGAGAATATTTCCCTATAATAATTTTAGATAAATCGTTACACATAATATAACAGTAGATTACTCACCGGCGTTCGTGCATTCCTTGGACGCCCACTTCGTTCGCGTCTTGCAATGGACTGTGTTAAGTTAAATTTTTTGACGAAGTCGTAAATTGTACTTTTCTTATATTGTTCAGCAGGAAAATTTCGTAAAATTTCGCTAACTTTGTATCCCCTTAAAATTAATTTTTTAAAAAACTTTATCGTCATTGAAATGACCATTATAAACAATATGACAAGAAAAGTAAGTGAAATTTTGCAACTGTCAAAAACGCATTTCGCAACGAAAAACATCGCTTGCCTTGATGTTTGTCCTCGCCGACTTGATTTTTGAAAGAAACGAAAAAAACGAAATTAACATGTTAAAACATACATGTCTTTATTTCGTCATAAATCGGCTATTTCTTAACATATTTGCATGTTCGACCTCTTGTTTTATTCAGAACTATTTAGGCTTTCAGAATCTTATATGTAAAGATATACCATGTGATTCAAAAAAGTTCCAGCAAGTTATAAAGTTTAACCAAGTTGAGGTATGTCCGCCATTTTGATTTTTCAACAAAAGTCAAAAACATGAGATCAGCGGTCTGTCTTGATCCCTCCTCTCTCAAACAAGATAAAATTCAATAAAATCGGTCCATAAATAAAAAAGTTATAATATAAAAACAAAAATCCGGTTTTTTATGCCCAACCCTATATTTGAAGGCAGCCTTAATGCAAATAAATATTTAGAAATTCTGGAAAACGTTGTGCCGGAAATAATAGAAGACGTGCCCTTACTGGGTCTTAATAACTTGCATCTGCAACAAGATGGAGCACCCGCTCACAATGCACTAATTATCAGGGCCTACTTCAACAATCTCCCAAGCCACTGGATTGGAACTAATGGACCTGTAAGATGGCCACCAAGGTCACCCCACTTGTCGGTTTTGGATTTCTTCTTGTGGGGATACCTTAAAAATAAAATTGATTTAATTCAATGCCAAACAATTGCGGATTTAAGAAATACCGCTGAAAAGACATTTAGGGAGTTACAAACGCTACCTTTTATTATTTTAAATTCATTAAGGCGAAGAAGAACTATGTGTGAAACATGTCTATGGCATAATGAAGAACAATTTTAGCAATATTTATGAGATAGTTCTAAAAATTTTCAGCTTTTGTTTCTAATGTTTTACGTAGTAAAACGGAACTTGATTTATGCATTGTTATTAGTTATACTGAAATATAACTGCTAGTTAGATTAAGAAGTCCAAAATATATTTCTTCTGCAGTAATTATCATACCAGTAATAGTTTTTTTAAATATCCGTCATGGCCTTCTAACAAAAAATGTATATGTTTTAATAAAACGTAAATTTCGTGCTTAATATCAAAAATAAAAATAAGGTATTATATATTTCTAAGAAGCTTGTTATTAACTAAATTATATCATTGAATGATATATAGGGTGACCCATTTAAAAAAAAGGAACTTTGCTTTTTTTTTCAGAAACTATTGAACGTAAAAAAGATCTGAGTACTTCACTACGTAAAAAACTACAAAAGGAGCATCAGTTTTCTCTTCGATAAGCTACGGGTAACCTAAATATGGGGGTGTCCCAAAATGTAAAATTTTCAAAAACATCCCGTATACCAAAAACAAGGAGAACTGGAAAAATTCTGATTGCGGCATCTTTTGTTTCATAAAAAGTAGCAAAGTGCTGCGAACACCGTATCCTTCTATCATTACTAATAACGGAGATACCCCGTAAAACCATCGAAAACTGGACACCCTGTATATCAAAAAAATGGAGAAAAATATGGCTAATGGCTAAACATAAATAAATGATAGCCAGAAATTAAGAAATAAAATGTTAAATAAAGATAGAAATACCCCACTAGAATCAATAATAAAGTTATCCTAGTGCAAATATTATAGTGTCCAATGGCATATTTTTGTCAAGGAGAGCTGATATCCGGTTCTTTATTCAGAGATGCGTTATTTAAGGAGGCGCTATGAGAGTATTACAATCTAACTGGCTATACCCCAGCAACATCCTCAATAAAAACATTTATCTCTTCTGACCACACATTATAAATGCCCTGATTATCATGGACATTTCACATAATTGCACTCTCATTTTAGTATACTTGTTTAACGGTTTATTCAATGCTTTATTGTAATTAATAATTAGTAAACAATAAGTAATTAATAATAATAGAAAGCAATCAAATCTAAAATAAAAATATATTTCTAAATTCTCCTTCTATGTAGATATTTAAAAGTTGTTAGATTTCAAATAAAATATTATTCTTCGAGGGTTTGGGATATCCAAATTTCAGAACCGACGAACCTTTCTGCTTTATATGCCGTAAAAAACTTTTTTAAGAAAATAAAAAAAGCTCTTTCCTAATAACACTTAATAAAAGTTTACATCTAAACTTCTGATGCCAGAACTCGTATAACTGTAACTGTCGACAAAGTAATCCTATGAAGGCAAGTCACGTCCATTTGAGTATGTAAGTCCCATAATCGTAGTCGCAGAGAGCACGGAGACATTCTCTTACCATTTCTATAATGCGCTAATGAAGAAACAGTGTTGCTTTTTTACGCGAACCTCAGCATGACAATAATTTGTTTGTTATTAAAATTCGCAATGCAATTGGAATAACTTTGATAAAATATTTTATACACCAATTGAAAATTTGTCATATGATTAAATCATCACTGTAGCTTAAGACAGCCTTCCAAGAATTTTTCTTTGATGTGACAAATTAATGAGGCTAAATGAACAGAGCACCCAACAAGCCCACGCTGGTATAACTTTGGCGTAAACACACCCCGTTTAGGTTATTGAAAGAGTGAACTTTTGAATACACAGAGTGGCAAAAAAGTCGCGCATAATGCCTGCAACTTTTAAATTACCTCGTATACTAAAAAGTGACCTTTATGAAGGTTGTTCAGTAAATTATTCCCCACATTTTTACCTGCAGGAGTTTTTTTCTGTCGTTTCTGGTTTGGTTGCCATAAGTACTAACTTACTTTTTTTAAATGGAACACCCTACACATGATTGCATATTTGAATTCTACTGGAAAGGCTCTGAACTTTTTGTATTTCAGATTTTCAAGCATCTACAAGCGTTTTCCAGATAGTGACAGCTCAAAAATGAAAAACTTCCTAATTATAATTATTCCTACCTAATACCCACTAGTTGAGTCAAGGTGTTTTCATGACCTAAGAAGTGTCAATTTTGAGTTCCTTTTTAATATTCTGTTGTCTAATTTCTAATTTGTTTACACTACGGTTCATCTGAATGAGGAACAACGAGTTAAAGTTTTAATAATGAGCGGTTACGGAAATATGAAAAGATCGCATGATCAGGTTTGTCAACTTTTCAATGAATTATATCCAAATAGGCCTCCAAAAAATCAGTCAACGGTGTGTCGAGTGGTAAGGAAGTTTCGAGAAACAGGCAGTGTTAGGGAAGTCGCTAGATCAGGTCGATCTAAAACAACAACCGGGGGAGAGAATGTTTTGGATATCATGTTCTCAATACATGAAAATCCAACACAATCATCTAAGCCCATGGCAATGGATTTTAATGTGTCTCATCAGTCAGTGAAAAATTTGTTTAAGCAGAAGAAGTTGCATCCCTACAAGGTAAAGTTGGTGCACGAGTTGAACGAGGACAATTTTGATGGAAGAGCTGAATTTTGTTAGCTTTTGATGGAAAGATGCAATAACGATAATAACTTCGCAACAAGAATCATTTTCTCGGATGAAGCTAGTTTGCATTTAAATGACATTGCTAATAGACACAATTATCGTTATTGGTCTGCTGAGAATACTCACTAGTTCCAGGAAGGTCATACTCAGAAGCCCAAAAAAGTTAATGTTTGGGCTGGCATATTGTGGAACCTTTTTTCATAGATGGTAATTTGAATGGCGAAAAATATCTGGACCTCCTCAGAAATCACATAATTTCTTCGTGCAGAATGGTTTTACCGGGTGTTAATAATGGTATAAATGAACAGGTATGGTTACAGCAAGATGCAGCACCTGTGCATTAAACGGTAAATATTAGACAACACATAAGCGAACAATTTCCAGAACATTGGATAGACAGAAGAGGTGTTATTAACTGGCCAGCGCGATCCCTGGACTTCACCCCGCTCGACTTCTTTTTGTGGGGACACTTAAAGAACAAAGTTAACCGTCTAAATGCCTTAGAATCTTTAAAAGTTAGAATTAGTTCTGAAATTCGGGCCATTCCAGAGGACTTCCTTTTAAACGTTGTAGACGGGTTCAGGGATCGACTGGCGCTCTGTTTAGCAGAAAATGGTGGTCATCTTGAACACCTGATTCACTGGAAAGGTTTCACTTGTTTATTATTTCGATGTTAAGTTGTTCAATTTTCTAAGCTATTTATTTTGTTATTATGAAGTTTTTTACAATTTTAAATACAAAAAATTCAGTTCAGAGTTTTTCCAGTAAAATCAAAATATGCAATCATATGCAGGGTGTTCCATTTAAAAAAAGTAAGTTGGCCTCTATGGCAACCAAACTAGAAATGACAGAAAAAATCTATGCAGGTAGAAATGTGAGGAATAATTTACCAAACAACTTTCGTAAAGGTAATTTTTCGTATACGATGCAATTCAAAAGTTGCAGGCAACATTCGCGACTTTTTTGCCACACTGTATATGAAAAATAAAGATCAAACCCCTCGCCTATCTAGAATAGAAGCTTTGACTGTACGTATTTATTATGTGTAACAATTCGCCTCCTATTATTTGTAGTTGAGTCTTTAATCAATAATTTTATTCGACATTTGCCAATCCAGGGAAGTACCCTTCGTGGCGGACAGACCCCCATTCCTTGGTATTATTTTAAAAGAGGAGTAGCCCTAAATAACCTCCGAATTTAAAGCGTAGTTTAAAAATAAACAAAACTTCTCGAAAAATAATTAACGCCTATTTATTTCTCCCTATCCTTGTACTACTCGATTTGATAATCAACTTATTCTTAATGGAAATGTTCTCTACTGATATGGTACTACTCTATAAATCAATAACTATGGAGTGAGTGTATTCAGGTTTGTGAAGTTTTAAGTCTCTACGGACATTGCAATAATATATTGCATTTGGAACATGGAAATTTATATAAATTGTTGTTCATCTTTCTATCTATTGTCAGCCCCTTCCCTTGAACCCCTTAACCTCTAGCTGCCTCAACTTTTTTTTAAATGGGAACCTAGATCACATGGGCTCAATGAGATGGTCTTCAAAAACGGAATTCCATGTCCACGTTTTAAGTAAAATGCATTTAAGTGTAAGAGAGCACATAGAAATCCTCATGATGGTTGGCTATGGCGATAGAAAGAGAACTTCATTTGAAGTATGTGAACTTTTTAATAATGTTCATCGAGAGCGAACGCCGATATCAAGGTCTACAGGATCTGTGCGCAATAAACTAAAAAGTGGCCGTCCCAAAATTTGGAATGAAACTAGATGAAATGTTTTACTGTCGTATCAAGACGACCCCCATTCCAGCACTCCTCAAGTGGGTCGGATTCAAAATATTGGTTATAAATCTGTACGAAATATTCTTCATACGGAAAAATATTATTATCATCCTTACAAAAATTGTCTTGTCCACGAACTAAATGGGTATGATTTCAATCGACACCTTCAGTTTTGCGAGAATATGTAAAACATCTGCAATAATGACGCAAATTTTACGCAGAATATTTTATTTACTGATAAGGCTACATTCTACCTTATTGGAACAGTCAACCGACATAATTGTAGGTATTGGTCGACATTTCTTTTTCGAAGAAAGGTTAAACGGAGAGAGGTATTTGGAGTTTTTACAGTTTGAATTAGTTCCTGCTTTAGCTGACCTATATCCAGATCAAGATGAACAAGATAGTCCTAAAAGAATCATTTGGCTACAACAAGACGGTTCACCGCCCAATTACGCCGCACGGGTACGAAAATACCTCAACGGGGTTTTCCAACATAGATGAATAGGTAGAAGGGGAGAAATAGAATGGCCAGCTCGCACACCCGATTTAACACACCTAGATTTCTTTTTGTGGGGATATTTGAAAGAAAGAGTGTACAAGAACAAGCCATCGGATTTGGAGACTTTAAAACTGATATTACAACATGGGATTCGACAAATTCCTGAACAGGTTATTGGGAACCTTCAAAACGAATTTGTTTTACGTTTAGGACACTGCCAAATTGTCAATGGCCATCAATTTGAAAATTTTATTAAGTACTCTATTTTTTATAATCAGATATAAAAGCTGCTGTTTATACCTAATAAACCTACCACTTAAATTTTGTTAATTATTATTGTTTAGACTGTGATAAATCGAGAACAGTTGAATATCGAAATAGGGTACGTTACATGAAAAATATTTAGAACTTTAAGTAGAATTTAAAAATCGAATCAAATTTGGGGTATTTTATTTAAAAAATTTAAGTTGACGTGTGCCCCGACTTTTTGAGCAATCCTGTATAATACTAAAAATTCTCAAAATTTGTAAAAATGATAAATAAAATTGACGGGTCCGAGCGTTTTTAGAAAATATACATAGTTATGAAAATATTGGGGGTGATCCATTATTTTTGCCCACGCTGTATAGAAGATGACATAATAATCCTCTAAGTTAGTGAAAATCCGCATAATACCTTAACGCTTAAAGTCGATGTTACTAGAGCTTTCGTATAGAGACTTTTAAAAAGCTAGGAGTATCACCCATATAAATTGCATATTGCACAGGAACTTCTTCTCGAGGATGATTACGATAGTAGATTACAATTATATCAGGAAATGATGGCAAGATGCGAAGAAAATACCATTTTTTTCCAAAATATTATATTCTCTATTATATTATATTCTACACAACATTTCTCAGAAAGTCAATGTGTGGGCTGGAATGATTAATAATATAATTATAGGACCATATACCTTTGACGAAAATCTTACTGCTGAGAGTCACTTTTCTTTGCATTTGATTTAATGACATTAAAAAAAGTTGTGTAGCTACGGGCTATGGGGTTCAAGGGAGGAGGGGGCTGAAAACATTGGAGAAGATGAACAACAATTTAAATCAATTTCGATGTTTTAGCGTTTTCCTAAAAATAACTTATGCAAGACTTTTGAATAACCCGGTAGATAGATTTCAGTTATGCAACCACCTTCTTCAACTTACGAAAAACACTGACTATAGGCTGATTAGTTTTTAGGAGATGACTTAAAGAGGCAGCTTAGGAGAAATTAAACAAGACCATATTTCACTAAACTAATCAATAAAAACAAAACTACGTGATTCGGTTACATCTCTCATATTGTAGACTCTTCTGAAATATTGGCGTGGTTGATCATCACACATGTTTCGCCGTATCTTAGCCATAATATTTACTGCTGATACAGTTAATATTTTATTTAACTCATGTAATTTTATAGACCATTATTTTTGCAATATTCCTGATATTTATTTCTTTATTTTCTATATTTGGAAAAAAAAAGGAAAGAAAAACAAATAAATGCTTCTGTTGGCCCAAAGTTACTACTTATATTGGTAAAAATATAAAACACAAGCGGTAAAAGGTTTCGCCTTGAGTTGCTTTTGATCTAGAAAATGGAAAAAATATATTGTGCTCGTGCTTTTAGGTCAGTGGCCAGTCAATTGCTGTGTCATTTGAAAGGAAATCTCAAGGAGAAATCCAATCGTTTTCTTTATGGCTTCACGGGTAAAGAGTTAATTGCTTGCCAATTATCTTATGTGGATATTATATTATGTTCTATAATATTTTATATTATATAAATAAAGTCTCCCCCCTCTTTTTATCTTTTGATTTACAAATGTGAAAATACTGTTTACATTCTAGAACAACTGAAATACTTATTTTTAAGTGTAAATTCATAGCAGAATTTAGACCTAGCTATTTTTAGACTTAGAAAAAGTTGAAACATTGTTATAAAAAAACCCTCATACAATTTACTAAGTGTTATAAAAAAAAATCAAATTACGCCCTAAACAATAATCGGGTGCCAGTATTCACCTAAGGATAACCTAAAATAAACTGCGACAAGGCAACCTATCCACTCTGGCAACCCTACGCCCTGGAGGATGTTCTTCAGACACCCCTTAGCTAGCGCAACTCAGGGTAGGTTCGCTATTTTGTCTCTAGATTGAGAGGTTTAGCACTCTTATGTAAGTATGTTAACGTCAAATCCTGAAGGCGCCGCCTTAGTTTTATTTTACTTAAAAGCCTTTAAAGGTTCTAGTGTTTGGCCTCAGAAAAAAACAAACTTGAAAAAAAAACACTTATGTCACCATCGGTATACACTAGCTTCTTATAAGCTCTCATTCACTCAAGCCCTCAAAGTCACTCTATTTAAAGTTTTTAAGGTGGTGTTAAGCCCTTGGTTACTTGGTTTTGTAAATGCAAGCTCCTCTTACTTTGGTGGACAATAGATACTTAAAGTTAAAAGATAAATAAGTGAAATGAAATATTAAAGTAATAGTACTAGGTTTGACAATAAAATTTCTGAAGCTTCAAATTTATAAAGTTATCGCTAAAAGAAAGCAAAAAGTCAAACCCTATTTGACAGGGTCTTGCACAAGACGGCAACTGTCAGACCTACACTGTAAAAATGACTGTCCAGTATGATCTGGCAGCTACATAGACCTACATCCAGGACATTGCCTAAAACTAGGAATATCCGCAAGGTCTGTGCAAGAACCTTTCACAACTGACTAAATTTACCATAAAATCTCTGTTAGAGTATAATACAATATCTTACGAGTACCTGTGGTTACTCAATAAGCATACTAGCCACTCGGCCATAGATAAGTTAAAATGTCAAAGTTACAAGTGGTAAATTCAGAAGAAACAAATGGCCTTTAGCCGGGAAACAAAAATATTTACTTTATAATCATAAATTGTAACTATATTTACAACAAAAGTAGCTGTAACAGACTACCCAACGTTCTGAACTACTATAGACTCTTGTTACGTCTTTACGCTATGTCGACATACGCTACACGTTTACATTGCACAAGCTCTGTACATAACATGGGCGCAAAACTTTATCAAAACACTCTAAATCAAACAATACGTAAATTAACTTGCGTTGGGCTACATTCTTGGTGAAACCGTATATTATCCATTATGGGTAAAATTAAAATTGCTTGTTATGTTTCACTATTTATTCAGTTACCTGACACGCGTGTTTCGACCCTTTCAGGTCATTTTCAAAGAAGCTTCTTTGAAAATGACCTGAAACACATTTAAATCGGCATTGCGCTCAAATAATAGGCAAACTACAAAGCCATACCCTTTTTAAAACATTTGTGGATGCTTTATCGGCACTACATTAGCCTGCACGGCCCAAAAAAACTAAAGTTGGGGAGCTATTTCCACAAACGTGCTTTAACTTCCAGTGTCCATGGTCGAAAGGGCCGATTCTTATTTTTCTCCAACGTACATAGTTACCAAAACCAAACAATGACAAAAATTAGTCAACCCTACCTACGGAAACTAACCTCTTTCAACAACACAGTGAACTAACGGCGACCGAAGTCAACCCACGCGACCAAGCAAAAATTAACCAGAAGTGGTTGTGACAATGCACAGAAACTGTCAGTCTGACACTGACCTATTATCGATCTTCTTAAAAACAGCTGATCTCCAACAGTCGAGACATTTAAAACACAAGAAGTTATTTATATTGATAAATTGAAAAGTTTATCAATTACCAATCAATTAGAACAAAGATTTGAAATCAAACCTCTCTGCAAGTAGTATTAAACAAGGAACAGAGAAATCAATCCACTTGGCTATGTCTTGCAAGATACAAAACATTCCTGGAATATAAACATCAACAAAGGTTTGAAACTAAACAAAATGAAAATTTTAGCTATTACAGGTAACTTAATTAGTAATTAATGTTTAAGGTGAGAGTCTACATATGTATTTTAACAATTTAAAAGCGAAAACTTAACATAGATAATCAAACTTATGAAATGCAATTTTCGAACTGTAACAACATACTGAAACTGGTAAGAAAATAAAATACAAAATAAAAGTAGCTTTAGTTATATAAAAATTATATTAAAAAACCGGGCGAATTCTAAACAAACGTTTAAATCGTATCTGCATTAAAACTTTATATTTTTAAAGAGTCAAATGAATCTGGCTATTTTTAACAAATAAGAGAACAGTTAACGAAGTACGAAAGAAAGGTATACTTTTTTGACATCTACTAAGCATATAAAACACTGTCATAAAATCCCTGGGTATTCTTCAGGAGAACATACTTTAATTCCTGTAAATGCTGCCACTTTTCAGCTTTAATTTCAGTTGGAGCAGAAAACAACGATGGATAATTTAAAATTACTGGAATCGTTCTTGGTCTTATCGGGAGTTGCATGAGATCATTATCCTCATTAAAATCTAGTTAAAGATCAATCAATCCATTTGGATCATATTTAATGCATTTAATATCAGTTATTACAGGATCAGTACTCTACTCTTTTACCGGATCGTATTGAAGAATGCCGTAAATGATTGGATGAGGAAAAACACCAAATGGCTTAGAGGTTTTTCTAGCCGCGATAGTCACAGAAGCATAATCACTGGCTAGATGTTGTTGGGAAAGGTTCAGTTGTCTAGTTGTATAATTTAATAAACTTAGACAAGTATCAGTTCAAATCATAGAAAGTCCGTCAACGTTGCTGTCTAGACTAATTTCGTAGAAAATATGCCGTCTTCAACAGCCAGACTAAATTCGAAGAAGATCCGCCATCTACAAAACGAGCGGTCGCCCAGCCAACCTACATGATTGAGGCAGGGCTTGAAACAGCAGTTTTTCGGGCAGTCAGTCTCGTATGACGCCTGGCAGACAGCACAAGGGCTTCTGGTGGCATTTCAGCGCGAAAATAGTTGATTTTGTGGCACATGAGCCATGAAATAGTTGGAAGGTTCGCGGTGTATATCTTGAAGATGCGAATAACGTAGTTATTACATCCCAACTCTCAATTTCCTCTCAAGTTCTAAAAATATTCGGAAAACCCGCGGTGTTATTGCCCGGAGATAAACTAACGTAGGTATTTCACCACGACGCAAGTCCAGTTTAGATGATGTACAAAGCAGTTTCAAGTTAGGAAATGCGATAAAGTTCTCGAAGATTAGGAGGGTAGTATTGTATCCCGATAGTACCTATTGTTTGTTTAGTGAAGTAATATTAATGCTGTAGAACTGTGTAGCTGATCTAATGCCGTAAATAAACAGACTAGATTGTAAAAGTAAAACCAGTATTTAATGCTACGCAGATCAACGGCTGTAAAGATAAATGAATGAAATACCAGAAGTAAATAGATATATTTTTGCGTGAGAAAAGCCTTTTATTTGCACTGACATATTTTGAACCACGCAACCTATGTAGAAATACAGTAAACAATTTATGTTTAACGCAAGCAAATGACGGCGGCGTCAACAGATGGATTTGCCGATGTCAAGGACATCTTTCAATCAGCCTAAGAACCGAGTCACACTCCATTTGAGTGTGGCCCAGCTCAAGATATTTTTAGAATACTGGAATTTCGTACTTTACGGCGAAATATAACAGCGCATTGGAAAGGACATTATTGCGGCTTTGGCAACCATAACCATCAGTGTAAATGACAATAGGGATTTTTAAAGTTGTTACACAGTTTTCCCGTAGATGTTTATGATACACGACACAAATGTACAAGCTTTCAGCTGATATAATTCTTATTTTCAGAAAACCAATAACACGTTACATCTCGAGTATTAGAAATTATGGAAATGGCTAATATAATGGCAATAAACTATTTACCAGCAATGTCTAGCGATAAATACGAATTGGCATATAAAATATTAATGGACTATTGTCACGAAAAATATGCGTCATCCCATTCGAAAGTCGTTATACTGGCATATTTTTCTCAGTTATCCCGAACGATAAATACATATACGATATGTGTATAACAAGATTGTCGTGTGGGCGGACAAGTAAATGTGGTGTAGGTCCAACATGTTTGCAGGATTGTATGTATGGTGCTAATAAATAAAGAATAAAACGGAAATATCGTATTCCTGGCCTAGGTCGGTGCTGTCACATCTGTTTGCATAGTAATGGTTTTAAATACTGGAATATTGACTTTTTCGGCATCACAATAGGCCGAAAAGTTGTCAATTTTCGGATGATCGCAGAATATATTTTAGCAATGTAATAATTATTAAGGTTCTGTTCTTATCGCGTTTTTAGATATGCAAAGCTTCTTGATGATATATTACTACTTAATTTTTGGTTTCGAAGTCCGTCCGCAAATCTTTTAATAGCTGTTTTTTCGTTAATAGGTCTTAAAATATCATACGAATTACTGTCACCGTTCGCTTGAGCAATAGTTAAATTTACTAACAGGTCTTCTAGTTCTTTCCCAAAATCCTCAATACATTTTTCGTCTTGTAATTTTGCTTGTATAGCCGTGTCAGACTTTTTTGGTTAAAAGATGTGGTTTTATGTCAAGGATTAAGTCATCTACCGATTCAAGTCGCAATTTGGCGCTATTTGATAACCGTGTTTTAAGCACAAATTTTATTATTATGGGTTTACTGGCATCATTAAGCATCGACTCGTAAAGCTCTATAGCATCAATTAATTTGTTTGTGGTTTCCTCTATATCATTCATGATAGGCAAGAGACTCATAGCAAGAAGTAATCTAATATTAATATGTAATAAATTTACTCAAACCAATAATAACACTGATCTTATTACTAAAATACCTTTATCCCAACAAACTACTATAATATAATATTTCTGTATAAATATTTTCCTTTTTTTTTCCTTAATTATTGTTCATTTCTGTTCGTATCTACCATAATAATTTCCCATTTCCATTTTAAATTTTGTTTGCTGAAAAAAAAACCAAAAATTTTTATACTTGGTTCTTCTCTTTTCAAAACAACCAGAGCAACCAAAACCATTAAGAGCCAATATGATAATGTTATTCCTTTTCTTAAACTACTAGTATCATCTCCGCTTGCCGCATGGGCGATTATAACTTCTTCCTTTTGAGCCCATTTTTTTACTGTAGTGCTTCTAACAATCTTTTTTCTAACTAATCAGTAATAAAATCCATGCTTTGCTATTGAACTCTGTATATTCTCTGTTCATTTAACTTACAACTTCCTGTTGTACTTTTATGAAATAGTAGGAGTCAGCAAGTTGCTCGTATGCTGATTCGTCGTTTACTTTACTATTATTAGATGACGCATAATTTATTGTGTTATTATATAGGGCGTCTTCGTACCATATTACAGTATTGGTGCGTTACATAATGTAATATTGAAGAAATAGTCCATACTTTCAGTGGAGTTGATGTAATATAAATATAACAAAGCAGTCCTCCTCCACAGTTTATTAAAAATGATGATAGATGAAAAGGTTCCCTACATGTTTCGAGCGCTTAAGCACTCATCATCAGGGGATACCAACATCGAGTTTAGTTTAGATATTAGTATCCCCTGATGATGAGTGCTTAAGCGCTCGAAACATGTAGGGAACCTTTTCATCTATCATCGTTTTTAACAAACTGTGGAGGAGGACTGCTTTGTTTTATTTATATTGTAATATGACAAAAACTAGAAATCTTGTAAATCGAACAACATTCTTAAGGAATTCGCAATATGTAAATCATTTCTAAAATCACACCTTGAACTAGTGGCTGTGCGATGGGACAAAGGTACCTCTACAGTTGTAATGTCAAGGGAAGAATAATATATGAATGGTATGATCATCATGTTAGACGACGGTCAAACGTACAAAATTTTAAATTCTGATCCAACCGCGAAATATCAAACACAGGCGAACAATTGTTTCACCCGCCCACCTTTTTTTTTATTATTTTGCCCGACTAGTAGGATGCGCATGCAAACTTTTGAATAAAATTATTTAGGGACTCGGGGCGTTCTAGGGTCGCATGAGATAAATTACTCTTTTTTAATTTTTTTTGTTTGTTTGCTTGTGAGTTGTTCGCAAAATAAAAGAAAGGTTTAAAAAACAAAGTCTATTTCTTTCAGAAAAACAACGTGGGTTCTTGGTGAACCAGATTGATTTTCAACATTTACAATAACATGATTTAAAGCTATCTTTGGTGTTTTCTTGTTATGACTGCTTAACTATCCGCTGATGGTGGTGTCCTCCGAATGTATATGGTTGTGGCACGCCGCAATCCTAGAGTGACGTCACTGTGGGATGCGTTGTTGAAAACAGCTTCGGAATTAAAAATAAACCAGTACGAGCCAATAAAAAGTTCACCAAAGATGAAATACACCAACCGTACTCTTTCCAACTTACAGAACCCACGCTGGATTTTGTTTGAAATGAATTTGTTTGATGTGATGGAATCAAATAGCTATGTGTTCATAACACACATACATTCAAATTTTAGAGATATAAAAAGCCTTATTCGTAAATATCAATATTCTACTCTTATTTGAATAGTCGGTAATTCGAGGATTGCCTCTTACAAATAAATTAACTATTTATTAACTTAATTCAAAATTTTCAAAGGAAAACAGGCTGTCTGCCTTTCTTCAAAAAAATCTGTCTCTCCACAGAGAAAAATATACATAAGTCATCTTAAAAACTATGAACTTATTTTGCTTGCCCCCTTAAAATATATAGGTGATTAAGGTTTGAGACACGTAAAGTCAGAAATTCCCCGATACTGATCCTTGATAAAAATTAAGGTAAGATAAATTCATAAATATGACATTAGCCAGCTATGCTAGATAAAAAGATAAGGTACGATAAATCCCATGGAATGTGAGAGGTTCCACGGAGAACTTCGCCAAACAAGTGAGTCAATCACGTGTCCGTTGACACAAAGGCGATTAATTAAAACCAAAATTGGACTCACCTGTTAGCATAGTTTCTCCTTGTATCAGCCTCACACAAACCATCGAAAGGTTGATCGATTCGTCCTACTCCAGAACTGCTTGCTGCTACTCTTTCCTATGGACGTATCTCTGCAGAAATCTGATTTGCACGTGGCCGGTACTCTAGTTCTTAATTTCGCAGTTTGATACTCTATAACGGAAGTAGTAACATTTCGACTAGATCGAATTCAACCTTTTTTTAAAAAAAAAAACTTAGATATTCGGTACCATGTGGTACCCCAAAAAAAAAATAAAATAACCCACCACAAGTCGCCAAAATTAAAGATAAATTATTTACTTTGGGCGATACGATAATAACCCTGTGCCACCTGTGTGCACGGGTTGCAAAATTCCAAAGTAAATTTTACGGTAAAAGGTAAGATATGTTTTAAAAAATTAAATTTAAAGAATCATTATCGGATTTCTACTTCACCCAAAAAAAAAATTGCACTTTTCACTTCTGGAGTTGCAGAAAGAAGGGACGATGGATTTCTTCATCGCTAAGTGCCGCGCACTCGTTACCCTTTCTCCTGAGACCATCTGTCATTCCCATAGGCCGGACTGATCACCTGAGCACTGTTTCATGAAGAAAAAGTGTTAACAGAATGCACGATTTTAAATTAAACTATCCCGGACACGTTTTAAAGTGCATATTTTTCCTGATCTAACGCCTTTAGATTATTGTGATAACAACAATTTGTCTAAAAATTATTTCAGCACTAAGGAATTCCCGTAGCCAAGCGGACGAAGGTCATACGTATGCTATACGCGCGGCATCATCATCTTTAGCGCTCCACACAAACGGTTCCGTATTTCCGTCGCGCTTCCACAAAAATATCGATTTTTGATTTTTACTCAGTTCTTTAAACTCGATATTTACCGGGGTACTCTGAAGTTTTAAAGTTGAACTTGGTTATGAGCAGCATAGATAGTCGTTAATTACTCGATAAATAAACCGATACGGAAATTAGCATAATTTACGTAACACAATCTATCAGAACAACTTTGCCTAAGTAACCACATCGACGAGGAACTTACTAAAATGAATAAAATACATGATAACGTCCCTCCAGAATTGTGTGGGCTACGAAAACCACACAGTGGTTAGTTGTATTAATTGTAATAACTAAACTATTGTAAAGGGTACGTACTTGTTTCTCTCGATGTCTTATCACTTTTTACTTTTCCAAAAACTTGGTTATGAATACTATTCGAAAAAGGTGGCATCTTATTTCACGACTATAAATTATGATTTTTCTTGCCAAATAATAGAACATCTTTCCAATGTTAATGTTAATTTAGTTTTAATAGTACATTTTATTGACAGTTGGATGGTTCGGCAATGGGTAATCCTGCAACCCTATATTAGCTAACTTAGTTATAAATGAAGTCATAACTCACGTAATTAATAAATTTCCTTTTGATTTGACCCTCCTTAAGTTATATGTAGATGATAAATTGTTGGCTTGTCCTGGTGGTGGATCCTCCTAAATTATTTCAATAATTTCCACCCCAGGTTAAAATTGACTATAGAAAAAGAACTTGATGGACAAATTTCGCTTCCGCATACTGTGGTAAATCGGAATTCAAATGGCACTTTATCTACGAATTGGTATAATAAACCCAGTACGTCTGGACGCGAAATTAATTATTTGTCCTCTCACGCCACTAATCAAAAAACTAGCACAATAAAAAGCATGCTCTATCGCGCTCACAAACTTAACAATCCAGAATATCAGTCTTAAAATGATGAGGTTATTATACATATTTTAAGACTGAATAATTACGCACTATCATTAATGAATAGAGTAATTCACCAGTATAAAAATCACTTAAGTAATGATAAAATCAAAGCGAATACCTATAGTGTTAGGTATAATAAATTTTCATATATTACAAGTTTGTCCGAGAAGATAGAAAAGCATATTAGGAATAACAACCCGCACTGCAGGTTGAGTTTTTACAATACGAAATTGATCAGTATGGTTTTTAGTAAGTTGAAAATTCAATTTGGTTCACAAAGGCTCCCTGTTCTGGATGTGAAAAGTGCTACACTGGCATGACGAGACAATATTTAAAAAATGGAAACTTTCAGCACCGCTGGGATTGTAGAGAAACAAAACGGAAAAAGCGGCCCTGTTATAACATCATTTTACGTCAGAATCTGATCATTCGTTTGTTTTTGGCAGTATTTTTATAATGGACCTTGAAAGCAATTACCATAAGCGGTGTTTGGGAGAAGTGACTTACATAACTCTGAATAATACTCTTAATTGCAGAAAGCTGTGGCGCAACCAGGAGAGGGGGCCAGACTGCACCCTCCCCCCTTACCTACCTGTGCCTCATTGTTTCAAAAATCTGAAATGTTTAGTTACTTTCCGGCAGTTATTGGAAAACTTTGTTCTTGAAAATGGCTAGTATTTCTGAATTTGTTGCTGACTAACGGATTAGTAAAACTGCGCTTTCTAAAAATAAGAAAATTATTATGCTCAATGTGTTTAACGCTCTTCGCCACCAAAATTCAACATTCGGAGTTGCAAAAATAGTTGAAATGTGTTCAAATATGACTGGAGTCGGATAGTCAACAATATACCGACTTGTGCACGAGGATAAACGCGGCCCCATCAGGTCACCAAAGTGAAGTACAGGGAGAAAAGAAACTGTAATGAATGAAGATGGGAAGACTGCTATGAGAAAAATCATACACTCGTTTTACTTAAAAAAGGAAATACCTACCTTGGATAAAATAATGCCTGAAATAAAAAAGGATGATTTCATTCCACCCATGGGTAAGAAGAAACCGTGAAGGAAATAAATTTTTGGTATGAAAAAATTCAAAACAGGAAATCACTTTTAATAGAGAAAGACGAAATCATCTGTTGGCGATGACGACATTTGAGAGCAGTTTCGAAGGAATAACAGCAATATCTATTATATGAACGAAACATGGTTAAATAAAGGATATACCGTTGGTAAAATATCGCAGGATTAACATACAAAAAGCACGAGGCAAGCTTTCATGGAAAGATGGTCCACCGGAATAAAAGCACCCTCGGAAAAAGTTGCAAAATAAATAATTACTCGCATTGGTAGCAAAAATGGATTTGTCGATGGCGGCTTACAAGCATTTAAATCAAAATTGACTGGAAACTATCATGAAAATATGAACGCTGATATCTTTAAAGATTACTTCCAGCAAATGCTAAATATAATTCCTCCTGTGTCTGTTATAGTCATGGATAATGCCAGTTATCATAGAAGAAAATCAGAAAAATGCCAACGTCTTCTTGGAAGGAAAATAACATCATTAATTGGCTTACTGTAAATAAGAAGCCATTTCATAAAGATATGCTAAAAAGGGAGCTACTGAAGATTGTAAAGTTGAATAAACCTATTTGTACGAAATTTGTTGTCGACGAAATGGCTTCAAGACAGAATTTAACGGTACTTTCGCCATATCACTGTGAATTAAACCCCATAGAATTGGTGTTGCCACAAGTAAAAGGGTTTGTAGCAAGGCATAACACCATTTTTAAAATTAGAGAAGTTGTAAAACCTTGCAAGAGGGATAAAGGATTATGCAAAATGAAGTAAGTGCGTGATTGAAATCGAAGAAAGAATGTGGGAAGCTGATAACATGATATAAAACACTGTAGAGCCCCCTTATTATTTCTCTGGACCCCAGGGACGATAGTTTCTCGGCCTACTCGGAATATGATGACTAAGATTTAAAATTTAAGTTGTTGTATTGTAAGATTTTTTATTATAAATATTAATATTTATTCCAATGTGTCTATTTTCATATTATTCTTAGATCTATATAAGTTTTTGCCTACTTAATGTTAAAATAATTAATATCTCAATTATCTGCCTATCTCTATAATTATAATCAAGTATAATTATTATTCTAAAAAACTACCTGTAGTAACGCCGCTGTCACCTTAGTCTCATTCACCAAACTCGTCTTTCTATTCTATGCAAACAAGGGTGACCCTAATTTAAGACCAATTCGGGGTATGTAGGTCTAAAATATCTAAAATAAGGAAGTTTTAAAAACTATCATTGCAATTAACCTGAAATTTACAATGCAACCTTTAAGTTGTCCACCCTGCTTAGTGGGTCCCTTCATTGCAAATTTACATTTTATACCCATGTCGATACCCCAATATTTAGATTTTTTCTATTTAACTAGTCGATCAAAACTACCTTTCCACCCTTAAATAATAAATGTATATATTATAATATATCCCTACTTTGGTTTAGGATCAACTTCCATATGAATCCTATTAAAAATAAAAAACCCTAAACCCATTAGGATCAAGAACATAAAAACTGCGATTTAAAAAGCAATTTAAAATTGTTTACAATATTATAAATTTGATATCAGCCTTAATGCAAAATGCGACGTGTCAAAATCTAATATCAGGAGTGGCAGTCATTTTATGTTAAAAATAAGCCGCATCTTGTTAAACATGGCTTCTCCCTTAAAATACTTTATAACGCTAAAGGGGAACTTGATTACTCGTCAAGGCATGACTGAAATTGATTCGTGATGTCACTTTTATTATCGCTTAATAGCATTTTAACTATTATTAAAGATTTTTGAAAGTAGACCTTTAAACCTCTAAGCTTTACTTTACATAATATATTTCAACTATTAATTTTAGAAATAAACATTAATGAAAATGCTCTTCTTGTTTTTCATTTTACTAGTTATGAAAATACCAATTTATAGAAATGGTCTACCACGTCCCATTTTCGGGTTGAGTAAAAGAGGGCACTTTAAGCAGCTTTATCCCGAGTGTATCTTAATAACATACTAATATTTAGCGAGGTTATACTTGGGTCCATTCTGAGAAAAAAACTTCATATGCCGTATGTGCAATAAAAGCCTCAACTGTTGAACTACTACTGCTAAAGTTTCAAGAAAAAAATCTTTTTTTTATGATAACTTTGGCATAACCCTATATATTTTTGTGAAATGTGGTACACATGCATCAAAAGGCATTTTGTATGCTGTACAACATGATTTTTTATTCTTGCCAGTGGCGTCGGGCAGGATCCGCGCTGAATCATTTTAAGTGATACGCCACTACTTTTTCTTAAATAGAAAACTATTTTTGAAATCCTCATTCCTTTCTGAGCAAATCTGGTATCTTCATTTTGTTTCGTTTGACGTATGGTTTTCGCTTAAAAAAAAATAGAATTCATTCACTTGCATCTCGCTAGACCACTTACGAGTAAAAACCATTCATGCAACTTTAAACAATAATTTGTTTAAGAGAATCATTTTTAAGCGGTAAAATTATGAAATTATAGTAATCCAAATACATTTTCGAATCCTAACATGAAATTACCCTGAACGCATAAAGAAATAAATTAAATCAGATGTTGAAATGGTCCACCTCCTGCAAATATGCATGCCTCTGCTCTTTTTCTCAGGGACCCACGTACTCTTTGGAAAATGCTTGGACTGTTTCTAATAGTTTCGCAAGAAACCATGATGCGATTTCTCAACTGCTATTCAGTATGAATTGATGTGCTGTAAACCAATGTTTTAAAATGATCCCACAGGAAGTAATCTAAACTATTGAGGTCCGGGGACCTAGGTGGACATACCTGTGGCCCTCCGCGACCTATCTAGCGCCCCGTCGTGCATAAATCATAGGCGATTTCTTACTAGAATGGGAACATTTTTTATCAAAGCTGACAATTCTTCTTCGAGAATCTGCCGGTAATTCTGCCCATTCAACCTCTCATGAAGAAAATAGGGTCCAATTAAATACTCACCGCATGTTCCAGCCCCCACGTTAACGGAAAACTGCTCCTGGTGACGGGATTCCAAGATTTCATGTGGGTTTTCTTCAGCCCAAAAATGGTTAGTGTGAAAGTTTTGGATGGCGTTTCTAGAAAAATTGGCTTCATCGGTGAATACAATTTCAGTATCAATTAATGGATTTTAAATTACTTTTTGAAGAAACCATTGGCAAAATTTCATCCGTAATGGAAAGTCGCGTGGGAGTAGAGCCTGAACACGTTCGATATGGTAGGGATATAATAAAAAGCCATTGAGAATTTTCCAAACAAGAATATGCGAGATATTCAAATTGTTTCCAATTTTTCGTGTACTTAATTCGGGATCTTCCTCGACTAAATTCAAAACTCTACCTTAATTTCTGTTGTTCTTACAGTACGTTGTACTCCTTTCAGATAATTGTCTGGTTCAAAACTTTCCTTTTCGCACAGCCTTCTATGAATGTTTAAAAATGTTCGTGCATTCGGAATATTTCTATTTGGAAAACGGTTTTCGTACAACCGCCTGGCTTCTAGTACGTTACCATCAGCAAGCCTATACATGTAATGCATATCTACAAACTCGTGTAGAATTCGTGAAATTGTTTTTTTAATAATAATATTAATTTTAATGAGTTAAATATGTAACGCATAGACTAGGTAGACAACTGTCAAAACTATAAGTAAATAAATAATACAATTTGTTATAATATTTCCACTATACAGGGCGTTTATTTGAAAACTTCCCACCACGGATTTATCGAAAACCACTAATTAAAAGAAAAAACGCCGAGACACGTCAAAATATTTGCCAAAGGGGACAACTTTTTAACTAAAAACTACTTCACCCCCTGTTACCCTCTGCCCCCCGGGGTCATCCCCTTAAAAATTTTAAATGACAAGAGGTATCAAGTAATAGCTTATTTGAAAGGTCCTTTAAAGTGCTTTATTTTGACGTTTGATTTTTTAAAATCGGTTGATTCGTTTTCGAGAAAAGTAGAAAAATCTTTATTTATCTTAATTTGTTCAGATAGAAAAAAAAACACACGAAACTATCACTTCTTATTTCAATAAGTGTTCAAAATGTTGCCCGTTATTGGCCAAACAATGATATAGGCGATGTTCAAATTCCTGACGGACATTTTCAAAAACATGTTGTGGGAGATCATGGCAGCTTTCGATGATGCGTTGACGAAGTTCATCCAAACTTTCAGGTTGAGGAGTGAACACAATAGATTTCAAATGGTCCCATAGAAAAAAGTCTAATGGCGTCAAGTCAAGAGACCTAGCAGGCCATTCTATAGGCCCTCTTCGCCCTATCCATTTATCTGGAAACTTGTCGTCTAGCCATTGCCGAACCCGAAGAACATAGTGAGGAGGAGCGCCGTCTTGTTGGAAATATATTTCAGCCTCATCAAGTATAGGGTTTCCATCGCCTTCGATTTGGTTTTCAATATTTTCAGTGATAAGCGGATTGATGGTATTTTCCAACATATCTAAATAAATGCCTCCATTTAAATTCCCATTAATAAACAATGGCCCAATCATTTTGTTTCCTAAAATGCCTGCCCATACATTAATTTTTTTGTGGGTACTGAGTATGCCCTTCTACAAAAGCATGAGGATTTTCATTGCTCCAATACCTGCAGTTATGCTTATTAACAAATCCATTTAGATAAAATGTGCATTCATCACTGAAGCAGATATTCTTTACATCAATGGTATTATCATTAATCGCTGCAGTCATTTGTTCACAAAACTCAACTCGCCTATCGAAATCATCTTCGGTTAACTATTGAAATATTTTCATTTTAAATGGATGAAATTTATGTAATTTAGTAACTGTGTGTACAGAGCCTAATGAAATACCAGTCGCATCAACAATTTTGCGTAATGAAGTATTAGGATTCATGCTAAAATGACCCAAAACTTCAACTTGAGCGGCTTCATCCAAAACTCTACGATGATTACGTTTTTTATTTGCAACAGATCCAGTTTGAGTAAATTTAGTAACAAGGTCCAAAACATACCTATGAGAAGTTATCTTTTCCGGATGTCTGGCGTTAAATGTGACGGCAGTTTGCCGAGCACATTGATTTTGGGCACCATAAATTAGAATCATCTCCACTCTTTCGGCTAGTGCGTAAACCATTTTGGAAGTAAAATCTGAATCAATAAATTAATTTTCACTATCTCAAGATTGTCACAAAGGTAACTGACAGCAAATTAAATTCTTTCTTTTCCTTAGCAACTATAAAAAACTAAACAGGTATAAGAATAAATACAGTTCGCCCATGTTATCTGTGTTTATAAATAGATGGCTGAAAAAAAGTCGGGTTGTTATTTGGTTGCTGCCACGTCTAATCTTCCGAATTGCTGTTTATGTTGGTTTTTGAACACTTATTGAAATAAAAAGTGATATTTTTGTTTGTTTTTTTTTCTATCTGAACAAATTAAGATAAATAAAGATTTTTCTACTTTTCTCGAAAACGAATCGACCGATTTTAAAAAATCAAACGTCAAAATAAAGCACTTTAAAGGACCTTTCCAACAAGCTATTACTTGATACCTCTTGTCATTTAAAATTTTTAAGAGGATGACCCCGGGGGGCAGAGGGTAAAAGAGGGTGAAATAGTTTTTGGTTAAAAAGTTGTCCCCTTCGGCAAATCTTTCGACGTGTCTTGGCGTTTTTTCTTTTAATCAGTGGTTTTCGATAAATCCGTGGTGGGAAGTTTTCAAATAAACACCCTGTATATACACACAGCTGCCCAGAAGTCCGGAATAAAATTAATATAGCCTTAACCTGTAACTTTTGGGGAAAATGCTCGGACACGTCAATTTAGTTTTATATATGCTCACATTTTGACGTTATTCGTTTGCTTTCTTATAGACATTATTTGTCAAAGATATGACGACATCGATCTTTTTTTAAATAGAAACATACAGCTTGTGATACATCATTTGAAAGCTAATATCTCGTACAGTATGCTCATAAATTTTGGCGCGATTCTGTCAAGCTATTCCAAAATGGCGAGTGTTTAAAGTTTTAAAAAATCGCTATTTAAATAAGCGTAATTGATAAATCATTGATGCTTTTTTACCTTCCAAGGTAAGAAATCTTCATTGTTTTACATTCTGACATTTTGTGACATTGTGACTTAACAATAGTTATGGTTTATTTGTTATTTATTTTGTCAAAAAAATTTAAAGTGTAACGAAGCAAAACGAAACACAACAAAAAGGTAGTTTAACGTGGCAAATGCTGGAAATGTCCTCCACCCTCTACTTGGCATGCTCGCAGACGATGGTAAAATCCGTCGACGGAATTTCGAATGGTTTCAGCCGGTATGTTATGTATCTCCAATCTAATTTTGTTTTTCAAATCTTCAATATTATTTGGCCTATTTTGGTAATTTTTCTCTTTTAAATATCTCCAAAGAAATTAGTCTAGAGGCGTTAAGTCTGGGGACCTCGGTGGCCATTCAATTGTACCACGTCGTCCAATCCAGCGACCTGAAAATATCACATCTAAATATCTTCTCACATTGACACCAAAATGCCGGGGAGCACCATCTTGCTAAAACCAAATTGTTTCATTAGGTATATCTGGATCTACTTCGTTGGGAAAAATTACAGCGAGAGCAGGCCTCAACTCGAAGGTTAAGAAATCCAGGTACCATGGTTCTATTATTATGCAGTATAATAAAAATATTATGAAAATAACATAATATACCGTTGCTTTATTATTATTTTTGGATTTTATACCTGCGTAATTTAGTTTCTCTAATTACTTCATTAAATCACCAAATGTAAAAGCTTAATTTATTTTTCAGTTTAATGTATAATATTATATTTATTATATAATAAAAACAAAAAATTAATATATTTTTTTAATTACTATTGTTTAAAATAATACGCCTCTGGAATTGGCGTTTCTTTTACGTCTTGCACACCCCGGTAAAAATGAGTCACTGCCAATTATTTTGGTACCGGAGTACAGACAATTTAAACTATCTGACAAATACTGACTTACAAATAATAACAATTTTTAACAAGGATAATCAGACGTACCATATGATATGAAGAAAGACTAAAAGTATTCAATCTGAAGACAATTTAGCAAAGAAGACTGCTCAACGATTTAATCGAAACGTACAAGACATGGTCACGCCTCGGTGGAACTAAACATTCTTACTTTAAATTCATCAGATCAATGGCTATTAGGCGATATCGTTAAATTGGTTTCAGAACACAGCATTGTTCAATACTTTTGCCAATAAAATAAATACAGTGGAATGATTTAAAGACATCATTAGTAACATTAATACAAATTTTTAAGAGGCCACCGGAGGCTATTAAAAATTCATTAAATTTCAGATTTGTTTTCTGGGCTTTGACGTGCGCATAATATTATGAATTTACTTTCATCGTATTTACTTAATCAAACTGGTTGCTATGGATATCAGAGAGAAGTCTTTTATTTTTTTTATTTTTCAAATATATTTTCATTAGGCATAACAAAAGCAAGAAATTAATCATGCATCTTAGATTGAAAATTAAAGTACAAACGTAGCTAATAAGAAATACAAAATAATATTTTATATTTGTATTTTAGTATAAAGGCACAAAATTAAAAATGTAATAAAGAAATTATAGGTTAATAAAACCTAAGAAAAAAGTTAATACCTGCTACTTTTAAAATCAACAATTGCAATAATTAGTTGGTTCGTAATTTTGGAACAGTTTTGGCAACATCTGTCCACGTGCTGTCAAAAAGAAATAATACATTTTCTTTATTAAGTAATGGCGTCAAGTTTAGTAAAGATGTGTTTATTGGTCTGTGTTTTCTATTAAATTTTCTCTATTTTTGTCGTACACAGAGTCCAAAATATGCTAAGCAATACTTAAAAAATTCTGTCCTATGGTGTGGAATTGATATGTTATCCACAAAACGAACATTCACCTGATGCATGTCTCCTCCTTGAGTTATTAGTTCAGCTAAATACAAAGGTTCTCTCAGTTTTAGAATTTTATGAATTTGACACCCCAGATGAATGTATCGCCTCTGAGCCATAATATGTCCGAAGATGCCAGCCACATGGCCACTCACATGCTCCCTTCTCGACAGGCATTTCACTTTCACATACCGTGCGCAAGCATCCTGCTCCTTTTGCACTCTATATTTGTTATGATTTGTAAGAGACAGCCCATATACTATATCAAGATACCCCTGGATAGACAGAACCAAGCTCTCTGTTAAGAGCTTTTCAACGTCTGGTGAAAGAGAATTTTTGAATTCATAGATACGTTTTAATTTATAATATGAACTCTGTGTTTAGCAAGCCAAGTGTTGTTATTTAACTTGCGTCAACAGTTTCATGAGGCTTTTATGTTCCTCGATTGTAGGTTAATTTCACTGATTCTTTTATTCACTGAGTTAGCTTTTCACTGGGGTAATTTGGCGTTTATTTCTCCAAATCACACAAAACTTCTTTAGTACACGATTTTACAATAATATACTATGACATAACTATTCACTACTGATTTTACAATCAAACTAGTGACTATATTTGTTTAATACATTTGCTGGGTGCCTTTTTTTAGGCAATGCTATTTGTTTCACTCCGACGGAGAGAAACCACGTGCATTTGTTGACATGCCACCTTGCTTTATCAATACCCAAAGTGTAGTGTGTTTGAAGAAGGAAAACTATATCATCTGACAGCAAGGTTACACCCCCGCTGTCACGACGACTAACCAACAATGCATTCTGATAGGCCACACAACCGCCATGTTTTCTCCCAACCAATCGGACGGCAATAAACAAACTGTACCATGCCGTGTCACCCTCCTAGAGCGTCAAAACGCCGTCAAAGGGTTTTCGAATATACACGATTCTAAAAATTTACTTTTAACATCTAAACGTGAAACATTGCTTTTTCCTGGAATAACGGTCGACTAGCCGTTTAATGTTTAGGACATATTATATGTATTTTAAAAGATGATATTTCCCGGCGATAACACTATATTCGTTTAGCAAACATTGATATATTTTGCTCCTTTATTAAAATAATATTGAAATCAGATATTTAACAGTAGTATTGATTCTAAGAACATTTGTTGCATTTAATTACATTATTTTTAATACATTTGGATGATCGTTTCCCCCACACTCTGAGATACATTATTAACATGTGAGTTAAATGAGAGTTTTTTGTCCATGGACAATCCGAGATTCCTGACTTCATCAGTCCATTCAAGGACAGTATTATCAAGTGTTATGTGATGAGAAGAAACATCAATATCGGTCTTTGAAAACAGAATAGCCTTTATTTTGTTAGGATTTATAATTAGTGAATTCTTAACAGTCCAGCCCGATATGTTCTGCAGATCCTGGTCAATCATATTAATAGTATCAGAAATATCAGTCGGGGGTAATTGTAAATAAATTTGAAGGTCGTCAGCATACATGTGATATTTGCAGCTTGGTACTTGATGTACAAGGTACAACGTGAAAATCCTGAAAAGAGGCGGACCAAGAACAGATCCCTGTGGAACCCCCCTCATCACATCTCTCCAACCAGAACTCATCAATTCTTCAGTCCCAGGCAAACTCACCGCCTGCTCTCTTTCACATAGGTAGCCTTTGAACCAGTCATGCTCCCCTATTCTATAATATTGTAACTTTGCCAGCAAAAGATTTAGATCTAAACTGTCAAACGCCTTGTTCATGTCTATAAAAACAGAAGGACAACAATATGAGTTATCAAAAACGGCAAAGATGTTACTAGTGAGCCTTAGCAGTGCTGTAGCACAGCCATGAAGTGATTTAAAAACTGACTAATTTTGAAAGTTTGTCCGTCACAGAGAGAAAGTACACTATTTGACATTTAACCACCTTTTCAAGGATCTTTGAGGCAGCAGGCAGTATGCTTGTTGGCCTTAACTCATTTAACAGGGATTCTTAGAAATCTCAGCCAGAATTTCCTCCTTTAACTGAGGGTTTTCTTGTTCTTCTTGGAGGCGCTTCTCCACCACGTTGCGGCAAATATCCTCCTAAAATAAATTATAAAAAGGTAAGCTACTTTTAGTATTTTTTTGATTTCACTTGAAATTTACTTGTTCAAAACTTCTTCGGTGCGGTAAACGTCGATTTGGAAGTATACTACAACAAATTCTTCTCGTCTCCACACAATTGCCGAGTGCTTGTCCATAAATTAGATGCATGTCAGCATATTCACTATCGGAATAATCTTCCATTACTTAAGTCTTATGTACTTAATCAATCATATAATTTAGAACAGTGTTGTTAATAACACATTGTTAACAAAAGAAAAACGACTGGTATTTTATTGTGGTATTCTAATAATTTATTATTTCAATAACGTGTTACACAAATAATTTATTTTCTTCGAAAATGGTTAATTTTTGTTGAAACAAATGTTAAGTGCCTTTATTAAAGATGAATGAGTGTTTAACAATCAGTTTTCAGTTCTGTAAAATGACGCGTATCAAAATTCTGGCCCAAGGAGTGTGATGACAAGTCCATTCCTGACTTCCCCGACGATGTAAAACATCATACAAACAAATTTCATTTAATTATACAAGGTGATTTCTAAGGTGATACTTTTTTCTCAACTGTTTATACAACTACTTAAAAGAAACAACTTTTTCAAATAACTTTTTTTAAATAACTCAAAAATAAAGGAGATATTTTTTCATACACTTGAACCATTTTTATTTTTAAACACTCCCAAACTAACTGAAATCTATCACGCGATGAACTGACAACAAATTGGGGTCTAGGACATTTAGCCGTCGCCGTTTCGCCGTCGCCGTTTCGCCGTCGCCGTTTCGCCGTCGCCGTTTCGCCGTCGCCGTTTCGCCGTCGCGACAATTCGCCGGCAGCCGATTCGCCGTGGGCCGTTTCGCCGTCAAATAGAAATTAATAAAATACGTAAAAAAGGTTATAATATATATTGCTAAATTTTAACAAAATTGTTTGATAAAAATATACCTACATAGGCAAGTCAATAATAATAATTAGGGTTATTGGAATTCGGGTCTAGGACGTTCAGCCGTCGCCGTTTCTAATCTAATCCACCTTTTTGGGTCCAATTCGGTATATGCTAGATATAAAAAAATTGTAATAATTATAGACTTATATTGGTTAAACAGCGCTAACACGGCATCTAATCCACCTTTTTGGGTCCAATTCGGTATATGCTAGATATAAAAAAATTGTAATAATTATAGACTTATATTCTATTTGACGGCGAAACGGCCCACGGCGAATCGGCTGCCGGCGAATTGTCGCGACGGCGAAACGGCGACGGCGAAACGGCGACGGCGAAACGGCGACGGCGAAACGGCGACGGCGAATAGTCCCATCCCCAACAAATTGAGACTTCACTGATTGACATAAAATAAAATAAACAGCAACAAAAAAAATTATCAGCAGTCGTATCGTAGGCTTTTTACATTACCGTATCTCCTTTATTTTTAGAAATCACCCTGTATATGTCTGCTCAAAAGTTAGAGCATTAAGCATTCTTTTTCTGTGACAAATTAGAGCTGTTATAATCTTTTCAGTACTCTACCGGTAAGTGCTCTATTAAATCCCCGAAGGCGTTCTGGAGGAACTCCAAATAAAGTTGTTCATTTAAGCGTACCGGTAATATGAATGGTCCAATTAAAAAATTGTCAATGATTCCTGCCCAAATGTTAATTGATTGGAGCTGTTGTTGGTGATGCGAAACAATAGTGGCATGAGGATTTTCATCAGCCCATACATGTGTGTTCCGTAAATTGGTGATAGCGTTTTGGTAAACCTTCCCTCATACGTGAAAATAATAATGCTAATGAGGTTTACATTATTTCGTTGCTGATCCAAGGCCCAGTGTGCAAACTGCATTCTACGAGGAAAGTCTTCAGGAAATAGTTCATGTACTTTTTGTAAATGATATGGATGTAACAGCTGTTCTTGAAGAACCTCGTGTACAACTGTTTTCTATGTATCAAACTGTGATGAAAAATTTTGAGTGTTCAATGATGGAGTGTCATCTACAGCATTTAAAATATTATCCTGTAATTGCGGTGTACGTACGGTTTTTCTCAGACCAGCATCAGTACTATAAATTAACAAAAGTACCTTTTAACACTATTTTCAGAGGTTCTTACTAGTGTTCATCTCATTAAGTTTTCGTTAAATTATATTAAGTACTTTGAAAGTTATTCAAGAAAAAACGATTTCCAGCGGCGTCCTTTAGGGGCACATATCTCCGTAGGGAGGGCCTGTAAGAAAAAAATATAAAGGAACTTTATTATTCTATCTGAATCCGAGAGATTTCCGTCATTTTCCGGGACACCTTGTATAATATTGGCATCAGTTTCAAAAAAAAGTGAAGACATATTTAAGAAGAGAAGTATTTCAATAATGCATATCTTTTGGCAAGTTGGAGTAAAATAGACACAACCTTAACAGTCCAATAACTGTAGCATTTACCCTAGTTTTGGCTCTATAATGACACTTGTAAAATATCTCCTGTTTTCACTCTTTACTATTTACAATAAAGGTCTTATTTCAAAATGTTACCTACTTGCATATTTAACTAAACACATCCCTGAGAGAAAGAGAGAACGCTGCTATGCTGCTAATGAATTATCAGTCTGAGATGAGAGTGGCGTAAAAAGAAAACAAGTTTAGAGCAGAGCATAAGCGGCCGGTGTGAGTTGTTGACGAATATTAAAGTATAGCTATAGGTACAAGGTTAAAATTACAGTATGAATATTGGTGTTTGTGGATTGCACATTTGTGTAGTTTATTTTATTGCACACTAGTGTAGTTTGCACAATAGTGTAGATTGCACAATGGTGTAGATTGCACAATAGTGTAGATTGCACGCTGGTGTAGAAAACTCCTATACATTAGTATGGTGGTACCGTTTCTTCGAGTGGTGATCTTGTAAGTTTGGGGTCTTACATGCGACTTGAATGACACGAATACGTAGAAGGGTGCAAGTTGCATACCCCTCTACTCAATTCGTTGAGACATATTTCAGGTAAAATGCTAGCTAGTTGTATAAAATGGGAATATATGAATTATAATAGAAGTTGACTAATATTGATGAATACAATGTGATAAGAGAGAGAAGCACCTGTGGCTAGGGACGCGCAAGTCCCGCGGTGAGTAAACTGTGTAATTTTTAATGTCAAACAGAGCAGTAAAGTGTTATATTTGTTTTCATGTTTGAAATGTTTCTTATGAAGCCCGGTATCAAGCGCTGATGGATGATAGCATTGTGAATACTCCTGCTCCATATTTAAAGTAAGTCATCTCAAAGATTTATTTATTTCAATTCAAAAAGCGACTTTTACACACTATCCATTTAAACTTAAAAAAATAAGATAAAATATGAATAATACGTGAGAAAAGCACGCATTCAAACAGATCTTGTAATTTTTGTTTTTATAATAAAAAATCATCCCATAACACTGAGCCGGAGAAACCATCAAAATCTCGTATAGAAATAGCCGTCATTTTATATTGAAAAGCAGCCATGCCTGTCGGAGGAGATAAAGCTCTTATATAAATATTTTACGTCGTTAGAAGGAAACATCAAGCCGAACTTGTGTTGTTCATTTTAGGCTGAATATAAATTGATTTGGGTTGTCATGTTTATAAACATTTAATAATTTAATTTCCAATTAACCGATTAAATACGATTATTGGTTGCTAAATTATATAAAGGGTTTCGGTCAATATTTCAAATAAAAGTTTAGGATAAGTTAAAGGTTCGGAATAATAATATTTTGATTAAAACATTTTTAGAGCTACGATGCAGAAATAGTTATTTACTTATTCAGTTCGGAGAGTTCGGTCAGCAGTCAAGTGCGGACTTGATAATTTCCGTATGTGCTAGGTATTTTTTCTACTAGGGTGATAAATATTGCGATTGTTTATTTAGTGAAGCATTATTTGTCGCCTCAGTATTCAGGGTTAACCCAGATATGCCTGAATTTTTTTTTACTTATTCTTTATATTTTTTTCTGAAAAACATATTAACAGGGAATCAAATCATGTAAAAATTAAAAAATATATATATATTATATATCATAGTTTACGAAAAAATGATGTCCTTTAAAAGGACAGTAGGTAGATAAACAACAAAATATTTTTTAAAGCTAATTTATTAATTTAATTAAACTTTTATTCTCTTATATGGTAATGTTTAAAACAAGCGACATGGAGAGCAACGTTACATTTTTCACATTTCGTAAACACTTTGTTGTGACAAAGTCTGAACCTAGTTTGTTTCTCTTGTTGGATTATTAGATGGTCAGTACGATCATATCTAGAATCTGCATGTTATAGGGAAGAGGGTCTTGACCGTTTAGAAAATTTTCTTTGGTTTCCTTCCAAGATAGACATTGCAACTCTTCTTCGAAATGTTAAATGATCTAAAGTGCCATTTTGCATTCTATGCAATTGCCATGCGTTGTGTTTCGCCATGTCCAACATATGAAATATCAGTGGCATATACCACTTCTTACCGTGGAATGCAACTCGGTATGGACTGATGTTTTGATCTGCTTGATCGACTCCCCCATACTACGATTATAGGCAAAAATATTATTAGGTTGCTCAACTTTAATTTTTATTTTTTCTTTTAGAGAATAAGGACCTACTGAATGAGTAGGATAAACGGGTATTGAGTTACTGGCGAGTGACACAACGCTGTTATCATGTCATTTCACTACAAGAATTCCATCTTCATTAGATTTGAAATCAAGGTCCCCCCGTTTTTTTATATCACTTGAGCTGACTGCTGATAAGTGGACACTTAAAAGTTCTGTTATCTCTGATAGTACCAGTAAGACGCATATTTCTTCATTGTATTTTAAAACATAGTGGAATATTTGTACAAAAATTATCGCAGAATATATGGCATGGCTGTTTTTGTATTGCAGAAATGACATCTGCGTGTTGAAGTACTACGGAAGGTCCTAATCCAAACTTTTTATATTTTGGATTAATCTCGCTTTTAACACAATACTAAGGTTCAAACCATATAACATAACCATTGCTAGTTGCCCCGGTTCTTTATTTAAACCAATATCTAATTGGTTTTTCTCCTATAAACTGCTTGCAGCCATGGTGCCCTAATATGGGCACCATGCTTTCTTCATTTTACGAAATAGAGGTTTTATTTTTGTAAATTTATCAGAAGAATCTAGGTTGGCATAATCACAACAATGTAGATTGCTAAAAATATACTCAAAGCGATCTCGCCGACGGTAGGTATATAGCCACTAAGTAAAAATATGGCAAAAAAATTTTTCATTTCATGTCTTGCAATCTTACCAGCTTTATTTTTGCTGAAAGCATATAAGTTTAAATAAGTAACAAACATATTAATTATATCATCATTCCAAAAAAATGAAAATAATTCAGCTGGCGAATTACAATTTTGAACATTCTGCGAAGTGGGAAATGAAATATCTGAGGCAACCAAATCTTGAGACGACCATTGATAAGTTTTTTAATAGGTATTTGGTTTACTGTTTCCTTTATTCGAACTCTTATCACTGACAGTGGCAGTTCGGCTTCACTATCTGAGTCATCGCAATCCATTTCTCTAAGTTTTTGGTTCTGATTTTTGATAGCGTCGTCTCGACAAGCTCAGTCTCTGCTCGAAGTTTTGATCCTGGAAGATTATTGATATTTATGATATCTTCATCCCCCGAGTCCTCATCTGTAACTGGTTCAGCATAATTAAGCGGGGGGGTAATTGTCAAGGAAACTTCCGTATGATCATCATCATTATCATCTTCTTCCAAAGACTGTTCGTGCAAAGTCAGACCTCTGAAAAAAAAGTTGTTTATATGCCTACTGTCCTTTAAAAAGAATACTACAATATGTGAGGTTAGCAAGTTACTTATAACATTGTACCGGGTGTTCCACCTAAGGAGGTAATCGGCTATATCTCAGAAAGTAATAACACTAGGACTTTGGGAAAAAATATATATCGATAAAAGCAGCCAAGAGAAAATGCTGGAAATTATTTTCAAGTTTGAAATATGACCGCTACGTAAGCGCAGAGAACTTTCAAAATAGAAACGCCGATTTTCTCTTGATTTTTCTTAATAAAAATATGTTGAAAATATAAGCATTGTATTCTTCATAAAATTATGCAACTTTATGTTAGGAATCTTTTTTTCTATTTTCAATAATAAAGTGGTGGGAGAAGGTCAAACTTTTTTTCTTTCAAACGCTGATATCTCTGCTTTGGATAAACCGATTTTATTCAACTTGGTCTTGAAAAAAAGCCCTTCTTTTCCTCTATACGTAGATCTATTAACTATACCATATTGATTCTGATGGTGGCCACTAGATGACGTTTTTCCGTCTCCATCTCCAGCCACCAACACAGTTGTATCGTTAGCGTATATTGTTACACAACCAAATCCAATATTCAGAAGAAAGATCATTTACATACAACAGTACCGAACCTTGAGGTACTCGAAGATTATCTGCCTTATTATATACAGTATCAAAAGAAATGGATAGGTCGAAGAACAAAGTCACTACATGCTTCCCAGCATCGATTGAATGGGACTGTTTCTAATAATCTTTCTTGCAAACTTATTTTTGTGTATGTGCATGTTTTTTGTTTCCTGTTATATATAATTTAGGTCTCCAATATGATGCAAAGTTATATCTAAGTATCACTTTGAATGGTTAAAAATTATGGTAATGTATGCATTCCACTTAATTAGTTTTAAATCGTAAGTAAAGTCAAGAAAAAGCAATCAGTTTTCTAGCGCCCGAGAGACACATTTTATTTCGTATTCATTTTTTGCTAGTTTACATCTAAATTTTAAGAAATAAAATAAATTTGCTAATGGTACACATTGCGTTAGCTCTTATAAATTAATTTAAGCTACTTTATTTATGACTAGACATAGTGTAAACATTTTGCGTAGCTTGGAATAAATTTAAAATTAGTTCAGAAAGCGTAAGATTTAAATATTGGGATGTTTAATGAAAAGTAAAGGCATTTAACAGAAAACCCGATAAGTTAAAAAATATTAAATGGATACATGTTTAAATTTCTTCAATTGATTAGGTTAAATGAATGACGACTTTGTTTAATTTATCAAAACCACAGTACTAGGATATGCACAATGGTACTTATGGTATAAATTTTGGTTATCTTATGTTTGGGTTTCCAATAATCTTAATAATAAACTCGTGTTTCATTTCGCAGTATTCTAATTCTTGGAAAACATCAAATTTCACCTGAACTAACCTGAACTAACTGTGATATTTTAACCGACAAAGGACAAAATCATTTAATGTTTTAACGGGTTCTTTAATTTTCTTATCGGCTGTAAACAAGTATAGACGCTAACCTGGTCGAACGCGACCTCCGTGGGTTGGTGAAGAGTGTCCACGTGACCCCATGTGAGTAGTGGACCTCCGAGACTATAGCACTGTAGCGCCATAAACAAGCCAGAATCATATTAGACTTCAACGTAAACAGATGTTCCACGTGAAAAAGAAACTAACCCACTGACCTCTCAACAAAAAAATTAAAGGAGCTTACCTCTAAAAGGGGATTGACGACCTCGTGGTCTCTTGTCAGAAAAGAAATGCTAAACGGCTAAATCTTCTAGATTAAAGGATATTTATCACAAGTCACGAGAATCCCGAGGAACCCCCACTCCTTCAATAACCAGCTGATACAGAAGGGTTGCCAACTTAACATAACCCAAAAAACAGTATAGAACAAGAGACACACTACAAAAGATTAGGTTGATACGAGGGTCTGGGCTTTTACCAGCACATAAATCGAATAATGAGATAAAGAAAATAATTCCAAACAACTTGTTGTTACATAAATTCGCCAAGAGGGATGTTGAGGAAACGATTGCTCAAATGCAATAAAAATAATGAAATTAAATGCAACCAATGTTTTTAGAATCAATACTACTCTTTGTCTAGATAAAATAAATGCTTTTCAAATATTCCATTAGCAACACAATTCCTCAACGGTCAGAGAAACAGCGAAACAAAATACTTTTAATGTTGAAAAAATAGTCCATACTTTTAATGTTTTCAGAACCAATAATATTGTCGCCCAGGCAAGCTACCAAATTTGCAAATAGTATACTAAAACAGCAGCCTGTCGCTACGGTTAATTTAGCAAGAATTTGTTCTCAACACAATTCAGTGGTAAGTAAATAGTCAATTAGAACACAAAGCGCGAAATATGTTGCCTTGTGATTGGCCGGTCTGACAGCTGAGCGTGATATTCTAACGACGAGAGCACACTTACGTTCTCTCAAGAACAACTGCGGGTTAAACTAGTGAAAGGTCAACATGTACGTCAAAATTATTGTGGGTCATCGTCTGTTCTACATGATAAAATAGCATAGCTGAAATAAAAGCACCAAGTAATTGTACTAATGTTATAAAAAGTTAGTAATGTTTTAAGTTAGTAATTAATCATGTATTTAAAAGTCCTTGTGTAAACAAGTGCCAAATTGGATAAATAAACGCCAAATTAAATGGGATCTAACTGTCTAATTCACTTAACCAATATATAAAACGAACCAGTGAAATAACCTAACTCGAGGAATATACAAAAACTCACCGTTTAATGTTGGGCATTCAGCGACTTGACGGAGACCGAAACGGAAATATATTATTAACGTTACTTGCAGCAACTTGGGCAAATAACCAACAGAAATGCAAACGCAGTTCTACTAACCCTCTATGTTTTGACTGCTTTGCTGTAAACAAAAGATGACACAATTTAACAAATAAATACTACTGGGCTTTGTGGAAATATGACTCTAAGAATCAAAGTAAGTCTAACATTTCCCCCATATGATTATTTTGGCACGTAGATTACGCCCTTCAAGTATAGCTCCTTAGTTATGCGACATTCTGTATATTGCGCACAACTGTTTTACCTAGCCCTCTGTCACGTTGTTAGTTCCAGGTATGTTCCAATCATTTTATTGTGATTGTCGTAGAACCGCAAGTCCGTGATTCTACGTCCTTTAGCGAAAGTGCTCATCATTTTAGGCTGTGTTTGCTCAAACTTTGATTATTCTGTGTGACCTTTGCTGCCGGTTTTCAGATCGACTGAAAACCGTTATCTGTGTCATTCGGTGAAATTATAATCTGCACGCTGCTCACAGCGTTTGTGGAAAAAATTAGAAAATCTCTTTGGATATTTTACACATCTTCTTTTAGGGTATATTTGGTAAGTTTACAACATAATTTTTTGACGATCGATTTTTTTGCCACATAACCTAATCATATACGGTGTAGACCACTCTTATTTATGTTGCCGTTTTTCCACGTTGCCGTTTCTCAGTTCTCCGAAAATTCGGCTTTTCCGGCAAACTTAGATTGGACCCTTGGGTTTTCAGACTTGTTTTTCTTGAGGCATTTCTGAGGTCTATTTCAGGGCCATTAGCATTACCATACGCAGCCAACAAAGGGCCATCTCTCTTATTTTATTGTGTTGAACACAGCCAAATGTAATTTCTTGTCTTCGAAACAAAGTAATTTTCCTTTTGTTCTGGTCAAAGCCGTAAGATATTTTGCTCATTTATCTATAACATAATTTAACAGTATATTTCAACAAATTCAACTACCCCCATTAATCTTACTTATTTAGATATATAAAGCGGAATGTAAAAGAGTTGCAACTTTTGCGCTTTAATAATAATTAGTGTAACTAACCTAGCCAGGTTCATATACTTTTTACATACTTATACCTATGCATATAAGTTTTGCATTATTACTCAGTTTGGTGTCAAAAATAAAGATGTTCTGTGTAAAATTAAACTTTAACTTTCTAGTTTTTAAGTTCACTCACAGGAAATTGGTATTGTTGGGACAGGTTATAGCTAAAAGCAGCTGTGAATAGCGCTCAAAACTTAACCCTATATCTTAGCTTGCACAGCAGCATTCTTTGGGGACCAACATATCTACATTGTTGTATTACTGGCAAGGACCTTCACAAAGGAATCACCCCGGTTACAATTGCCACGAGCTTGAGCTAGCTAAGGTAGATGGTGCCCATAAACTTCATTTACCTTATAAGTACACTGCTTGGAGTCAAGGGTGGTTGTGCTGATAGGCACGCCTTACAAATTGTTAAGGTTTGATTTTTATTTTTACCTGTTACCATTGTGGACCAAGCGTTAGTGTCATCAGCACGTGTTTTATGTTTATTCGGTGTATTTCACAATAGTATCGAGTGCATTTTTACTGCCTGAAATATGGCATCTTTATGGCCAATTTCTTCTGTTTTAGGACTAGATAAACTGTATTATTTTGGGTGCATCAAGACTTTTAAAAAACAGAGAAGACATAATAAAGATTTTCTTGTAGTTACGACATGATACTGACACCAAAACAGTGCTTGCTGATTTATGATTATAGGTTCGCATAACCGAATAATTATGAAATTAGTTAGACGCAATAAGCACAGCTATATTTTAAAGCCATACAAATACGGTTATTCAAAGAAATGGGTACGTTGGACTTCTCGAAAATACTGCCGTCATAAGAAAAAACCACGTATACCACAATTTTTTCAAAACTGAGATATATCATTCATAGGACTTGTACAGGCTTTTTAAACAGGGTTACGAAGACAAATCCGCGTATTTTATACTAATAGGACCGCCAGTCTCGCTTTAATCACACGTATTTGCACCCGCTGAATACCGACTACTAAGCATAAACTACGTATACATCTAAAACTAAGAAATACCCGCTTAAAAACATAGCGCTTACGCGGTTGTTTCTTAGCACATCTAAGTATACGTAGTTATTGCTTAGCATTAGACATATCCGCGGTTTTTTCCTGTTAAAGCTTGCAGATTTAGGCGCGATATACAAACGTATTTTGTGTTTCACCACACTCGTACGTACCTATATAATATTAATTTTATTATGAATCGCGGACGGTTTTTAGTATATTGGATATATGTCATATGTCTTAAATGATGGTAAGCATTTTCATTAAATTATTTTATTATTTATTTATTATTATTATTATTATTATTATTATTATTGTTATTATTACTTATTAAATTATTATAGATTTTGACAAATCCAAGGAATGTTTTAAAGGAAATCTAAACTCAACCTCTGTGTTAAATATTGCTTTTACCAAACTTGGAAACGAAGACTGTGAAAAATGTGAAGAGTTTTCATTCCACAATGTCTCTCATACCAAACAGTCTTTGGATAATGAGCGTGAAATATGCAAACTTTGGAAAGTTCATTTACAATATGTGGAATACACTCGAATGGCTTAACAAACGGATGTTGACAAAGCAAATAAACGGGAACCGAATCAGACAACTTTTTTAGCAGTTTCGGCTGATCTGCAAAAGGTAATTATGTTACCTAGAATAGATATGTTTAAAAGAGCCCTCTTTCAACAAAGAATTAGTGTTTACAATGAAAGTTTTGTTCCTCTTGGGTCACAGAAAAAACATTTTCCATTAGCAGTTCTTTGGCATGAAGGGATAGCAGTAAGAAAACAAGAAGAAATTATGAGTGCTTTCCATACATTCTTAAAATCTAACAGAGACATCCAACAGATTATAATTTGGGCCGATAACTGTACGAGTCAAAACAAAAATTGGACTTTCATAACGTCTTAAATTTTTCTTGTCAATAGTCCTGAATACTGAATATAAACTATTTCCCTCATTTTCTCGACATTATGATTTTGTTGTTTACGTGCTTCTTCTTTGTGACGGCAGAATATTATAAACGGGCAACAGGTTTCTAGATTGCCCTCATTATTTACAATTCGACATATAGTACAAAGCTGGCTTGTTTATATCTCTAAAAGTTGGCGAGGTTGAAGTTATGTTCAAGTTGGTGAGGTTCGATATTCGACATTTCAGAATATGGTACTTATAAAGTCAGTAGCGAAGTTCGAAAAGTTGTTGTTTGATTGGTTGAAGTTTGTGTCCAATAGAGTGAATTTAAATATTTCATAATTTTAAATAAAGTCGAGTAACAACAAATTAGTGTCATTACTCTCCATACTATTCCTTTTTTCTTTTTCAATTTTCCGGTACAAAACATAAACTAACCTTACAACAAAAAAAATACAAATACATTGGCGGAATGGCGACGTAAACAACGAACCACAGGACTTTAATATAGCGTCGTCATTGGTCAGAACAAGCTTTCCGAACTCCGAACATAAAAATTACTACCCGGGAACTTTTCGAAACTATCAACAGAGTTTATAAATGGAACTGAGTGTTTTCCTTAGTTCAAATTGAACTCTTATTTCCAAGGCCAACTGAACCTCAGCTTTGGGAAATTTTTAAGTTTATTAATCCAGCTTTAGAGGGTTTTTGGTGCGTTTAAGGAGAATAATATTATTAAAACTAAAAGAGGTGATCTTCTTCGTAAGTTTTACCGGTTTCAAACTGCGTATAGAAACTAGTTGAAAATTTATTTAAATTAGCATACTATTTTGCATCGTAGAAAGATAAAATTTTATTTATGGATTTAATTTCTATTACAGCATGTTCCTCAAACATATTAGTTTAACAAAGTTATGTGGTGAAAGGCAGCATATAAGAGCGCTACCCAGTCCGCAGAAGCACGTCAAGATGACGTCAGTATCTGGTGGCTACTGGTCAATAGACGTCAGTCAACCAAAAATCGCCGACATTTTGACGTCAGTTAATTGCCGAATTTCTGACGTCATTTAATTCACGTCATATTGTCGACTTTACTTGGTGATATCTGGTGTGATATATTTTTTATTATTATTACCCAAAAACTATAATAACTTACACTACATTCTCTCTGCTGACGCAAAAAAAAGAATAATCGCCTCAATGCTGCGCGCGCAGTCCATGTTGCCATCTGCAACGAGGATGAACAGGGCTGCCAGTTTATCAGGAACTCCCGGAACTTCTATCCACGCCATGCATCATGTCTCATAATTTTACTTTTTTTGATAATAATAATTAGTCGGTAAGGTAAAAGCAAAAACAATAATAAATTTACTATATTATAACTGTAGTGAAAATGCTATTTTATGTTTACAAGGAATACAGAAAAGTTTTGCCAGTAATTTTGTGTTAACCTGTTGGCAACCTTGCGGACGAACGTAGGCTCGCCGCTCGGGCGGTAAATCCGTATTTAAGCTTTCTTCTATGACGCTGACGCCATTTTTTTCATAAGTAGGTCTAGGTACTGTTGTGTTTTTACGTTGATTAGTGGTAGTACATACTTTAACCAATGAAACCCAAGCAAAGGTAACCCAGTCCGCAGGAGCACGTCAAAATGACGTCATAGTCTGGTGACTTATTACCAGATATGACGGGACTATATGACGATAATATGACGTGAAAATGACCTCCTAATGTCACAGACCGATGCCGTCAATATCTCACGTCATGTTTTTAAATGACGTGACTTTCACGTCTAAAAATATTTTGTTTTCACCAGTAATCCACTTTCAATTGAAAGTACTAAATATATTGTGTAAGCGTTTATTAGGGGTAAGTAAGTACATACTTCAACCAACGAAACCAAAGCAAAGGTGAGTACCTACTATTGATTGCAGGGTTTTGCTGCTGCATACGAAAGGATTTCTTGATTTCTAGTATTGTACTTAGGGTAGTGAAGTTTTATAGACGAAATATCTAATTTTTAGTGTATTTGTGCTTAATTCTCTAGTAAAATTTATCTTTTGTTTATTTTTGCATATCCTTATCGCCATGCTGGATTTATGAACTACTATAAACTTTATCACTTCATGCACTTTAAGGCCATTTTTAGGTAGGGTCACCAGAATATGACGTCATTTTGACGTGCTCCTGCGGACTGGGTAGCTCTGAAAACGACAAGAAAACTAGGATTTTCTAGATTCCGGCTTTGACGCTCAAGGTTACATAAACTTCATACACTAGCAAGATTGCACTTTAAGCGAATCGTCATTAACTTCGCCATATTCATTAAATTAGTTAAAATACATAAGAGCTTCGGGATGTGCGACAGAAGATGGATCTATTTAATAACTTCCAATATCTGCATGCTACACCTAAGCTGTTGAACGTGCGTTAATATCGGAAGCATCTTTAGCTTGCTGTCAAGATTCCAGAGATGGGTTTATCCGCTTCATATTGGAATCTCGTAAAATAACGTCACAATTCGAGATAAAGTCAAATTAATGTGCGAGAAGTTGCATTACTTATCTGTTACCGTGTCAGAAGAAATTGGCATATTTTTAGGCGACTTTTTGGTAGTATTACAATAAAAATAATTTTTCAAATTGCCAAATTTCCGTTCCACCCTTATCAGAGATGTTGTAAAGTGGTTCTTCAGTAGTTGCTGGCGATAATTCCTGGTCTATTCACAATTTAAGGGGTGTGTAAATGTGATAATAGGATATTGTTAGCATTCGTATATCTTATTTGGTATACTCTGTCAGTGTGTATTAAAAAATTTTGTTTTAAATCAAATCAAATCAAATCAAATCAAAATACGCTTTATTGTCATAAAGTATTATTTTTGATCGACAAAGCCTTCTTTAAAGTTAAATTGTGACAATCCGATTTTGTCACAAATGAATTATTATAATCTAATACCTCATATCACATGTCTGACTTGTATTGTGTCTTTTAAAAATTGTATTTTGCCTTTTTAAAACGATGTTTGGTTCCCTGTATAAAAGTAAATACGTACCTAAGGTCAACGGCCTCTGTTTTCGATGTCTTTGACCAAGCAGGGCTACATTATCCTCCTATTTTAAATCACATATCTCCCTGGAATACACTATCCGAGACTTATACTAGTGTTTCATTATGTAATTCAAATATATTTCTTTGTTTTCAATTTTTATGATCACCTCTCAGATTGGCTAATGAATTTTCTAGGTTAAAATTCTTCTTCTGAAACATGTTTGGACCATAATATTCAGCAACCAAACTCGAATGGCAGGGATATTTTGGGACTTTTCTTGAAATAAATTATAATGGATTGCAAGAATTACGAATTGACTTCTTATGTAGAACTAAATTTGGGTACATCTGTTTCATTTCTCTTGGCTTGGAGTATCTGCAATTGAATGGGCATGGCTCTGAAGACTTCATTCTATGTCACCGCCAGTGTGTGAACCAGCCTCCCTTTTCAGCTCGAACGGTAGATCTGGCCGGAAGTGGGTCGCCCCAAATTAGCTTTATCTCTCTCCACCTCTTTCTGTCGTTTTTTTTCTCTCTCACATCTTGTTAACGGCACATTTTTTAACTTTTAACCTGAAGTTCTTCAGTGACCTCACTTAACTTCCAGCGATCAACGAGGCAGCAAGCGTTTCTGGATCCAGAGCTATTCAAGCCACCTGTTGTCCAGGATTTTGGATCTGAAAGCGTTATTTTCTGTGCCCCTTTAGTTTGATTGGATCATTTTTGGTTTGCTGGGCCGCAGAAAGCCACATTGTGGGATTTTTTGGTCGCTAGTTGTTCGCTGTCGAAGGTGAGTTCTTTTTTTATATACCATGCCGTTTCTTGGTCAATTTTTCAACTTTTCTCCTAAAATGCCTTCTGGGGCTCTCTTTTAGTTGAGTCGGGTCACCAGGACCGTAAGGGGACGAGCATTTGGAGCACCCATCACTGTTGAGACCCCCTATTTCAATTTTAAAGACCCTATAGCTCCCGTTAGGTAAGCGTAATCCATTTTTCTTTCCTATTTTTCCCTGTATATTGCTTCTAAATCGCCATAATTTAACACCACATGCTTTGTTCAGATAAATGTGCCTTTTGTACTTATGACCGAGTATAATTGGCTTCGTTAGCTGAGTAAATATTTTCTGACACCTTTTAATTTTTTTTTTATGAGGCAATTGGACACCTGGAGTAGTTCGACCCCATTTTATTCATGTAATGTGTACTATCGAGACATGTATTTAAATAGAGATTCATATTTTCTGTCAGTTACTGGTGTACTGTCAATTTGTATGTAATTATTTTTGGAGTCTAATGAAAAGTAATTAAGGGGTCATGACCTTGGAATTTTTAATTAACTATCTTATCACAACACCAGTGGTTTTTTGTGTTTTGTTAATTCTTTTATAAAGGGGTCCAATGCGCCTCGTTGTTTACATATATATATAGCACAAGTTTGCTTGAAGGCCAGTGTTACATGGTATTTTAATTCTTGCCATACAGGGTGTGCCCTAAATATAAATATTTTAAGTGTTTTAAAATCAAACCAAATATAATTGATTGTCAAAAGATTGCTACATCAACATTAATAAAGTAACTTACGAGCTGTTACAGATTACAATTTAAATCATTTTAACATCTACAAAATTAAAATAAATTATTTGATCAAATTTGAGATAATTTAGTTGCAGATATTTAGTGTTAATCATTTCTTTTATTTTGTATAATGGAGCCTTACTTGATTATAATTATTATAAATCCACCAATTTGTCAAGATGGTTCTTGAATGGACATTTTTAGTTTGTATTGTTTATTTTAAATAGTAACACTAGAGTCTGATGAGCTCTCTTTTTAATAGCGGCATATCTTGATTATGTAATTATTTTTTTATTATGTCCTAGCTTAAATGAATTATTGATTGGTTTGCTGTTTGATAACTAATATGTTGACCTTACTTGTGCTAAATTTTATATAGTTGTATATTTCCCTTATGTGTGGACATAATTGAGTTTTTTTTTATTTTACGATGTAACCTTAGTACATAGGCGTACGTGCTGGCTTGATAAATTAATTTTGTTTTAAGTTTTTGGCTCTTCAAGCTTAATTAAAATATTTGATCACTTTACTAACGTCCCTGAATATATTTTTATAAATTTATTTTTTTTATCTCAAACCGAAACTTGACTTATGACGTTAATTCCTTTTATTTACATTTTTCAAAATTAATTTAATTCAAATTTAATTTAAATTTAATTCTTGCCTATAATTTAACTTCTTTTATAGTTGCTTAATTTTTTTTATATAGTTCCTTTTCCCTTTTGTTTATTTTCACTTAGTTGGTTTTGTCATTTTAATTACATTACTTTATTATAAATTTATTGTACGAAGGGAAAAGGAACTAGGTCAGTTTTATTAATAAGCCCTCAGCTAATGCTTATCTTTTATTTTAATAGGGTCTTCTCCTAGTCTTCTCTTTTTCTTTTCTTCTCTTAGTCTTCTCTTCTCTTTCCTTACTTATCTTTCTGACGCCTTGTCGACGTCCTTGGACGCACCATCGTCTTCTTCCCTTGGAAGAAGTCTCCGACAGATAAGATTAGGCTTAAATACTAACCCCCATATATTTTTTCTTTCTTTTTAATAAAGCCAGCATTAATATTAGTTCATTCTGTTTGTTTTATTTATACAGCTCTCCCTGTGGTTTTCTTTACCTAGTTTGTTTATTCGACCTAAGATGCGAGGTCCAGCTGAGAGTGAGGCCCCAGCACCATCTTGGAGGTTTCCGTTTTGGCCTGGCTGCAAAACGGTTGCGCCTTATTTAAATCCCCCCCCCCCCCCCCTTTACTCTCTGGCAATAAAGCTAGGGCATTTGCACGCGGTCCGTCAGCCTCTCACCTCAGCTTGGCTTCGTGGTTTTGGTTTCGCTTTTATTTCCTTATTTAATTAATTATTTTCAAATTTAATTATTTTTTCTTATTGTCTTCAAAAATTAATAACAGCGAAAGACAAAACAATAAAATATAATAATATATTAAAACTTAAAATATCGGAATAAAAAAAAATAAGATAAAAATTTAAAAAAATGCAAATAATTATCACAGAGATCACCAAAATATTCATCCAGAGTATAATAAGCTTTTTCCAATAATAAATTTTTAACATTTTTTTAAACATTTTAAGATTTGATATTTTCTTAATAAACTCTGGAAGATAATTAAAAAATTCTTTAGAATCATAAATTATGGATATTTTTACAAGACTTGAAGACGAAATAGGTAAACATAATTATATTAAAGGTTTGTTAAATATGTGAATTAATTCTATTTCTATGCTTTTTATGAATCAAACAAACTGTTTCCAATATAAAAATGGAATTTAGTGTTAAAATTTTTTTTGAGATAAATACAGTTTTACAAGAATCTCTAGATCTAGCTTTGCACAAATATCTGATAGCTCTTTTTTGTAAAATAAAAATTGAATTTAGAAGATATTGACTTGAATTTCCCCAGAAACAAATTCCATATCTCAAAAGAGATTCTATTAAAGCAAAATAAACATTTCGAAGAACCGCCATATTCATTTCATGAGAAATCACCCTCAGGGCATAACATCCTAAAGCTAATTTTCTAAGAAAGATTTTGAGTAATATAGATTCCTAAAAATTTTATAAATTTGGGGTTATTAATTATGAGATTGTCAAAAATTATATTATTAAGTGAACATTTAAAAGTTAATATATTTGTTTTAGTGATATTAAATGAAAGTAGATTAGAGTCACACTACTTTTTAACATTTATTAAATTTTCATTAATTATTTTTGTTAATTCATTACAATATTTACTATGCCAAAGTATTGTTATATCAGCAAATATGGTAAATTTACCATCTATAAAAATTGACGCAAGGTCATTTATATATATTAAAAATAGTAATGGACCGAGAACTGAACCTTGAGGTACTCCACAATCAATTTTATTACTTTTTGATTTCTTACCATTTAACAATACTACTTGAGATCTTTCAGATAAATATTATTTAAACCATTTAAATGATATACCTCTAAAGCCATGAAGCTCAAGCTTCTTTAATAATATATCATGGTTAACACAATCAAAAGCTTTAGAAATATCACAAAATGTTGCTGCAGCAAAATCTCCTTCATTTAATTTAAAATAAAGATGTTCAAGAAATGAAAAAATAGCATCACTAGTATTTTTATTGTTTTGAAATGCAAATTGGTTTGTATTTAAAATATTGTTTTTATTTAAAAAAAAATCATTCTATTTTTAACAAGTTTTTCAATAATTTTAGAAAGAGTTGTGTTAAACAAGTCATTTACGTTACAGCATGCATGACTAGTTAATGCTATTATATTATGAATATCACGCACGTAGGTACATTACAAATAAGTATTTTTAACGACCATTCCGAAATTGAACAAAGAAACTTAATATTAAAGCATATTATTTATAAAGTTGTTTTTTTCTATTTTTTGACCTCAATAAAATATAATTTTTACCTAAACATCAATAATTCCATTAAGTTTACTATTGTTCATTAAAATTGATGAAATAACGGTAGTGGAATAACTTCATTATATCTCGAAAGGAAAACATCTATTACCAATTTTAAAGTGCAATGTATATCTTCTCCTGAAATTGGTATTTAAAACAAATGCATAAGGTTGCAAACTAATTTTAATTATATCTATAAAAAAAAGTCGAATCAAATCAAAAATATTTTTATTTATCCACTGTATTTTACAATAATTGGTATTTACATTGTTGCTATAGGTATTCACTAATTTCTACAATAACCGAAAGAATATCAAGTTTAGACCTTTAGAAAATACAAGGATAAGTACTTTAATAATCATCTAGATGACTAAATATCTGAATATGCTAACCAAAAAATAGACAGTTTATTCGAACATCAATAACAATTGCAATTTATAAACTACTTAATCACTTTATTTTATTAGACTTTTACTTTAACTTTGAGTTCACCGAACTAATACAAGATTCAAAACTCCAACAGTTCCAGGTTTCGACTATATACAATCTACATGATTTCCTGAAGGGCTTATTTTTTTTAAATGTTTTTTGTTTCCATGAGAATCATATTATATATCTTAGGGGCTGAATAACTGACAAATCCAAGATTCATATTTGTGTTAGTCTTTGATATAAGAATGTGTTTGTTTGTTTTGTTTCGTGTCTCGTAATTATGATTTACATAACGTATTACTGATTCAACAATGTCTTTATAAACAGATATTCAGCCCTATGACCAAACAAACAAGTTAACGCTAGACGCTAACTTCAAAAGTACCTGTTTTTCAACCACACTGAAGAATTAACAACTAGGCCTTTTTTCGATTGTTGTCATGGAAACGGTACGTTAAAAGTTAACTTATGCGTTTGATCATAGGGCTGATGAAAAGCTTTTTGTTTGTTTGTTTCCCGTAATATATAAAATGTGTGAATAAGTTTTCTTACATTTTTTGTAAGATGAAGGATATGATGGTCCCATTTTAAGTATTTGTCGATCATTATGCCCAGATATTTCGTATAAAATGTTTCTTTACCGCTCTCATTAAAGTTTTCGATGCGAATACTTTCAAAATGGGGACCATTTGCTTCAGTCAGAGAAAATGCCATGTAGTTGGTTTTTTGTAAATTATGGGTTAACCCAAAAATGTTAAGCCATATCTTTATTTTAGCCAGTTCGGTTTCCGTTTTGTTGTTTACGTCGTGTCAACTTTTAGCGGGGAATGTTGCTGTGTCGTCCGCGAATAATATTATAGATCCATTGTCAAGTTATACGTCAGTAGAGTTATTATTATGCAATAAAACGGTTTCCAAAGAGTTTTTTCTTCACTTCGTACGTTCTTAAAAAGTTTCGTGTGACAAGCGTTCACAAAAAACGAACGGTACGCTTGACTGGAATTCTTTAGTCTCCTTCGCTTTTAGATCGTTCGGGGCTAGTGAAAAGACATAGCAACACTGTTAGTGTCTGGTATTTTCTCGTGATATGTTCTTATTCTGTAGCACAAGTCGACAAGTCGTAACTTTTAACCTATAAAACTTATTTATATTCTATTTTGTACTTAGAATACCCAGTTAATGGCAATTGGAATTTTTTACCGGTGCTTTCACGAATACTTTCACCAAAAAGGAATGTTTAGGGATTCTTTTAGGAGACAAGTATGGTAGTAAATCATTTTTCAAATACAAATTAATTTAGTCTAAACATTCTGGTGAACTCAGGATCCGATAATTCCTCCAGTGCACTTTTTAAAGCACCATGGATTTTCATATGAAAGCTATCATTTTCCGCCTGTGCATCATCTAAATCATTAATCGGTTAATATGTCATTGACCTTCCATTCTTTATGAAATAAATATGAAAAATTCAATTGCTGTTTTCAAATTACTGGCTGTTTAAACAGCAAAGTAAGGTTCGGAAGTTAGGTGACAAGCGCTCAGATACCGATATTTCAACTTGACAATCTCACCGATTTTCGTACGTTAGGTACTGGTAGAAGTAGTGAAGAACGACAAATTATTAGGTATTACCCACGTACGAGTCACTCTTATCACTCTTCGTTTGTTTTCCGAGTGAAGAATAGGGTCTCTAGGCCACTCCTATTCTTACGTTAGTTAAGCGAATAACTAAGTGTGTCTCCAATTTTTAAATACTGTTTTCTATCCTTTAGGTACTTCCTAAAGATATTCAACACTTCACGCCGAAGTCCATATCTAAACATTATGTCTAAGAGCCGTTTATGTGTGTCCTTGTCAAATCCAAAAGTAACACATTTATCACCATTTTCCAATTTTGGCGTTATTTGTTTTACGTTTTTACGTTACACTTCGTTGAAATAATAAGTGGAAAGGAAATACAACCAGAGGATCGATTAGTCAGCTTTAATGTCGAGAGTTTCTATACAAATGTCCCAGTGGAGGATACGCTTTAGGTTATCAGAAGGAAACTTGGAGAAGACCAAACCCTCGAGGAACGAACACCGCTATCGATCAACGTCACAATGGACCTATTAGAATGCTGTCTAAAGAATTCTTATTTCCAAGAAAAAGATAGATTCTACAGTCAACTAGACGGACTACCGATGGGATCATCCCTCTCTCCAGTAATCGCCAACATATACATGGAATGGTATGAAAACCAGGCAATTGAAAAACTCTGGCTTCGTTACGTTGACGACACCTTTATCATTTGGAATAGAAGCGATGACGAATTCCAAGCTTTTCTACATCACATGAATAACTTGGCACCAACAATCAAGTTTACCATGGAGAAGGAGGAAAATAATAAACTACCGTATCTAGACGTCATAGTTCAGAAGAACAGGGACACTATCCAAACATCGGTATACAGAAAATATTTGGAAACCGTTGTTAAGTAGATGTAAGCTTAGTTTAGGATCACACAGTAACGCATGACTGCACCAATCTCGGTCATTCACCAGGAGGTGGTATAAAATACCCTCGTTGTTTCGTAGCTTGTTCATTATTTACCTGAAGACGACTGGAGATATTCACCCGTTGAAACGTTGTGATATAAATAAATAATGGCAATGGAAGTCCAAAACACATTTATCGTTCACGATACATTATTGTCTCAAACCTTCAAACAAACACGTTATACTATGTTTCCAGCCTTATCCTGTTCGTTAAACCCTGTTGATTTATTTTGGTTGTGGTTCTAACTACTATTTTTGTTGTAGCTGCTGTGTTGTTTTTAGGTATGTGTAAATTAAGCATAATAGAATAATGATCAGTCAAGTCAAATTCAGAGATATTAGAATTACATTTAGGGCCACTAAGTTATACGAGAGTTACACGAAATAAAACCAAAAATTAATATTTATTTTAATTTTTCTACACGCAGTTTTTACTGTTTTGAGAGGCTTTTCCTCTATGTGATTTCGACCTCTTCCTTAGTGCACTTAATCACGAAACAAGATAATTTTACGAAAAACAAAGAGTGGCCAAACAAAACACAGGAAATTCCTGTGTAAATTTTGTGTATCTCTGATATTCAGATTGTGCAGATGAAACAAATAGATGTATCTATAAATAGACTAATTACAAAACAATTCCAAGTACAGGCACCGCCCCCCCCCCCCAGATATGCAAATTGTCCCAGAGGCGCCCAGCTCCGCGACAATAGAGAATTGCCTAGAAATAGAAAACAAAAAAATACCACAAGTCAGCTGGAATAAAACTGCAAAATTTCAAAACAGAAAAACACGAAGAACAACAGACAGATGTAAAAGTTTTTTAACCGACTTAACAAATAAGCAAGAACCCCATGGGAATATTTCTCGTCTAACTGATTTCAGAAGTGACAAAAAACTATTATAATTGTTAAATAAAAATAAATATCTTTTCAACCAGACAAAATAATAAAATAAACAGGAAACATGTTATGTTTACAACTCTTTTATGACTGAATGTAGTTTAAAAGTTTTACAGGTGTAGAATTATTCAGGCGATTAATTAGATTGATTAGGCAGGATAATTTGATTAGGCAAATTAACAGAAACAAATTACTGGATATTCTAAGAATAAGCAATGTTAATAACTTGGGAACTTGAACGGAACGTGCATATCTCCCCAGTATACACTTTTTGTGTATATGGTTAAATGGCTATCTAGTTTTGACTAATATAATATAACCTAACAAGACAAGCATAGTAGGTACTTGTGAAATTTCAACTCACTTTATTTATTAAATTTAAAGTGACGCAAAAAAACGTAACGTCAAGTTTTTGAAATATACATAATATTACCTAAAATGAACCTGGAATACCGGAGTAGACAGTAATAAAAAGAATTATGTGTTTTTAACTTGGCATTTGAAATGTATCATTTTACAATTTTAACATCGCTCTGTCTTTTCAGAGGGCAGCATTCTAGGCCCCTTGTTAAATACAATTTTAAACTTCCTAAATTCTCTTTAATATCTCATTCATTATATTCTCCTGAACTAACATGCACAAGAAGAGAATACTGCTGAAAATCTTATAAGCAAATTCAAGATTTATCAGATAATCATATTAATGACTTTTTAAATTTATTATTTAAAGGGTGCTGTCGATTAAGTCGGCACTATTGCTAACTCGGTTATTATTAGAGCTACGATGTTGATTAAATTAGCAAACTAGTAGCATTTTTCCCGCAAAATAAAATGGCGTAAACAGAAAAACAATTAAATGTCACGTTCTTGAATTATTTTTAAAAATTACCTCATTAAAATGGAACACTCCATATATATCTTTTTACATGTCGGCCGCAAACAAATATGTCAACAAAGAAGTTTCTATGTACTATCGGTCTCATCTTAAAAATTACACAGTTGTGGCGATATTTTACTTTCAGTCAAGTATATTATGATATTCCGAAACCAGAACGAGTTGTCTACAATCCCTTGGGGATAGAAAAGAAGGCTGCGGATATAATATTTCTAATTTTATTTAGATAAGGTGGCTGTGGACTTCCAAAATGCGTTTATTACGTTTTAAATTTTATAATAGTGCTACGGCGTCAAATCTTTTGTTTACATAGACAAATATTAATTATGCAGTTCCCAGTTTTTGCTAATTAGCATAAAACGCCCTTCACGCATATTAAAAAATGTGATATGTTAGGAACATACCTTATGTGTAAAAACAATTCTGCTAGAGCAATAGAAGAGTACAGTCAGAGGCTTCCTGTACGTGATCTGCCAGATACATGCTACTTTTAGTGCTTAACAAACAAAAAATTTAAAAGTAATGAGAGTGCTTTTCAAAAGGCAAGGAGACCGAAACAAAATATAATAAATGAAAATGCCGAAATTATCGTCTTGGCATATTTTGAGGTACATGAGAGAATTCTACAAGAGATTTAGCGAGAGAGTCTGGTGTCAACTTAGTTACGATATGGAGGCTCTTAAAAAAAAACATAAGTTTATACCGTATAAGTATCGGTCAGTCCATACGTTATTGCCTGGTGATTATGAAAGAAGACGTATGTTTTGCCATGTTATGTTACACTTCTGAAGGAAACAATAACATTTTAAAGTACATTTTTTGAAATGATAAGACAAATTTTTCTAATATCGCAAAAATATTCACTATTGGTCACAACCTATTTCTTACTAATTCCAGAAACCCTCAAAATCAGTTTAGTGTAAATGTCTGGTGGGAAGCAGGATAGTCGGACCTGCATTTTATGAAGGTACTCTAGCAGGAAGAAGATAATAATATATTGATCTCGATTGGAAGCACGCCAACTAATCTACTTTCAACAGGATTTGATGGGGCACCGCCTCATCAATTTCGTAACGTAGGACTATTACTGTACAGGATGCTTTAAGGCAGGTAGGTGGATGGCCACAAATAGAACAATTCGTCGACCACCAAGATCCCCAGACATAACCCGCTTGATTTTTATTTTTAAGGTTACTTTACAGACGGAGTTCACAAGACTATAGCATCTATCGACGGTAGGACTATTTCAAAAGTGGAAAAAGATATGCTGAAATGTACTCGCAAATGCATAGAACAAGATAATATTGTGTTTGTATCATTCATAATCACTCTAATGGGATAATATTTGGTTTTCTCATTAAAAATATATTTCCAAAAATTTTTTAGAAATATAGTTTATTTTTGAAGAGAGAAATCAAAAAAACAAAATTGGACACATGAACTTTTGCATGAACAAGACGTTTATGTCTTGTTTTGTTTGAACGTTAAATTATTTTGTTGTTCATATTAAGTGTTAAATATTGTTTAGTCTATGTTTACGTCTGAAATTTTTATCAACTGTAAGTACATCAAGTAAGTAAGTTTACTGTATAATTTAAACATGTAGATCATGACCACTTTCTAAGCAATCACACGTTTCTGTATCCTGTTCTGTCCCGTTTGACGCGTCTTCTGTTACATTATCTTCTAGAATTCTTTTGAAGAACCCCAGCTCAGGTAGAGTATGTCACTTTATTTCCTCGTTTTCAAATTGTTTCTGTAGAAAGAGGCCAATAATATGACAGGAATGAATGTTTATAAGAACATGTCAATATACACAAAAAATCACCTAACTACCACCGTTATATTCCCGTGAGAACTGTCTGCTAAAGGATTCACAGAATCTCTTATCTTAATTCTTAGTTCAATTAAGTAAATATGTAAACAACCATATTATGACCAGTCCAATTCTACCCAATGTTGAAAAAGGTTTTTCAAAAATACCTTTTCGTTGACCACTTTGTTTACTCCATACAACTTTTTGCAGACTACTCTCCTTCTACGCCACTATGAATTTTGCAATACATACAGTTTTTTTGAAAAAGTTTTTTTTTTTGTTTTTGACGTAGTTGTTATAAATTTTCTTTCATATAAGTATTTAATTGATGGTCAGTAACTCTCTTTGAAAGCTAGTTTGCAAATGTACTTTAATCCAAGAAATTTCAATGTCATAGAAAAAAGACGTATGTTTTGTCATGGGTTATGTGACACTTTTGAAGAAAACAATAATATATTAAAGTACATTCTTTGGAGTGATGATACAAATTTTTCTAATATCGCACAAATATCCACCATTGGTGACAACCTATTTCTTGCTAACTCTAGAAACCCTCAAAATCATTTATTTAGACGAAACTGGGTTTGATACTCATGATGTTGTTAAGTATTGTTGGACAGACAGTACAAATTGTACTTTTGGTACACCGTGTTCGAGAAAAAAACGCGTTATTATTCTTCGTGCCGGAAATAAAGATGGCCTTGTATCTAATATGTTGCTCTTGTCAGCAAAGAATATCACTCAATAATCAATATTCAACTTTAAGCTCAGTTGTCCTTGATAATATTCGGCAGGTAATAACGAAATGAGTAGCGATGTATGGAGAAAATTGTGTAGCTCATGTTATACAGACAGAAAATAGATATTCATTTCATCAGCTATAGTGTCAGTAGTAATCCAACCTGAAAATAATTCTACTTCTAAAAGTTCTGACGATTCCAGTCATTAAATTGTTTATGAATTTTAAATTAATTATGTTCCTTCAACACGTATCTTAAAAACTTGTTATATCACAGAACGTTTACTGTGATTCTGCTGATGCGATTAATTTGTTGTTAAAATATTTATAGTGACTTCTAAGTACTAACTGTATATTCCAACTAACATAGCACCTGTCCCTATCCTTTCTTGGCAAGGAAAACTCATACCTCCTGGCGGTCCTTGCTGGACAAAGACAATTTTTGTAAATTGTTTTCGGCAAAATGAATATTTTTTTTACCGAAATACCATTTTAATCAGTAATGGAATACCTACCTATCTAATTATTAGTAAGTATTGTTCGAGGTATTGTTATTCCGGCAATTCAATGTTTACAAATTTCATGACAGTTATGTTGTATTGATTTATTTACAGTCAGCTGATTTTGACGTCATCAACGGGTTAATACCCGGTTGACATAAAATCTTCTTTTATGAGTGATGGCTTTTGTACTTTTTGTACGAAACCGATGTCTTAAAGCGTAAAATGCGTAAGGAGCAAAAAAGGAAACGCAGCCTTGCCCTTGTCATTGTCACTGTCGAACGGTAAACGTAAGTTAAAATGTCAGTTTCCGCTTTAGAAAGGATGTTATTTTTTAACCAGACATTATAAAATAAATACGAGTTAAGAACCAAAAGCACGCCACTTTCAACCTACAACTCTTCTGGGAAAGAAGGGAGGTGAAGTCGACAATTGCACGTTGTGTAAAAGCCGTAAAGGTGATCTGATCAATCGTAACGCACTGAGCTAGACCATAGAATATATAACCACTTAAATGGGATTTTAACCGTATAAACCGTAAGTAAAATAACTGCAGAAATATGAACGTCATGTGACACATTTTTCTTTGTCTCTTGTAGCGTCCTTAGAGAACTCCTTAAGATAATTACTTGCAAGTCCCTCAGACTAGTTCCGGGCATGCAGACCTCACGAATGAAGTCATAGTTTCATCTTTAGTGCGACGTGAATCCCTAGTTCATTTTGCAAGTTACGTGCAGCAATCATCTAATTTTGACTGGCAATGAATTTAATGGGGTAATAACTGCCTGCTGGAGTAATCCTAACAAGCCAGTGCACTTTCTTTCTATTTTATAAAGTCAAAAATTTGATAGTGCTAAGTGAATAATTTTTGTAGGGCTTAGTCCAAATGTGGAAAATTTTTATTAGTATATCGCGCACAAGATTCTAGATTTTCCCTGCGTCCCCCATTTAATTAGGTATTAATTTTAAAGAAAATTTTAATTCACAGCCACATTTCCTGTGTAAATTTATTATATAACATAAATGTATAAATTTGTAATTAAATAACTTTAGGTATGTACAAAGGTTGTAGTATAATGTATATAATCACTTCCCGCAGTCAACGTTGACACGTTGTATTTGACCGTCACCGCATATCAGAACGCTGCGCTAGGCGGCTTGATCTAGACTTGCTCGCGCTGGTATGATTTCATTAATTTATTTCTATGTGTTTAGATTGGCCGCCACCGCTACCGTGGCCGTGGCCGCGTCGGTATGTGTAAGCCTTAATGCCTTTTTATGTCATCTAATTAGGCTTAGAACAACTATATAACTTATGTGTATTTTTTGGGACAATAGGAAAAAACATTAAGGTGATTGTAAAGTGATTTTTATTATTTTCCAATAATGTTTTTTATGCAACAACAAAGGGCGATTGAAAACAATACCTAACCATTTTCGATTTAAATAAAAACAATTAAATCTACCGCTTTATCACCGTGGTATTATAGTCCAACGTAAAAATTGTAAACATAGAGTACAACAAGTAAAATCATATAATAAATAAAAGAAACCACACAATGCCTAAAAGGTTTTTTATATACATCGTTTTCCAATAAGCACGTTGAAAAGAAACGTATTTTTTATTAAAAGAAAACACACATAAAAAGAAATCTACTCAGTATTTATTTTCCCACATCGTTAGGATAATAACGAGCTTCAGAAATAAGTACTTATTCTCGACATAATTTTCTGGTGAGGTAAACTTTACGTCCGCGTCCCTGTGGAGTTAATATTCTTATTTAACTTTCCTTAGAAAAGGTTACGTTCTAACGTTCACCTCTCGTATGTCCTATTATAAGTAAGCATTAACCAAGGGTTGCTTTATACAGTCTTTCTTGCCGCATACTTTGGGTATTTATCTTGACAACATGAATATTTTAGGACGTTAACTAAATAAATCTTTTGTGATCGGCCAAGCGGTAAAAAACGGTTAGAATAGTGATTTTATATATAAAAAAAAGAAGACTCTAAGAAGGGCAATAGGGAGTTATTGGGCAACGTCTTGTCGTATAATTTCCTTATAGATTAATCTCAGGAGACAAAAATTGGATACACACTGAGAGGACGAAAAACGAAAAACGGGCACCTTGAAATTTAAGCGAATTGTAAACCTCCTTATTATTATTAATATTGTAGGTCATTTTCTTAGCTTCCAAATTGAATTAAATGGAGAAGCCGGCATACGTCATATTATACGAGGGAAAACAAAAAGTTGTCTTTTATGCTTAAGTTTAAATCACCTTGTGGAGTTATTTGACAAACAAGATATTTTTAAAAGTAATTGGATGTTAAGGTGTGTCCATTTTTAACAAATGGTTCTTTGATTCATCTTGATAGCCCTATTTTTCTCGAGGCTGGGCGTTTCTAAAAAAGACACTAACAATTTTGATTTAATGTTTATTTTACTCTAAATTTCTAAATACACTAATCAAACTTATACAGCAAGAAACATAGAAAATATTTATAATAATACTACTAACATTGAGTATTACCCCCCACGACCTGGAATGACAGCGTTAATTCTTCTTAACTTACTTTGCAGCAAGTGAGTTGTATCATCCTGATCCGAAGAGTGCTCTTTGCAGTTCATCCAAGGTTCTGGGGACAGGTACAAGGTTTTGAATGCTTCTGCCAAGTATATCACAGACATTTCTTTTTCTTTCTTCTTCCGAGGGTCCGTGCTAGTGCCGGGTGCACTTCGGCCAGGTTTGGCCCATTGTGCTCACCCTTGTTTGCTCTTACACTCACTCATTGATTCCAGTTCCTTGCACTAGTTTGTGTAGGTCAACTGGGGAGAGTGTAGAGTATCATTGGCAGATAATATGTTGTACCGTTTGACTTTCTCGCCCGCATAACCTGCAGCTTAGATCTCCGTTGTACAGTCGCATACGGTGCAGGTGCTTCTTGACGGCCACGTGTCCTGTCAGAACTCCTGTGGTAATTCTCAGCTGATTTCTGCTCATCAGAAGTAGCTGTTTCGTTAGGTTCGGGTCTGGGTCCCCAATAAAAGACTTGCTATGGTTAATCCCTGTCTGTTGTTCCAGTAGATTTTCTGTTAATTCCTTGTTATCGTTTTATGACATCTCGTAATGTGCACCTTGGGACCCCGTGTGCCGGTTCTGGACCAATAAATGTTTCCACCGACCCCTTTCTTGCAAGGTCGTCGGCCTTTTCGATTTCTGTAATACCTTTATGTCCCGGTACCCCTTGTAGTATTACTTTGTTGGCTTTTGCCAGGGCCACTAATTCTTCTTGGCATTACCATACCGGTCTTGATGTCACCTTAAGCATGTTAGCGCTCTAAAGGCTGCTTGGCTATGTGGATCCACTTATTAAGGTAAGTCCTCCTATTGTTTTCATACGCGTACTGCAGGATGGCATAGATTTATACTTGGAACACTGTGGAAACTTACCCAGCATAAGCATCTCTCTTCGGTCTTACTCCGTGTATCCCTGCTCCGGTACCTGCTTGGTTTTTAAACCGCCTGTGTACCAGATAATTGCCCCAGGAGTATCTGTTGTTTTATTGTTCCACGCATCCCGGTCGTCAATTACGGTCTCAAATGGTATGTCATAGCGATATGCAGGGTTTGTGTGGTCTAATCTCATTTCTAACTCAGGTCTCCTTATGATATCGCATATAAGTACGTGCCCAGTACTGTGCCACCCAGAAAGTGACGTAGAACTCTGTAGTCTGTATAGTCTCATTCTTGCCTCTCCTTTAATCACCAAATAAAGAGGAGGAAGGTCCAGGATGTATATAGGGGTCGATTTCATGGCCCCTGTGATGCTCAAACAGACCAGTCCTTGTAGGCTTGTATTACAGACATGCTCGATAGGGTTTAAATCTGGGCTATATGGTGGCTAGTGTTAGTTTAATTTAGATAATCACTAACTATCCGAGCTAGTGCGTTATCGTGATTAAATAGAAATTCCGACCTAAACCATAACTGAACCACCTTGAAAGCTTACTCTCGGACTATACGTGGATTCGGCGTAACGTAACTGTTCGTCCCCATACTCTTTTCCGTTTACCTGGGGACCTCAAACAAAATTTTGATTTGTCGGTAAATAAAACACGCCTCCAATCATATCCATGACAATTCTGATGTTCACTATTAAGCTCGAATCCCGTTGCAGGTCTTCTTGACACGAGATTTGCTTTATGTAACCATTATATAACAGTTCATTCACTTGCTTTTACCTCCCTCTCATAATGTATTCCATTCCTTACTTGTGAATGTCGATTCCTTTACGACAAACTTACAATAAAACGGTTTTCCTTATCAGAAGTTTCTCTACGAGGGCCTGTTTCTGGACGCCTGCTGTAAGAAACTGTCCCGAAGAAGCGAGAACACATTCGCAGTACTGCACGTCGCGTATCTACCTATTGGCAACATAACTTTGGTTTCTTCCATCTTGAATTAATGCCATAATCGCCGATACTATTTTTGGGCTGGAGACCATCTTGGTCAACGTAATTGATAACACACAACAATTACACACGCCTGCGTTTTTACACCTTATTGAATGTGAATTGTTTTTTAACTGACTTTGGGTAGTTTTGGTGGTGATTTCAAATCCGTTTTTATTTTTCTTGTGGCATGTAAGGTTTTTCGTCAGAAGAAAATCTACATAAACCATAATGTATAGGTAAATGGTATAATTATTTTATAATATTATTTTTATAATATTAGTATAAAAAACCAAAATATTAATACAAAGATACAAAGGACATAGCAAAAGGAAGATGAACTACTCTTTGCTCTTCCTAAAAATTTTTTATTTTTAGCTCGAAAGACTCCGTTTGGTTTTTATCTCTTATGATCGGCGATAGAAGCATCTCTCTTTAAGAACCAACAATAGTTCGCAATTATCTTTGTAACCCGTCGTCCTTGCTTCTCACTGGCAACACCAAGGTTTGCAGGAAAATTGTAAAAAGTGAATTTTCCATAATTTAATTCCTTAAATTTGTCCGGCATATTCTCCACTATATGTCCACATAATTTGGGTTTTTGTTATTTACAACATCCTTAAAAGCCTTCCACTCATTTTTCTCGGTGCTGTTCATGACCGCTTCAAACTCATCATCCAACCAAAAGAACCAACACAAAGTCGCGGTCTCAAATAATTTTTTAAATATTAAATTATTTGAGACCTGGACTTTGTGTTGGTTATTTTGGTTGAATATTATATTCAGGTCTCTTAGAGATATATGGACACGTTTTTTTTAAACTCATCATCGTTCTCATTTGCGGAACATCTTCTCTTTAATCTTCGCTTCTGATGACAGGGAACTCTCTGTGGTGCTTTGTACAACACTTTCGCAAATTTCTTTATTAAACCAAGCTTAGTATGGAGTGAAGGTAATAATACTTTTTCAGGTTCAAGTAGACTTTCATAAAGAACATTCTTGTTATATATATATATATGTAATTCGGTTTACAACGTTCTCTGACGTCCTCCGATTTTCAGTCTCCATTGATCTCGGTCTTGCCAGAGGTCTTCCCCAGCTCTCTCAACCTAATCTTCTTCTCTATCCCCTCTTTCCAACTTTTCCTGGGTCTCCCACGTTCTCGTCTTCCTTGTGGGGTTCATTTCAGTATCTGTTCTGGGTGTCGTTTCTCGTTCATTTGTTGTACATGTCCATACCACTTTGTTTAAACCCTTGTTTTGTTTGACCCTAATATCATTCAATATGTCATGTGTGACTTCCATAATCTCTCTAATCATCTCGTTAGTAACTCTATCCACCCTTGATCTGCCCGCTGCTCGTCTCCAGTAGTCCATCTCTGTAGCCCTTAGTTGTCCTTCGGCTCTTTCTTTGATTTTTCATACTTCACTACTATATGTGACAATACTTTTTATGATTGTATCAAATATTCTTTATTTGTTTCGTTTTGATAACTGCTAGTCCCGCAGTATTCCATTTATCATAGCTCTAGGTCTCCTTTCATGCATGTTTCTTTCCTTGATTGCTCTGTCCAGTGTACAATCGTTTGTGATTTTTATTCCTAAGTACGAATAGTTTGGGCATCTTTTTATACATTGCCCATCTTCTAGCATAAGGTCTTGCTGCACGCTTCCAATACACATGTACTCAGTTTTATCAATATTTACTTCTAAACCACACTTTTTATATTCTTTTATTAGCTTTCTTGTCATATGCTCTAGATCGTCGTACTCTTGAGCCACTACTATCTGGTCGTCTGCAAAGCATAGGGTATACAGTGTGGTCTCGTTTAGTAATATGCCCATTGTACTACATTTTCTTTTCCAGGGTTTAAGTGCTTGTTCAAGGTATATTTTAAATAAGGTGGGTGAAATGCAATACCCTTGTTTAAGTCCTTTATGCGTTTTAGAACCTTTCGAAGTTTGTATTCTGATTTTAACCTGTGCCCTGTTTTTCTCGTAAAGGTTTTTTACGGCTTTTATAAGGGTTGCGCTAATATTTGTTTGTTTGAGGGCCTTTCACAACTGGTCTTGGGGTACACTGTCATAGACTTATTTAAGGTCCACATACAAAAGGTGCCTTTCCTGGTTGAATTCTATCAGTTGGGTGACGCAAAAAAGGTGGTCTGTGATGGATTCTCCCGCTCGGAATCCTGCCTGTTCTTCAAATTTCATGTCCCGATATTTTAGTTCAATCTTTTCCTTCCTGATCTTCCCGTAAACTGGACTTAGGGTACTAGTGACAGCAATCCCTCTGTAGGTATCGCAGTCATCTCGCTTTCCCTTCTTGTGGATGGATGATATTAATGATGTTCTCCATTCTTTAGGTACCATCATTTCATTTATATTTCTTTGGAGTAGATTTGTGGGATGTCGGTAAAGCTTATTTGTTCCATTTTTTATTAGTTCCGCAGCTATGTTTCCAGGACCTGATGCCTTTCAATTTTTTGTTGCCAGGTCTCAAATGCTCTCTTCTTTTCCTATGCCTCTTTACCCAGTGTTGGTCTCTAACTCTACTATCCCACTATCACAAAAAACATGGATATTTTGTAAGTCCAGATTGCTGACCTAATTAGTTAATTGTTATGTTGTAATTTTAACAGCAACTTTATCTCTGTGTGGAAGTTAGAAAATAATTTATGTTTTCATTTATAATGATATCTGCAGTCTGAGGTCATGCACGATATTAAAATAATTGAATTACTCAAATCCAATATTGGAAAGTGCTTTGGCACAGGTTTCAAACCCATTTTTCTATAGTAGATACTCGTAATATTATATAAGATTGTAATTTACAAATAGAATTTGTGGGTAATTAAATTTATTAAATTTAAAGTTAGTACATACTTAGTTACAAGCACTTAGATTCGTTTTTATACTGTTGTTAATGGTTGACAGCAGAGCGAAGGGTTATTAGTCGTAAAATCGCAATAAACCATACGCGTGACAATCACAGGTACCTAGTTTCAAATTACACAGGTATCTTATTTCATAGTAGAGTAGTTCCAACTTATTTAGTTTAGTTGCCAACGTGTTATCAAGAGCTTGTGAGTCGATTATAAAAAATGACGAATAGTTATTCCCAAGTGTTATGTAAGGGTGTGCTTTACGTCAACGCGAAGACACTATTTTTAAATGTACCAGACGGACTTGTAAGAATATCTAGTAAATTTTACAAAAAAAAAATAGTAAATATGAGGGCGGCATCCAACATTGTTGCTCTTATACAACTCCCTAGTAAAATAAAAAATTAAGCCATAATTTTAGCTATGTAAACCAATAAAAAGATAAAAAAATAGTAAATAACTTATATGTAACAAAACTAAAAAACTATATTAACAATTTCAATAAATATACCTAATGTATGTTAATCTATGTTAGATCTCTTGATTCAGCAATAAACCGCTTTACTTTAGATTTAAAAACGGACCGGGTGGAAGCTCTTCTGACAACGTCAGGAAGTTTATTAAAATTTTTACTAGCGGTGCAGCTGAAACTGAGCAGTACTATGTCTTGAACGCCGAACTGATCTCGGTGGCGTGTGTTGCGTAAATAAATGTCGGATCCTCTAGATAACTTTTCAAAGAGATATAAAGGTTGCTGTGAGGTGATAATCTTATTGACGAGACCTAGAAGCTGTATCCTGTATCGTTCTTCCGAATTAAACCAATTAGAGCGGTTAAAACTGTCAGATATATGGTCAAACTTGCGAAGATTGTAACAGAATCCTATGCAAGAATTCTGGAGTCGTTGAAGACTCTGTTTGTCTTTCTCAAGAAGTGCTGGCCAGTAACCATTATTACAATAGGAGAGGTATGACAAAACTGGAGATTCTGTAAGTTGAAGTTTCAAAGGAGTATCTAAGATATCTTTATGAATATAAAGTACTTTAAGCTTGGTGTAACCAGTTTGTAGAAGCTTAGAGACGTGGTTTCCAAAACGCAGACTGTCGTTAATAAAAAGTCCAAGATTTTTACAGCTGGTAGAGGGATTTAAAATATTATTGTTAATTCGAAGCTTGCGATGCTGATCATTACAAATCCCTAACCTGTCCTTCCCAAAAAATATTAGCTGCGTTTTATTTTTATTAAGTAATAAACCGTGCCTTGCTGAAATACTACTAAGTGCAGTTAAGTCAGAGTTGATTTTTTCAAAGGCGTTGTCAATTTCTGAATAATAAAAAGAGTAATATATTTGAGTATCGTCTGCGTACTGATGAGAAGAGCAATATTTTAACATTTTAGGAAAATCAGACGTGTAGACCGAAAACATCATTGGACCAATAATACTACCCTATGCGACCCTCTTCCTAATAGGTAGGTACTGCGAAAATCCACCCCTAAAAACCACACGTTGGCATCTATCCCTGAAAAAATTCTTAAAAAATTCTAGTGTCCTATCGCCTACACCAAAGTGTTTAATTTTAATGTTTAATAAATTGTGATCTAAAGTGTCAAACGCTTTACTATAATCTAAAGGAACTAAACATGTATTTTTTGTACAACTGTCAAAAAAAGTTGACATTTTTTCATCGCTATCGATACGTAAACCTTTTGTTTTTTTAACAGTGAAAAAAAGACTTTTTTTCACGGTGAAAAAGAGACTTTTTTTAACTGGAAAAATGATTTACAAAAAAAACGATAAAACATTACTTTTTAAAAAATGTATTGAATTTTTTTGTACAAATTTACTAATTAATTACCAACTACCAAAAAATCTCATTTGTTACAATAATAATTGATGGTGAAGTTCGAACAATTGCTTCCAATATTAATTCCCGAAGCTAGTCCACCTTGCTGCTGATCAGAAACGCTAGATATTCCTTGAAAAGTTGAGTCCACAATTGTATCAGTTATATTGATTTGTTTGGAAGTAGAGGAACAATTTAATTTATTAGAAATATCAATTTTTTTACTCAAACTATCTTCTATATATCCTTCTGCTATGGCGGCAGATTTCCAACCACCGTGGCGTTTTATTGATGTCATGTTACCCCCTGCATTGGCTAAGAGAGTTGCAGAACTCCTCCTAAAACAGTGACCTGTGTAGCTCTTATGCAATTCTTTTCCCAGCCATTTTGCAATCAAGCTAGGAATTTCCCCTATTTTATTTATTCCCACATGTTGGTCAACACATTTTCCTCTTGAATATTTTAAAAATAATCTCTTTTTGTGTGTATGGGACGGCCTTAGTACTCTATACTTGCGATATATCTCAATATAATCAGAATTTGAAACGGTAAACATTCTTGGGCAATAGGTCTTTGTATCCGGTATTTTAACAATCAATATAGACCCGGTATCTTCAATGTCATCAATAGTTACCTTCAATAATTCTTCACGGCGACAAGCACCGCTGATTCCCAAAATTAACGCAACCTACAATTAAAAAAATATTGAAATTACTGAAATAATACAAAATTTTGATCATCTGTACCTTATAAAGTAAATTTGTTTCATCATCAGCTTCTTGAATGAATTTATTAATATCGTCTCTCGATAAAACTTTAGATTTCTTCCCTCGGTATCCGACGTTTTTGTTCTTAATAAAAGGCACCAATTTTGAAAACTTCTTTATATCAATATTTTCTTTAACATTCAATGTACTCTTCAACATTGAGTAGACACTCCATAAAGTAGAAGGTTTTACAGTTTTTGATTTCTCCTCAAAATAGCATATAAGTACCTTTTCAGACACTTTTTGTATATTTTTCTTGCCGCACCATTCACGGAATTGGTTATAATTTTTCTCGTATATAAATTTTGATTTCGCCGGTAACATGTTAGCTATAGCCGAATTTGCTATATCGGCTATATCTGAAGGAATCTCGCTATCACTATCGTAATCTACATCCATTTTAAGTACTTATACTATTTATTTAAAAAATTGCAATAAATATGAACAGCTATCAACGTATGACAACAAAACAAGCAACGTGCCAACAAACCATTTCTATAGTAACGACAGGGCTGTTAACTTGATTATGTGAAATTATATGGTAACATTTTTATTATAATATACAATTTTACCGATTAATTCAAACTTTCAGTTGTACAAAAAATGTTGTTTGTATTTCGTTTGTGAAATTCGTGTTTTAATGGCACATTCGAGAGAATTTTTCGCCTCGACCTGCGGTCTCGGCAAAAAATTGACACTCTCATATGCCATTAAAAAAACACTCACTTCACGCACTTAATACAAAAATAACTATTTATCCGATTGTGTCAAAAAATGACGTTTTATAGATCAGATATTTGGACGAAAAGGTAACCTTTTCAATAAGGTATTGATTATTGCGCTGGTAGCTAGGCAACCTTTGTCGTCCTAGTCCGAAAAACATTTTGTCGGACGCTAAAATATTTTCAACAGTTTATTTTATTCAATTATTTACAATATTTATATTAAATGTACAATTAGAACAATTTTGAACAAGAACGGGGTGATGTAAATTTGATTTTGAGGATGTGTTATTATTTTTGGTCTCCGTTATGATATTATTCTCCAATGTTGAACTCGATTGGGAGACGGATTGCGACACCTGAGTCGAGACTGACTGCAGGTCAGATTGTGGAATGTTGAATATTTTCTTGGTCAGCTCTAACTTATTACTTAAGGAATCATCTATGTAGCCCTCGGCTACTCCCGAAGACTTCCAGCCTCCATGCCGTTTTAGAGATGTTATGTCTGCTCCCGCATCTACAAGTAATGTGGCCGATGTTCTTCTGAAACAATGTCCCGTGAATTCCTTGGCATTCGGCAGTTTTAAGTAAGATGCTATTTCCTGAGGTATAGAGCCAAATTTGTGTATACCGACTACTTGCTTATGGCATTTTCCATTGCGATAAGACACAAAAAATCGCCCATCACTCATATTTGTTGGACGTAAAGCCAGATAATTTCTATAATACTTTAGATATTCTCCAGTCACCGTAAATGATCTCGGTTTGTTTGTTTTATTATAGGGAATTTTTATTAACAAAGCCGTTCCCAAATCTTGTATGTCATCAATTTTCATATGAGCCAGTTCTTCTCGACGACATGCGCCCGCGATTCCAAAAATAAAAGCAACCTGTAATTAAGAAAATTGTTAGTCAGAAATTTAAAATACTATTATATAGTTACATTTACCTTCAACATTAAGTATTTGTCATCTGGAACATGGCAAAAGAATTTGTGAACCTCTTCTCTAGTTAGGATCCTTGATTTCTTTGGACAATATCCAACACTTTTTTGTTTCAACAATGCTCGTAATCTCATGTATTTAGATATATCAATATTCTGTTTTACATTTACCACTGCACGTAGCATAGAATACTGCGACCACAGAGTAGATGACTTCATAGTTTTCGATAATTCCGCCATATAGACCAAGAAGACGTTTTCGGAGAACGACTGTATATTTTTTTCTTGCCGGTAATCCATAAATTTTTTATAAGCTCTTTCATATATTTCCTTAGATTTTTGTGGCAACAAATGTAACATTACTTCCTTGGCAGTTTCTTGAATGTCAGGTGGTGTAACTTCTAGATCATCGTCTATTTCCATTTTTAATTGTGTTTTTCAGGTTTTAAAACTAGCAGAACACGAAAGATTAGTTAAAACTATCGCCTGATTGATAAAACGTCAGTTGATAATATTAATTTAATTATTTGTTAGATCCATGGATACGCATATTACAGGTTTCATTGTTCAAACATTCAAGGGACAAAAAATTACAATGCAAGATGAAATATATTGGTTTTCTTAATTTTTACATTATTTTATAATCCGAGCAAAAACACAATCGGATAAAAAATAACGTATGTTATACGGACGAAAAATGTATTTCGGACTATGCGGGTTACTGGCCTCGGCTTTGCCTCGTCTAGTAATCTCCCGCAATACGTCCGAAATACTGCATTTTTCGTCCTTGTAACATAATATACTATTTTCCCGTGGTCGCAAGCTCGAAATATATCATCAGTGACAATAATTAACAGCGCAGTTGAGGTACTATGATTGCTTCTAAAACCCGACTGAGTTGGTGGTAAGATGTTATTTTGATTTATAAAGCTATCAAATTGTTCAGCAATTATTTATTCTAAAATTTTTGCCATGGTTGGAAGGATGGGTCTAAAATGTGACGGTAGGGTTGGGTTGGAAATTTTAGGAATAGGAATTAAATTTGCATTTTTCCAGATTGTTGGAAATTTACAGGTGGACAGACATTTATTAATAATATAAGTAATATAGCTTGAGAGCGCAGGAATTAAATACAAAATCATTCTCAAATTGATTCCATCAGGACTTGTCGGGGTCATTAAATTTATTTAACAATCTAAAATAAATTCATTGAGAAATTAAGCTATGAATATTGACAATTTGATGACCCCCAATTTTACACAATGGCGCAACTGGTCTTTTAAACTAATTTTAATTTCCCTTCCCCCCCCCCCCCCTTTTTCTTATTAAAATTCTGACCCACCAAAATATAAATCATGTCCCCTCACTGAGTTGATTCATAAAAGATGATTTTATTGAACTTTCTTAATTTAACATGTTATTGACATCTATATATCATAACATTACATGATTAGACTTCCTTAACTCTCTACTGATTAAACGGCTAATGAGAAAACTAATACCGGGTGGCTCCTCCCCGAAGGTTGAGAACCTCCTGGCACCGCCGAGGCATACTTCTGGCCAGGTTATTGATAAGTTGTTGTGGTATGTTTTCCCATTCCTTCCGTATTGCTACGGCAAGCTCTGCCAATGTTTGAGGTGCATTTTCCCTTGATCGTACACGCAACTTTAAAGAAGACCACACATGCTCAATAATGTTTAGATCGGGAGATTTTGAAGGCAAGTTTAATTGAATAATATTGCTTTCCTTCAAAAACTCTTGAACAATCCGTGCCCTGTGTGGCCTTGCGTTGTCATCAACAAAGAGAAAACCGGGCCCAAAGTTTTCCGCAAACGGCAGCACGAGGTTTCTTAAAATTTCATTCATATAAATTTCGGCATTTACGGTTCTTTGCAAAATAAAAAGATCCGTTTTTCCATTGTGCATTACTTCTGCCCATACGGTAATACCCCCTCCGCCAAAAGCTTCTTGAGGAGCCATATTTTCCTCAATGTATCTTTCCCCAGGTTGCCTTCAAACTGAATGGATCAGATCATAAATTATTCCATTAAGAATTTTGGCCTCTATTACTTATTTACATTTAATTTCCTTGAATGCTTAAAGTAGCATCATGTTCATAATTATCTACTATAGAATCCATTGGCTGCACAAGGTACACGTTATGACCGTATATTGTTGAACCACTCCTCCCCCTCTTCTAATTTGTTTTAGTTTATTTAGGTACATCCTAAAAAAACATATTTCTTAATTACTTGGTTGCTGAAGATGACTTTGTCTAAAGTCGAAACTAGTACAACCTAATGTCAAATTTAAATTATGTATACTCTTTAACCCTTATTTCACCCTAAAAGGACAAATATATTTTATTTTGGCGGTATAGACAGACCTTGTTTTCTTTTATAAAAGGAAAAGTTCATAATTTTAATATCAATATGGAGATCCCAACATTCCCCCCCTGTACAATCGAGAATGCCCGATATTGTTTCCCGGCATCGCCATGTTAAACGAATCTTGAGGAGTCTTGACACCAAAAAAGCTTCTGGTCCCGACGATATTCCAGTCATCGTAATTAAGACATGCGCTGAGGAATTGACACCGGTATTTTGTAGGCTCTTTAACTTATCTTACAAAAAAGGAATATTTCCCTTTTTGCTGGAAAACTGCGCAAGTCCGGGCCATACCCAAAAAAGGCAAGGAGACCTTCCCAAACAACTATCATCCAGACGCATTGCTTTTGGTTATATCAAAAGTTATGGAGAGGGCTATCAACCAAAAATTATTAAAGTACCTGGAAGGCTTCAACATTATCAGTGACCGCCAATATGGATTCCGTAAGTCTAGATCAACAGGAGACCTTCTCGCTTATGTTAGTCACGTTTGAAACAACGCAATAGAACATTATGGTGAGTCCCGGGTGGTAGCACTGGACATTTACAAGGCCTTTCACCGAGTATAGCATGAGGGGCGCCTAACTAAATTGAGAGCATACAGAATTCCGGTTCAATTTTGCTCTTGGCTTCCTTACAGGCCGTTCTCTGCAAGTGGCAATGAACGGATTTCTTTTAGACAAATTTAGTATTAACGCCGGAGTCCCTCAAGGTTCTATATTGTCGCCTACCCTCAATTTACTATACATTAGCGATCTTTTGGAAAAACCTAAAAATCCTATATATAGCTTCGCTGATGACAGCACACTTGTTTCATCTTTTACTTTGGATGCTCGGACATCGGCTGCCAACGAACATCTTTATAAGCAGCAAGAGGTCTCACATCTCAACACAGACCCGGAAGAAATTCTGTCTTAGGGTGACAGTAACCAAGTAGAATTTAACGCTCAAGAAACCCAGGCGGAAGTTTTTTCTACAAAAGTTATTGTTGAAGAACCGGATATTCATTTATTGGGTGTCAATTTATGATATGTCTTGGCATAGTCACGTTGCGGTCAGTGCTAAGGCAGCTTTGCACAAGCTTGGAATACTTTTCCGAACTAACAACCTCTATACACCCCAACAGCTTCTGATGCTCTATAAAGTCCAAATTTGACTATCGCTGGAGTACTCTTTGCATACTTGAGGCTCTGCTCCTAAATATACCTTGAGATTGCCAGATTTCATTCAAAGAAGAGACATTTGCTTAATCGGTGACCATGATCTGACAAACAACTTGGAAAGCCTTGAACATGGAAGGCAGGTTGACGACATGAGTTTATTTTACAAATATATTCATGGCAAGTGCTCAACTGAGGTTGCCCGCTTGATTGCACCCAGAGCGGTGCATGGTAGAAATACACGGTAAGCCATTGAACTACGTGGTTTAGCTTAGTGTCCCTGGAACGACACTGTTAAAAAAATCTTTCATCTAAAAGCGTCGTCACTCTGGAACGACCTCACTGAGGCCCTGTTTCCCAACGAGTATAATCTCCAAAGATTTAAGACCAACGTGAATTGTTTCTTGAACACACGCACCGCTCGCAGAGTTCCATAAAGGATTATTCCTGCAGTGCTGTGCCTTATCATAAAAAAACATCTTTAATGACACAAGAGAAGATGAAAATATATCCTACCTAGGAAGAAAAAAATTGTGGCTAATTTTATATATACAGGGTCGTTGGTATGTATGGAAACGGTCGATTATTTCTTAAAGTGTAACAGTTAGCAGAAAATATTCTAGATAAAAGTTTTAGGGGTTTTGAAGGTCTATTAGAATTTTAGAAAAATGAGTATACAGGATGAGTCAGAAAACCGTAGAGAAGCAAAGTTACTTTTTTTAAAATGGAATAACCTATATCTGAGAACATTTTTGAATTTTACATAAAATAGCAATTATTTTTTAGTAAGTGCATTATAAGTCTAAACCTAATAATTTCCGAAATATCGACTTTTAAAAAATTACATTTTTTAAAATTTGACAGCTTCTAGGCTTCTAACGGTACGTCTTTGAGTAAAACGGCTTAAATGTCCCTATCTTACTTTTTTATTATCTTCCCAAAAACATCAACTTCCGGGTAAACCGGAAGTACTGTATTTCCGGCCTTTGAGTTACATCCGGTTTAACCGGAAGTTAACCATGACCGAGCGAACTGTTAATGACCCTAGCAACGTCTTGCTTGATTGGAGAAGTAAATAGGTATAATTTTAGATACTGGGCGCCAGAAAATACACACTGGTTGAGGGAAAGTCATTCGCAGAATTATGAAAAGGTGAATGTATGGGCAGGGATTAATAATAATAAAGTAATAGGACCATACTTCTTTGAAGGAACTTTGACGAGAGAACGCTATTACGACTTTTTAGAAAACGACTTGATTCCAGCACTAGCGACACTATATCCTTATTAAAATATTCCAGACATATCAAACCAAGCGTTTTGGTTTCAACAGGATGGAGCCCCGCCCCACTATGCTGCGATTGTTAGAAGATTCCTAGATATTGTTTTCCCAAACCGGTGGATAGGCAGACGTGGATTAATAGAGTGGTCACCTAGGTAACCCGACCTTACTCCACTGGAATACTTTCTTTGTGGTTATGTTAAAAATAAAGTATATAAAGATAAGCCACGCACGCTTGATATTGATATATTGATAAAGTACAGCAGGAATTAATTTATTGTCTGGGGTACTGCAGTGGCAATGGCGAACACTTCCAGCATTTATTAAAATAATTTTTGAGATTTTAAAAAATGTAATTTAGCTGCAATAAAGTGTTCTTTTAATATATGAACGTAAATATTTCGTGAACAGTTAAGTATAGGTTTTTTGCCACACTTTTGTAAGACATCCTGTATACCTACAATTTATGCCAAAATATGCGCAATCCAAAAGCAAAGTCGACGAGTTCGAGCATTTTTCCGAACACGCCCCTATTTAATTTGTATTGAATTTATTCCTTATTAAATCACAACCCTATACAGTGTCCGCAAGAAAGTCCGCATCAAATGGGATTTTTTTTTATTATTAGGTATAGGTAAAAATTGAAAAAGCAGTTAATTTTTGCTTACCTAAAGACCAAAAATGACGTATACTGAAGCAGCTGCACGACTTGCGTTACCTGTCAAATTTGACATTTTAAATGAAATAGGTTTAAAAATGCCCTTATTTATCAAAATATCGAAAAACTTTATTCGAGAAAGTTGTTTAATTAGGCATTTTTAGCCTCTGTACGAAATTTATACAGTCTAATACAATTTTTATTTTTTGCTAGTTTCTTGAAAATTTTGATCAACCCTCGTAGATTAACTTTTGTACATCGATGTAAAATCATTTGCCTTTACTTCATTTGTTATCTTAATGCAATTTTGTGGAAAATTTTTGTTTCCAATTATTTATTTTGCTTCAAAAACTGAAATTGTTATTGATCAGTGTTTGATGCAAAGTTTATCTAATTACATCAGTTTTGCCAAAAACGACGTTTCCCATTTTTCTTAAGTTAGTAAGCAGATGTACAAAAAGAAAATATTAGGAAGCTTTTCGTTGAAATTTCACTTAATTAATATTGGATCAAAAAGAATAAATATTAATCGCTAGAAATATTTTATTCAACAAAAATATAGTTTACAAGTAGGCGATGCATTAATAATTAATATTAATAATAAAGAATTCTTTTAACAAATCAGTTTGCTAAAACTATTTACTAGAATTATTAATAACTATTACATTTCTGTATGTCTGCCCTCCCGTTCTATACAAATTTCAGTTTGTTTTGAAACGTGTCTTACGGCGTTACTTATAAAATCTGGATTTATCTCAGAAATACAGTGCCGGATGATATTCTCTAAATGGTCAATGTCTCTAAATGGCCTGTTTTTGTACATCTTACTTTTTAAGTATCCCCAGAAAAAAAAAATCAAATGGTGTAAGGTCCGGGGACCTCGGCGGCCAATGACAGTCTAAACCAGGACCAATGACTTAACCTCGAAACATTTGGTTTAAACAATTTCTAACAACAATTGTATTATGGACGGGCGCTCCATCCAGTTAATACCACAATTTATTTCTTACGCATAACGGCATCTCATCCAAAACTTCACTAAGCTCATGTTGTAAAAACTGGAGGTATCGCACACCTGTGAAATTTTGGCGAAAGATAAACGGTCCAATAACTGTATTATTTAAACTGCCACAAAGCACATTTGTTTTGAAACGGTACTGGTCTTTGCACTCAATGGTGAAATGAGGATTCTCTTGAGCCCACCATCTAGAGTTCTGAGAGCTCACAACACCATTCGAGCTAAAAGTCGCCTCATCTGTCCATAAAATATTGCATGGAAAATAATAGTCTTCCTCTCTTTCTCCTTGAAACCATATTGTAAAGTTAAAGCGAACATCAAAATCTCTTTCTTTTAAAGGATTGATAAATTTCGGTTTAAAAATTGCTTGACGTCGGTCCTTTCAGAAATAGCTGGTAAAGTAGTTTGTCCATGCTCAATAGCATCCAAACAAACAGATAACTCCACTTCCTCCGTGTTCCTCAAAGGCGTATGCTTCTTTTTAAATCTGTTTTTCACTGACCCTGTTTGTTTGAACTTGGTTAGAATTCTGCTAACTGTTGATTGTTGTATGTTTCTGTTAGGATCCCTGTTGTTAAAAATTTGAGCCACGTCTCTATGACGATTGGTTTGTCCACAAAGTAGAACAACCTTAATTTTTTCTTCTATTGTTAACATTATTTAAAAGTTTTATTGTTGATTACAATGCGGTCTAATCAATTAGGTCTTATTTCAGACTTTTGCTTCCGAAATTAAATAAACAACAAATGAATGCAATGTTCCTTAGCAACGAATACATCGCCTACTTGTAAACTATATTTTTGTTGAATAAAATGTTTCGAGCGATTAATATTTATACTTTTTGATCCAATATTAATTAAGTAAAATTTCAACGATAGCTTCCTAATATTTTCTTTTTGTGCATCTGTTTACTAACTTAAGAAAAATTAGAAACGTCGTTTTTGGCAAAACTGATGTTATTAGATAAACTTTGCATCAAACATTACATACTGATCAATAACAATTTCAGTTTTTGAAGCAAAATAAATAATTGGAAACAAAAATTTCACACAAAATTGCATTAAGATAACAAATGAAGTAAAGGCAAATGGTTTTACATCGATGTATAAAAATTAATCTACGAGGGTTTTCAAGAAACTGGCAAAAAATAAAAATTGTATTCGACTATCAAAATTTTGTACAGGGTTATCCAACCAAGACTGGACAAGGCGATTTTTTGACTTTTCCTGTACTTTTATAAAAAAACTGAAATAGCCATCTTAAGTCATTTTCTCCCGCGAATTCGAATATCTTCAGCAAAAAACAATTGAACATCAAACATATTATCATTGTTTGTAATTAATTCGTGAAAAATATATAGAAATTTGAAACTTGATTATTTTGTCTAACTGACGGACGCTTTAAAGCAGGTTAAAGGGTGAACAGGTGAAACGGGTATCCATCTATCAGGTATTAATCTTACGGTAGACGAACATTTTCCGAATTTAAAACTGAAGAAAAAAGGCGTTTTTGAATTAAAAATCCAACATTTTAGATCAAAATTTATATGAGAAATCGGATAAGCTCATTAAAAATACGGCATCCCATTTAAAAAAATATCAAAGTGACCCCTAGTACTTTTGTTTGATGTGCAATTGTTTTTTGCTGAAGATATTCGAATTCGCGGGAGAAAATGACTTAAGATGGCTATTTCAGTTTTTTTATAAAAGTACAGGAAAAGTCAAAAAATCGCCTTGTCTAGTCTTGGTTGGATAACCCTGTACAGAGGCTAAAAATGCCTAAATAAACAACTTTCTCGAATAAAGTTTTTCGATATTTTGATAAATAAGGGCTTTTTTGAACCTATTTTATTAAAAATGTCAAATTTGACAGGTAACGCAAGTCGTGCAGCTGCTTCAGTATACGTCATTTTTGGTTTTTAGGTAAGAAAAAACTTACTGCTTTTTAAATTTTTACCTATACCTAATAATAAAAACAAATCTCATTTGATGCGGACTTTCTTGCGGACACTGTATAGCTTCTCTTTGTAAACAATAAAAATTGCTAACGTATTAATAGAAAACTCAATCGTCCACCACTGTTGTAAGATTTATCCTAGATTATCAGCTTGCTCTATTGTTATAATTTTCCGATCTTGTTGCGAAAGATAAATTTACAGGTGTGTCAATCTATACAATGTTAAAGCTACCTGTGTACCGAAAAGATATACTTTCGGTCTAAAAATAACATGTTCACGCTGTAATCACAAATTTGTAGGGATGATAGGGTCACAGTTCAAATTAAATATTACATTAAAAAATATTGTAGAATCAAGTTTTCAGTAATTATTCTTAGTTTAAATTATAGTTAATGCATATGGGAAATCAGTCAAATTTTATTTAGTAGTCATGATAATTCATTTTTGCGAATAATTTTTACATGAAAAACGGAAATTGGCTGTGCATGTTTTGAAACTTTAGGTGCGTCTAATAATTACAGTAAAACATTTTTTATTATACAATGTCTGGGAGACGTGATTAAGATAAATTAATATAGAATAACACTTTGAATAACACAATAATTGAGTATTAGGGGACAAGGCTCAAATTCATATAATAATGATAACCAATAATTAATTTTTTTTAATCTAATTTAGTTACTTCTGTCAGTCTATAAGTGGTAATAACTCTATAATGGGTTAGTTCAGGCTAGTTTTGCGTCTAGACGTTTGAAATATTTAGGAAACACTATATTTATTTTACGTACCTATATTAAATTGTGAAAGAAGACTAAACTGTTTTATTTACATTACTCTGGCTCCATTAAAAGTATGGACTATTTCTTTAATTTTATAAAAAAATATCCGACAAACCGAACTTAATAGATCGAAATAAATGCCATCTTCAGTGACGATGTTACAATTACGACCGATGTGCCGCAGAGTACCGTAATGGGACCAATGCTATTCTCGATATATATAAACAGAATATGCAGCATTATCAACGACGTTGCAGTAGGCTGCTATGCTGATGACACTTTACTTTTATTCGCTAAAAGAACATTGAAGGAAGTGTATAGTCGGGCAGAGAGGGGCCTAAGGATGGTGCACCGGTAGCTTAAAACGAACAAACTAAAACTTAATTTCGGAATACCTTATTTTATGACATTTTCTGCAACAATTGTTGATCAGTCAATAAAGGAAATATCAACAATTCATAGTCAACACTGCACCAAAGAAGAAACAATTTATAATTGTGTCAAAGCGAAAAAAATAGTATCTGGGGGTGATTGTTGATAACCACCTTAAATGATTCGAATATATAACATACTTATGCACCAAAATTAGAATTATGTACTATAAATTCTATCAATTAAGGGGCATTGTAAGGAAAAAGTTATTACTTTTACTATATAATTTATTAGTAGGATCGTTATTCATATATTTCATCATTATATGGGGGAATTTTATTATTTGCATTTAAAACATTTATCAACATATCAGAATTCTACTTAAAAAATCCTTTATAAGACACCCTGCCTGTATATTTATATTCCAGAAACAATATACAGTATAACCTCTGTTTGCGACCACTTCTATAAAGTGACCACCTGCGATAAACGACCGGTTATGAATTCCCCATATTTCAAAATGAAAATCTCATTATTTTATACTCCTCTTTACCGACCTATCTGTTAAACGACCGCAGGCACGAATTATCGGAACATTTAGTAAACATTAATGCTAAAGTATGCTAAGTACCAGGAAATTGGCTGAAAAATTTAAAGTGGGTAAGACTCAAGTGATTATGTTGCTTCAAAATACCTACAAAACTCGGACAAGCACTAATGATAATCTCTATGTCGTGTCAATGTTTCAGAATTATTTCTGTCAAAGATCTATCTATCTCTTACTATGTACCTAATAGCTATTAATATAACGAGATTATTATGCGATTTATAATAGTCGAGGACATTGCTAGGTGACGAGGCGACAGCCGAGTCACCCGCAATGTCCGAGACGGTGTTAAATCGCTAATAATCGAGTTATATTCAAAGCTTTATCGTATCATTGACAACGGCGATGCGAAAATAAAAACAAGGTGTTTTGTCATTTCATTTTGGCATTTCAAAAAGTCATCATTAAAATCATGCAAGATTTTGATATTCCTGACGATATATTAGCTGCAGCCAACATTATAAGGTTGAACTTGCTTCCGGACAAATCTAAAATCCATTATGAAAAAGAATATCGGCAGTTTTGTGAGTGGCGAAACAAAGTACATGTTCAAGGTGCAGAAGAAACGGTATTGCTGGCGTATTTCGCAAGACTCTCTGAGGAATACTCTGCTTCATCCTTATGGCCGAAATATTCCATGTTACGAGCGACTTTAGAACTGAAAGAAAGAGTGGAAATCGCTAAATACGGCGCCTTAATACGTTTCATCAAGAAGAAAAATGTTGGATATAGAGCAAAAAAATCAAAAGTATTTACAAGAGAACAAGTCAACAAATTCAACAAACAAATGTTTGTCCCTTATCCTTTCCATCAGACCCAATCTCTGGACGCGTTTCGCTGTATAACAGCTCATCAGCAGAGCTATAGGGTCTGACGGAAAGGAAGGGACTGTCTGTGACTTTCATCACGATATATAGAAACCAATATTGGAATGAAGCACAACGGCGACATCCTATAGTAATCGAGCGTACCACCGAGCGAGCCGGTGAGGTTCTATAAAGATCCATACACCGGCGCGGAGCCCATAGTAACAGGCATCTAACCTCGGTGGCGCCGAAAACCATTTCTTCGGTTTTGGTTACCGAGACCTTAAGATTTCAACAAACAAATGTTTGTCCCTTATCCTTTTCATCAGACCCAATCTCTGGACGCGTTTCGCTGTATAACAACGAATTTGTGTGTTCTGCCTCAGACGAGAAGTTTTTAATGATGAAAGTGGCTTTTTTAATTGGAATTGAAGGAGCCTGTCGAACTAATGAATTAGCGAAGATGACCACGGAAGATGTTGACGTTTTAGAGGACAAGCTGATTGTTACTATTCCCGACTCAAAAACCCACAAGAAACGTATTTTCGCTGTGATATTTGACGGCGAAGTCAATCCTGTGCTTTTATTTAAAAAGTGCGCAATGTTAAGGCCAGACCATGTCACTCACCAAAGATTGTTTGTATCATATAGAAGAGGGAAATGTACGGTACAGCCCTGCAGCATTCATTTCTTCTCTAAAATACCTCAAAAAATAGCTGAGTATCTCTCACTTGAAAATCCTAATTTGTATACTGGTCACTGCGTTAGAAGATCTTCGGCAAATTTTCTTGTTAATGCTGGAGGAGATATATTAGACCTACAAGAACTTGGTGGATGGGAATCGGCGAAGGTTGCTAGAGGGTATTTAGAAGAAAGTGTGACCAAGAAAGTTTCCATTGCTCGCAAAATTCAAATCGGCGATGTTTCCGGCAGTGGATTAGGCACTGGGAACCGCACGAAATCGAAAGGAGTGCTTACTCGGTCATTAATCAGTCTTCAGAGGGCATACCTAAGATCGTGGACGTTAAAGACAAAGGTGTATCCATCAAATTTGAAAACTGTCAAAATATTGTTTTACATGTTCATGAAAAATAGTTCTAATATTATTTGGTATCTAACGTATTATGCTTTCGTAACTAACGTATTAAATTATGGTAACTAATGTATTATGAGTAACTAAGGTTTTATGTAGGTTTTAGTACGTTTATGATGTTAATAATTATTAATAAAGATATCATATAAAAATGACTTAATCTTCAATGATACGACAAAATGTTTAATACGCTACTAAATAATATTTATGATAAAATAAACTATTAAAAATAAAAACTCTACGGGAAGAAAAATAAAGCGCTTTATTCTTTAAAATACAGACTATTAAGAACGGTATGTTTATAATAATATTGTTGTTATCTTGCACACAAAGATACAGCCACTCTCTGCTTCTACCATGCCTATGCATGCCCTTCTATGTTTTTTAAGGCTACCTGTGCACCATGGGATCTCTTGGGTGACTTAGTGAATTAAAGTTCAAAACAATATCTAAAGCGGCCTCAAACACATTAAGAAAAAAACAATTTTCTTTCAAATTTTTAACACCCCGTATCTCAAAATAAGGCGGTCAGGTATTATACCCTTGAGTTTGGCTACATACTTAAATACCACCCTGAATATTATTCTATTGACTTTATTGCTTTCCAAATTTTTTCTTTTTATACTTTTTATTAAATTATGAAATACAGTTTACACGCAATAATTAGTTAACAAAGGCACAAAATACGGTAAAACTATTATAATTGGCCGCTTTGTAACAGTATATAATTAGTTAATCAATATTTAATACCTTATCCTTAGTTTCTATGTGTTAAATTATCAACCCCCAAAAAATAACCCGCTTGTTGGCTTACATAAATACCCTCTAAATAATTAAGTACTTGTGCTGGTTGCGTTCTTAAATAAATAGGTAAAATAGGTCATAAATTGACAAACGTTAAAAGGAAGTTAATATACTATCTATTAGTTACGCCTGTAGTTTTCCTTCTCTGAGAGACGGTCGTTCGCAGAATTTATGAAAAAATAATAAAAGTTCTTTTTCTTCAAATGACATTAAAAGCGAATTTTTAGTGACACTTGCCAGGCTTTAATTTTTACTGCCTAGTCAGAAAAAGCGGCCTTTTTCTGCCTAGGCAGAAAATGTTCATTGCTGTGCAACGTTCCAGGTAATAATTTATATCAAACTAGTAATTAAAATTGACAATGACATTAGGTAAACATAAAATGATGGAGTTTTAAAAAAATAATTACACAAAACTGGTTTTATTACATTACAACTACAAACTGCAACAGGAAATTTTTACTTATTAGAAATATTTATGGTGACATGTAAATAATTATTTAATATAATAAAACTCTCTCCACTTCCCTCCTTTTTCATAAAATTAACAATATTATTATCCACACTACTTGATACTCCAGAAACGCTTGAAAATATTTTATTGCCAATGTTCGACTTATTTTTTTTTTTTTTTGAAATTTTTTATTGTTTATTGAATTTCCATAATATATTTTACATAAACTTATTTCTCTAATCAGTGCTTGGTAGCCCTGGCCTCGAGAACACTTTAAACTAAATTAACAATGTTGGATACATTTTCAACTAAATCCTAAATGTAATTTGACATGGTTAATGAATTGATAATATTTTGTATGACTTTTGATATCTTCGGGTATTTTGTTATAAGTTTTTGATGCTTGTACAATCGGGTTATTTAATCCAATATTTGTTTTAGTTGTTTTACAATGGATATTATTTTGGGATGTGGTTTCGTGACTATGTACATTATTGGGCATTAAAATATCTATATTACATCTATGTTTGTTATTTATGACTTTATACATTAATTTTGCTTGCTCTAATCTAAGAACTATTCTAGTCTTGATATTTTTAACTCTCTATATAGTATTTCAGTACTGGTTAGCCAATTGTAATTAAAAAGAATTTTTAGTACTTTATTTTGGAGTATTTGCGCAGACTTAAAATTAGTTTCCCCACATGTTCCCCATATCGGTATATGATATCTAAAATGTGATAAAAAGAAGGCATTGTATATCTTCAATTTAGTCTTGTTAGTAAGATAATTTCGACACTTGTATATTATAGGTATCATCGACAATATTTTTTTTGATAGAAGTTTTATGTGTTGAGACCAGTTAAGGTTATTGTCAATTATTAATCCTAGATATTTTATATCCTGAACTTCTTCTAAAATTAAGTTATTTATTTTAATATGCATATTATCAATTTGTTTATTTTTTTGTTTAAAAATCATATATTTCGTTTTATCAATATTTATTTTTAATTTATTATAATACAGCCAATCAAGATATAAATTTAAATCATCATTAACAATAATATTCAATGCCATCCCTTCGTCACCCGTATACCCTAGGATCGTATCATCCGCAAATGTAAAATACCTAGCCCTGAGATTGGCATATTTTAAATTCAATACGTAAAGTGAATAGAGTAGAGGTCCTAGAACTGAACCCTGCGGTACTCCGTACTCGCTGCCAAGTACCTCACTCTTAACCCCGTTAAGCTTAACATACTGTTTTCGATCCATTAAGTCAGTCTTTATATTATTATATATAGTCCCCCTAAATCCCATGTCGTAAAGTTTTTTTAATAATATTTCTATGCTAACTACATCAAATGCCTTCCTTCCACGAATACCGTTATAACTATTTGTTTTTATCCAGTGCTTGAGATATGTAATTTACAAAGTCTGTTGTTGTGCTAAGGGTGCTACTGTTTTTGACAAAACCATAATGATACTGATCAACCGTAAGATATTTGTGAATAAAAGATGACATTCTAATTTTAATTATTTTTTCAACTATTTTTGAAAACACACTTATTATAGATATTGGCCTATAATTAATCATATTATCCCTGCTTCCAGATTTGAATATAGGATTTATTTTAGTAATTTTTAATTCTTGTGGAAAAACCTCATCTTTTAATATTTTATTAACTAATTTAGATAGGATTGGTATAAGATTGTGTTTAGGTTAATTACATGTTATTTCATCATGCCCTGGGGCTGAATTTTGTTTTAGATCAGATATCATTCTGTCAATTTCTTGTTCATTTGTTGGTTCGATATATATTTTATTTTTATAAGTGACATCTACAAATTTAAATTAAGGGTTTATTATTTCTATTTCCTTATTAAGTTCCTCTACGATATTTTTCCCTATCCCTGCAAAATGAATATTCAAGTATTTTACAATAATATCATTTATATTATCTACATGATCTTGATGTTCTACTTGCAATCTATCAATATGAGTTTCCGTTCTTTGTTCTTTGAAAAACCTATTTATAAAATCCCACTGTTTTCTTACATTGGTACCTGTTCGTTCCCATTTATTTCTGAAATATTGGTTTTTGAGAGTTTTAATTTTGTTGTTAATTTTATTTTTTAGAGTTTTAAAGTCTATTTCTAGTTTCTGATCATTTGGATATTATATTTTCTTTCTATAAATCTTATCTCGCTCTTTCATCATATTAAGTAAGTCTTCGTTTATCCACTCATTATTTTCCCGAATTTTAATATTTTTAGTATATTCGCTTTTTTTTTTACTACTTGTCTTAATTATACTTATTAGTTCTTAAAATGAATCAATATTTGTATTAATAATATTTTTTTTGAAATTATGTTGAAACTTTTTATAATCTAAAAATTTTGATTCATGGCTTCATTGTCTCTATGTACATAATAATATAGTTTTCTATGTCTTTTATCTAGTATCATATATTTTGTAGTCTGCTTGGCACATTGGCATTAATCTTACGTTAAAATGATCCTCGCATCAATGAACGTGGGATTCGTCAAAAGCAAAAACATCCCGACGCATACCTTTCTGTCAAACTTTTCTAGTTGCAGGATTAAAAGGTACGCTTATAAACAGATTTTCTGTGGCATTTTTAGAAGTGTTACGGCACTCAGGAACCACACAATATTAATTAGAAACTTTTTCTCCCTTTCTTTAAACCAGCAGGAAGATAGAAAATATATCAGTTAATAAGAGAAGAAACGCCGTTTCCATCCAGAAACACAATAACGCACCCCAAACACTTAGTAAATCTCGACCGTCATTCGAGCCGCATCTGTAAAGTGACATCACGCGAGGCTCCACCCCGTTTTCGCGCCGTCCAACTTTGGTAATTTATTAAAGGGCTTAAATGTCCGAATAAAAATCAAAAAATTTGGAAATTACCTAAAACCGTGGTCTTCTTTCGAATTCTAAAATAAAAAAAAATATATTCATATACAGTTCTTGACTTAGCCGGTAATAGATTCAACTGCACATCTCGCGTTTGGTCTCTTATCTTAGGTGGTGTTAATGGTAATAACTCATCCTCACATTCATTTAAATCCATTTCGAACAGTTACTTGACAATTTTTTAAAATTGACAATAAAATTAAAGTAAACCCAAACAATTTAACAGACGTCATCAGCGGTAAACATAGTAATGAAGAACCAGTTACCTTTGTTAAAATAATTAAATTATTTGGATATTGATAATGAAACGCAAGTAATAAATATAAAAAAGGTGATTTTGCGTGAAATTGGAACGAATTTCGAGAAAATATTATATGTTTCTCAAGGCAGAAAAGCAGATTTAATGCCGCGGCTGGAGTTTCATAGGAAACCAGAACCAGCTTTTCTGCCTAGTAGAACAAATAACCATTATCACTTTTGATTTTTATTTAATCCATAATAGACTAGTTTACTGTTTTTGGAACTTGTCTTAAGTTGTTTCTATTATGGTAGTGATAATGAGTTAGAACTATTGCAATCTCTATCGTTGGTGTGTGATACCAAATTGCAGAAGTACGAGTATAAAAATACAAGAAAAATTGTTAATAAAACTGTTTGTGTAAGGATTGTCGCCCCGATCTCCACCCACCTTGCTTGCCTATAGAACTCATGCAGGTCAGTTAAGTATACAAGAAAAAATCCAAAATTATTATCGAAAAGAAATGTTTTTCTGAAGATCGCTTCTTGTATCTCGTATCTAGTATTAACTATTAGATGTAAAAAACAGGAAAGATGAAGCCTATCCAGAAATATAAGAAAGTTACAATTATTTGCCTTTGAATGGGATTATCCAAGGGTGGCCATAAACAAACAATGAATGAATGAATAAATGCAGGTAAATTATGGTCGTACTTAGAAATGTCTTAAAGTAAACTGCAAATCCGGAAGACGTAATTTCATTATTAAAGTAATAGTTTGGTGATTTTAAACCGATTTTTACCTGACCCAAAATGAGAGGCTTAATCCCATAAAACAAACTATGTTCTGATGGCTGTATATATAGCCACTCTAGTTAGTTTTAAGCTTAGTAATTATTCTTACTTCGTGTGAAATACAGCGTTTGTTTAATCGTGTGAGAGTCATGGAAAATATGTGCGAGCCCAATGTATCTCAGGAGATAACCCCGTCGAAAAGCAGAAAACACTTCTCTGTGGAAACTAAGGAAGTTATAAACAATATTTAGTCAACTATCATTGAACGTGCGGTCAGCAGGCAAGCAGCGTTCGAAGAAACGGCCACATTAATTCCAACATCAACTGTATGGAAAATTGTGAATTATCCCATTTTAGCGAGGAAAAAAAGAACCGATACTGGCATTTTCTCGAAGGTAGATGGAAGTGATCAAGATATATGACCAAGACTCTCTCCTCAAATGACATTTATTTTCAGGAAAATTACACCAAAAGGCAATTAATTGAGGTTTTACAAAGTTTATAACTACAAAAGAAATACTGTGAAACTTATGCAAAAAATCTAGAGCATACAGTTTTAAGGCTTTCACCATACCATTGTATATTTAATCCCATCGAACATGTTTGGCACCAACTGAAATCTGCCATTCGTCGTAACAATATTTGCCCTACTATTAACTCCAGTGTAATTGAGCTTATTGAAACTGAAGTTTTTAACATCCCTTCACAAATTCGGGTAAATTCTCTTACACATGTTAAAAAAGTGAAAAAATCCTATATCCATATAAACAATATAGCACAAATAGTATAGAACTCAAGTCAGTTAAGTACACAAGAAAAAATCCAAAACTATTATCGAAAAGAAATGTTTTCTGAAGATCGCTTCTTGTATCTCGTATCTAGTATTAACTTTTAGATGTAAAAAACAGGAAAGATAAAATGGGGTGTAGTGTAGTTAATATAAAAAAATTTTTGGTGGTAAAGACAGACTTTCATTTCCCTTTAGGAAAGATAAAGCCTGTCCAGAAATATAAGTTACACTTTGCCTTTGAATGGGATTATCCAAGGGTGGCCATAAACAAACAATGAATGAATGAATGAACAAAGTTGGGCAAATTCTGTTACACATGTTGAAAGAGTGAAAAAATCCTATATCCATATAAACAATATAACACAAATAATAATTAAAACAGATGATGATAGCGATAGTAACAGTAATATATTAGGCGAATAATTATTATAAGTACCGAATAATTTGTAGGTATATTTTTGTAATCATAAATATAATTTTTTATAATAAAATAACTGTAATTTCACATTTAAACATAAATAAAATATTATTTAATGTCTTACTTATTTTTATTACAAACCATGATTAAATTTTAAGCAAAACACGGACCTTTTCGGCCATATTTCAATTTTACAGCTGGCCCCGGTCTTTCCTAATAGTGATCAGTTTGTCACTTTCTTATATCTCTGAACATACTTTATCCATTTCGTATGACCAGCAGTTTATTTAAAATACCAAGCTATGCGTGGTGCGTGGTTTATTGTGTTTTATTGGTGTTATTAACAAACATTTACAGCAACGAATATAATAATGATACATTGTGTTTGCTTATTTTGAGGTTGTTTCGATAGCTGTATATTTACCATGTATGTGTGTTTAATACAATTTATACATACAAATGGCTAGAAATTATTATTAGATTATATTCCAATAAGTCCAATTCTTATTTATATCTCTGAACAGACTTTAATTATTAATGTCAGTATCAATTCGTAATAATTCAGATGCAAGGTGATATCGTACTTTTTTGAAATTAAATGAAAATGAAAGACTTTCAATTCCTTAAATTTAAATGATGTGTCATATAAACTCTACGATATCTACAAATTCGGATATCTTTCATTGGACTTTTTGTAATACCACTAAGGTTATTATTATTAAAATACATTTCCTGCAGAGTTCGAAAATTAAACTAGAAAAGAGAACTGTATGATTTTCAATGGAAAAGAAACCAATTTTTAAATATTTCTGTATTTTTCACTACAAAGCAGTTTTTTAATTACGAGTAAAGTTAAATTTTTGAGTTTTGCGCATGGCCAAGCAATAAAGCTTTTGCGTTCAGACTGGGTATTTGCTGATAAAGTACAAAAGAATCAATTTACTATGTACTGTGCAATAAAAGGAGTGGTTCAATGGGCAACACTGTGGCGATTAATTTGATCGAAAAATTGGCTTTAGCAGTCTTAGAATGTAGTTTTACAACTGGGGTTTTATGTGGCTTATTTTGAACAACGCAATTAATAACTACCGTTGTTAAGCCGCTTCTACCGCTGGTTTTGGATTAATTTAGAATTTTATCCTCTCCGTAAATTAGAAAAAATATTACATTTTGGATACATCTTTCTGTTCTGCTGTGTACAGGGTGGCCAACTAAGAATGCGAGGTACTCTATCTGGGAAACTATCCATTGTAGAGGCTTGCGACAAAAAAATTATTACTAGAACGGCAAGAGAAAAATCTGGAAAATATTTTCAAATTTCTGAAATGGCCGCTAGGGGGCGTAACTGCAATCTAGAATCTAAAAAAGTGATGTTTCTGTAAATTCCGCTATACTAACCTATTAAAAAAAATCCTGATCTTTAAAGTCGAGGATAGTCTGAACCTTTTTTGTTTGACACTTTTTGCAGTATCTCTAAAAATAAAGTCGTGGGGGGTATTCAAACGTTTCCGTAAATAACATCCTGTATCTTCGAAACGGCTAAGCCGATTTGCACAAACGTGGGCTCGTTAAAAGGAGCTATTCTTGGGCTACAAACGTCATTATATTTGAAGTTTTGTAAGTTTCACATATCGCCCCTAGAGGGCTTTTTTCGACATTCTAACAGAAATGGTTAATTTTCTCAACAAAATAAAATGCATTGGTATGATTTTTTTCATGAATGAGTAGCTAAATGATGCCTAAACTAGCTCGCGAAAACCGCATCTCGATATCTTGTTCCTAACCCAAAATATCGGCAATAGAAAATTTTATAAGAAAATCCCTTAAATTTTCATTTTACAGTAACTATATTTTTCTGGAATTCTTTCTATTATGTAAGTTGTGGCCCTAAAAGGGACCGATTTATAAAAGGAAGATTTTTAATGCCCCCGCAAATGCCCGAAATGCTGACCATCACTTTCTATGCATTGCTGAAGCCTCTCATAGGTAGACAAAACTGCACTTTCAATTTCGGCTCTCGGTATGTTACGTATTACATTACGAATCCGGTTTTTCAAATCTTCTCTGGTCGTAGGTTGAGTCTGAAACACGATGTCCTTCAACCGCCCCCATGAATAAAAATCCAGGCAAGTTAGGTCTGGTGATGGCGGAGGCCATGAAAACAGACTTCCTCTTCCAATCCACCGCTGTTGAAATACTGCATTAATATGCTCTCGCACATTAACGGCAAAATGTGCTGGGCAACCATCCAACTGCAAAATAAAGTTTTGCCTTGTTTCCAAAGGCACATCTTCCAACAACAACGGTAATTGATTGGCCAAAAAGTCAAGAAAGACATTGCCATTTAGGGATTGCTCAAAAAAATATGGCCCAATAATTCTGCCTCCCAGTATGCTACACCACACATTTAAACTCCAACGTCCTTGGTGCTGATTTTCACGCAACCAATGCAGATTTTCTGCAAACCAATAGTGCATATTATGTAGATTGACTCTCCCGTCACTACTAAAGGTGGCTTCATCGGTCCAAAGAGTTTGAAACAAAAATTCTCTATTTTGGCGTATCATACCTAACATCCAATGACAATAGTCCAACCTCCGATCAAAATCTTCGCCTTTCAAGGCCTGATGCAAAACGACATGATATGGGTGCATTCTAGAAGTAATTAAAAAAAGTTTAAATGAATACCTAACTTTGATGGCCATTAGAACTTACCTAGGGTCCTTCAAAATATTTTGAACCGTTGTTCGTGATATGTCCAACTCAAGGGATAATGCTCTTGTGTCAACAAGAGGATTTCCTTCAATATATATATATGTACGTAGTTAATATTTTCTTGTGTTCTTTCAATTCCTTGCCGTTGAAACTTAGACCGAAAACAACCATTGGCTTGTAAACTCGCCACTAATCGGGGAAAAACTCTCACATCGCAAGGACGCCGATTTGGATATCCAGCGGCGTAAACTCTTTTAGCTACTGCGGCATTCTATATACGTTCAAAATAAACCGCAAGCATATCAACAGCCTTATCATTCGTAAAATGCATTTTGTAAACACAAAAATTACTTAAAGTAACGCAAAACTTTGACAACTATTGATAATTTGGATTATTTATGTATTGATTAGGTATTTGTTTTGTTTCCATGGCATGCTTCTATTAATTGTCTTTTTTTGTACATAGAACGTGATGGTCAGCATGTCGAGCATTTGCGGGGGCATTAAAAATCTTCCTTTTATAAATCGGTCCTTACTAGGGCCACAACTTACATAATAGAAACAATTCCAGAAAAATATAGTTACAATAAAATGAAAATTTAAGGGATTTTCGTATAAAATTTTCTATTGCCGATATTTTGGGTTAGGAACAAGATATCGAGATGCGAGCTGGTTTAAGCATCATTTAGCTACTTTTTCATGAAAAAAAAAAGCATACCAATGCATTTTATTTTGTTGAGAGAAGTAACCATTTCTGTTGGAATGTCGAAAAAAGCCCTCTAGCGGCGATATGTGAAACTTACAAAACTACAAATATAATGATGTGTGTAGCCCAAGAATAGCTCCTTTTAACGAACCCAAGTTTGTTCAAATCGGCTTAGCCGTCTCGAAGATACAGGATGTTATTTACGGAAACGTTTGAATACCCCCCTTCACTTTATTTTTAGAGATACTGCAAGAAGTGTCAAACAAAAAAGGTTCAGATTATCCTCGACTTTCAAGATCAGGATTTTTTTTATTAGGTTAATATAGCGGAATTTACAGAAATATCACTTTTTTAGATTCAAGATTGAAGTTACGCCCACTAGCGGCAATTTCAGAAACTTGAAAATATTTTCCAGGTTATTCTCTTAGCCGTTTTAGTAATATTTTTTTTTGCCGCAAGCCTCTACGATGGATAGTTTCCCAGATATAGTACCTCGCATTTTTAGTTGGCCACTCTGTACAGGGTGTTAATTTCTGATGTAATTGAAGGGTATCTCGATGACTAGTAAAGATAGAGTCTTGCGGTTTTTACATTACTTCGCTACTTTCTCGTGAAACAGAGCTTTCTTAGTTTTTAACCTACAGAGTGTTTTTAAAATAGTTTGCTTCCTGACCACCCCCTGTATTTCAGGTATCCTTTAATTTATCAAAAAATTGAAAACTGTTCGTGTGGCGTGCTTACTTTGTTTCTGGGAGTCTCACTTTTCGGCATTTAATGGAAACACATGATTTCTTATATGGGACACCATTTATATTTTTCTCTTGTTTGATTTGGCTATCTTTAAGCTTTTCAAAAATATTTTAATAGTTGATTGTTACTATCAACAATAAAGGCACAAATCGAAAAATTTTGAAAAATTAGGGTAGTAGGTCACACAAAATTATAGTATTTTCAATCTCAATTAAAAATCTTGCTTCTAGAAGGACTGCTCGGTATTACCACGATTGAAATCAAGTATTAAAGGACAATAATAATAAATAGGTTGATCGGACGCTGCAACATTTTGAACGGCTGAGCAAGAGGGACAGGAAAAGCAGAAAAATATTTTACAGCGGGCTAGTGCTGGGAAGTTTAGTTCACTTTGCTGATTTCAATCTTTCGATCTCGTTCAATAATGTAATGAGTACGAAAGACTAGTTCAGGTTAGTTCATTTATTTCATTTCATTCATTTTTGACTTCCTTCCTATTCAAATGTATTTAGACCTTTACATTGAACAAAAAGCATGCTTCAGTTTGACATTTATCGAAAACCAACATGTACGGACAATGTAATCCCTTTCTTCTCCAACCACCCTTACAACCAGAAATTTGCAGCATTTAATTCACTGTTTCATAGATTATTTAATATACCCTTAAACTCAAATAACTTTCAAAAAGAATACAATACAATCCTTCAATTAGCAAAAAATAATAACTATCCATTAAATTCTATAAAAAAAATTTATCATAAACACATGCACAAGTCCATAAATAAACAAGTATTGAACAACAACAATGAAGCAAAAAATAAAACATACAGAAGCATTAGGTACTTTGACAAGTGACCACTAGTATCGCAAAAAGTTTTATTTCGGACCCAAACGATGAAAAAATCACTATTTGCTACAAGACCAATAATAGTCTGTCCAAACATATAGAAAACATCAAGGACAAAATCCCCATTACTCATAAATCTGGGGTGTACAGACTTAACTGTTCACACCCATCGTGTGATGTTTGCTATGTGGGCCAGAGCGGGAGAAGCATTGAACCCAGGGTGAAGGAGCATGTAAAGTTGATTGAGTAATATAAAAATGCACATATCGTTAAAATTCTTCGCCCTTTGTCAATCACATTCCAATCCCGACACAACTTTGATCCGGGCTCTAGTACCGAGATACTACATGTTTGTCAGAAGGGTCTGCAACTAGACTTGCTTGAAGTATTAGAAGTCAACAGAACAATAAAATCACCCGATGTTACGTGCGTAAACGAACAAACAAATTTCGATAGCTTAACATTCTTCAACTCAGTCAGTCCAAGAAAATTATGTTCGATTTAAAACATCTACACACACACACACACCCCTACACACCCTCATAAACTAGCTTCCTACTCTCAATTTACTGTTTTCCTTCAATACTGAATTCTGGATATTTGTTTTGTTTTTGTTTTTTTTTGGCTTGTATAGTTTTTACACTGATTCAAACCACAGCCCATTGTCGTTGGATTGGCGAATTCTTCTTTACTTTCTCAAGGTGTCACCATTAAGTTTAGCAGTAATCTATTAATGTTTTTTAAGATGTATTAAGATTTATTATTTGGTTTATTCATAAACTCATAGATGTCTCCATGATAGTTAAAAATATTGTTAAAAATACCAAAATTGACATTTTAACTTTTATTGTGCTTTTTTTTAAAGAACTATAATGTAATTAACTTCTTGATAAGTTTGTCAAATATTATTTACATAATAATGTTTTAACAAATTTTCTGTGTTTTATAGTATCTGATGATGGCAATACACATTGCCGAAATGCATCATACATTTGAATAAATGAAATTGCATTTTTCTTGTGGAGAAGACTTTCCTTCATCATTCAAATATATTTACACTCCACTTATGGACTGTCTCTAGCCACGGCGCATCGATTGAGCGGTACATATTTGATATTGTTATATCTCACGCTATCTTCGCCGGGTTGCACGTGAGGCAGCAGTCCACCTGTCCGACAGCCGACACCATCGCGCATCGGTCAGTTTCCAGGCTCCGGGTAGTTCAGGATCTGCTTCATGGTCGCCTCGTTCTCGTTCGCGTTGTACGTATAGTACAAGGCTTTAGTTCGCGGTGATCCAATCTTTAAAGAATAACTGATTGAATCTTTTAGTTCACTTATCAGATTCGATCTTTTAAACTAAATCGTTTGCGAACTACATACCTCTATAGCGGGCTAGACAAATTTGGCGCGACCCAGCGCGCGAAATAATGAATACTATTATGCCGCGTTACATAAGTTGTCGTTAACCGGCAATTTATTTTTAATTGTATGTGTAACAATTTTATTAATACTTTTAAATAGCGTCTACTTCTACAAACTAACATGTAACATTCCACTTATTTAGTTTATTTTTTAGGTTGACAAGTGAAATCTCAGACTATTTGATTTTAACAATGTACAATAGCCCACTTCTCAACCTAGGTATGTCATGTATTATTCTTAACTTTTCTTGCCTTTATCACATCTTACTCATATTTGCGTTTTTTTATATTATATTTTATATAATATAGCAAATATGTTATTAAGAACAAATAAATATTTTAAATGTGGCAACCATATTCAACTGAATTGTTTCTTCAAAAAAAAAATGTGTTTTTGCCAATTACACCTTCGACATAAGTTTCAGGTTTCTATTTTTTACAGTAGAAAAATTAAGGTATTATTATTCGTTATTCCCCAACAGTAATATTAAAATTCGAAGGTTTCTTAAAAATTAAATAAAAATAATTACTTTGAATTTAATATAAATGTACTATTTAAATTACACATGTAAAAGCTGCAAACATCTCCATAAACAATCCTTTAAAAGGGTTCCAAGGAAACGTTTAAAACTTCACCAAAATACAAAGGCAGTATAGGAAAATGATATATGATAGAAGCCTGAAAATATTTATACTTCGGTGTGGGCGCATTTATATTCAGGTTAACGGAAAACCTCGTCGGTTTTAGATTGGAACATCCCTGGCAACATTTGCGAGGTAAAAGTGGTCTCTAGGATATATTTAGTCGAAATATATTCACCGCTTTTCTTTTATTGAATCTTGGAGAGTGGGATGCCATTTTTCATTCGGCGACGGTTGCTGACGGACTCAAATAAGTTTTCTGTTGAAGGGGTGATTTTATAAACACAATTAAGAACAAATACATTGCTTATATGTGGACTTTGAGTTAGAACTGATCTGTTACTCATCTTCATCATCGTGATTCTTTTTCAGAAAATGTATGGAATGGTTTTGGATAATAGATATTGTTAGCGCCGTCTTTATTTGCTTGTGCCAAACATGAATTGTTTAAAATATTTCTCATAGGTTGCGTGGTTGAAGATATGTTAGTTGAAATAAACGCTTTTTTCTCACACAAAATATATCTATTTACTTCTTGTATTTCATTTACTCATCTTCACATCCATTCTGCGTACCAGCAAATGCTTTTTACTTTTACAACTTAGTATGGTAACTACTTACTGCATTAAAACAGCTATATATTTTTACTTCACTAACATAACATCAATAAACAAACAACACTATCGGGATACACTACTGTATTCTTAAACCTTCGAAAATTTACCGTATCTACCAACTTGAGACTGCTTTCTACGACAGATAAACATGACTCGTGTCGTGGCATAATAACTACCTACGTTATTCTACCGTCGGGCATTCACCGCGAATTGACCACGTTATTTCAACAGATAAATGGAACTTGAGTTGGGGTGTAATAATCACATTAGTTACACCTTCGGAATAAAATGCCGCGAATTTTCCAACCTACTTCACGGCTTGAATACCATAAAACCAACTAAAACCGCGAAAAATGCCGCGAGAAGACCGTGTGCTTTCTGCAAGGCTTGATACAGAACTCTACTTAAGTCTGGATATAATAATCACATTATTATATCTTCGGGATAACACCGCGAACTGACCGAGTTCATTACTTGGCTTGAGTGCCGTGAAAAACTAAAACCTCGCGTAACCCGCGCGAGGAAAAACCGTCTGCTCCCCACGACCACTGATACAGATTTTTCCTGTCCGCCCGAAAAGCCAAAACACGTTAACTCTTAGGTACTTGCGATATATCACCCTCTTTCTCGTACACAGTAACATTCTGTCATGCTGTTATAAACCCTGCTTCTAGTCACGTAGGCTTATTCCGGCTCTAGCGACGCTAGATGCTTGCTTTACTTCGGCAGATTCTGTGAATTTAGTGTGGGCGTTGAAGACGGCGCATATTCTAGGAAATTGTTATTGGTCATACATTTTAGAACACAACTGTCTTGTCTTATTTCTATGCGGATTGCAAACGGCGGCGTTGCCGTACTTTCTCTACTTTGATTTGATATCTGTTTGTTGTTATTTAATTAAGAAACTAGGACCTTCCTCCAACAGATGTTTTCTGTGATTCAGGCTAAAGCTTTTGATTACTGTTGCTTATTAATTGTCTTAAATAAACGACTTTGTTGTTTAAATTTATATATGACGCATCCTGTAGTTTCTCTAGGGTGGAAGCTTGTCTCGTTGTAGTATGTATGTTCCTCTGTGTGGATGCTCGTTCATAGTATCCTGTTATTATTTTGACAAAGTATTGGTTTAGTGTTTCCATATCGTCGCTCAGAAGTCAAAACCTCTTATCTCAATATTAGCATATTTTGAGAAATCACAAAAGACATAATATAAAATTTTCTTTTTTTTGTCGCTGAGGAGTCAAATCCTCGTATTTCAAAATTAATACATTTTTAGAAGTGACAAAAACATTCTATAGGTACTTAAAATTTTAAGAATTTTTTAGAAATTAAAAGTGTATTGTGTTCTAAAATTTACGAGCTTTTCTTTACGAAATGTAAGATACGAGGTTAATATCGCAAATATTGGAGTACGAGGTTGTGACTTAGGGGCAGAACGATTTTCTAACGATGGCGACCCAACAAACACAAAAACAGCAAAACTTTAGATACCTACGAGACTTTGACATCTAAGCGACGATATGCTTGTCGTTGTGAAAAACTCGTATCGGTGTGTGTCTAGGTGCATTTAAATTGATCCGTAATATTCGATTTAGAAAATTTTTTAACTTTTCATATTTTGTCTCATTTATGCTAGACCAGGTCGATATACCATATGTCAGCCTTGCGTCTATGGTGCTCTGATAAGGAGGTAAAGCGCATAAAGTTGCTTATTTGTATATGCTAAATGGTGGTCTGCGTTCGCGTTTCAAGCCATCTCTTTATTGAAAACGAGCCCATATGAGATACGGAATTTCGTTCTAGGGCCTTTGTAATCATCAACTGATGAATTATGTATTTGCTATTCAGAGAAGAGCCCTTACATTTATGTATACCTAGAGCAAAATATAGGGACCATTGTAAACCACTGTATATCAGGTTCAGAATAGTGTGTTTGTTTCTTTTGGAAACGCATTGCTTCATTTATCGAAAATACCCTGGTAATATCAGTCAAAATAGCATTCATAATACCAGGCAAATTTTTTTATAGAATGTAATACTGGAACCGCTTTTGTATTTGTACTTTATATTTTATTTTAAATATCTGTTGAATATTTTAGGCCCCCGATATGTATACAATTTTAATGATATACCTTTTAGGGTATATTAGTATTAGTAGCTTTGTCACTAAGAATAAAAATATTGTATTATTCCGTCGACAATAAAGCACTTAATATAAAAATAAATAATTTTTTCCAAGGAGTTTGTATATTGCAGACCTTAGCTTGACTTTCTGGGAGTCTCACTCGTGATTTCGAGAAAAAGATGGCCTGTATTATAATCAAGAATAAATAATATTAAAGAGGAACCATTCAATTTTTTTTTGTAATAATATACTTTGCTGTTAGGGAACCCGCAAAGTGGCCACGGTATTTTAATACAAAGTAGAAGTACGGCTTCAAACGACCGTTAAGTACATTTTACAAAAGAAACTTCCGTTATAAAATTTGGTTTTCGGAATTATTCGTTTCTCGACGACAACAAACTGCGTGAGCCGGTACCCCACGTATTTAATCACTTTTAATTGGTCCCCAACGGTAGCGCCGACAAAAGTATGTTGGCCACTGCAATGCATCGGCGAATTTTGGGGACGGACACTCTAACAACATCTTGATGAAAGAAGTTCGCTCCGCGACCGGGTTTTACGGGACAGGTTCTATTTTGTGTTGCTCCTCCGTTTTCTAATAAGATTTTTCTCTACTGCCCAGTGTGGCAATATTCTCGTGTGTTTAACGCAAGAGAGCGGTACTGTCCTGTATTTCTTCTCCGAACAATTAATGTTACGGGAACAAAGAACAAGTAAAGTATAAAGTTCATTTCCCGTCGATGTGAGACATTCACAGTATTGTATTCCTCTGTCTCTCGTAGTAAGGTATAAATAAATTCCCCGGATACTTATATTAAGTAGCTAAAAGTATTGGAAAATCCTGTCTACAAGTGATATTTAAATGACAGAAATAGATATTATTTTGTTAAGCCGAGTTGAATGTATGCAGGTATATAACAACCAGCCTTATAATAGAATAGTGTACTGTGTGTAGTAAGAATAATAGTTCTTTTTAAGTTTCTGTTGTAGTTTTTTTAATCTTTAAATAAAGCCTTTATTTAAATAACTCTTATTGTAATTTTTGTGTTTATTTGTCTCAGGATCGTTGAAAATATCTGGTTCCTAATACATGTGCAAAGTGTCTTTTCGTAACTTGACTGATTGATGTCAGTTGCATGCGGAACGCATGCATTGTTAGAAAATTATCTATTATTGGAGGGACTGATAATTTTTCTAAATATACCTCGACTTTTGGTCCCGGATCAATTAGCAAAATTTTACCAGTAATTTATTTTACATTATCCATTATGGTATTATGCAATAAGTGTAGAAAATAGCTCTTTGAATACCAATATGACTTTACGACACACCGTTGTCGAGCATCACAGTCATGAGTGCCCTTAACGCGTATTTCCCATAATGCATTTTTTGTCACTCTATGGTATTAAACCCACATTTTAAAATAGCGCACTTCTTTAATACTTTTTTTTATTTTTATTACTAGTTAATTGACAATGAAAGAAAATTTATATATAATATATAATGAGATAATCTTAACATACAACGAGATCTACAGACTGACCACAGAATAAAAGTTAAACTCAATGAACAACAATATGTTAACATCAACTTACCAATAAACGATTCAATAATTCTTTACCGGTTAACATAAATGGTATAGTAATTCCGAACAATAATTTAGCCCAATATCTAGGAATATCCTTAGATGTAAAACTGAGATGGAAATGAACATATCAAGAGAAAACGGAACGAGCTTGTGCTTAAATATAAAAAAATTAAATTGCTTTTAACACGGAACAATTATTGTTGTTAATACAAAATAAAATTATGATAATATACAACCACATCTTATAATTAATCTGGTTATATGACAATGAGCTATGGAGTTGTGCCAAAAAGAGTCTTATAAAACATATTCAAACTTTGTTAAATATAGTGTTAATGACATCCATCGAATCCCCATTACCCGTTGGTCACTAGAAAAAGCACGATTGTCACTTCTACCAATAAAATTCCTTATTGTCTAAACCATCAGATTTGTTGACAGCCATAACACTCATAACCTATTAAGAAGACTGAACAGGCCTAATCCCTTTAAACTAGTGTAGTTCTACGAAATAGTACGGTGTACGGCTAGCTACGGGCCGATCAGCCTGCTGTCGAGTCTTGGGAAAATCACAGAAAACTAATTTTAAATAGACTGAATGGCTTTGTGTTCGTGCGTTACGTTCTGCCTGTCGAACAGTTTGGGTTTTGGCCTGAACATTGCACAGTCAGGCAGACGACGCGACTAACTTCAAACATAATAATAGGCTTTAACAGGAGAAAGCACACGGAAGCAGTTTTCTTTGACGTAGGCAAAGCATTCGACAACGTCTGGGATGATGGTCTCTTGTTAAAATTGATAAGAATCGGAGCTCCGAAGCCTCTATTTTTGGAGAATAAAAGTTTTGCTGTCTCGTCAGAGAACGCACTTTCTTTGAATAAACACATGAAGATGGGAGTACTGCAAGGTTCACCTCTCTTTGCGATGCTGTATAACGTTTATACTCATGACATTCCGCGCAATAGATTTACGAAGCTCTATCTTTTCGCTGACGATACCGCAATCACTTCAAGTGCCATAAAGCCGCGACTTGTCGTCAGCTGGATGCAGCGCCGCATAATCAAGCTGTCGGCTTGGAAGATTCGCTTGAATCCCTCCAAGACGAAGGCTATTTATTTTAGTAAAGCTAGCATTGCATCAATTACGCTCTATCTACCCTTCACAGATACTAAGGTTAACCTGTACAAGGTGTTAGTCAGGCGGGTTCTCACTTATGGTGCACCTTTGAGGTGTAACATAAGCAGAACGGAGCTTATTAAGTTCCAGGTAATACAAAACAGGGAGCTAAAAATTATTGCGGATGTACCCAGGTACACGATGAATCGCATACTACATCAAGACTTTCGTATGCGGAAAATAAATGAATTTTTCACAAAAATTATTACAGACTATTACAGATGCACAGACGTATCGACAAACCCATTAATCACGGACTCACACACGAGATCTAGACCAAAGAGTACGTACAAACTACCGAAAAACTGGCGTCCTGCTGGTCCAATCTCATAGTAGAGAGGCACTATCAATTAGCCACTAATCACCCAATCAATATCAGAATCAATGGAACAGGCGCCAAAATTTCGCAGTATAAAAACTTTTTAAATCAAACAAGCAGAAATACAAATAATCAAGGCAAAAGTTAATTTCAAAATCTCTACAAGTGATAAAACCTAAACAGTTTGCGAAGATTTAAATGAAGCCGCAGGAGCATTCCCAACTTAAAAAAAAAACAGAGATCCCAAGTAATATAGTGTAATATGATACGAAGACACCCTGTATAATAGCAATAAATTATGCATCATTTAATAATAGTAAAATAAACTACGAATTAGCATACGAGCAACTTGCTGACACCTACTATTTCATAAAAGTACAACAGCAAATTGTAAGTTGAACGGACAAACAATATACAAAGTTCAATAGCAAAGCATGAATTTTATTGCTCATTAGTTAAAACAGAACTTAAATTATTACAATAGTACGGTGTATCAATGTACATAGTCAGCACCCAAGAAAACCCTTTAGGGCCCCATTTGGTTTTATCACATAATCTTTTTAGCAAAATACCATTCGATTTGTGTTAGTTATTTCGTGAATTAGAGTACTATTGCCTTATGTTTTCAAAATTAGAATCAACATTGTCGCAATTAAAATACCCATCATTAAAACCTGTCTTCATTTATAATAGATATGGTAAAACCGAACTGAATTATTTCTTATAACATTCAAATGTAACTTAATCAATTCGAAATGCAACCGCAAAATGCTTAATTTTAAGTTCGTCGGTAACAGGCCAATTGATTGGATATCAATTATTCAAACACTCAAGAGCAGATCCTTTGCGTCAATTTAATGAACACGCTTTCTGACCCTTCATTGGCAACTTGACGTCAACCTTAATCTAGTATGCATTGACTTGCAATAGTAACACGCCATTCCCTCACGTCGCGTCATTCGAGGAATATCAGAAACCTAATATTGTTCTCATTAAAATCCCGAGTACCCAGAAATGTCATTTTATTTGTCACCTGTATCCGGTTTCGGGTATATTTCCCCTTGGTACAAAGCGAGGAAATATATTGGTTATGCAAGAGTTTTAGCGCCTAAATGTGTGCTTCCATCAAAATATTTCTTATAATCTAAATAAACCGGAACTGCCGATCTTAAGTAATAAAAAATCGTCTACTACAAAATAAACATTTTCAATGTGAATTATACTTATACAAAATCAGTTTAACCTATTTCAACTCTAATATACTGTGCATTTTTTTTAAAGATTTTTAATCCCACATAACTAAAGAGTTTAATCTTGAAAGTGTTAAAAAAAAATTTTGATTGACAGAGAGACTAATAGAAATTACCAAAAAAAGTTAATTTTTCCCCCCTATTAATTATTTTTACTTATTCTCTACACTATGCATAAATAATGTTTTAAATATTTCCCGATATTTATTTTTAAAGGGCGGAATATATGCATTTTTTGAATATTTTGTCAATTTTATAATAAAATGCATATTTTTCCCAAATTATTATTTTCTTAGCATATTTTTATGTTTTCGGCGTCATCAAAAAATTTAAAACGCCCGGTCATAAAAACTCGTAGACTCATGGGTTTATTGTCCAGTCCGGCACTTGTTTCAGGGAGTTTCCAATGTGAAGATAATTATATAATAATTAATATTTACATTTTGGTTATACACAAGGTATTATTTGGGGGTTTCCGGGGTTTGCAGGTATATTGTTAGGGGTTATTTATTGTCATTAAATAATACCTTATTATTACCTGTACCTACAAACATCAGGCTGTAATACGTACTTCTGTTTCAGTTTGTCGAAAGATTTTCAGTATTTTTGAGTGTGAAACTAGTGATTTCAAATATGTGGTCAAAATGTCTAAAGTGGCGAAAACGTGTTCGTGGATTAAAAATTTCCCAGAGTTAGAGTTTAGTGGAGAAAAAGTCTTTTGTAAAGCTCGTGCAAAAAATATTGTTTGGAAAAGAAGTTCCAAATCGAACAACATTTGAAAACACCGCTGCATAAATCAAAGTTACAAAAAATTAAATCTGAGCCAGTTCAGCTCAGTGTGAAAAACGCATTTCAAAATGTTGGAGAAATATCGAAATCTGAAAAGAAAATATTTCAAGAAGACTTTTACAAGGCTTTGGTCGCAGCAAACATACCCTTAAAAAAAATGCAAAATTCGCAATTTAGAGGATTTTTGCAAACATATTATAATCAAACCATTCCTGACGAATGGACGCATAGAAAGAAGAATATCCATTCAGTATACGAAACCATTTTAGAAGAAATTAGAGCTTCATTGGGTGATAAAAATTTAAACATTAGTGTTGATGAAAGCACAGATGCTTGTGTCAGATACATCGCACATCTTATGATAGGAGCACTTCAAGATGGTAAAGCGATAAACCCATATTTAATAGCCTCTAAGCAGCTAGACAGAACTAATAATGTGACCGTAACCGGATTTATTCAGCAGTCCCTATCGAGCTTTCTCTTACCAAATCCAGTCCCAGATGAAGTTTTTAGTGCTTTTGTCTGATGCAGCACTGTATATGGTAAAAGTATGCCAATACTTAAGAATCTTTTACCCCCAATATGGTATATGTGACTTGTCTTTTACATACAATAAACCGAGTCGCAGAAACCGTCCGAACTGAATATCCTTTAGTAAATAAATTAATTTCAAATGTAGAAAAAGTGTTTCTAAAAGCACCTTTAAGAGTGCATGTGTATAAACAGAGATTACCAGGAGCTAGTTTACCCCCAGAACCTGTAATTACCTGGTGGCGAACATGGATTAAGGGCGCAATATTCTACACAGAACATTTCCAAGTCATTAAAAAACTAATTTTGGATTTAGATGACGATTCGCAGTGTCTTCTGCAAAGTAAAGAATTGTTAAAAAGTGCAAGTGTAGTTAAAGATCTTGTTTTTATTAAGGTTAATTTCAGTTTTATACCGGACATAATATCCTCGTTAGGGAGTAAAAATTTAAGAGACTCAATTTGTATTGTTGAAACTTTTTTCGCTAAATGTAACAACATTCCCGGTAAAGTAGGAGGTCAAAACTAAGGAACAAATGGGATGTAACTGCGAAAAAGAATGAAGGATTTAAATACTTAACTGCAGTTAAAAGCATTAATGAAGGTAAACCATCCAACGAAGTTGTATCTTGACCTTATACTTTACTACCTAAGTTGCAGTATTGTCCGATTACATCACTAGATGTTGAAAGAAGCTTCTTTTTATATAAACATATTTTCACTGATAGAAGACAATACTTTTTAGTCGATAATTTTGAAAAATATTTAGTAATCAATTTAATATAATTTCAGGCTAAAAAATTGTTTGTTATTTTTCTTTGTTTTTTTCTTTCATTTTTTTTTTAAAACATCTTTCTTAGAACCCAGTGTGTTTCCTGAACCTTTTTTAATATAATAAATTAAAAAATATTGCATACCAGTATGCATATTTGGTCAAAAATGTATATAACTGCATATTTTTAAGGCAAGCAAGGCTTATATATGAGTGTATATTGACCGCATTTAAGTGCATACATTCCGCCCTTTATTTATTTTGTAGTTTTGGAATTAAAAATAAAAACTGCATATTTACACTGCTATATGGTCTCATACTGTATAATGCCGTCGGTAGCGTCGTATTGAAAAACGTAGTAAAATCCATTTTTCGGCTAGCTTAAACTCGTGGCAATTGTAAACCGGGTGGTTCTCTTAAGTAGGGTCCTTGCCAGTAAAACCACAATGTGTGCGAGTGTGGTCCCCAAAGAATGTTGCTGCGCAAGCCAAGATATATGTTTGAGTTTTGAGCGCCACCCACATCTGTTCTAGTCCCAACTTGGCACAACAACACCAAATTCCTGAGTGAAACAATGGGGTCCACACACAGTGCCAAACGGAACTACAGTGTAGTACATAGAGGGATAATTCTTGTCTCAGAAAAAGGTATGGAATTTCAGGTTATGTGGCAAGAATCTCTTAATACTATCGATAACCCACCCAAATATACGATGTAAACTTACAATATATGTTTGTGCCTTACACAAGATATTTGATGTGGAAAACACAGAGATGAGAAGAGATTTCCCGAATTTTCCTACAAGGGCTAAGGGTCTGACCAGTAGCCAGAATTTAGTTTGACCGAATGACACAGTTGTCCGTCAAATCGAAGAACCCACCGAAAAGTCACAGAAATAAAACCACATTTGAAAGAATATAACCCTAAAATGAAAGGTGGCTCTGCGCACGGATGTATATCAACGAACTTGCGGTTCTACGACACAAAATAAAACATAACCAGAACAACCTGAAAGTAACAACGTTACACAGTAACATCACACTGCTAACAATAAACACAATATATTTAAAACCACTGTTTTATTGCTAAATTAAAATACAGTATAATGAATTCTTGAGAACAAATCTGTGGAAAAAAGGCAAAAGAGGATGTGTCAAAATTTCTTTTGGTGCAAAAAACAGGCAAAACTATTTATAAAATTACCAATTACCAGTTAATGCAAAAGAAAGATTTTACATAATACACTTATGTTTAGCAACATATATTTACAAGAACAAAGCTGTAAAAGACTGCAAAAAAGACAAAATAGAGCAAAAATAGGTTACTTATCCCTTTTTAGCTAGAACTTGTGCATCATAAATAAAGACAAAAGGAGATAAGTTTATCTATCTCATTTTGTCTATTTAAAGATATTTTTCTTCAAACGTCATATAAGTGATAACTTATGTGACATTTCTCAATGACACTAAATGTCATTTATATGACTAGGAGTATAAGTACTTATACTACCTAGGCGTATAAATACATTATAGTACTATACATTTTTTTTTTTTCGTTTTATTTAATGTTTACATTATGCTTCAAATTTAACACGGACCTTATCATCGAATAATGAGCCCACAAACTAGAACTTTTCATAGTCAGTGACATTTTGTTAAAATATGCCAATAAAGCGTTCTCAGAGTATTGCATTACTTTTTTTCCAGTGCACCATTTGTTGAACTTGACAAAAGCAGCTTCATATACTGCACCAGATTTCGTCGGCAGCAAGTTTTAAATAGCTATTCTAGCTGCCTCTACTACCTCGGGGGGATCATCAGGCACTTCTAAACTCATTTCTTGTAGATTTATTCGGTCTCAACTGACGCGACACCGAATTTGAAATATTTGTTTTGATAGATGCCAAACAAGTACGTATCCATGATAACGATACCAAAAAGGGAATATACAGTGAAATAAGTTAAAAACTCAATCTTGTTATCTTCATTAAAAAATTTGTTATGTTTAATTGTTTTATCTCGAATAATATGATGCACGTTTGAATAAAAAATAGTATATGATATTCGGAGAATGAAATACTTTATGTGCTTCGCATGGATTTTCTGACTCACTACGTTCGTCAGACAAACTTTCCATGCTCAGCACATAAGGTATCTCTTATTCTCCTAATATCATAATTTACTATTAATCTCAATTTTAACATTTAGGTTAAGTAAACTTATACTAGGGAAACTATTACAAGATTACAAGAGTAGGTGCTTTAAGAACAAGCAAAATTGTACATTTAAAATTTAATAATAATGTTCATAAAAATAAAAAGAAAAACAAAATGCAACATAAACAACTATCGTATTCATCACGACCAAATCAAGGAAAAAACTAATCTTCAAAATCACTGTGTAGTCAATCTAAATCGGGATGAATTTCTATTCCTATACCATTGCTTGTTGGTAAGCTCTTGCAAAATGCGTAAAAATCCTGATCAATTTGTTGTATTTCTGACAAGTTTGCCTTTTTCTGGCTGCTTCTCGACACGGTATTACAATAATATTTTATATTATGACGTTAAACTAAATAAAAGGTCTCATGAGCACATCAAAATCGCTCAAATAGTTTTCGAAATGTAAGTCTGTTTTAACATTTTTCTCGATTTCTTCTACTAAAGCGTAAATAATTTAAGGTTAGGAAATTTGCATATTGTTTAATAGGTATCTAAATAGTTACCTTCTGCAAGATCATTTTCATTATCATTATTTAAATATTTGGCAAACATAATGAATATATGAGAATTCTTATTGCAATTTTTAAAAGCCATTATTTTCTCTTGCACAGCTACAATCAAACCCCACAGTAAACAAACAAAGAACCGCCTACTACTTTGTGACTGTTTTACTCATTGCGACACTTCGCTCAATACCAAAAGCGATAAGTGTATTAACAACAAGCGAATAATTAACAAGTTGTGTTTAAGTTAGTAGTGGCAATATGGGATAAGTTAAATTAGGCTTACGCACCAAAATAACATTGCGCCAGTACTGATATCTCTTTATAGTAATATAATGCTTCGGTATGTAAACTTGTCCTTTTTTGACTTAGATTAATGATAACATTTGCCTCTAAAAGCATGACCCCTTTGGATAATATGCATTTTATCCATCTTATTTTAAAGCTCTTTTTGTCAGATTATGTCACATAGAAAGAGGAATATAAAAATATCATTTTTAGGATAAGTAAACTTGTCCCCTTGTGTCTTTTTCCTCAACAACGCAGTATAAAAAACTATTACTTAAATCAACTCTAGTAATCAAAATTTCGAACGCTATGTCTTCGGAGAACGCAGTATAGTAAATTACTAAGAGTAAAGGCAGTATAGGAAAGATTTACCCTACTTTGTTCTGGTAATCGATATTGGAACATCATGTCTTTCGAACGAAAGTCGCAGTACAGATTGTACATGGACATTTCTTTAAGTGTCTCACCTGATTGGCGATTTTCTTGCTGACTATAATAAAAAACAAATTATATTATTTCGCAAATGATTTTTGATAACGAAGCTAAATTTAGTGTCAAAGAATATATACCTTCACAAATTTTACAGAGACCACGCCATTTTGAATTTGTTTTAAAGGGCGACCCTCATAAATAACCACACTAGTGAATTGCATTTGGCGATCCGATTTAAAAAACCTATAGTTGTTGATATTTATTATCAGCCGTTTCGGAATACGAGGTTCCTAATATAAACAAATAAAATATACATATAAATATCAACAACTATACATTTTTGAAAGCGAATCGCCAAATGCAATTTACTCGTGTGGTTATTTATGAGGGTTACCATTTAAAAAAATTCAAAATGGCGTCGTATCTGTCAAATTTGTTAACCTATATATTTCTTGACATTAGATTTGGCTTCGTTGTCGAAAATTGTTAAGAAATATGTACATGCAATAAAGTGCTTTTTATTTTTTCCCTCAAAAACGAAGCAAGATACGAAAACAATTCAAAGACCAAAAGAGTTGCATTATTAATTGGAAAATCCGAGAAAAAAGTCAATGGCGTACATTTTTTGTCAATAATATTCGTCAAGGTGCTCCCCGGGACGTCACTGGACTTAATAAATTCAATCTAGTTACGGCTAATTGGGCTTCTAATCATTATGATCAACGATACCAGATTTCAATAAAATCGGGAAAATGATATTTAAAAAAATTATAAAACCCGTTTTTTTTTTAAAAAACTTTAACACCTTGTTATATCAAAAACAGGGCATCTCCGGACACATGTTCATACAATTTTTTTCTCTAAAAATATCATAGGAAATGACTCCCTTAAGTTACGTACCGTACTTCTGAGACACCCTGTATATGGAATTAGGAGAAAAATCATATTTTTTAATAACATTTTCTCAAAAACTAAATATATTGCAGTTTATTCTAAGGCAAAAGTAATAGATTTTAAGATCTTGAACTCCCTGTAAAAAAAACTCAATTTTTTTATCCGAATGTGTCAAAAAATGACGTTTTATGGATTAGATATTTGGACGAAAGGGTAACCTTCTCATTAAGGTATTGATAAAGCTGGATTTATAAACTCGAAAAGTTGGCGAGGTTGAGGTTCAGTTGGTGTTGGAAATAGAAGTTCAATTTAAACTAAAGGGAACACTTAGTTCCATTTATACACTCGTTCATGCTGTTCATGTAAAGCTCATGTAAGGTTCGAAAACTTCCCGGGTAGTTCGAGATAACCAATTTTTATGTTCGGAGTTCGGAATATCTAACCTCACAAACTTGATCATAACTTCAACCTCACCAACTTTTCGAGTTTATAAATCCAGCTTTATTGCGCCGATAGCTAGAAAACAATTTTCGTCGTAGTCTAATAGTATATTGTTTTATTAGGAGTAAAACCAATACTTTTTATGACGATTCTGAAAGTTTGCCGGACGAACAAAGTGAGTCCGACAATTACAGACGAGTCATAACAAGTTGCTTTTACTACGAATAAAACATAATATTTTTTCTTCAAACGTCGTGTCGTTAAAATATAGAAAGATAAAATAGTATATTATGTTACAAGGACGAAAAATGCAGTATTTCGGACGTTTTGCGGGAGATTACTGGACGAGGCAAAGCCGAGGCCAGTAACCCGCATAGTCCGAAATACATTTTTCGTCCGTATAACATACGTTATTTTTTATCCGATTGTGTTTTTGCTCGGATTATAAAATAATGTAAAAATTAAGAAAACCAATATATTTCATCTTGCATTGTAATTTTTTGTCCCTTGAATGTTTGAACAATGAAACCTGTAATATGCGTATCCATGGATCTAACAAATAATTAAATTAATATTATCAACTGAAGTTTTATCAATCAGGCGATAGTTTTAACTAATCTTTCGTGTTCTGCTAGTTTTAAAACCTGAAAAACACAATTAAAAATGGAAATAGACGATGATCTTATAGAAGGTACACCACCTGACATTCAAGAAACTGCCAAGGAAGTAATGTTACATTTGTTGCTACAAAAATCTAAGGAAATATATGAAAGAGCTTATAAAAAATTTATGGATTACCGGCAAGAAAAAAATATACAGTCGTTCTCCGAAAACGTCTTCTTGGTCTATATGGCGGAATTATCGAAAACTATGAAGTCATCTACTCTGTGGTCGCAGTGTTCTATGCTACGTGCAGTGGTAAATGTAAAACAGAATATTGATATATCTAAATACATGAGATTACGAGCATTGTTGAAACAAAAAAGTGTTGGATATTGTCCAAAGAAATCAAGGATCCTAACTAGAGAAGAGGTTCACAAATTCCTTTGCCATGCTCCAGATGACAAATACTTAATGTTGAAGGTAAATGTAAATATATAATAGTATTTTAAATTTCTGACTAACAATTTTCTTAATTACAGGTTGCTTTTATTTTTGGAATCGCGGGCGCATGTCGTCGAGAAGAACTGGCTCATATGAAAATTGATGACATACAAGATTTGGGAACGGCTTTGTTAATAAAAATTCCCTATAATAAAACAAACCGAGATCATTTACGGTGACTGGAGAATATCTAAAGTATTATAGAAATTATCTGGCTTTACGTCCAACAAATATGAGTGATGGGCGATTTTTTGTGTCTTATCGCAATGGAAAATGCCATAAGCAAGTTGTCGGTATACACAAATTTGGCTCTATACCTCAGGAAATAGCATCTTACTTAAAACTGCCGAATGCCAAGGAATTCACGGGACATTGTTTCAGAAGAACATCGGCCACATTACTTGTAGATGCGGGAGCAGACATAACATCTCTAAAACGGCATGGAGGCTGGAAGTCTTCGGGAGTAGCCGAGGGCTACATAGATGATTCCTTAAAGAATAAGTTAGAGCTGACCAAGAAATTATTCAACATTCCACAATCTGACCTGCAGTCAGTCTCGACTCAGGTGTCGCAATCCGTCTCCCAATCGAGTTCAACATTGGAGAATAATATCATAACGGAGACCAAAAATAATAACACATCCTCAAAATCAAATTTACATCACCCCGTTCTTGTTCAAAATTGTTCTAATTGTACATTTAATATAAATATTGTAAATAATTGAATAAAATAAACTGTTGAAAATATTTTAGCGTCCGACAAAATGTTTTTCGGACTAGGACGACAAAGGTTGCCTAGCTACCAGCGCAATAATCAATACCTTATTGAAAAGGTTACCTTTTCGTCCGAATATCTGATCTATAAAACGTCGTTTTTTGACACAATCGGATAAAAATACAAATTTTAAATATTTTTTCATTTAAAAATGTGAAGTTTCGAATTTTACCTGCTAGCGTTGCTATGGATTTATTTTATTATTGTATTGTTTGATACCGACGCATAATTCGATTTGACAAGTAAGTGTCAGTGAATCTTATTATAAGCAATTTTCAAGCCCCGGAGGTTGCCAGAATTGCAGCAGATGTCGTGGACAATTTGTTGCCAACCAAATCCAGTAGATATCAAAAATAATAATTCTGAAAATGTTCTTTTGGCGTATTTCTCTGAACTGGCGAACAAACAATAAACGAAAAGTTCAACAATGTGGTCACATTATTCTATGATAAGGCCAATGCTAAATATCAGGCAAGGGATAGACATAAGCAAGTTTTTGAAGCTACATGCTTATTTAAAGAAGCAAAATGAAGACTACACGCCCAAAAAACTAAAGTATTTACCAGGGAGCAATTTGAAATTTTTTTATCTGAAGCTCTTAATTAGAAGTATTTGGGAATTAAGGTAAATTTAGATATTACGTCAAAAAATAAAAGTTTTTTTATGAAATATATTATGATATTTTAAGATTGTACTTGTTATTGGAATTTCTGGTGCATGCCGATGTGAAGAAATTGTAAAAATGACCGTTGATGACATACAAGACTTAGGATCTGCCATTCACATAAAAATTCCTGATACTAAAACTAGAAAACCGCGATCGTTTACTATTGTCGGGGAACAATATTTAAGCATATATAAAAAATATGCATCATTGCGCCAAGAAGGCATGAATGAAAAAAAAAGATTATTTTTAATATTTGTAAATGGTTGCTGTTGTCGCATGGTAATAAAGGAAGCTACCGTTTTCTTAAAATTACCTGATGCCACAGAATATACCGGTCACTGTTTAAGGAGAACTTCAGCTAAACTGCTTGTAGATGCAGTTGCAGACATTACGTGTTTAAAGCGCCACGGGGGATGGACATCCAGTAGTGTAGCTGAAGGGTACATTAAGGAATCGATGACCAACAAGAAAGATAGTGCAAACAAAATTTTACAACCTCATTTTACCGAACCAATCCTTATTAACATTAACATAAATTCAACAGCAAGTGGTTCCACGGAGGGTTTAACGCTAGAAAATACAAAAACAAGTCAGGATTGCAACATCGCAACATCTTGTATTAATTTTTCTGGGGCCACAATAAATAGCTGAAGTTCTAATCTGATGCTTAATAAATAGTTTATTGTTGTATTTTTTAAAAATAAATAAAGTATACAAATATCCAATATTTCTTGTATTTTTTAACATTATTTATTTATGATACACAAACTTTTTCTTCTGCTGAGAGCACTTTTACTTCCGCTGCCTATAGCAACCGTCTACTATAAAAAAGCAAAATTTCAACGTCAAAAAATTAAGAGAAAATGTCAAGTTTATTGACGTTTGAAGAAAATAGTTATTTATGGTACAAGTGTGTTATGTTATATATAAGCCACGGTGGGAAATGTTCAGCCCTCAAGGCCGTAGGCCGAGAGGGCTAATTCACGAGTGACTTATATGACCTAACACACGAGTGCCATACAAAATTTTATTTCTGACCGGTATATTATTAGCTTATAACGTCTTAGTTACGCGGGAATTATAAGGGTCATAACTCCCTTGGGATATTAAGAAAAATTTGACATAAAATCAAACGATTGACATCTAATGTCAATTTGATTGTCATCTATTGAAACATTTATTCCACTTTAAAAATGTTACTAAAATCGGTGAGAAATAAAATTATCTATGTATCACTGGAATTATAAGGGTCTCAATTACCTCGGGTAATTGCTGTCCCTCGGGCCAAAGGCCCTCGGGACGTAAACTTTTCCCTCGGTAATTAAGACCATTATAATTCCCTAGATACATTAATAACTATTATTCAACACTTGATGATATTAATAAAAAATAGAAAATTATATTATCTCAATGTAAACTGGAAAACCCTGTATTATATTTAATTGACATATTTCTGAATAACAAATTTGACACGTAAGAGTAGGCTAGTGTGATTATTGTTGCTATGGAATTGATTAATAACAAAAATTTAAAGAGAGTAAATCAAATTATTATTTTTGCCATTCTCGATGGTGGTTTTTCAAAATATAAAAAAACTCCAGCCGAAATTCAAAACGAAGCTGACCTAGCGTGTTCATTTATTATTCCCCACAAGTCAAGAGATAGTTATGACAAAACCTTCAAAGAATTTATCGACTGGTGTGATAAAAGATGTGCCTGCGTGAGTTATAATCATAACCCACTAGTGAGTTATGGGTATAACCCACGTGTGAGTTATAAGCTACTTTATTAGTCGGAAATCGAACTAATAATGTTCACATTATATGTAAGTGTTGGATAAAAGATATTTCTCAGACGCTATTACAGGTTTTATTGTTAACTGACAAACATTAAGAGCGACGAATTACCATGCAAGATGAAACGTATTAGTTAACTTTTTTTTTACATTATTCTATAACTGCCAATTGGATCAAAAACACGATCGGATAAAAATAACGTATTGTCATAGGGACAAAAAATGTTTATCTGAATATGCGGGTAATCTCTCGAATTATGTCCAAAATACTACATTTTCATCCTTAAAACATAATATTCTATTTAACAAGGAAAACTTTTGCCGAAAAAATACCTTATCCAGAAACATCCCATATGTTTACTAAACTTTAAGTAAAACTTAAAATTTTAAGTAATTTTCAGTAAAGGAAATGTATCCGTATCTTAATTGTTAATTTCTCATTTCATTCATTAAATAAATAGCAGCTGTCGTTTCAAATCCATCAAATGCCCTTAGCTGAAACACAAAAGATAAAGACCCTCATATTGTTAACAGCCTGAGAACAACTTGATAAAATTGAAATATTTCCCTTATATTATGTTATCTCTTCCAAACAATGACTTTTTATTCAGTCAAGAGTCACGCGATTTTCACAAAAAGTAAAAGTTGTTTATTACAGGGTAATATCGGGACTAGAATCATACAATATTTACACAAGGGCTATAAGAAAACTTTGATAATAAACGATTTCAGCAGCTAATAATAACGCTTTATTATTGGTCTAGACCTAAGGATGGGTTTTTATTATGTTCTTTTTATAATTTAACGTTCCAATTTTATTTGTTTGAGAGGTAACGTACTCGCTTGTTATGAGATTTTAACACCAATATTTTATATCTGATAAGATATTAAAAATGTCTTCCACCAATGTGGACAAAAATATAAGCATTGTCGCCTTAATAATCTGTTACCATAAAATATTAATTTGTATGTAATTCAAATATATTATATTAAACAATTGGACGTATGCATATCCCTGTATAGTGTATACCCCCTGTAACATATATCCCGCTTATTTTCCCCCTTAGGTTACAAATTATAATCACTTAATTTAATCTATTACATTTTTGAAGCGGTGAAGATAGTATTAAAGAAATATTAATTAATAATTTATTTTGGTAAATTTGGCAACACGCGTCTAAAACAGCGCCACAGCTTATAAACTATTCATTTTTTAATGTGATAATAAAAACGCATGTAAATTTATCTATATGTGTCAATTATTATTTTATTTTTGTATAATTACAGTGCGACAAATATAAGTACAAACTTGCCACCATATCGCTCGTTTAAACAAATAAGCAACTTATGGTTATAATCCGACATATAAATATGTATACATGTGAGAACTTTGTTCTCAAGCCACTTGCTGAGACCTTATACAATAAGGATTAACCAAATTATGCCAAAACAGCTATTCTCTGGGCTACATTGTTCTGCCTAGGCAGAACAATACAGGTGGCGCTATAGGGTGTTTTAATTTTCCAATGGTAGGTGTGCTCGCTTGTCATGCTTGCCCTGTACCTACTGACGAGAACCAAAGAGTTCGAAACCGGTCTACAGGTAGCAGCAGCGTAGCAACCTATCACTGGAAATAAAAATTCATTCTTTTCTTTCCCGGTAGTTTCTGCAATCTGAGTCTGTATTTTAGTACTAACAGTGTTAGTCAAAATACGCCAAATTGTGCTATTTAATTCAGCGCTCGTTGGGGCATGTAGCCCAGAGAATAGCTGTTTTAGCATAATTTGGTTAATCCTTATTGTATAAGGTCTCAGCAAGTGGCTTGAGAACAAAGTTCTCACATGTATACATATTTATATGTCATATTATGATTACCACTTGCCAAGTAGTATTCTCTTACTATTTATTGTGTTATAATCCGTTTAATATGTAGATATAAGTTTATTTTGGCTTTAATTTTCGCATACGCTGTCGAAACGAATTCAAGTTTCTGTAGGTAATTGTTCTTTTGTTATGAGTTTCTCAAAGATTAGTTCCAAAAATAATTTTATATAAATATATTTGTCATTAATAAATCAGTAGGTATTTATTTTATTACTGTACGCAATTTAAGACTAAACTAATTAAAAAGTTAAATTAAATTATTACGCACGCCTATGTATTTTTATGTATTTTTTCGCCCAGCGTTGTAGCTCCAGAACTGTGTGGCGCACTATACCTATATTTTTATTTTCTCGGGCTTAAAGCCTTATAATTGGCCAGATATAACTTGTTGCATTGTTTTTATTATTATTTTAAAAAAATTAAATGTGAAAACAATAATTTAGGAGCTAAAACAGGTAATGTAGTATTTTTTTTTATAAACAAATGAAATAACATTATATTAGAATAGAGTATTTACCTTTATCATGTTTTCATTGAAAAATAAGACGGTCTAGCCCGGAAGTAGCAGAGTTCTCTTTTATTCAATTTTTTCTTTGATTTCTTTATTTAGTCAAAATATTTCAGTTTATTAAATATTTTCCTAAACATAGAGTTTTCCAACTACCTAAAACTATACCAGTATAGTAGTAAGCCATAATCAATATTTTTTCGTACGCTACTGGCCTTGTGTCGATTGAAAAGAAAAAATTGTACGTTACGCATCTCATCCAGAAAGTACGTTAACAGGACCCGCAGGCATCCAGGATACGCAATATCATACAATTATTTTGAGAAGTAAATGCTGATTTTCTAATAAAAAAGTAATAAAAGACAACTTTGAGTTTATTGCCTATATTTGACAAGAACCTCTCACCGAAAACATCTTATAACTATAAAAAATGACCAAAATACCAAAAGAAACAAATAAAATAACTTTTACAGTAATAATAATACTTCCCGGATAGAACTTGAATAAAGTATAATCTTGACTGAGTACTTCATTCAAGTATCAGTGTCTATTTTGGTTACTAAATCCGTATATTTATGTTTCCCAAAATACTTCTCGATTGGTAGACATTAATGGGACTAAAGCGTTTAATATTATTGCTTTTTGATGGAGGGATACCAAGAGTAGGTAAACTTTTTGGTGTAAAAAACATAGGACTATATTTTTTCTGTAAAATATCCAACTGTATGTATTTATCGAAAAAATAGGTTTTATATTTCAACCAGCATTCTAGCAAAATAGTTGGAATGTGTTCGAATATAAATGGAGTCGGACAGTCAACAATATACCGACTTATGCACGAGGATGAACGCGGTCCCATCAGGTCACCAAAGAGAAGTACAGGGAGAAAATAAACTGTAAAAAATGAGGATGAAAAGACTGCCGTCAGAAGAATCATACACTCGTTTCACTTAAAAAACGGAAATATCTATAAAAAACTTTAAAGGAAATTAATTTTTGCCATGAAAAAATGCAAAACAGAAAATAACTTTTAATAGAGAAAGACGAAATCATCTGCTGGCGATATTTGATGGCAGTTAGACAGTTTCGACGGGAAAACGAGAATATTTATTATATGGACGAAACTTGGTTAAATAAAGGATATACCGTTGGTAAAATATAGCAGGATAAACATATAAGAAGCGCAAGGCAAGCTTTTATGGAAGGATGGCCCAGTGGAGTAAAAGGAAAGGAAAAGGTAAAAGATTAATAATTACTCACATTGGTAGCAAGACTGGAGACTATCATGAAGACATGAACTCTGATGTCTTTGAAGAATACTTCCAACAAATGCTAGATCTCATTCCTTCTGGGTCTGTTATAGTCGTGGATAACCACTCAAGAAAATCCGAAAAAATACCAACTTCTTGAAAAAAAAAATAATATCATTCTTTGACTTACTATAAATAAGAAGCCATTTCATAAAGATATGCTAGAAAAGGAGCTACTGGAGATTGTAAAGTTGAATAAACCTCTTCGTACGAAACTTGTTGTCGACGAAATCGCTTCAAAACGAAATATAACGGTACTTCGCCTTTCGCCATATTACTATGAATTAAACCCCATAGAATTGGTGTGGACGCAAGTAAAAAGGTTTGTAGCAAGGCATAACACCACTTTTAAAATGAGAGACGTTGGAAACCTCTTGCAAGAGGAAATAAAGACAGTGGATTGTGATAAATGGAGTAAGTGCATCGAAGATGTGACTAAAAGAGAAGAAATAATGTGGAAAGCTGATAACATGCTAGAAAACACTGTAGGGCTTATTATTTCTCTGGACCCTAACGACGATAGTTCATCGGACTACTTGGAACATGATAACTAAAATTTAAAAATTTAGTTGTTGTGTTGTACATAGTAGATTTTTTTTTATAAATATTATTATTTATTCCAATTTATTTATTTTCATATTATTCTTACTTCTAACGAGTGATTATTAATTATTTTGCTCAAGGGCGGCTGTGACCCAGTATACATAGTGTAGCAGTAGCGCGTAGAGTAAATCATAGGGCGAATTTGCAAGAAGCAGCGTTGTCACGTTGAAAACCTAAAATAATGTTTTTTGACGGTATGTAATATAAAATCCTGAGCTATCTTACTTTGTAAGCCTACTTTATATGGCCGCCTCCTACTTCTAGACACCTTCTGATGTTTCTTCTTACCCTCAGAGACACATTAACCAATACGTTTGGAGAATTATTAATTTGTGCAATTTTTTCTGAAATCCTTCGTTTAAGATCATTTATATCCTCAATTGGTGTTCGATAAATGGAGTTTTTTATAAAAGGCCACAAGAAGAAATCGCAGGGAGTTAAATCGCAGGAACGAGGTGGCCATATTTGTTGCGTATTTCGGCTTATAACTCTGTTTTCAAAAAATTCACTTAAAAAATTTAAATTTTCTCTGGCTACATGAGGTGTAGCGCCATCTTGTTGGAAGTAACCTTCCCGCAATTCATCATCGTGAAGCTCATTAATAAATGTTGTCAGAATTTCGATCCGATATCTCTCAGCTGTAATTGTGCCATCAAAGTAAATTGGGCCTACTATTCTTCTAGAACTAATTGCTGCCCACACACCAACTTTTTGAGGATGAAGAGGTCTTTCTACAAAAACATGCGGATTTTGCGTATTCCACATTCGCATATTTTGTGAATTAACATAGCCTGATAAATAAAAATAAGCCTCATCGGTAAAAAATGTTTTTTCAAAAGCACCACTATTTTCTTCTTGAAAATTGTTTAAAACCCATTCACAAAAATTAAGTCTTTGGGGAACGTCATTGGGAAGGAGTTCATGAATAGCCGTAACACGATAAGGGTATAGATGCAGATCCTTTTTCAAAAGTGTTTGACATGTACTGTAGCATAAATCCGTTTGCTAAATTTGTTGAGATAAATGCCTAATAGAAGTTGAAGGATTATTTTCCATAATTTGTCGCGCTTCTTCAATAACCTCATTCGATCGTTTCGTTGGTCTTCCAGCCCCTTTTTTATGTTGAACAGAACCAGTCTGACGAAATTTATCAATTAGGTATTGTGACCCAGTACGAAAATTATGAAAGGTCACCGCAACATCAGGAAACTCGGTTCGAAATTCATCAAAGCAGTCATGCATAGAGTAATTCCACACACCGCCTATTTTGTTTCCATTTCTAAAAAAACTTTCAACAATAAAAATTTTTTGTGCTTCACTAAACATTTTTACTGTAGAACTTTCAATCCGGCAACAAAGCTTCACCAAAACTTGATACGCTGAAAAATAAAAAAAAAATAAAAAATTAAATCATATCCTGCAAATAGCACTTTATAATAGTCAAAAGACGACTCCCCGGAGAAATATTAGTTAAAGCAATAGTAACCTACCTTCAAATAACTGCAAAAATTACAAAATTTCTCCAATTTTTAAACTTTACAAATACACAAATTCAAATAAGACGTAAATGTCATAAAACAATCATGCCATCTTATCTACGCAGTACGGCCATGATGCTTTTAAAATGCATGGCCTCCCTTGAGCAAAATAACTAAAAATCACTCGTTATATAAGTTCTGGTCTATTTAATATTAGAATAATTATTATCTGAATTATCTGCCTTTCTCGATAATTATAATCAAGTATAATTATTATTATGTCTATTATTCTAATGAATTACCTGTAGTAATGCCGTTGTCATATTACTTTCATTCATCAAACTCGTCTTTCTATTATATGCAAATTAGGGTGACCCTAATTTAGAACCGATTCGGGGTGTGTAGGTCTTAAATATCTGAAATACGAAATTTTTAAAATATATCATAACCTGAAATTTATAATGCAACTTTTAAGTTGTGCACCCTGCTTAATTTACATTTTATTACTCTCTCGCATTAAGCAACAGAGTATAACAACCGAAATTTTACTATTCTGAATTGATGCAAAATTAATAGGTGGGCCAATATTTTGAGGGTAACAAAATTTACTAGGGATTTCCTATGGCCAGTCTTGCGGTCCACCACCTAGAGATCTGTTTTTGGAGCCTTAAAAACAGCCTGAGAAAGAATAATAGCTTATGCTGCAATAGTGTAAGTTTTAAAGATTTTTCCTAAATATTTCAATTAACATTTTTGTAACACCTCGACCCCGTTAATTAAACTACACATTTTTTATGCAGGCATGTAACCCATATTTCCTACGTTTTGTTTTTATTCTTTTAGAACTGAACGCCAGAAGAGCCAATATAAATTCCTGCGGGCAAAAATCTCTGCATTTCGATATCGCTAGCACTATAAAATGTTTTATAACTTTCTCAGCCAACTAACCTCGAGGTACAACATAATACTGAATTGCGAAAAACATATTTTTAAAACTTTTCTCCTCTTTTCTTGTGAAAAATATTGAAAAGAAAAATACTCACGATACAAGGAAACTTTTACGTTGAATTGTATGGCGAATTTAGTAAATATAGCAATGACGAATAAATAAATTACTATTGTGGGTGGACGTCAATAGCGGTATTTTTTAAAATTTACTAAATTAATGATTTATTTAAAACAATGTTAATGTTGGATATTTTGGTTTAACAATAACACAATTTTATTTAACGCTGTAACTTGAGAACAAATGAATATTGGATAACAACATTTGAGTTTTTCTTACTATTTTTATGCACAGATTACAGCCTTAGAGTTAGGCCCGTTCCTCCCGACTCACCCTGTATAGGGTATTAGCAAGTTGTCTAAGAAAAGAATTTTCTTATTTTTGCTTATGTATAAGTACCCTCGCTAAGTCGTGTTTATTTGATATGGCGTTTTAAATGTTATTAAATAAAGGCCGTCTTATTGCCACTGAATATACAATATACATATATACATATAGCTATATTCGTGATAATAAACGTATCCCTCAAAATAATAATGGTCTTTCCTGTATCATTATTTATTACCAGAGATGCTTTTTTTTATACCCTAAAGGTAACAAATTATTTGAAATTTATTTTAAAGTTTTATGGTCTTCTTCGTCATTTTCAACATCCCTTTCATGAATAAAATATGTCTCTTTTGGAGGGTCAGTCGAGGTCGAACTTCAGACATTTGTTTTCCAACTTCGGAATTACAGATTACCGTAATCCTTTTCTTGAAGTTGCATTGAAAGATTTATTTAGAAACTACTTTAGATTGAAATTTTTCTCTAACGTATATATTCTTGAAAGGTTTACTACTTCTTGCAGAATTTTTTTAAATTCAAATCGTTTGTCTACTAAAAGTACAAATGTGTGTCACACTTGTTAAGTATAAATCTAAATACAGAGGTTTTATCTATAGACATCCTAAATAAGAATAATTTTGAGCAAAGTAAGACTTGACAAAAAACATATTACTTTTATATCAAGGGGGAAGTTTGGTTACACATTTAAAATAATTTCGCCATCCACCTATAGTCCTAACATTAGGTAAAGTATTAAGGGAACAATTTTAAAAGGTTTTTGTGGACATTGGCATGAATTACTTATTCTTGTTCGTTCAAAGATTTAAGGTAAATTTGTCCTATTTAATGCCTTCTAACTAGTACAAGTAATTTTGTCCAGGGTCTTGATGAAGGGCACTTGGGAACCGATATCATTCGTCAGAACCAGGGACAATCTCACTATATCGAATTATAAACAAAAGGTTTAACTTTTCGCAAAAAAACTTTGCCATCAGTTCAGCGAGCACCCATCTGTATCGGTACCCAGGGAGAGATAAAAATATCTCCAGAGCGGTACAGATATATCGCAGCATAGACCATATAGTCCAAAACGTTCAAGAAGTCACTTTGGAGGAGGTGGAAGGTCTCTTAAGTATTTTAAACATCAGGAAGGCTTTAGGTATTAGAAACGCGGCACCGCGTAATATACCGGAAAATAATATCAGGGACATAGTAAACCTGTCACAGGTAATTATCAAAGAAGGCCTATATCCGTGTATGTGGAAGAAAGTGAAGACCGTTTTGATATTAAAACATAACGATCCTACGCAAGTAGTTGGCTATAGGCCGATAAGCTTATTGTCGAGCCTGGCCGAAATAATCGAAAAAGTAATTCTTAGACGCCTGCCAAATTTTGTTTTCAAGCGCAATGTTCTCCCTGACCAACAGCTTGGTTATAGGGGAGATTACAAAGTTGGCTACAAGAATTCCACAAGGTTTTAACAGGAGAGCACATACGGGAGGGAGCGGTTTTCTTTGATGTTTCCAAAGCTTTCGATAGGGTCTGGCACTACGGTCTCATTTTAAAGTTAATAAGATTGGGTGCCCCCATATAAATATTAGTAATTGTCACCTTTCTGGAGAACAGAAGTTTTATACTCTCGTCAGGAGGCAAGATTTTGGATCCAAAACTCGCTCCGGTGCTGTATAATATTTATTATGTTCATGGCATTTCGGAGAACAGATTTAATCAGCTGCTTTTGTTTTCTGACGACACTGCAATTTTATTTTATTTATTTATTTATTTATTATTATTACAATGTACAATAGGTATTGGTGATATTACAAAAAATACATAATCAATATGGACTGTGTGTCTGTGTGTGCACAACAAGAAGACAATTTTTCTCTTGATTAACAATAAAAAAAAAACAAGAACACAAAAAAAAATATATGCATAATCATTATGAATAATTTACCTAGTAGTTGTAGCATGACACTTAATGCCTATCTATCTATATTACATATTATAAAATCCTACTTAAGCTTGAACATTCATGGTAAGATATCATGCTAAAAAGGCAACGGCATTCCTAATTCTTAGAGTGTTATTTTTAATCCATTCATTAAGATCCCTTTTAATTGTTCGAAATCTATTGGTTCTGAATTTCATTGGCATAAACTTAAAATGTTGGGAGCCACATAGGAAACACATCTCTGTGTGGCACTAAAGTGTGTGTTAGGTAAAGTTAAATTATGATTAAGGTTAGCTCTTGTCAAAATAATATGACTTATGAAATTTTGAAACATATTTCTAGTAAGAGCAAATCTAATTACACCACTAACGTACAATTGAGCAATAGTAAATAATCCAGATTGCTGAAATAGCAACAGAGAACAAAAACGTCTAGACTTAAAAAGAATTATTTTTAAAATATATTTTTATGCGAGGACAGCATTCTTTAGAGCATTTTTATGGGCTGAGCCCCAACATATTATTCCGTAATTAAGGCAGGATTCTGTCAGTGACTTATAAATTGTGATAATTAAATTTCTGCTGAGTATGTTGCGTAGTTCATAAAATTTATAGATTAGATTTTTTAATTTATTTTTTACATATTCGGTATGAGTAGTCCATTTTAAAAACTTATGAAAATATACACCCAAGTATTTCGTGCTTTCTACCGATCTAACAATACCTGAACACGCACATCTCTCAGAAAAATCACATCCATTGGAGTGAATCTTAATTATTTTTAGATATATTTATTATTTTAGGCAAACCTTTCTTATTCATTGCAAAGCACATAAAATTAGTTTTATTTGCGCTAAGTGTCAGATAATTTAAATCCAGCCATGTCTTAACATAAGCGATTGCCCTTTCAGCTCCCTCAAAGACTTCATCCCATGACCTACCTTTGCACAGCAAAACAAACAGTTTTAATATTAGGTATTATGGTCGTCAAACTGTTAATATATATTGAGAACAGAATAATTACTTCTATTTCAATGACACCGGGGATACTGGGGTCTAGGCTACAGAAATACAATATTTCACTGGAAAAATGGGTTTCGGATGGAAAGATTCGCCAAGACGAAGGCCATTTTCTTTTCGAAGAATACAACGAGAAGGCCAGAAACCCTGGGTAAATCTTGTTCAATAAATCAAGCATCGAGTGGAGGCTCAAAAAAGCTGGTAAGCAGCGTAGTGCTATTTATTGTCTCTTAAACAAAAAGAGCAAAATAGACAGGACAGGTTAGTTCAGGTTAGTTATTACCGATACCATTAGAGCAACATGTGATAAAATATGTCAAGAAAAGTGTAAAGGGTCCGAACAATCGAGCCCCCGTATACTGGTGGAATGACCGTATTGCAGACAAACGGAAAATATATATAAGAAGCAGGAGGGAGACTACAAGAGCACATTCAAAGGGGAATATAGACCTGTATTGTAGCATTTTAAAAATCTTACTTACTTTCCCTAATAAAATGCTACTGTGTTAGCTAATAAAAAAAGGATACAACTTTATACTCCTGTTTATTTCCACCTTTTTTGCATAATTTATAATTTGATAAGTAATCTTCAATGTTGATTGAACTGAGATTCCAGTACATCGTAACTCTCACATCGATTAGTTTTGGTTTCTGGAAATGTAAATTATTCAATAATAACTATTTTTATAAACAATCCTATAAAAGTTATCATTTTACTTAATATTAAGATACCTTACCTGTTTATTTTCAGTTTTACGAACCATTTCGAGTAACTTTTTTGGATATTTATATCAACTCCTGACATGGTGAACACGGAGATTGTGTTATGCCTTGCAAGCATAGTTGTAGAGGCTATAATTTACTCAAATTAATATCTCCAAACCATCTGCAATAAAAGATTGAATATTAAAATACTTTCAGTAAACAAATACATAACCTATAAATTCGAATTATGTAGTATAATACTGTACCTTATTATTTATTAATTACCTGTCTTTAAATGTATCCATAATAACCATAAATAATTATAAATATCTATCGTATTGTTTTATCAAAATTTAATATTTCGTTTTCAATCTTATTTTCAAAAATCGTTGAAGCTGATTGGTCAGGTCACATTCGCATTTTCGCCACTACAGCACAGAACAATAAAAGTTAGTTCAAGGTGTCACGATCCTACTAAGTGAAGTCCATCTTCCTAATTTGTCTTCTATGGTCTGCTCGCTGCTGACAACTTTGTTATGTCAAATATCAGATGTTTCCGGTGCAAGAATTTTCGAGTTTTTTCAAAACAGGAAGTTATTTTTTTTATATCCAAGGTTATAAAAGGAAATAGGGACGCTTTGTCGACGCATTTCGCCATAGCTACACCTTCAAGAAAGGTAGTCTTTTAGCGCACTTTATCCAAGTGTTTGGAACTCTGATGTGTGATGGCTATTTCAAGATCAAGGAACTAAAGGGAAATTCCCGTAGGATGCTCTAAATAGAGAACATTAGGACCTAATAACCTCGTTCCTCAAGCAATTCCTCACCTCGAAGCAACTCCTCAAGCAATTCCTCAAATCAACTCCTCAATCAACCCTCTACATTAATATATATCTTCAACTCAACTCCTCAGTCTTCAACCTTTTCATCAATATGTTTTTTATTTAATCATGGTTTAAGAAGAATAGATAATTTCAAGAAGCCAGTCAGTTTCACTATGTAGTAAAGCTTCAACGTGTATTAATTGGAACTTCACCTCTACCTTAATGCTAGAAAAAATAGGATGCATGGTATCTGCATAGCCTCGTGTCTCAGCAGATCACAGGGAAAAGGCCAGTTTTTTTTAATATTATAAATTTTTACACCATCTTACCATTTACTAATATCGTCATTTCAAGAAGCTAAATTTAAATAAACTATTCTTTAATTAAATAATTAAATAACAGCTGTAAAAAGCATTTGGTACTAGAACATAACTTATAATTTTCATTGAGGTAATGCGCCCAAGAAAATTCTAGAATTTTTACCAGCGCTTAAGTCATGTAGTTACATAATATTCAATTGTAGGTACCACCTGACTTTATTTTTTTTGATCATATGTAAACACATTCAAATAGAATAATATACCTAGTAAAACCTGAATGGTAATTTTTCAAAATAACAATTTTTATTAAATGTGTTATGGGTATATAAATCCTTTTATTTCTACAAGCTCTATAGACATAAGGTTTCTGTTTTTACCTGGAATAATATCGTCTAAAAAAAACAGTGGCGCTCAATTTTTAACATCTAGATAAAACAAAGGTTTAAATACAGTTACCAGCATGCCAAACCCACTCGAGTCTCATCTGGAGCTAGCGGAGGCTGTATAACAGTAAATATGTTATAAATCATAACTTAGAGAAGAATATAAAGTGGCAAGAACTAAGGCACAAGAACACTCCAAGCAGTAAAAAGATAAATAAGCAAATAGACAAACTATTCCCCCATCGGGAATATATCACTCGAACCAAGACGAACATTCGACAAGATCAAATTACATTGTTTTGAAACAAAAGACATTCTGCACGGAGTAAGTAGAATGAAACTAAAAAAAGCACCAGGGCCGGATAGAATTACTCCTGGCATAGCTGCCATATGTGTTAAAAATAATCTGGAAACATACAAAAAAATTTTCAATAAGTGCTTGAAAAAAGGAGAGTTTCCTAAAATATAGAAACGCACCATATTAATTTTAATAGAAAAGACACAAAAACTGGACAACTCGAAAAAACCTACCGCCCAATATTTCTAATCAACACAATAGGCAAACTGTTCTCTCATTAACGAAAGACTGCTTGTAGAAATTAAGGAGAATAACCTACGGGAAACAAAATGGCTTCAGACGAGGACGTTTAACAGCCGGAGCTATAAGCAAGGTTATCAGCATAACTGATGACATTAAGCAGAAAACAGTTAAAAACACAGACTTTTGTGTCATGATTCTTTCAGATATAGAAAATGCTTTCAGTACGGTGGAACGGGACAAAATCATTAGAGCGATAAAACAAAAACGTATAAGCAAATACTAAATAAGAATAATAGAATCTTACCTATCTCAGAGGATTATCATGGCGCCGTGCGGCAGGGCTGTGAGTGTGTCCGGAGGGGTCCCACAGGGGTCAATCGTGGGACCTACGCTGTGGAATCTCTTCTATGACGAAACGGTATGCATGGAAATAGAGGAAAAGGTCACCCTACTGGCGTACGCTGACGACCTAGCAGTCATATTAAGGGCAGGATCAGAAAGGCAACTGGAAAAAAAGCAACATATGGCGTTAATACCGTTATAAATAAACTGCAAGATATGTGTCTAAAAGTGGATAAAGCCAAAACCGAGATGGTGCTGCTAGCTGGCAGAAAACAAAATCGCAATCTAAGTGTAAACATCGAAGACATCCAAATCGCGAGCCAAGGATGCGTAAAGTACCTGGGGGTATTTCTGGATAGAAACGCAAGAATGACAAGTCATGTTACACGGATCACAGAAAAAGCACAACAAATGTGTAATACGCTTAACGGACTGATTCCGCGTATTAGCAGGCTCTAGAGCCAGGAAAAGAATGATGTTAGCCAGTCAGCAAACTTCCATGCAACCCCAATATGGGAGAGAGCCGTAAAGTATAAAGAATATAAAAACAAGCTTGTGAAAATAAACAGAATACTGGCACTTGGAATTACTGCAGGGTACAGAACATCCACAACGGTGGCGCTAAAGGTGGTTGCCGGTCTGCCGCCTATAGATCTGGCAATAGAGGAACGAAGTCGTGTGTATAGAGAAGGAAAAGCTGCTAAAGATCAAGCGCGAGAGAACCTCTACACGGAGTGGCAGGACAGATCGACAGCAGGAAGGGAAGGAGCGTGGATTACGAAACTAATCCCTAACATAAGTACCTGGCAGAGAAGGAAACACGGGGATTGCGATTATCATATGACACGGGCTCTGACGGGGCACAGATGTTTCCAGTCGTATCTAAAGAAAATAAAAAAAATAGATGAGGAACCTTGCATATATTGCCAAAGTACAAAGGATGATGCGCATCATACATTTTTTGTATGCAAGAAATGGGATGAACCAAGGATTTGCATAGAAGAAAACTTGGGCGAAAGAGTAAGGAAGCAGAATATTACAAGGCTTATGACTAAGAGCGAAAGATAGTGGAACCTATTAGCAAGGTTTATTAGAGATGTAGCAAAGGGATCAGAGGAAAGGGCAAGACAAGGGAACTAAACGAGGGAGATCCCGAAGTAATACCTAGCCGTAGTTCCGGGGGGGAAATAGGAGAAAGTTTTTAGTAGGTATGGGTAGCCCTGCTACTGAGTCCGACACTGCCCGGCTGATGCAACAAGTGATAAGCAACGACACGGGATAAAGCACGACAGATGTCAACCGGGCGTGCGTAACAGCATTTTTTACCTCCAAAAAAAAAAGTTACTTCAGGTTAGTTTAAGTCGCAACTACCCACTAATCACACACTCTCATATACAATCTCCGCTAGGCTCCATCAATAGTTATCCGAAGAACTGGCTACCTTCGATCGTAGTGACGAGGCACTGAACTGGAGGGCTCGACATGATACTAAAAATTTTAGAATCAAGGAAAGTCAAGAAATTTCACATTTCCTTAACAAGAAGGCGACATAAACAAGACCGATTAAAGTCACAGAAAAAAGATAGGATGTTAAAGCCTGTCTCAAAAGCCAAGTAGTATCCCAAGAAGTACATGTATTTTGTAACCCAATGCAGACTAACAATTTAGAAAACAGATTAATGGACTTTCTAAAAAATGTTACTGGGACCATTGCTATTATAGAGATACCGAATTAATAGTTTGCAACTATAGTTCAAAACTGTAGTCAATGGGCCTTAAATGTTTTTTTCTATCTGTCCTACAAAACTCTGAAATATGGGTATTGTGGATTCGACAACACGATTTATTCGTAATACTCGAGTTTAAGCAAAATGTCTCCACTCCTGCACTAGAGGTCCTAAAAAGTTCGTTGAAAATAAGCGGATATTGAATAAGTTTCTATTTAATTAATGAATGGAATATTGCGATGACTTTAAATAGTCAATCATTATTTCCAATTAATTCGTTTGAACTTTCAGGATCCATGTAATTGGCTATAAAAGCGTGAAGGTTAGAAGAAAGGCAATAATAATTGTATAAAGGAGAGTAATTTTTTTAATATATGAAATACAGGGTGGCCGCGGAGGTATGCGAGATACCTCATATATAAGTTCTATGACTAACTTTAAACAAAACTGATTGTATTAACTTTCTCGAATTCCTAACGGTTTTTGAAATATCGGGGTTTGAAGTTGCACTTAAATTACTAGAGGGCTTAGGAAAACATGCGGTTTATTTTAATAGAAGCGTAATGGCAATGCAATTATTAAAGCTGCTCAATATAACCACCGCCAATGCATAACTCAATTCTGTGTCGCAGTTCTCGTTCCTAGTTGTAGTTGTCCATATTGTTATTAACCTAATAAAACTCTATATTATGAATATTCTGAATGCTCAGTTGGTGCCTTTTATTAGGCTTTCCCATTCAATATGACCACCACGACCTATCCATCTATTTGGGTACTGTTCATTGAGGAAATTAGTGACACATCTTCCATAATGGGTCGGAGCACCATCTGTACGATATTCTTGCACACACAAAATGTACTGGTGTGATGCTTTGACTAAACACCACGTTTGGTTACTATTTACAAACTTTATTGTTAAGAAATTTACTTGTTACACTTTACACTATTTACAAAAATAGCTTAAGGGTAGAGCTTGAGTTGGAATCGTGCAAAACCATTGTCTGTTTTATTATTAATTAATTGTGAGCTTTGTGAGCAGAAAAAAAGGGGAGACGACCATTCTCCTACCTATTTTCACTTTCAGCTGTTTCAAGTTCGGCGATGCCAAACTTATTTCTATCGTTACATAGTTGGCATTGTTTCTTATTATTCTTTGTTGGATATTGCATACAACACCATCATGTGAAAAAATCATTATTCTTCTGATTTGAAGAGTAATGTCCTCAAGTTATTGAGGTAGATCGTGTTCCAAAAAAGCCCGTTGCATCTTGGTGTTTAAGTTTCCGTGTAAGAAATATGGTCCGATAACTTTATTATTAATTATTCCAGTCATTCCAGTCAAAACGTTTACAGAAAATATTCTACGGAAATGGGTCTCTCGAAATAAATATTAAACATATCGAAAATTCTTGAAAGTACAAAATTATAGAGAATCTCGTTCCCAACAATATTACTCTCTGTACTTCTTGTCGTGAAATCAACAGGAACCGAGTTACACGTGAAAAGCCTTTTCAACCCCTTCGAACATAGCCAAAACTTTATATTTTATAAACCCCCACAAGAAAATATCCAATGGGGTTAAATCCGGTTACCTCGCAGGCCAGTTCACAGGACGACCACGACTAATCTATCTGTTTCCAAACATTTCATTGAGTGAAAGAAAGAAGTTTGTCCCTATTCTTTCCGTCAGACCCAATCGTTGGACGCGTTTTGCCCTATTAGGGCGCTTCGGCAAGGCTATAGAGTCTGCCGAAAAGGAAAGGGACCTCACAGTGAACTTCATCACATAATGTACAGATACCTACATATGCGAGATGTTTCATATCTAGAACGACAATTGGCTTTCAGAGCCACCTGACATTAGATACCTGCTTATGCGGGTTCCATTCCAGCGTTTGGTCTTCTCTTAGACTTCGCTGATCTGGTTGGGTGGATAGCTCAATTGCCACGAGATGCCGCCACGTGCAACATCTCGCATAATAAATATCTGTAGGTTGTAGGAAAATATATGGTTTTCGATTGCACAGACAGGGTGTTATTTAATAAGTGTCCGATATTTTATAAGACGATTCTTCAGTTATTTAGGTGAAAAGTTTATATAAGCATGGGTCCTAATAATTTTTGTGTTAATGTCTATATTTGGACGAAAATTGTTATGTGGTGATTTCTTAATATGAAAAATTCAAATTTGATCTTAGTTTGGTTCTTAATTGTAGAGGGCGCTACCTACAGGTCTTTCTCTTTTGGAGATTTACAACTTTTTATGCATGTATGTATCACATCTTCTAGAAGAGAAATCCATTTCTCTATCATTTTTACGTGAAAATGGTATGCTTAACTTTCTTCAATGCCTTATTCAAAATCCTTTACTTTATTTAAGAATCAAATCCTGATTACCGACGAAGCAAACTTCTCACGCAATGCTATACGCAATTTTTACAACAATCATTTGTTGTCAGAGAAAAACCCCCATGTAATAGAGGAATCGCATTTCCAAGAACAGTTCTCTGTTAACTTGTGGACAGGAATCCTTGAAGATTATTTAATAGGCTGATTCTTTATTTCAGGAAGATTAAACGGAGAGAGATATCGTCATTTTCTTGAAGAAGATTTGGCTATTTTACTGGAACATGTGCCGCTTAGATATTTTAGAATCCTAGCGCTAGAATTTTTAGATCGTACTTTCGGTAACCGTTAGATAGGTCGGGGAGGGCCTCAACCATGGCCCCCTAGGTCACCAGACCTTAACAGTTTGGATTTTTTTCTTTGGGGACATTTAAAATCCTTAGTTTACCAGACACCCATCCAAAATGAAGAAGAATTAAGATATCGAGTGCTTAACTCTAGCAGAACGATTTAAAATACTCCAGGAATTTTCCAAAGAGTGCGCGAATCAATGAGAAGAAGATTGGATGCGTGCATACAGCAGGAAGGTGGACATTTCCAACATTTACTGTGATTTTGATTTAGTTTTATATCTAGCGTTTCGTTGTTTATTGTTGTTTGAAAATTACCGTTTAAAATGTTTCTATGTTAATTAAAAAAAAAAGTTTTTAAACTTGTTTCACTTTTTGACAAACTCATCGATTAATTTAAATCAAAAGATTTCGAAAACGGCTGTCTGTAGCGACTTTTGACAAGCATACCGTTTTCACTTAAAAATGGCAGAGGAATCGATTTTTCTTACAGTAAATATGTTGCATGCACGAAAAATTTGTGACTTTCCAAAGAGAAAAAGATCTTTAGGCAGCGCCCCCTACGATTAAGGGCCAAACTACGATTAAATTTGAATTTCTCATATTAAAGAATCCCCATTTAACAATTTGCGTCCAAATATACACATTAATTCAAAAATTATTTACGAAACACAAAAATAAAAATAAATTTTTAACAGCCTGTATCTCAAAAACGAAGGGACCCATGCTTAGATGAACTTTTCACCTTATAAGTAACCGAGGAATCGTCCTGTAAAATATCGGACACTTATTAAATATCACCCTGTATATGTTCGTTGCGGAAATTGTTGATTTCATCTTGGGTAAATGAAGCTTTGTCCAATAATGGGTTTTTGAAAGAGAATCTAGATAATTGCTCTACCATTCACAAAGACGAACTCTTTAGGAAAGATCCGTAGGAAAAAGTTCTTGTACCGGTTGGTAATTGTGGGGATGCACTCCGTTTTTTCCCAAAATGTCTTGCATAGTCGTCCTACTTTGTCCAGTGAGTACAGAAACTCTTCTCGTACTAGTCCCAGGATCATTTTCAACAAGCTTAAGTACTTCTGCAGCATTATTTCTTCGCATAAGTTCTCTATCACTAGTCGGTTTAGTGAACGCACCTGTTAGTCGAAGAGTTGTGAGGGTCCCACTGAATGTTTGCTTGTCTGGAACACGCTGGTGTGGGTATCATCGTTGATATTCCTTAACTGAGGGGCGAAAATACTACCGTTGCAATATCCATACACGAAAATCATATCTGCAACAAAAAAAAAGCTAATTTTATTATCAATGACGACAATTTATAAACTGACAATCAACATTTTTTTTGTAGGATCAGCAAAGTTGCTAATAATCATTAAATTTCCTAGCCCTTTAGTCGCAACAATGTAATTTACTATTTAGCTCCTACCCATATGACTTTCAAGCTCCGATATTTTAGGAATCGTTAGGAATTCGGGAAAAGTGAATAGATTTGTGCTTGCTTAATATTGGTTATAGAATTCGTAAACAAAATATCTCACATACCTCGGCGGTCACCCTGTATACAGGGTGTTACTTAATGATAGGCCGTAATTTCAAGGGTGCGTTTCTGAACCAAACTCAAGTAGAAAAGTTAATATTAAGATGTGTCCTAAAAAGTCTAGTTTTCAAGGTACAGGGTGTCAAAACTTAAAGAAAATCGGATCCTTTTGGTGATTTTGGTGTAATTTGGCAGTGTTGTTCATTTTGATAAGATGCTAAGTTAGCACTAACTAGATAATTGTTAGTTCCAGTGGCCTCCCGGGGGGCATATTCAGTAACAGCAGACGCGCTAAATTTCCGAATTGCTTTCGGCGACGGCAGTAATAGCAGACGGTCCCCAAATAGCATTTTGACGTCTGACCAACGTCGCTATAGACAGCCCGATGTCGATAACTGACGTCGGAACGACTACGTGTAGACCCGTTCTTGCACCAAAATGGAGCAGACAAATTTGGGTATGTTAGACGTCGGTAACTTACTATTAAAGTGTACCCTTTTTAACCAAATTTCACGCTATTTAACGTTAACTTTTACTATCCAAAAATGTGTACTAAAAGTTTTATTTGGTCATGTGAAAGTACCTGTATGTCGCGCTCGTAAAATGTGGTGTAAACAAAATATAACTTAATTTGTTGTTGATCTGTAGATAGAGGGGAAAGACCAGGAGTTAAAATGACGAACAGTTTTCCTATAGTTAAAGGATGTTTATAAGACGAACCTATTATACATATAATAAAACGAGATTATGAGGTTTCTCGAAAATAACATTTGCTTGCGAAGGGCACTTTGCTGATAAATGTGACAAAGATAGATCGAAAAATATATGTTTTCCTCAAAATAAACGAATATTTATTTATTTTTAATATATTTTTTTTACGAATGGCCAAAAAAAACTCATATTGTCTCAATTTCTAACTTTATCTAAATAACGCGATAAAAACAACAAAGTTTTATTCATATAGTAGCCAGCGAAATGGCATTTATTTTTGAAATTTCGAAAATTAACGAACTTTATTTAATGAACGACGGAACGCTGCACGTCCTTGTTAGCATGAAAATGGCGAAGTTTGCTAATGTACCCAAATTTACTCAATCTTTACCAAAGGTTAGTACTTTACCAAAACTAAAGCTACACACTAACGTCGGATGATTGGAATTCCAAACCACAACCAGTTTTTAACCATAAGGCATTTGAACTACTTAAATTGACGGTAAAAAGACGTTAGTAAACGTAAACTTTTGTAAATAAAACTTAACGAAAGGAAATGTCAAATATCATAAAGGTGGATTTATAAACTCGAAAAGTTGGCGAGGTTGAGGTTCAGTTGGTGTTGGAAATAGGAGTTCAATTTAAACTAAAGGGAACACTCAGTTCTATTTATACACTCGTTCATGTTGTTCATGTAAACCTCATGTAAGGTTCGAAAACTTCCCGGGTAGTTCGAGATAATCAATTTTTATGCTCGGAATTCGGAATATCTAACCTCACAACTTGACCATAACTTCAACCTCACCAACTTTTCGAGTTTATAAATCCAGCTTAAATCTTTAACGGTTAACCTACAAAATTTTTTTTTTTCGTTTCATCCCAGCTTGAATTTCTAATTTTCGTTGAAAAACAACTTTTTGCTTTGCAAGAATTATGGACTGCTAGATTAGATCACTTTAAAGTAGTGTATATTAAAGATCTTAATGAGGTTGAGCCAGTCCCTCATAAATGGGAGGAAAGTGGAATAGTTTGGTTTCCCCAACGTCAGAATTAAGTGATAATCGTAATCATCAGCTTGTGTTGAGCCTATGTGGAAGTCTCCACCCTGATCTAGGACACTTTGACCGGTTACTGTCGGTTTTTCTTGTGTTTCTGTTGGTAAAGTTGCTGGCTAAAAGTTAAAAAAGTTAACTTAATTTTTTAAAACTTTCTTGCCAAGGCGCTTAATAACCTGAGATTGTAATGAAACCAATTTAGCTTTTTTTCTATATAAAGTATTACTATGGCGATAGGCTCTTTTCCTTTAATTAAGGACATGCTTGCTGCTCAATCTGCTGATTTGTTAGACAGACATATAAACAAATAAGTAAGTTTTTCTTCGTATTTTTATTTTAACGGACTGCGACTAAGCGAGAAGAAGTGACATTTTTTATACCAAGTTTGGTAGGTGGGCAAGGCAACATCGAATTGTGGTTTGCAAATTCCATAAAACTACACTTTTCTAAATAAAGAAAGTGTCCGACGTTACTCATACGTCAAGTTATTTACCATAAAATAACTATACACGTTTCGACCACTATACGACGTCGGCTTAGAGGACGTAATGTTTTAACGTTAATCTTACGTTAATTTAAAGTACATAGGTGTACATTACGAAATAAGTCAAGCAGTGACTTAAAACATTACTAAAAACAACGTCCTTATAGATACAAATTTAGTCGTAACGCAGCAAAATGTTTATTGGGTCTAGATCTAGAACGTCTGCTGTTTTTCACCTTCAGATAATTTCCAAATAGATAACACCGAGGTTAAAAACTACATGTGAATGTATTTAATGCTGAAGAAAAAAAATACTTTTTTATTTAGTAATTCGTTTATTTATTTATAAAAGATATTTGAGGACATAAAAGATAAAAATACATAATGTAATATCACACGCAAATTAGAGATAATTTTTTAAACTTATTTTCACCTACGCCTATATTCATTTTAACACATTCTTGTAGAGAATGGGGGTGCTTTAGACTTTCTTTTTACTTAGCTTTTCACCTTTCTACCAGCTGAGGAATGTTTTTTGCCGCCCATCGCAGATTTTCTTCTAGCTGCACTTTTGGTTGCACACTTATCATTTTCCCTTTTCTTATACCTAGACGTTTGAATTTGGAAGTTGTTCCATGCCTTTACCATTTGCTTCGAATTGAGCCTCACCTTCTCAAACACCCACTAGCCGCCACTGCTATATCGTATAATATCCCTGGCAACGAATGTGTTAATTTAATTCCTAACTGCAACTATGAAGCGCTCTTAAGAATGTTTTAAAATTCACTGTTTTATTTTATAAACTGATCATTTTAAGACTACAACTTACCTCAACAACAGCTTTTGATTTTAAATTGCATCTAACGATATTATTATCATCAAATTTTTTGTAATTATAATTATCTGGTAACAAATCTATTTTTATACATTAGGTTACACGTAAAAGCAGTAAAACACCTCAGGACGTAGTACGCCGGATGTCTAGCGCGTCTGCTGTTACTGAATATGCTCCCGGGGGGCAGCTTCACGAATAATATTGAGAAAAAAAATGTACGCCACTGGCTTGTTAAAAAGTTTTATATTGTTTTCGGGTTAAGCAGCTAAAAATACAACTTTTTTTGTATCCTGATATCTTTCCGTATCTTACTTCGTTATCGAGAAAAAAAAATATTCGACATGCAATGAAGTGACTTTTATTTTTTTAGTATTGAAAATACTTATGGGCGCGCTTATATGGGAATAGTCGACATGCAGAAGAAAACGACATGCAGCGGCGCGCGGCGGCAGTCGGCAGTGGGATATCATCTGTCTTTGATTCTAGTCGCAATGTTACGGGCTCGAGACTGCTTAGCGTATCTAATATGAATGAACTTTAAAATTATTTAATCGGTGACAAATTTGTCTAATAAATAAACATACATAGTTTGGGTGTTTAATAGTTTTCAAATTGGTATAATGTAAAATAATTAAAATTTCGTAAAGGGGTAGGAAGTACTATTATACTGGTGACTGGATCGTATAGTAATTATTTTACTATTTTAGATGACGGGATTTTGTCAAAAAACGGAAATTTTATAGGTAAGGGATGGCCAGTTTCCAAGGTTTATAGATGAAATATCCATGATAAATACCCGTAAATCAGGTCAAAAACTGTAGTATTCCAAATGAGATTAAAAATACTAAAGTCGAAATTGTACCCATTTGTAACATCATAAAAGACAAGTGACACATAATTTTTTTTATTTCATACTGTATTGTAAAACACACCTTTACATATTTGAATTTAGTCCAGAAAATAAGGTTTTACAGCAAGTAAAAATTTTTTACCGGACTAGTCCTGTAAAATTTCTTTACCGGAATGAAATTTGTAAGTTTTAGTTTAATCAATGTCAAACACACAATGTTTCTACCAGTAAATATAAGCACTTTTCAAATAAACGACGCAGAATAAAACTTCATTATAATTTCAAGACATAATTATAATTTTCAACAGAACAGTATGAAATAAAATATTGTACGTCATTCGTCCGGCAAATCCTTTACTGTATTCGTTTCAAAATTCCAGACTCGGCTCCTTCGTCGCCTCGTCTCGAAACATTTCACTCATACGGTAAAAGTTGATTTACCGGACTTATAACGTAAATATCTATTATTTCATACTGTATTGTAAAACACACCTTTACATATTTGAATTTAGTCCAGAAAATAAGGTTTTACAGCAATAAGTCCGGTAAAAATTTTTTACCGGACTAGTCCTGTAAAATTTCTTTACCGGACTGAAATTTCTAAGTTTTAGTTTAATCAATGTCAAACATACAATGTTTCCACTAGTAAATATAAGCACTTTTCAAATAAATATACGACGCAGAATAAAACTTCATTATAATTTCAAAACATAATTATAATTTTCAACAGAACAGTATGAAATGAAATATTGTACGTCATTCGTCCGGCAAATCCTTTACAGTATTCGTTTCAGAATTCCAGACTCGGCTCCTTCGTCGCCTCGTCTCGAAACATTTCACTCATACTGTAAAAGTTGATTTACCGGACTTATAACGTAAATATCTATTTTTAATTAATGCGATTTAAAGCAATTTTAAAGTTTTACTCAAATGGAGCGCGAAGAGGTATTGTTGGCCTTTCTGGCCCGCATAGAAGTATATTAGTAAAATGTTTACATTTTTCATAGGTACTTTAAGAATATTAAAATGCGTTTATTTTATATTTGTTTTTCTGATTTTTTCATCTTAATTGAAGGGTATTTTGCAAAAACAACCAATGTAATTTTTTAATAATTTGCTTAAAATGGCTTGAATAATGGGTTGTTATTGCCAAACAAGGTAATTTTTCAAAGGTATCATTTAGCTCACTATGGCAGCTGTTGCTACAATAATAATTAACCAGGATAATATGGCAATGCGATTGAGATGCTGCAAACAGCGCCAGTTTTAAAAAAATGAAATTGGTTGTTTTGGCAAAATACCAATTGAAGGTTAATGTTGACACAAATCAAAATCTTGATAATAGTAACGAGTAATTAGATTTAAACATCAGAAGGTATAAGTCGTGTCTGGCATTATTTTATTTAACTTTTGCAATTTTGCATTCTCCTTAATATTCAAAAAAAAAAAATTTATGTATTAGTAGCATACATTGTATGGTTCTCATTACGTTGAATTTCCTGTCGCCAGCTTGGCGATTCACCACTCGGTATAAGATGCTGCCAAATAACATATTAAGATAAACTTAGTAAACAGTATATTATTATTACCTATAATGGAAGGGATTTTTATCACATCACATAGAAAAACATTAAAATGTAAAAGTTGTGTCGGGTATTTTCAATACATAGGATGGTTGCGTAAGATGCAATATCTGTGAATTTTTTCTCAAGAACCAAGTAAGATACGAAGAAATATCAAAAGACAAAAAAGTTGTATTCTTAGCTGTTTAACCCGAAAACGATATAAAATTTTTAAGCAAGTCAGTGGCGTACATTCTTTGTCAATATTATTCGTTGCACTGCACCCCGTGACGCCACTGGAACTCATAGTTATCATCTAGTTAGTGCCAATTTAGCGTCTTATCATCACGAACAATACGGCCAAGTTTTACCAAAATCGACAAAAGGATCTTTGAGATAATAATAAAAAACCGATAATTTTTTTAAACTTTGAGACCCTGTATCTTGAACACCAGACTTTTTAGGACACATATTTATATGAACTTCTCTACTTTTGGTTCAGAAATGCGCCCTTGGAATAACGGCCTATAATTAAATAACACCCTGTATGAAAAGGTATATGTCATATCACCTGCCTAGGCTTACTATGGAGTAAGCAGCTCGTACGTAGCATATTAAATTTACTCTTACAATCAAAATCGCGAATAGACAACAAAAATAATATTCATAACATGTATAAATAGTTAAATTTAAGAGTACTCAAATTTGTTTCAATACATTTTTATCCACCAAATTATTTTATTTATTTATTTATTATAATTAAGGATTTATTACGTTTTTAGCAATACACAATACGCTTAATATTATAATATTTTTTATTATAGTTTCACAATTCAAGAATATTCGTATTTTCAAATTACCAGTAATATTAACAATCAATAAAATATTACACAACAGACTCAAATATTTAATAAATGACATTTATATTAATAAATAAAAATAATAGCTGTCTTAATGTAGACCATCAACGTACATCAATCATATTTTATTCAATATTTATAACTATGTATCCATTTGTTTGCTTAGTTTCATATCTGAGACTTCAAGAACTGGAAATATTGAATAACACACAAAACATAAGTAAGGAATCACATTTTTGTCTTCTTTACAACTTCATGGAACTCTGAAATCATCTTATTAACATAGCCTTAAAAACGTATACTCATACAGGGTATTATTTAATTATAGGCCGTAATTCCAAGGGCGCATTTCTGAACCAAATTCCAAAAGTAGAGAAGTTCATATAAATATGTGTCCTAAAAAGTATGGTTTTCAAGATACAGGGTCTCAAAATTTAAAAAAGTTGTCGGTTTTTTATTATTATCTCAAAGATCCTCTTGTCGATTTTGGTGAAACTTGGCCGTATTGTTCGTGATGATAAGACGCTAAATTGGCACTAACTATAAAACTATTATTGCAGTTATTTTGTCAAACGTAATATGTTCGGATGGACTATACTTGAAGCTGTCGTGTATAGGTATAGTTGGGGTCAAGCAAATATTTGACGCGTGACACTTCCATCTTGTCATATTTGTCCAATACTAGTTATTTCGATTTCACCAACTTTATTACAGCTGATACTTAGTCAGGGCCGGACTGACAAATATTGTTATTTATAAACCTTTGCAGAAAATGATTGCTGGAAAATTGGTCTAAGAATATGAATTATAATATAAATAAATTTGTTTTGATAAATCCTGTGCATTGTAATGGTGGGATTTAGGGGCGCATTCACGATTGACGTCGGACGTTCGTCGGGTGCGCACCGATTGCACACGGCGATAGGAAAATTCGTTCACGGTTGTACCGGGTAACATTTATACTCGTTCACGGTTGTGGATAACTTTTACCGAACGAAACAACTTTTTAACCAAGTCGGGAGACGGATAAAGTTTGTCCGGCATGCGCAAATGTATTGTTTATTGTTTATGGTGAAAGTTAAAAGTTAGGTTGTTTTTAAAATAAAAGTTTTTTGGGCGCGCCAAATCTTTTTGAGAATGTCGATTTTAAAAGATACCCACAATTTGCTCAAAAGAGTTTTGTTGCTGTCGCATTTTAAAATTGCAAAATATAATTTGACAAGTTTGACGTTTGTTCGGGTTGCTCTCGGCGCATGCCCGACCCGTTCATAGTTAGTAGATCTTTTTTTTTCGTAGATAGCAACTGATGGACGTCGGTTAAATTTTACCTGGGTAATATTTACCAATTTGGTGAAAACTATGAACGCGCCCTAGGATTGACCATTAATATCACAGGCCTTAACAAAAGCAATCTTAGTAGTGTATAACGATTAATATTATTTTTATTTATTTATTAAGTACCTCATTGGTTTACACCAAAAGGCCATTGCCCAAAGTCCTTCAGGCTAAGTCAATTAAGTACATATTTGTTTACACTTAAAAACTATTTGTTTGTTTAGGTTGGATTAATATTATTTATATTAATTAATGAATATGGGTAATTACCTAAAAATAATGACTTACCATAAAAACAGGAAATACTTGTACCTGGAAAGCGGTTTTATGAAAACTGTTTAATTTTAAATTTTTATTTAACTGTGTTAAACTACAAAATATATAACATCAGTAATCCTTCGTATAGCGGGTGAAAGATATATATGAAAATAAAATGATGTTTATTTTTTAAACTGTTCGTGTCGAGTTATATTATTTACATTGATAGAATAGTCGGAAGTGAACAATAAAAAGCTAATGGGTGCTTGCCAACGTATCAGTATATTTATTTAAAGCTTCATTAGGGCTAAAATATTATAATTTTCTTAAAATTTTTGGCCTGGGGATTGTATATTTCATATGTATTTGCATTTGACTAGGTGTTTCCAATAAATGTCTATAAATAAATGTATTCAAACTTTTTAACTTTACAATTCGTTAATATTCATTGTCATTGTGTATAATATGTTCTTTATTTGTCATGTATTTTATATGCAGGCTCCAAAATTTTTAAGAAAATTATTATATTTCAGCCCTGATGAAGCTTTACATAAATAAAGCGAAACGTTGGCAAGCACTCACTAGCCTTTTTTATTGTCCACTTCCGACTAATTCTATCAACGTAAATGATGTTTATTGATATAATGCCAGCAGAGTTACTTACTTTTCTTAAGATAAACACACGTCTAAAAAAATAATACTAAATAAAAGTCTTATAAACTATAAACAATGTTTAACACTCACTACACAAATAAAGACAATAGAACACTATAAAAAGGCAATAAAATGATTTAAATACTCAAAAACCAAAACCAAATACAGAATGTCAACAAGACAACGACATCACTCGTTTTGGAATAAATAAAATGCGGATCTTCATTTTACCAAATCGACGAGAATTCACGCACGGTCGACAAGTGATATGACATTGAAAATGCACAAGAGGGAGCAACAAACAAAATTACGTTCGATGTTCGATTCATGTGTTTTCCTTTCTTCTTCTCTTCTTTTTTCTTGAGGTAACTCGGTTTATGTATGTCTCTTTTTAGTCATATAAAAGGATAAAGATACAAATACTTCGAGTGGGTGGTAATTATTATAATATAAATTAGCCATTAGTAACTTTTATATTATGAGTTGCCTGCCGTATTTGACACCCATGACAATATGGAAGTGTCACCCGTCAAATATTTGCTTAACCCCAACTATAATTCTACGGCACAGTGCAATATTAAATAATTGGACCTCTTCTTCTTTTACTAAACTTCTACTCAATCATCTAAAAAGTATAAAGTATATGTGGCGCCATCTGTTGCAGGGTAGCAAAGTTAGAACCGATGCGGTGTCCCTATGACAGCGGCATCTCTCCCACATTTGCCCTAAGCGGGTTAAGAAGGTCGCAGTACTTGCGGGTATTATTAACGCATACGAAATTCCATGCTAGACTTTCTTTAAACTTTACACAATTTTGTTTTTACTTTACAGTCAATATACTAAAGAGTAACAAAGAATAACATCTATAGGATATAAACAGGATATTGTCCAATTTTCCTAGATCAACCCAGCTTTTTAAATTTGTGATAGCTATTGATGCGTCATTGTAACAAACGATTACACAATTTGTTTCCATTTTGTAAAATTAACAGGAATTATACGCTACAGGTGCGACAGTTTCGCAGGAGATTAATTAAAAATACATTACCAAACTATCGATCCCTCTGTTGTACAGTAAATAACAGATTTTAGTGCACATTCCGATACTGTATTAAGAGTCCCAGTATTTTAAGTAAACTTCTTTAAGTTCGTCTAGTACAGGGTATCTGCTATATAAGGCAAAGAACGAACATTCAGAAAAAAGAAGATCTACGAGCCGAATTCGAACCGACAATCTTCGGTTTTATGCACCAACAACCTAATTAATGGGACCATCATAGATATATCGGTTCATTCACTTGTCGAGATCCGCTTTTTGCCGAATTCTCTGGGTGTTACGAGCGGTAGGAATGTTAGAGAGGGAGCTCATCTACTATTAATGGTCATTGCAACCCTTTTTTGCCCTTGGCCGAATGCATCACCGATATTTTGCGATTGCAGCCTATGTTAGACGTAGGATCATGAAACATTCATTTCAAAGCCAAAGTAATTATAAGTACAAGGATATTTTAGCGCCCCCCCCCCCCCACTAACCAGAGACCTAAGAACTTAAGAACACGCACACTATAGGGGGGAAGGGACATTTCGCCGCGGCCGTTACGCCGCGAGGACCATTTCGATGCGGCCATTTCGCCGCCAAATACTAAAATGATAGTTATGAATTTTAAACAAATTTACATATATTTTTTTTTCTTTATTTATTATTTAGAAACATTTAACATAAAAACATAATAACATTTTATTGATTTATTTTTTTGAAATTTTGTGCAATTCCTCTCAAGAAGTCTAGCATATCTCTTGCGTGAAACTCCTTCACCAATCTTAAAATTCCTTCATCTGCTTAAATATATTTTTTTAATTTTTTTTGCGGTTCATGTCCTGCGACTATTTGTTCTAAGTACATATCTCTGCCTCTTTGTAATATTTTTAATGCTTCAATAAACTTCCATATTGATGGATGGTCCATTCCCAATTCATTTTGCAATCTTCTGTTTGCACCTTCTGCGTTGTTGTTGGTTCGGTTAATTCCTTGTATAACTCTGTTGTGTACATTCCACATTCTTACGGGAAATAATGAAGGACTTCTGATTTTCCCTCTCCGCCCTGGAATACCAACATAATTGTCTTCGAACCAGTTAACTAAATCTTGCAGCTTTCCAGGAAGCTCAGTTGAAACTTTTTCAATTGCATCATCTATGTGTTCTTCTGGTACAAATAGACTGTTGTTCGCCATTTTCAGAATTATTCAATTACTCTGACAATTCGAAACTAAAATAATAAAATTTCTTGATTGTTTTGTAATGTCATGTCAATTTCTTTTTACCTGTAATTACACCCATTGTTTAAATAATTTAATACCTATCATTTATTTTGCGGCGAAAGGGCCGCGGCGAAAGGGCGGCGGCGAAATGGCCGCGGCGAAATGGCTGCGGCGAAATGTACTAGACTCCACTATAGGAATATTACACATATTTAATAACTGTATTACATACGCATAGACGTATCGACAAATGAACTTATTATAAAGGCACAGGTTCGTTCAGGTTAGATCAGGTAAGATCAAGACCGCACAAGATCAAGACCGCACAAGATCAAGACAAATTTCCAAAAGAGTGGTCCCCTATCCCCGTTCTATAGTAAAGAGATACTAAGATGAATTAATCAATAACGACGAACAAAATTGAGAAGGCAGGGAAGATCGGTGATGATTATAACAGGTGTCAATTGTAACATTGTGTATAACTCCACCATCTAGCATAATTGTCGCGAACTAAGTACACGTGGTTAACGGTTATGCGCAGATCTTGCTCTAGAGCGTTAGTTGCTTTAGGAATTGTGATGAACTATCCTAATATATCTTCGGAGATAATCTCTGAACTCTCACTAGTATGGTATGTATGCACTTTAAAAATTCCTTTTGCGGAAGCTCGACTCATGCGCAGTACGTCGGATTTCTACGATTCTTTGATATTCTAAAATTAATGTTAATCTTATCCAGAGTATATCGTCTCCTTATTTACACAGTGTTTGGCGTGTGTGTTGTAAGATTTGTGCTCGTTAGTTTCAGTTCTTTATTATATTTAGTGGATTTCTCATTAACAAGTGGTTACTAGATTAGATTTTTATAGTTTGGGTTTACATAGGTCATAGTGCAGTGCAGTAATGAGCATCGAGTTAAAATTATTCAAAAACAAGGGCGTCAAAGTATAATTGTCTGGTGCGGAATTATAGCCGACCGAATAATTGGACCAATATTTTACAATTATGCCCTTAATGGAATAAGGTATCGCAATATGCTAATAAATGAGATATTACCAGTTATTGACCAATTACCGCCTAATTTGAGGGACAATATTGTTTATCAGCAAGATGCATCCTATCATACTGTAATACCGGTTACGACATTTTTGAGTCATAATTTTCAAACATGGATAGGGAGACACGGAACCATACCTTGGCCTGCTCGAAGTCCGGACTTAACACCATTAGACTTTTTTTTTGTGGAGAGGGTCTATAAAAATCGATGCCTGAATACAAACGAGCTCCAATGGAGGATACAGACAGAATTAAGGCTCATCAATGAAATTAATGCTATCAAGAATACCGTTAGAAAGATTGAGATAATATATACGACGTGTATTGGGATGCAGGGAGGTTATGTAGAGAATAATATATTATAATTTAATATTTTTCTGCATTTGTTTATTTGAAAATTATTCTTGTTTTGTTCATGTTTCTTATGTTATAATAAATATTTAATATATACATTTAAAATTTTCTTGTTCTAACATGATGCTCGACTAACATTTTTGTCCAAATATATTTTTTTTATGGTGAGATATATTTTATCAATTTCGCATAATAATTTAAATTGCGTTAACATAGACAAAAAAGTGGAATTGCAAAAAAAAGCAAATAACTTTAAAAGTATTTAATTTAGGTATAGAACATCTATATTATTTGAAATGATAGAGGATGAATGCCTAAATGAAAATAAACTAAAATATATAGGGTGTCTCATTTAATAAATTTGAAATGTGCATGTTTGAAAACTAGAAGCTTTAGCTATGTATTTCAAACACCCTGTATGATATTTTACATCAACCGCATGAAATTTTTTCAACTTAATTATTTATTAAGCAGTTTATATCTTCGCGCCATTTGATTGTAGGTAACTTAAAGTATGTAAATTGTTGGTTTACAAAAATTGTGTATTTTTTAAAAATTATGAAAAAATCTGATTTACTGAAGAATGATTTAGAATTTTATAATATATGTATTAACAGAAAACAGCTATAATGGTGTGTCAAATTTATTAATATAAAAATATATAGGGTGTTCCATTTAATAAACGAAAGTTGATATATGTTCCAGCTAAACGACTTACCCTGTATACATAAAAATATAATAAAATAAAAATATCTTTACAATCAATTACTTTTTATTATGAACTTTTTTCCATACCTCTTACAGTTTCCAAGAAAAGGTACAAAGTCATTTTACGTGGGCCACCCTGTACACATTCATTTTTAAAATCGAATTTACTAATATTCGAGCTAAGTTCAATCTCTTCGCTGACGGCACGACTCTCTTGTGGCACGCGGAAACAGAAGACGTTCTTAAGGAGATGATAACGTCAGATTTGCCGAAGATTAAGGATTGGTGTGATGCTAATCTTCTAAGCTTAAACATCACTAAAACCAATATACCTTTGGTTTTCATTTGAATGACTTATATATAAACAACATGTCGAAAATAAATCACTTAATAAGTTCTTGGGCCTTCACTTTAAAATCCTCACTTCCTATAAATTTAATTTTACAAATTTTTTTTGTCAATTTTTATATCATGTTTGTTGAGGTTTGTTAAAAAGAACTGTGCGTTGTACAGTATTTTTGACTTTTACCGGTTTTAAATAGAGCTGTATTGCGACAAAATCCCCGTAGTCCAATTTTAAACCGTAAGTGTTTTCACAAAGGATAACTGTTTTTAAAGCTAAAACATTAGGTCTTTGTATTTGGCCTCAGTTATAGAATGGCCTTGAGGATAACAGGGCAGTAAGCTGATCGATTGTCGGCGTAGATTTTTTTTTGCACAGTCAACTCGTCTAAAATCCTCCGTTCAAAAGACTCTTTGCAGCCGTATTCATAAGCATTTTCCTTCCGAAGTTGGAACAAATAGAGTTTTTGGAATAATACAGGCTTACCTATTGATTATGTCTGTTTTTCTCATAGTTAGGTGGGTATCCGCAAATGCTTTCCAATCAAAGAAATCATTAGCCTAGATATCATGCAGTTTATAGGGTTTATCTCCCTATTTTCTCCCACTTCTTGCAATAACTTTACAATCACCTGGCTAAGTGCTTTGCCAACTCTTTTAAACTCAATGCCAATAGTGGAGTGCCTGGAATCGCACTCCATCTCGCTGTGACCAAAAACCAAAAACTTAATATTAATGATTTTAAAATTTTCAATTACTTGCACTGCATACATGCACATTGTAACCACGTACTTGTTTAAGTTTTGTCCTAAACAGCGATCACTAAAACACCTAACTTCTTCTATGGAATTTGGAAGGTATTAAAAGTAACGAAACCAAAGGCTAGCTATTTCAGAACTTCCTCTACCCCCTTAGCCTTGATTTCAAATGAAACAATCGCCCTCTTTGGAAATAACATCTTAAACTGTGAAACTGTAAGTAGCTAATCGACGTTTATAAAACAACGCATTATTGGTGGGGTCACTAGGGCAAAGCAAACCTTATTGCAAGTCAAAATTATTGCAAGTGACAATTTTATTGTTAGTTGCAGCAACTTCCTTGTCTAGATTTCTTGTTCCTCTACATCTATCTTTTAATTTTTGGTGTTCTTCATAATCTTTCTTCATCTCTTCTGTTAGATTAGTTGCGCTATTAAAAGTCATGCAGACTCGACATTTGATCACGTATTGCGCACTAATTCTAGTATTTTAAACGCTCTCGACATGATTTTCCACCTATGAGTCGCTATAGTCTGGTATAACTGTAAACACAAACAATCGAACTAAACTTAAATTTAGCAGCAATAAATAGGTATCTTTAGTTACCTACTTTTAACACTATAAATGAATCTCAAAAAGTTCTGTAGTAATTAGATATCCCTAGTTACCCACTTATAACAAAAGAAGTTATCTACTTTTAACATTGTTTAATGGATGGGCAAAATTTTGAGTTACCCCGTTTTCACATTCAGGCGACGATATATAATAATAATATATATATAACTATTTATTTGTTTTTACAATTGAAGGGTCCGGTCGTAAAAGTTGTTAAGTACAATAATTGCAAAATTAGTAAATTACATTTTAAGTTCCAAATCTACTAAATAATTCGTGTAAAATTAGCTGGTATATGAAATATTTAAAAAAAAATGTGACTTATAAGGGCTAATAAAGAGACCCTATTTAATACCAGATTAAATTTTTTGCGGTCAGTTACAAGAAGAAAATTTGAAAAAAATTACACTTAACAGGTTTTTCGATATACCTTGGTTAAACAAAGAAAAGATTATTTAGAACATAACAGCAATTAACAACACTTAACAGGTTTTCATGTCATTAAGTTACCAAAGAAAAACTATTTAGTTTAGGAAAATTTGAATGCAACGAAGTTTGATAAGTATAAAATATGACAACTGAACAAAATATAAAGAACTAAACATAAGTAAAAATGTCAAATTATCTCATTGGGATTTTAGTGAATAATAAAAAGGATGATAATCTGGAGGAATCCACTGAAGGCAAGACATCACGTGGCTCAATTTAGACTCGTCTATGGGTAATGCTTTTAAATACTTTTGAGTTAATTCCCCAGTGAAATCTTCCTCCATTGAGAGATTAGGTCTACCCCGTTTTTTTTTCCAGGCTGATTGGTTGTGGACATCCGGTATATGATTCATAAGCCAACATGACATAGGGATTATTAATGTTAAATTCAAGTTTCACAGAGCTGCTTATGCCAAAATTTGACTGAGCGAAATTTTCTCTTAGTTCAGAAAAAGTAAAAAAATCTTCCCTTTTAAGAGTGGTTACAATAAACGGTATTTTCTTTTTAGTTCCCTTTAGGACCTTCTCCCATTCACTAAATGAGTATACTGCACTTTTAGTTCTTGCAAATTTTTCCACTAGTGCAAAATCCCTGTCACTGGCTAACATTGTATGCCCCACTTGTGGAAAAACATGGATTATTTTTTTGAACCTTTTTAAAGCGAGCAGTTGTAGCCAAAATCCTACGATGATCCAGTTTTTGTTTTGACCGCAGCAGTTATCAGACACCGCATAAAGTGTGTCACCACGAACATCAAACTTCTCAAAGTATTTCTTTAAGCAACTGGCAATTTTTTCAGATCCTCGTTTGGCAACTGATTCATCCCAAAGGAAAAAATAGAGATCCTCTGGTTTGTTGCAACAGTGAATACTGAAACTGTAACACTACAATTTTTTTTATAAAAACGTGGGTCGGTGGTTAATTTAGGTGTAGGAAGGGCTTGCTGCAAATCAAACGTTATCACGTGCACAGAATCATCCCCGGACTCTTCTACTGCTTGCTTAAGAACGTTTCTTGCAGCTTCTGCTTTTCTCAAGTGTAGTTATTTCAATCCTTGTAGTTCTTTCAGTTGTTCCACGTCGCCGATTGCTCTAGCATTATTCATATTTATTTGGAACTCATCACAGTTTGGACAAGTGTCAGATTTAGGAGTTTTGAAAGAAATATTGTAATCCTCCGTGAAAATCCTTCTAAATTTGTCTGAAGAAACAAATAAAATATTTTGTGTTTGGCAATTTTCTTTGTACTTTTCGTATAATATCTCAATGTTGTAATCAAGGCTCATATATTCTTTTTTCGCGGCTGTTGTGGATTCCATAACGAGGCAAATAATCTATAAAACGATATACTGTGTTAATGTCGTTTTGCAAATACTTTTTTATGGTTTTCATGCTTCCCTCTTTGGTCCTTTTCGGCAACAATAACCCCATCTTTGAGCTTGCTCACAATATATTCCGCTCGGCCTCTACCAATCGTTTTCCTGTTTACTTCACCACTACTTCCTCTGTATTTTTCGTATTTCTCACCAGAATCCTTTACATATTTTGTTCTTCTTTGTTTGTTTATCTGTATTTTTCTCTTTCTTTCCTTCTTCACATCATTATTCTGTAAAAATAAAGTAGACATTAGGTCGAAAAATATGTTAACATAAATATTAATCTGAGCAAGTAAAACCTGTTATCTGAAATGTATCACTTAACAGAGTTTACTAATATAATAACACAATAGCACCATATTATGCATGTAAAACTTGTTATCTGTATCTATTTAACAGATTTTACTTGCTCCGTTAGAACCTAACCTAAAAACTTACTTTTTCTAAATCGGAACTTTCTGAAGAATTCTCTTCCTCGCTATAATCTGGATCAGAATCTGAGCCCTCAGAGGGCTCCTCTGCTGAAGAAACATAACTATTTTCCGACATTTTTGAATACAAATCGACACAAAGCTTCCAACATGTTAACTACAAACACACAACGCAGTTGACAGGTTTTACGCGCGTAAAACAGAATGCTTGACAGTTAACAGGATTTCTATGATGTGATTTAACGACATCTATGAACTATTTATCAAATTATTATAGCGAAATCTCTAATATGATCACTTAACAAGTTTTTTATGCGAATATGTAAAAATCTAAGGTATTGCTACTCAACATGTTTTACGACCGAACCCTGCAATTATTAAACTGCAGAGGAAGATTGCATTGTTTCATTTATGTCCACATACAGTTCAAGATGTAATGTGGTTAAAAATAGTAAGTTCCAATAAAGAAAAGCAAAAGAAACGGTTTAAATACTCTCTGTCCAAGGTTCCAGTTCGTTCTCTATTTTACACTGTTCGCCCTAGTGATGTATTAGGACTCTTAATCTCACTTTAGGAAAATACTAGCCGTAACGTAATGGATGTTTCCTTTTAAAAACACGGCACACCTTGATAATAACGAACATTTATAGGGTAATTCTCCCGGTTTGTAAAAATGCATTTGCGTGTTTCAACAGCTACTTTGTTGCATAAAAGCAAGCTTTTAAAACAGTAATCCTTTGTGAAAACACTTACGGTTTAAAATTGGACTACGGGGATTTTGTCGCAATACAACTCGATTTAAAACCGGTAAAAGTCAAAAATACTGTACAGCGCACAGTTCTTTTTAACAAACCTCAACAAACATGATATAAAAATTGACAAAAAAAAATTGTAAAATTAAATTTATGCGAAGTGAGGATTTTAAATTGAAGGCCCAAGAACGTATTAAGTGAATTATTTTCAACATGTTGTTTATATATAAGTCAGTCAAATGAAAACCAAAGGTATATTGGTTTTAGCGATGTTTAGCTGAGAAGATTAGCATCACACCAATCTTTAATCTTCGGCAAATTTGAGGTTATCATCTCCTTAAGAACGTCTTCTGTTTCCGCGTGCCACAAGAGAGTCGTGTCGTCAGCGAAGAGAATGAACTTAGCTCGAATATTAGTAAATTCGATTTTAAAAACGAATGTGTACAGGGTGGCCCACGTAAAATGACCTTGTACCTTTTCTCGGGAACCGTAAGAGTTATGAAAGAGAGTACATAACAAAAAGTAATTGATTATAAAGAAATTTTTATTTTATTATATTTTTAAGTATGCAGGGTAAGTCGTTTAGCTGGAACTGATATCAACTTTCGTTTATTAAATAGAACACCCTATATATTTTTATATTTTTAAATTTGACACAACATTATAGGTGTTTTTTGTTAATACATATATTATAAAATTCTAAACCATTCTTCAGTAGATCAGATTTTTTCATAATTTTTAAAAAATACACAATTTTTGTAAACCAACAATTTACATACTTCAAGTTACATTCAAATAACGCGAAGATATAAACTACTTAATAAATAATTAAGTTAAAAAAATTTCATGCGGTTGATGTAAAATATCATACAGGGTATTTGAAATACATAGCTAAAGCTTCTAGTTTTTAAACATGCACATTTCAAATTTATTAAATGAGACACCCTATATATTTTAATTTATTTTCATTTAGGAATTCATCCTCTATTATTTCATATATAGATGTTCTATACCTAAATTAAATACTTTTAAAGTTATTTGCTTTTCTTTGCAATTCCACTTTTTTGTCTATGTTAAGGTAATTTAAATTATTATTCGAAATTGATAAAAATATAACTCACCATAAAAAAATATATTTGGATAAAAAATGTTAGTCGAGCATCATGTTAGAACAAGAAAATTTGCAATATATATAATAAATATTTCATATAACATACGACATGAACAAAACAAAAATAATTTTCAAATAAACAAATGCAGAAAAATATTGAATTATAATATATTCTCTACATAACCTCCCTGCACGTCGTATATATTGTCTCAATCTTTCTAATGGTATTCTTGATAGCATTAATTTCATTTATGTGCCATATTTCTGTCTGTATCCTCCTTTGGAGCTCGTTTGTATTCGGGCATCGATTTTTATAGAGCCTCTCCTTTAAAGTTCCCAACAAAAAAAAGTCTAGTGGTGTTAAGTCCGGATATCGAGCAGGCCAAGGTATGGTTCAGTGTCTCCCTATCCAAGTTTGAAAATTATGACTCAAAAATGTCGTAACTGGTATTACAGTATGATAGGGTGCACCATCTTCCTGATAAACAATATTGTCTCTCAAATTAGGTGGTAATTCGTAAATAACTGGTATATCTCATTTGTTAGCATATTGAGATACCTTATTCCATTAAGGGCATAATTGTAAAATATTGGTCCAATTATTCGGTCGGCTATAATTCCGCACCAGACATTTATACTTTGACGCCCTTGTTTTTGAATAATTTTAACTCGATGCTCAATACTTCACTGCACTATAACCTATACAGGGCGTTAGTGAATAAGTGCGACAAACTTCAGAGGGTGATTTTACATGAAAAAATAATGATAGTTTGCTATATAACTTTTGTCCGCAAATGCTTTGATTTCCGAGATACAGGGTGTTAAAGTTTTTATTAAAAAGTGACGATTTAATTATTGCTCTGAAATCCATCGAGATATGCAAATGAAATTTGGTAGGTTTTAAGAGGTAGTTATTGCGCATTTTCTGACATACAATTAAGAATTTTATGTTTATCATTGGCGCGCATAAGGGTAATAATCTCAATTTTTTTAAAGAAAAAAATGATACGCCACTGAGATATATTAAACTAAAAACAATTTTTAAATTTCTCATTCAATTTGTGACAAAAAATCTCTCTTGCCTTTTTTTCGTATTGGGCGCCGCTTTTATGCAAAAAAATAAAACATCTTAACGCGTATTTTTCATTTCTTTAATACATCATCTAGTAGGCTACTGTCAACATTCTGTTGAATACGAATATTTCAACGAAATGTCAAATTATTAGAGTTTCTTCATTTTTAAGCTTTTAGTTTGGTATAGCATTAATGTTAATAATTAATTTTTCTTTTATCGAAAAGAATGGAAAATTATACAAATGCGGAATTGTCAGACATGCATTTTGTCTATGGTCGAAGTAAAGGAAATGGTTGGCAAGCTCGACGATTGTATGCTGAGTTGTATCCAGGACGTAGAGTACCCCATCACAAGATATTTGCTCGTCTGCACCAACGTTTGCGCGAAAATGGTACATTTGAAAAACAAACGGTCGACTGTGGACGCCCTCGAGTAGTACGAACTGTGCATGTGCAACTAGAGGAAACAGTTCTCGAGTTAATTGCGGAGTCACCTGAAACAAGAAGAAGAAACTTCACAGTATTTAAAATTCTTAAAGAAAAGCAATTGTATCAGTTTCACATTCAACGTGAGCAAGCTCTACTACCTAGAGACTTTTTTCCGCGCCTAGTTTTTTGACATTGGATTCTTCATCAAATCGCTCAAATTCCTAATTTTTTAAATGGCGTTTTGTTTACTGACGAGGCTAATTTTGGACGACAGTGTATACTAAATTTCCATAACAATCACTTATGGGCTGAGGAAAATCCACATGGAATCTGTGAAGCTCATTTTCAGTATCAGTTTTCAGTATCAGTTTTCAGTAAATGTATGGCTTGGGGTAATTGATGATCATTTAGTCGGTCCATATTTCCTCCCACAACGACTAACAGGCGACTCTTACCTTAATTTCCTACAGGGAGAGCTACCTGCTCTTTTAGAAGAAATCCCTCTACAGCTGAGACAACACTTCTGGTTCATGCATGATGGCGCACCAGCTCATTTTAGCATTAATATACGTAATCACTTAGATACAGTATATCCAAATCGTTGGATAGGTAGGGGATGTACGGAAAATTGGCCTGCTCGATCGCCGGATTTAAATTCTCTAGATTTTTGCATTTGGGGTTTTCTTAAGTCGTTAGTTTATTCCACTTCCGTCGAAAATGTTGAAGACCTGAGGAATCGAATTATAGCCGGCTGTGAGACAATAAGAAATACACCAGGAATATTTGCGCGAATACGACAATCAATGAGGCGAAGAGTTGAATCTTGTATCACGTCTGAGGGAGGTCATTTTCAACATTTGTTGTAGCTTTGCGCCTATTTATTTATTAGTGTTATTTTCTGTTATTATTCTGGTTTAATGTTATTGTATTAGATACTTTTTAATAATGTATTAAAGAAATGAAAAATACGCGTTAAGATGTTTTTTTTTTTGCATAAAAACGGCGCCCAATACGAAAAAAAGGCAAGAGAGATTTTTTGTCACAAATTGAATGAGAAATTCAAAAATTGTTTTTAGTTTGATATATCTCAGTGGCGTATCATTTTTTTCTTTAAAAAAATTGAGAATATTATCCTTATGCGCGCTAATAATAAACATAAAATTCTTAATTGCATGTCAGAAAATGCGCAATAACTACCTCTTAAAACCTACCAAATTTCATTTGCATATCTCGATGGGTTTCAGAGCAATAAATAAATCGTCACTTTTTAATAAAAACTTTAACACCCTGTATCTCGGAAATCAAAGCATTTGCGGACAAAAGTTATATAGAAAACTATCATTATTTTTTCATGTAGAATCACCCCCTAAAGTTTGTCGCACTTATTCACTAACACCCTGTATAAACCCAAACTATAAAAATCTAATCTAGTAACCACTTGTTAACGAGAAATCCATTAAATATAAAAAATAACTGAAACAAACGAGCACAAATCTTACAATACACACGCCAAACACTGTGTAAATAAGGAGACGATATACTCTGGATAAGATTAACATTAATTTTAAAATATCAAAGAATTGTAGAAATCCGACGTAATGCGGATGAGTTAAGCTTCCGCGAAAGGAATTTTCAAAGTACATACATACTAGTGAGAGTTCAGAGATTATCTCCGAAGATATTTTAGAATAGTTATTGAGCTGTTTTAATTTAAGAACATTGAACTTTATCACTTACGCTAACCTAACCTAATCACCTAGCCCTGGTAAGTTTTTTTCCAAAAGTAGGTCAAATTAACTGCTCTTTCTCGCTCATATCAAATCGTATCACCAGCTAGATTTTTTAATTACCTAAAATATTTTTTTAAATCCCTCTTACAGTCAGTGAAATACGTCATGATATTTCACCGAAAGAGTCGGAATTCTCGATGGGTTCTCTTTTTATTCACGGCTTTTTTATTTCAATAAGACTACTTCAACATTTCAAAATATAAATGCAGATGTAGATGGCATTTTACGTTCTTTGAGCGTGTAAAAAGGTAGAAAAGAAGACTTTTTATTTATGTCGGCACTTGAAGTAAAGAGCATTAGCTGATTTGTTTATATTCGTACAGTCGTGATAAGTGGTGGGTGCAAATAAAACAAAGTATGGAGCTATTTATATATGTAAAGTGGCTTGAAGCTAATAAAAAAAATGACTTGATTCATTAATTTAAACTTTCTCTATACGTACATTAAAGAGAAACTTTTCGCCAACAACAAACAAAATTTACCCCACTTTAACAGAATAATAATAATTCCATTGATGAAGTAGAAGAGACTAAGCAGTACTGAGGAATTATTATAGACCGGCATTCAATGTGGGACAAACAAATACATAAAATTATAAAAAGTATCAGGAATTTGATCCATATAGTTCTTGCAAAATAATTTCCGATGCACGTAATCAATCAGCTGATAATTGTAAATCCGTAAGAAAACAAATATTTTATTCCCATGCTATACTGAATGTAGTACAAACTTAAAGTATTCTTCTTTGATTCGAATCCACTTACAGCAAATATTCTGTTTATTTAAGCTTGTAAAGATTAGTATAATTTGAAATTTATTGGCCGACAGTTGGCAACATAACTGTCAACTGGTGCCTGTTTTGACGTTTTGTTTAAGTTTCGTGAAAAACTAACCTTTATTGTTTTGTGGTTTCGTGTTGTTGTGTGTCTATTTTTTAACAAAAACTTCAGATCTTTTCATAAATAGCATTTAAAAAACGTTCTTTTGAGAACAACAAAAGTGCACATACATGTCGATTACGTGGTTTACTATTTTTGAAAGATGCCGAAGCATTTAAATACCTAGTGCAAAGAGCTAATAGCTACTCCAAAGGGCTATTTTCAGAAATAACTTAACAACAGTGACCCATTGTTACCCTTGACAGCAATTAGTAACTTTAAAGAGTATGTTAAGGTCTATATATTTTACTTCTCCTTTACTAGTTTTAGCGTGTAGCAGCTCCACTGAGGGCTCAGTTTCAAAAACAGTTAAGGAAAATAAATTATTAAAATTACGTAAGATGAAACGTTCTCATTCTAAGAGGGTTGAAAATGTGTCAAGATTGGATATAAGTTCTATCCGTGACACTATTTATGGAATATACGAAACAAGTAAGTTGTATCATTTAAAAACTATAATATTTTACATTGGTTATGCTTCAGCTGTAACTTTTTTTAGAACAACATCTAAATTTGACAACTTGAAGTAAGAAATTAAAAGACATACAACTGTTTGGTGGTTGTCTTAACTCTTCAAGAAACCCCTTAAAGGAAATAGTCTGCGGATGGAAAGAAGATGAACCGAGGCGAGGGCTTATGGAGCTTTCTCATGTAGCTTTTAAATGACTGGTATTTTTAAAAGAATATATGAAAGAAAAAGGAGCATCCTTGTACCAATTCGTTTTTTTGGATGAAACATGGATTTTTCAGAATGGCGCCATTTTTCGATCTTGGCAAGATGAAAATAAAAGAAGTGTTAAATTTTATAGTAAAAGGTACGTATATGTACTATAGGAAATTTACCTAGGTAAAACATATTTTTCTAGGTTCATAATACGTCATGCTGGTAGTGAAGATGGTTTTGTTGAGGGCGCAGAGGCAATTTATTTTCTAAAACTAAGCTGAGTGACTACCATATAGAAACAAATCAGCAAATTTTTTTACATTGGTTCGAAAACCAATTACACTGGGGAACAGCAAAAATGTTTCCGAGACCAAAATAGCAAAATCTTACTTATTTGATTATACTAACTAACAATCTGTCTTGCAAAAGTCTTAGTTGGCTCCAATTTTACAGATCCATGCTAATTATGATAATTACCTACCTGCTCGTAATGTATGTGAAAATTCTACTATTAAATGAGAAGTACGATAATTTATTATAACAGATGTACTTTATAAGGGGTTTAAATACATATAACATAAATCCCAAATTGTTAGTTAGTTGTATTTCAACAACCAGGAGAGCTGTTCGTATATGAGAAATTAGAGAGTTTTGAGCAACATGTCGCGAGTTTGTTTAGATAAGCGGGATAATCTTTGGTATATATGTGGTGAGGTGACTTTTGTGAAACAGAAACGTACACACACACAAAGAAAGGTCTGCGATACAGTATCCAAATTTACAATCCGCCATACGCCCGGTGCCTTATAGTGGCGAGTTGCCTGTACTTGATCCACCTCAGGAATATAGCCTTGATTCTGATGACGATCCACTGGATTCAAACGGTAGTGTACTGGAAAATGTCGCCGGCCCATCAACCTGGTAAGACTCCGATTTTGTCTGTGAACATCCCAGTAAAAAGCTTCACAAAATAAGTCGAAGTAAATTAAGTGACCTTAAAAGGGATTTGGAATTGCCTAAGAAAAAATCCGAACTATTGGCCTCTCGATTGCGACAATGAAACTTACTTCAAGATGAAGTAAAAATTTCTGCGTACCGAAGCCGTCAGAAAACCCTAACACCAGTTTTTAACCTGTAAAACAATTTCGTAGCCTGTAGGGACATTAAGGGATTAATGGCAGCTTTAAATCTCGGCTATGATCTAAAAGACTGAAGACTTTTCATTGATTCCTCAAAAGTAAGTCTCAAAGCTGTGTAACTCCATAATGGAAACAAGTTCAATGAAAAAAAAATAGGTTTTGTTCAGGAAACAAAAAAAAAAGTTTAAATTTGTTCCCCAGTGTTATTAAAAAGTTTAGCAAAGCCATTTGAAATCATGGAATTAAGCTGCAATTTAAAAATGGTTAACTACTAATAAAATTGAACCTGCTTATACAATGTTAATGTAAATTGTTAATAGGTTGATACAAGAGATTTTGAATGTCGTTTTTACAAAAGATTTTTAAATATGAAACTTTAGAGATAAACCACCAACAAAAAAAATTGTTGATAACCTGGCTGAGCAATATGGACATAAAGCTTTACGAGTTACCATAAATTATTATAACAGACATATGGGTCGAGATGGCAGTACAGTAACTGACTGTATGAATATGTGGAAAGAATCATTGCATACTGCTGCTCCTGATGTTTGGAAAAATTTAATTCGGTACACAGAAAGCAAGATATTAAAATGGTATGAAAGAGAACATGTATTAGAGTGAACTTTCAACCCATTATAATTAAAGTAAATAAAACGAGTAATTCAAGTGATCTGTATGATTATTGGTGATCTATTTTTGCATTAGTTTTATTATTCTTAATATTTAAATCCTAGGAATAGAAAAAGAGAGTATTTTAAATAAGAACTACCTACTTGTAATTTAAGGTATATTTTTGCCTCGTCTACTTTTATAAAAATGCGGAATAATAAAATAGATCAATAAGCAATAAAGCATGATTATATAAAAAGTAAGAATAAAATTACAAGACCATTCCAATATAATTTAGGTATATTTTGTCATCCTGGAAGATATTTAAAATAAAATAAATAAATTTATGATTATTTTTGTACATTTATCTTGTTTTAATGAAAAAAAAACAGTATAATTCTCTCATTCGGTTATTTTGGTTACAAGCTGGCAATACTGCTGATAACTGACGTAACTCTAAGAGTATGACGTGCAACGGAAATTGTTTTGCATAAAGTATATATAAAATTAAAAAAGTGTTCCAAAAGTACACCCTAGTTGATGGAACTAAATAACTTAAATACATTGCAGGAAGTACCTACATCAAGGATTGTTAAAATCTGCCTGAATTGCCTAGTAGTATATTAAAACATAAGTTTCATAAGACACAATTTTAGAGCACGCGTCCTAATGAGACGAGTGCTCTAAAATGTCTTATGAAATGAATATTTTATACTTTTTCTATTTGGGTCATTTTTAAGGAAAATTTAAAAAAATATGCAGTTAATAATTTCCCGTCAAAATTTTTATTTTATTTTTTGAGGTTGGCAGTATTGTGTTACAGAAAAAACAAATGGGCACCCCAGCCGCCATTGTTCGAAAATACTTTTTCTATTTGGGTCATTTTTAAGGGAAATTTAAAAAATATGTAGGTAGTTAATAATTTCCCGTCAAAATTTTTATTTTTTTTTAAGGTTGGCAGTACTATGTTACAGAAAATAACAAATGGGCACCCCAGCCGCCATTGTTTGAAAAATAATACATATTTTTAATAAATTGTAATTTTTTGCTGTATTGGATCATTAAGTACTATTTAATAATTTAGTAGTAAAGACGAATAAAAATGAGCCAAGATGGAAGCCATACCACACCAGAACTACGAGAAATCGCGAAAAATAATTTAAATAATCTGTTACCGAAGAAATCTCGCAATGTCTATCAAAAAGAATATGCAGATTTTGAGCTAAGGTGTGAGCAAAATAATGTATAAGATATTTTAGAAAATGTCCTGATAGCATTTCTTAACAAAGAGAGTAAAATTAAAAAGGCTTCAACAATGTGGGCCAAATACTCGATGTTAAGAAGTTGTTTAAATATATATACAAATATTGATACATCGAACTATAAAAAATTACAGGCATATTTGAAAAGGCTTCCGGAGGGTTACACGCCAAAAAAATCAAACATTTTAGAGATTGAGCAAATTAATCACTTCATTGGTCAAGCTGATGATAAAATATATCTAGCAATCAAAGTAATTATTGCATTAAATAAGAATGTGGTTAACAAGATTGGAATGATTCCTAAAATTTTTTTTCAAAATAACTTTCGCAGCATTAGCAACGATATACGTTTATCTCAAACAAAAATACAATAGTAGGTATCGACAAAAAAAAACTTACCTACCAATAATAAATGTAGTTGATCTTGAATATAAATTTTAGGTTATTCTTATAATGGGCTATACTGGTGCCTGCCGAAGAGAAGAAATTACAAATATGTCAGTAGATGATATTGAATTTAGAGACGATATAATCATTGTAGGTACATGTGCCCCAAACTAAAAATTACATAACCAGGCAGGTTATAATTACAACTAGTGACTGCGTCCAAATGGTAACACAGTATTTTTAGACCAAATCACGTGACAAGTCACAGATTTTTCTTCACTTATAGAAGTGGACACTGCATTAACACTCCTACTGGTCTTAACACAATTGACAAAGCTCCTTTTATTATTGCTTCTTACTTAAAATTACCAAATCCCAAGTTATTTACAGGCCAGTGTGTTAGACGGTCCAGTGTTAAACACTTAGCAAATAGTGGGGGTGACTTCAACACTATTAAGAAGCATGGTGGCTGGAAGTCTTCAGCAGTGGCCGAAAGTTACATTGAAATTTCGATGAAAAGCAAGGTTGAAGTTGCAAATACATTGTCCACATAATATTCACACGGTGTATCTCCACCTCGCTTATCACGTACATCCCAAAATACCACAGCTACAGCATCTGTAATGTCAAGTGGAACGACTAGATTAATTAATAATGAGCAAGGTCTCACACAAAATATTGTGTCTACCCAGAATATTCCAGGGATAACCATTAACGCCACCGAACATTCAACAGTAACAGTAAATATTTACAATAATCACTCATCTCTTCCCAAGTCTGTTTCTTTAGAGAAATAAAATTTTGAGAAAAATAGCACAGTATTATTTATAATTGCATATAAGCACTATTTAACTTTGGTCTCACTTTTATTTTAATAGTGTAATATTATAGTGTTTTGTGATTGAAATAAATAAATATACGTAAATCACAGTCGCATATTTTCGTTATCTGTCGATGTATGTAAAGCAGCGTGAGCGTAATCCTAGTAAAGATATACCTACGTATATTCTGTATTATACAATCAGTAAAACAACATTTGAATTTGGATAGTTTATTTAATTGTAATTCGTAATTGAAATTTTTTATAAAATATGTCTCACTTCTAAAGATAGTCCCATCCAAAGGTATAAAACAGATAATTTAAGTTTACCACTACCGATATATTTCTTAAAACGAAAAGTAGGTGTGCCATGAAATTTTAAAACAGTCATGTTGTGTTTTTACCAACAAGAAGAAAATAAAAAATGCGTGTTTAAATGATTGCTTATGCAACCCAATTGAAACCCATAATGAAGACTTTATGATTTCCAAATAGACAAAAAAATTTTGGGCACCTTCAGCATAACTTTTGGTACAATTTTATAAGTTTCAGTCCTCAATTTTCTTTAAATTAAGTTGATCGTACATACACCCATAAAGATAGGCATACACTCAAGGCTTATTGGCTTATTAAAAAAACATAAACCTTGGTTAGAAGAGAACTGTCGACCGAGTAACTCATTTTTTATGTTTTTATAATTTTGTTATGATAATTGCATACATACTGATTCGTAAGCACCTTAACAAATATTTTATAATTAAAGTAAAAATTTTCAGCTTGTTTAAAATTAAAGACAACCGAATAGACGAATATTTAAATTTATATTTAACCAACCAATTATCGCGACTGTTAGTTTATATTAGCCTAATTTGAATATTTTCCATTTCCACACTGTTTGACGTATGACCATAGTAAAGTACATTAATATTTATATTTAATTTAGAAACAATTCATTTGTATTGGTAAACAATTCAGCGCCTACACAAATTGTATTTCAATTCAGGTAATATTTGTTATGAAAGCAAATCAATAAACATATCATTTGTTGTATAAAATTGTTCATTTTTTGAAACAAATTGTTTGTAGTGAAGGACCCGCAAACAATATAGTTGTTAACTAGTAATAATTATTATCTTATGATTTCAAATATTTTTTAAATTAAATTATTAAATTCTGCATAAAAGTTGAATACGCAGTATACCATGTTTATCATATTTGACACGTCGTATATTAGGCTATGTACAGGGTTTTCAGAGATATTTGCGGCCCTATCCACAAGGTTCCCTATAAGAGATATACTCCGACACACGGTTAATGGTCATGACTAACTAATCCCTTTATACTTCTATCTTAACAAATAAATCATTCCGGTCCAGGGTGGTAGTAGGAAGATTAAAACAATGATTGTATATGTACAAAAATTTATTGTGTATTGCTGACTTTGACGTAAATTATTAATATGCGTAAAAGTAGTAAGCCGTAATATATAATTTTTATTATACAGGGTGTCATACGTAGAAGTTCCAGCCTCCTTTATTTTCTTTAGTTTTTGAGATATGAAAATAAATTTTTTCTTGTTTGAAAACGAATGGCAAAGGCTATTTTGACATCTGTGTAATTACTGGGTTGAAAATGCGGAACTTCTACGTGGAACACCCTGTATAAAACCGTATGAATAAAATAAATCATCTCAATAGTTTGAATCTGTACTATCACTATCATCTACTCAAATAATTAGAGGTTTTATGTTTTCCCAAAATTTTTTATAGGTAATTATTTTCGACTTCAAGTACATGATTAACGCATGCTCTGGTATTAATTTACACTGAGTTTTAACTACTTTATTTATATTAGCGGACAAATCTAAGTGGTATGTTACCGGATTCTTTTATAGCCTCATCTACGCAATATATTTTATCATACTATTTTGTTTTTAGTACCTCATTTTTTCAACTTGTGTTAAATATTTTTGTCTCCATTCCACTATCCGTTGGGTCTCTTTAATGCAAATGCGCTTGTCAACTTTTTTAAATCGAAATCCAATTTGGTGGAGAAATCGGCGTAACGTTTCGCGACTAGCAGCAAATCTACCATTTGCTAATAACTTTTCTTTCAAAGAATCAAGTGACGGAATCTGCTTAAGCTCATTTATCGCATACACTTCCCTGCAAATCAACTATGCGTCACCATTTCCAAACACTTTCAATGTGCCTTTGTCAGATCTGTCCTTTCTCTCCAGTGAATCGTCTTGGTCGAGGAACCGACGCAAGGTAGGCCTTGGAATGCCGGTTAACTCCACTGTCCTCTTAATGACAGCTTCTATGTCCTCTGACGTTTTTAGAAGACCTGCAGACAAATATTTTGCGTAAGATTTTGACCTGATATTTTTGTATCACTCTGTGTGGCTATAAGGTCGGTCCAATGAAAGAAAATGCTTGTTTCGACTTCCAAAATAACATAGTAAAATTTTTAAAAAATCTGTCCGGAATCCATAAGAAGTTTAATATGTTCTTTCATATCAAAACTAAAAAAAATATAAATTTTACCTTGATATACTCGCAAAACAATCCTTTTGCAGCACATCTGTAAATGGCAATTTGTTTTTTGCTCGTTTTTGTCTTCAATTCCGTCGTCGGATTCACAGTTTTCAACCCATGGTCTAAACATTTTAAAAATTGCTAATATTAATAACACCACTGAATACCGTTGGAAGACATAGTTCAAATGATTTAATAATAATTCGACAATTTCTTATGTGTCGACAGGTATAATTAATTATACCTTAAATACGTACATTATCAAAATAAAAATAAAATTCCTCCCTGTTACTTAAAAACGCTTACAAACCAGCTCTTAATTGGTTTATGGTGGGTAAAGTCGCCCGATCGTTATAAAGCAGGTAAAGTCATGACCATTAACCGTGTGTCGGAGTATACAAGAAAACTTTAAATATAGGAGTTGTGCAATTTCAGCTGATCTGCCAGAAAGTAAAAAATAAACGAAAGCGACCTGATAGCCTAGAAAAATTAACACATGAGTTATTTTTTAATGGAACGACCTGTATACAAGGTGGCCCACTTTCAGCGCAGGATTCCATAGCATCTAAACTACTCAACTTATTAATATTTTTCAAAAACAGAATTATAGGGAGGCATTAGGCCTACATGCAGGGTTTCCCAAATAGTTCAGGCATATATATCAAACATACATTTTTAAATGGGACACCCTATAAATTGTGATATTTTTGAATTGCCTGATCAATTCTGAGAATATTTTATGTAACATATCAAACGCTTAAATTTAATAGCTTTTGAGTTATTAACGATTTTTCCAAAACTTGGTGTTTTGTAACACCTAAAAAAATGCACCTATAGGTAGTACAGAGAAACGGTAATACATTAAATTTGGATTATGGAACATGATTGTTAAATAATGACAAAAGCATATATTAAAAAATAAAAATATTGGTCAGCACGATATTTCCTTCAAGAAAATATGTGGCGAATCAGCAGACGTCAATATCGAAAACGTTACTGCTTGGAAAGGAAAGCTGTTCACCACTTTAACACGTTAAGCGCCATGGTAAATTTATATAAAGTGCTCCCCAGGCCAAATTAAAATATTGTTATAAAATAACTTACTCTTAATACACTATTTGTAAAACATCGATAGCAGTATGGAAAATATTTTTTTTTGTCTATTTCGGACTCTTTTTTTCAGCGGTCCCTGCGGCCCGCCGTGGCCTGGAAGGAAACATATGCCTCACAAGCCATAGCGGCCCTAGCGGTGGTCATGTTTGGCCTTGATGTGATGTATGTAAATATGGCCTTATATGGTCGAACCGCCGAATTCCCGCGTGAAGCGGCACTTCCTGGTTAGTTTAGTATCGCTGTAACTGCTGATCAGTGCACCTCGTTGGCGAAATAAGATGAGTGCCTGTTCGAAGCCCATTCTAGAGCTGGCAAAAAAGTGTTCTTCAAAGTATAGCGATGGTAAGTTTGTCAAGAATTTTCAATGTTTGAAATCCTAAAAATAAACTTAAATTCTAGTTCATCATCCGAGGAGCAAGATTCATACCATTGGTCCTCAGATTCTTACGATGATCCTACTTATAGAGCCAGCGCAAATGAAGATCATAGCGAGTCTGATAATGATGAAATGGTATTACCTAGGGCAGGCCAGTCTGGAAATTCAAAAAATATTGACACCTCGAAAGAATGTACTCTCCTGCCTTTATCGAGTACCGCATATGAAAATGTGTTGCCTACTTCTTCGTCTCAGACACAATTTGTTGAGCCCTTGAAAACAAATTCACAAGACGGTTTACCGAATTTGAGCACAAGTAATACTTTGGACATGGAGACAGATCTTTCAGATTTAGATAATGTGGAAGACATTGAGATAAGTGAAGTGGAAAAATATGATATCCAGTGGCGTAATTCAGTTGGAAATCATAAGCAATTTACGTTTGACCCCGATAATACTGGTATTTCACCCGAAATAGCTGCTGCATTAGTTGGTGGAACTCCAATGAACTTTTTTTCATTTTTCATTGATGATGAAATTTTGCAAAGTATGACTGATGGAACCAATTTATTTGCAACACAAAAGGTAACGAATTTAGATGACGTTTCTGAATCTAGTGGATATCGTGCTTGGATACCAACTAACAAAGAAGAAATGAAAAAAATTTATTGGCATAATAAGTTAGATGGGTCTAGTAAAATTACCAAGACTAGAGAGGTACTGGTGTAAGCGCAAAAGAATGTATCTAGTTAGTGTTGTTGGACAAATTATGAGTCGAAATTGATTCGAGCTTTTGTTGAACCTTTGGCATTTCAGCGATAACGATACGTGTCCGGAAGGAGACCAGGATATAAAATTGAACCCCAATGAGCTTGCTTGTCAAGCGGTTTCAAGAAGCTTACACACCTGCGCAAGAATTTTGTGTAGATGAAAGCCTATTGCCATTTCGTGGTAGACTTATTATGAAACAATATATCCCCTAAAAAACACTCAAATACGGCATAAAACTTTTTAAATTGTGTTCCAATACTGGATATACTTGGAACTTGAAGCTTTATTGTGGCAAAGAGAGAGACGCTGGCAGGTCTGTGCCTACTAATATTGTATTAGAATTATCCCAAAGATTGTTAAATTCTGGGCGTACGGTGATTACCGATAATTACTACACAAGTTTGGAGCTTGCTAACGTTCTATTGGATAAAAAGACTCATTTACTGGGAACCCTAAGATCAAATCGCAGGGGCAATCCAAAAGATGTTACCAACAAAAAACTGAAAACTAGAGAGATAGTTGCCAAAGAAAATAATCGCGGTATATGTGTCCTAAAATGGAAGGACAAAAGAGATGTATTAATGCTCTCTACAAAGCAGACACATCAAACTGTTGTTGTACAGAAACGTACCGGAAACACCGAAAAACCATTAGCCGTAATACAATAAAGCCAAAAGCTCAATCGATCTCTCAGATCAAATGGCTAGTTATAACATTTCCCTAAAGAAAACAGTAAAATGTGACGGATAAAGAATGGGTTTGTTGCTTCATCTTCTTGAAGTAATCCAATCATAAAATGTGCGATATATCTGCCACAAGCATCTCTGCTTTCATTAACAATAGTAATGTAAAAATTTTCATCACCCAGTGAAGTTCTAACTTCTTCTAAAACGGTTTCGTATATTGAATGGACATTCTTCTTTCTAAGCCTGGATTCGTCAGGAATAGCTTGGTGACAATATTTTGCAAAGATCCTCTAAATTATGGATTTTGATGATTGTTCTTCTTGAATAATTTCCTTTTCAGATTTTGATCTTTCTCCAACATTTCGAAATACGTTTCTTACACTCAGCTGAACTGACTCAGATTTCATTTTTTGTAACTTTGATTTATGCAGCGGGGTTTTCATATTATGTTGATCGATTTGGAATTTCTTTTCACAAACAATAATTTCTACACAAGCTTTACAGAAAACTTTTTTCTCCACTAAACTCTAACTCTGGGAAATTCTTAATCCACGAAGAAGTTTTCGGCACTTTAGACATTTGGAACACAAATTTGAAATCACTGGTTTCACACTGAAAATACTGAAATCCCTCGACAAACTAAAACAGAAGTACGGATTACAACCCGATATAAATACAGTTTGTTAAAAAGGCATTATTACATTAGAATAAATAACCCCTAACACAACACCTGCAAACCCCGAAAATCCCCAACAAATACCTTGTGTGTAACCAAAATGTAAATATTAATTATTATACAATTATATTCAGATTGTAAAATCCCTGAAACAAGTGCCGGACTGGACAGTAAACCTATGAGTCTACGAGTTTTCATAACCGGGCGTTTCTGATTTTTTGATAACGCCGAAAACATAGAAATGTGCTCATAAAATAATAATTTTGGAAAAATATGCGTTTTATTATAAAATTGACAACATATGCAAAAATTGCATACATTATATGCACTTTGCATATATTCCGCCCTTTACTTATGACTCTACTCACGTCGTTACTCCAACTTCAGAACTTGATAATTGTATTTATCATTCAATTTTATTTTCAACTAGGATACTTTTTAAGAGTAAAAATTCAAGACGGGCTTGATTGATTCCACGGCATTATTTGAGGACGTGTTTTCTTATCTTACTTTATCCTTTACTAAGTGCCTCTAAATATTCTAACACCAGCGATTATCAATAGGTTACAAATTCAATCGAATTTACATACCTTGAGTACCAATAAAAGTGTTTAAAATACCTAAACTTTTCCTTTTCGAACCTTTTTTACATATTCTGAGAACAGCGAGAGAGTCATTCGAATTCATATTTTTAAACCCTTAAGTGTACTTATCGGCCTAAAAAATTGCCAGCTAAACGTACGCAAACTAAAAGAGATAAAAGAATACGATTCGAGGATTCAAGATTTTCGTTCGTTCTGAATGTGATGAAATTTAAATTGAAAATAAATCATTCAAAAGGGGACATTTGGGTATCGTTTTTTCTTTTCAGTCAAATTTCGAGGGTTTTAAATAAAATTATTTAGGTAAGAAAATAAGGATAATACTGATTAATGTTATTTAAGTCTTAGGGTAATAGCTAACACTCCTTTTCTTGTGATTGCACAACTTCTGGTATTAAATTTAGCTATATTACGCATGGGTAGGGGAATTTAAGCAAGACAGAAAATTGAGGGTTTTTTTTCTTTATTATAATAGGATACAGCACTGCAGGACAAATCCAATATGGCACTCTGGAAGCTGTGCGTGTGCGCAGGGAACGATTCACGTTGGTCTTGAATATTTGGAGTCGTTAAGGAGCACGATCTCAGGGAGGTCGTTCTAGAGTGATGATGTTCTCCAGATAAAAGAATTTTGAAACAGTGTCGTTTGAGGGACACTAAGCTAAACCACGCACTGGCGGGTTGCAGTGGCTCGTCGTGTATTTCTACCATGCACCGCTCTGGGTGGTATCAAGCGGGCAACCTCAGTTGAGCACTTGCCATGAAAATATTTGTAAAATAGACTTAACTCGCCAACCTGCCTTCGATGTTCAAGGCTTTCCAGGTTGTTTGTCAGACTATGGTCACCGATCAAGCGAATGGCTCTTCTTTGAATGGAATCTAGCAATCTCAAGGTATGTTTAGGAGCAGAGCCCCAAATATGCGAACAGTACTCAAGCGATGGTCTAATTTGGGCTTTATAGAGCATCAAAAGGTATTGGGGTGTAAAGAGGTTCTTACTTCGAAAAAATATTTTAAGTTTCTGTGAGTCTGTCTTAGCTAAACCCGCAACGTGACTATGCCAAGGCATATGACTATCCAAATAACGCCCAATAAATGAATTAATGAAGTCAAGGGAATCGAGTGTCCCGCCATAACTATATTCGGTTCTTCAACATTAAATTTTTTAGAAAAAACTGCCGCCTGGGTCTTTTTAGCGTTAAATTCTACTTGGTTACTGTCACTCCAAGACAGAATTTTTTCCAGGTCTTTGTTGAGATGTGAGACCTCTTGCTGCCTATAGAGATGTGTATTGACAGCCGATGTCTAAGAAGCCCAAGTAAAAGATGAAACGAGTGTGCTGTCATCAGCGAAGCTATACCTATATAGGATTTTTATTTTTTTCCGAAAGATCGTTGATGTATAGTAAGAAGAAGAGTGTGGGTGACAATAAAGAACCTTGAGGGACTCCGGCATTGATGTCAAATGTGTCTAAAAAAAATTCGTCCATCGCCACACGCAGAGAACGGTCTTTAAGAAAGCTTGACAGCCATGAATAAAATTGAACCGGAATTTCCGTATGCTCTCACTTTAGTTAGGAGCCCGTCATGCCATACTCGGTCGAAAGCCAGTGTTACCGCCCGGGACTCCCCATGATGTTATATTGCGTTGTTCCAACCGTGAGTAATATAAGCGAGAAGGTCTCCTGTTGATCTAGACTTACGAAATCCATACCGGCGATCACTAATAATGTTGAAGCCTTCCAGGTATTTTAATAATTTCTCGTTGACAGCATAATGCATTTTATTTTCAAATCAAAAAGGAACAATTTAAGAAACTGTTTCGGGCTTTTAAAATGCATGATACTTTAAAAGAGCATGCGTATGCAACTCAAACTTGATCTACTTCGCAAACAAATAATTTATATGACTTAACCATGCAGCTCGATTATAAAAATCAAAGCTTTGCGATAATACGCCGACGTATTTATTAAAAGTTAATAACTTTCGCTGGTTGAATCACTACTTCACTGCCACCCACAAACATGGCGAGGCGGCGAGGCGGGGGTCAACCGATATAATTAACAGTAGCCGTATGTTCCCTTTGATCGTATAATGTGTTGCCATATTTCAATGCCATTTCAATGTCAACGTTAATAGGATAAGAAATAATTTTAATTAATGTTGAAGTTTTAAATCAAATGTTATATTATTTAAAAAAAAGTCAGTCCGCCATTGCTTTACCAATGGTAATAACTACACAACATAAAGATGCAGACAGTCGTATTGAAAAATTGTTTTACGATAGTATTCAAATATAAGTGCTTGTCTTGCAGTTTCCATATCGAAAATTGCACCAGAGGAAACCCTAAATCTTTAAACGTATTTTGAACGTGTAAGGTCGTGTAGTAGAAAATATGAAATATGATGTGAATAATACGACATGCCTATATTTATAAGCATGTGATTTTTTTTAAAGATGTTATGTTCTATTAGATACTTTTTGGTTAAACCAAAAAAGCCTTACTAAAATATGAAATAATTTGAATTAATCACGATTATTTTAAAACAGTAACTAATACACATCGTGTGCTCCATGACATGTCGTTAGAATTAATAGTGCATAATATATTTCCTTAAAGATTAGCAAATTGGAAAGTAATTGATTGTTATGAAAACAGGAATTAAAGTGGTACTTTTATTCCCTAGAGACTAGAATTTTTTTTTAATCCCTAGGGATTAAAGTTAATTAATTAACTTAGAGCTACTCTAAGATCTGAAACCTAACTTTTGCTACTATTATTAACATTAACGTTTATGCGTACGCCACTACAGATAGGTTAAGAAGTGGCAGATAATTGAAGGCAGTATTTTCATTAATTAACATGTTGTGTAAAAGCGTCGGCGTCTTATTTTCCGTCACTGTATTTTATATAGTTGAAATGGATGCAATGGAAGCATCTGAGGAGATACTTGCAAAATTTGATCGGCCACATTATTTTTTTGTCATTTCTGATGACGAAGTGGCTTATTTTTACTTGATACGGATTCTTCTTTCAGCGGTACGGCGCACGAATTCTGGCAACTCTTAAAAATTTAATTTTTTGGATGATTTTTTAAAGAACGAATTATTCGTCGTAATATGCTAATTAGGTGGTCACTACGCATCACCTGCAATCTCAGGTCGTGCGATCTATTTATGGCCACATATTAAAAACTCTGTTTCCAAAAACCCTTGCAAAAATTTAGAAGACCCACGGGCCAGAATTAGGAATATATTTCAGGAGATTAGCAACTTCGACAAAGTGCTCACAAATGTTTTAGATTCTATAAAAAAGAACGACTAGAATATGTTTGGAACTAGAATAAAGGTGGACACGTCTCACATTTAGTTTAAATTTATAATATTTAGGTTCTTTCATCATGCAATCACACCAAAACAAGAAAATTTAAAAAAGAAAAACTCTTGAACTTTACAATTTTTCTTTTGTCTTTAACTTTTATCTAGATTACCTTCAAGATTAATAAATTCAAGTCATGCGTAATAAAATTAATTTCACATTTATGTTACCTCAGTGCTGCAGTGAATATTTTTTTAAAGTTAATGAACTTAAAAAAAACATGTAATTAAAACTAAAATGTATTTTATTGAATCCTCGCCATATTTTTTTAAAAAACAAATAATATTTTTCATTATTCTTGTCATTCTCTGTCTATAGAAAAAGATCACCTCACTGTATATTTTCTCAATGCTGAAACGGTGGATTTAATTGAAAAATTTAAACAAATTTTTGTAATATAATGAAATTGGAATAAAAAATTTAAAAATAATCAAAAAATTTGATTAGGTAACTGTGCAGACTGTTACGAAAAATGGTGTTTTTAGAAAACCTCGTTTGAAGATTTAAATGTATAGATAATAATAAGTATACTCTACTGTGACGGTATACTGAGCGAAAAACCTTTTGCTCCTTATAAGAACTCTGATTACCTTTATGCAGGATGTCTCTAAAAGGTGCGGAAATAATGCTACCACAAATTCCTAAAGCTTAAATATGATGATCTAACCCAACTTATATTAATTCATAAGGAGATGATTTCGGACATACAAAAGTTCAATTTGGTTTTAGCTTTTCATAAATAATTTTTTTAATAATTGGTTTATTGTCACAACATTTGGCTAGGCGATGTTTTGTAAAGTTAAAAATTAAAATCTACTCTCATTTTTATTGTAAAATTTAGAGAGCTCCACCTGCGATACCTTGCACAGATTTAAAACAAAATAACTTTTTAGAGCCACCCTGGATTTGACTTTTAAATAAAATTTTTTATTCTCCAACGTATTTTACCTAAAACAGATATACGTGGTAAGAGTTGATTTTTAGCAGCGGTTTTTGAGTTTTCTGGATTTAAAAAATTCACTTCATGTATGGCCAGGTCTAAATCATTGTAATAATTGAGGAGCAATTGTGTAAAACGCATTAAATCCATTTTTTATAGTTTTCAAGGTAAATATAAAAATGTAGTGCTTTTTAGTTAATCTATCATTAGAACAACCCAGTTCGATCAAAGCGCGTTAAATCCATTAGAAATAGCCATATCAAAAACACTGAGCTAAGCAAAACTTATTAATTCCAATGCACGGTTAAGCGTGTGCATTAAATCCAAAAAAAGAATATTTCTGTTGAAAGAGTTTGCATTCTTTTATTTCAATTATCTTAGGATAAACGTTCGCTAATAGATGTCGCACTGTTTTACATTACCTAAATATTACAAAATTACACAAAATGTATATTCCAAAATGTACAGACATTCAAGATCATTGCAGTCTGACTATGTTTAGTCTAATATTTAGAACCAAGTCCAACATTGGGTTTTCTTCGCCAGCAACAGACATCTGTGCTTTATGTAATCGTTTGAAATACAAAATTAAAATGGAAAAGGACCAACAGAAAAAAAAGACCTAATAATTCAACATCAAGTCATTAATCAACAATCGGATCAAATAATAAAGCATTTTATGAGTTGGCTAGAGAATCTCCTCCAGATTCCTTAACATTCTGTTTCGATATGCATCAGGTTCAGCCACTTCCACGGACACCAATAAACGATGCCTTTTATGCCCAGCAGGTTAGCTATTACGTATTGTGTTGTGTTGATATGAAAGCTAAAAAACCTACTTTTTATACATGGATCAAAAATATGGTTAGTAGGGGTTCTGTAGAGGTATCATCTGCACTTTTGGCCCATCTCAGTTCCCTAGATCTTCCGAACATCAAAAAATTCGCCTTTTCTGTGACGGGTGTGGAGGGCAGAATAAAAATGCCCATGTAATTTATGCGCTTTATTACTACTTAAAAAAACAATCGCCCGAGAGCTTGACTGAGATTACCATAACCTTTCCAGTAAGAGGGCATAGTTTCTTACCCGCCGATAGGGTGTTGGGCCGAGTGGAGAAGGATTTAAGAAAGAACACAACAATAAAGCTTAAGAAAGGATATGATAAGATTTATAGCAAGTATGGAGAAGTTAAATGTCTTGGGGAAGACTGGCTACTATATAACGTCAAACAGTTACAGACCTATTTAAAAAAGACCGATGGGATATCGGATATCGGATATAAAAAGAGTTGTGTTGCGAAAAAATCAAGATGCACCCATTACCATAAACTTTTTCGAAAACTTTCAGTATGAAAGTGAGACCCCAAAATCCCTTCTTAAAAAAGGTAAGAAGGACTCTCAGTTAAAAATGGAACTTCTTCAACTTGGAAGACTTCTTAAGAAGAAAAAGAAAAAATCCTTAAAGCATTTATTAACACAAGAGTTTGGAGCAGAATGGGAGCAAGAAGATGATCCAGCATGGTACAAAACTATTTTAGAAACTACTGCAGTTGAAATAGAACAAGGCCAACAAGAGGAAGCCGAAAAGACCTGCGACTGCCTTGAAGAATATGTTGGTTTACATATTTAATTGTTCTTTTTCTAATTTTGGTACTAAAATAATTATATCACTGAAGTTTTAAATTTTATTGGCCTTATAAAATAATGTAAACTTAATTACTTCAAGCAAAACGCAATAAACTCAAATAAAAAGTAAGCAGAAAGGAATAAATCCATACTAACCGGGCAAAATGACATAAATCCACATTCTGGTTAAACAAAATGCAGTAAATCCACTAAAAAAAATAACATATTGTCGTGAAAATCGAAAATTTAGATTAAAAAAGGAAATATTATTTTTTAACCCTATCACATAAATCATTCTGCCCCACATGAAAATCTTAGTTTTTCTTCTAACTTACTTTGCTAGTTTTTTAAGTTTTATTCAAAATGACATATTATGGATTTAATGCGTTTTGCACAGTTGCTCCTTAATTGAAAACAATTTGAAGCGAACGTGTTAACTTAAAATAACTGTCACTAAAAACTAAAAAAAAAAACAATTACATAAATGTGTTGTTAATTTTATTCTCTAGTCAATAAGATATTTATCAACAACAAAAATTTAATTTAATTTAATTTTGAAAAAATGCTTTTAATAAATATTCAAAATTACCTCCATTTTCTTGTGTACGAATATTATTACGTTTTAAAAAATTAAATTGAACTCTTTGGAGCATTTCGTCATTATTTTTCAAAGCGTCATTTTGACTTTGAATTCATCTCCTTAACTCATCTTCTGTATCTACTGGCCTAGAATACACGAGGGTTTTCAAAGTTCCCCATTAAAAGTAATCCATAGGTGTAATATTAGGGGATCGAGCTGGCTAATTTGCGGGTGCTTCGTTGCCTCTACCTATCCATCTATTTGGATACTGTTCATTCAAATAATTATTTGCGTTTAACTAGAAATGTGGAGGAACACCGTCTGTATAAACCACATTCCTCTTCGAAGTTCCAAAGGCAGGGGATCTAATAAGTTCTAAGATCCAAATAGTTTTCGCCATTTAGTTCAGATAGTAAAATGAAAGAACCGATTATGAAAATGTCTATCATTCCTGCCCACACATTGATCCTAAACTCATGCTGATAATGGGTTACTTTCGTCTCATGAGGATTTTCTTCAGCATAGACATGTTTATTGTGCAAATTAGTTATGCAACTTCGCGTGAAACAGGCTATATTTGTGAATAACATTATTCGCATAAAGTTCCTATCTTGATTTCCGTGTTCTTGGATAAACCGGCAGAAAGCTGGGCGTGGTTTAAAATCATGGGATAAAATATCTTGTACCCGTTGAATATGAAACGGGCGCAGTAGTTGCTCTCTGGTCACCCTATTAATACTATCTGCGTACCCCTAACTCTAAGACCAATTGTCTGCTACTGGGTTTAGGATTTTCTTTAATCCGACTTAGAATATCTTCGTCAACCTCTGGAGTTCTTACTTTACGTGCATGACCATAATTAATAGAAAGAGGAGTAAACCTACCCGTTTCACGAAGACGTCTTTCAACTGCTGCGAAGATTCTATGGTTTGGTAAGCGACGACACGGAAATCTTTCACTGCATACTCTGCAAGATTCTAAACCACTTCCTTATCGATCATTTCTTCGTTGGTATACTACACGGCCATGACGAAAAGAAGTTTGAGAATTGTTGAACAATTCAAGTGTGTGCTTGAATTATTTTTTAGATTCGATTTGACATCAGTCAGTATTTAGTGAGAAATGTTGTAATTTACCGCCTTCGCTTCAAATTGTGTTTTATTTATTACAATAATTTAGACCTGGCCATACACGAAGTGAATTTTTTAAGTCCAGATATCTCAAAAACGGCTGCTTAAATTAACTCTTACCACGTATACTTTTTTTTAGGTAAAATACGTTGGAGAATAAGAATTTTTATTTGAAAATTAAATACAGGGTGACCTAAAAAAGTTATTTTATTTTAAACGTGTGCAAGGTATCGCAGGTGTTAAATATTGCAATAAAAATGAGATCGGATTTTAACTTTTCACCCCACAAAACCCCCCCTAGTCAAAAAAATTATTTACGAAAAACTAAAACCAAATTGAACTTCTGGCACTCTGTATCTCCGAAACCATCCACTTTTGGACTGAGGCAAGTTTAGTTAGATCGTCATATTCAAGTCTCAGAAATTTGTGGTAGCATCATTTCCGCACCTCCTAGATAATCATTTAATATGATTTAGGACAGCAGCACCTGTTTATAACCATTATACACCAAAGACAGCTAAGACATGTATATAACGGTAATATGACTGTTTTATATCCGTAATACAGTATTGTTTTATTGTACTTATTAGAGCGTCTTATAGACATTTAGAAACTGTTCATTTGCCACTTTAAGACGTTCCTATACCAGGTATTTTGTAACTGTTAAAACTTGTTTTGTTTCCTTTATAAAACGTACTTATATTGGGTATGTGCTTTAGCTGCTGCGAATATATTTTAGTTTTATAAAAATGAAAGATTTGTTTATTTGTACTGGCTATTGGGAGGAAATTCAAAATTATAAATTAACAATAAAACGCTTATTTACAACCAGGTTTTTAAACCAGTGTGGCTTTACGGTATTCAGCTTTGGGGCTGTACCTGTAACAGCAATATTAAAATGATACAGACGTTTTAAAACAAAGTGCTGCCTAACATAGTTAATGCTTCTTGGTATGTTCGCAACTCTGATCTTTATCGAGACCGTGAAATTTCAACAGTTAAAGAAGAGATCAAAAGGAGTGTCGGCAAGCATGAAGCCCAACTTCACCTGTATATCAATTCAGAAGCTATGGACAATCAACATCACGTCCGAAGACTGAAGAGATCCAAGCGATTTATAGTATGGAAAGGACATTAATGGATAGACTTTACCTGATAAGCTGATATTTACTTTTTACGATTTATTCGAGAAAAATTAATGATTAATCTATTGGAAAATGCTGCCGCCAATTCAGGTGGGCGCGGATATTGACTTCGCAGTAACAAAAGTCACTGACGATATTAACTCATCAATGGCCAGAGCTTCTATACCACAGTGGTGTCCAGATTCTCCAAGTACGGAGTCTTAACTAATGAAATCAAAGACCAAATTAGAGTCAAAAATATACATATGAACCGGGCCTATCGCACTGGTGATCCACGCATAAAAGCTGAGGCAAACAGAGTCATGCAGCATGTTTGTGATTTACTGTAAAATCAAGAGTTCTTTCCATGGGAGAATAGAGTTGCTGGCCTCAGTATACTCGGTCAAACAGAACTGTATCTAGAAGGAAGGAATGTCGTTTTTTTGTGTATTAATTGCATAATTTATTATGAAAAAGAAAATAAAAAACGATGGTTAATTAACTAAATTTAAAAGTGGTTCGTCCCGGTAGTTCGTCTTTTTACAAATTTACATGTTATTTGTTTTTACTAATGAGTTTTTTACATTGTGCTGATGATGGCCCACTTATTTAATTGTGTCAATGAAGTTTCCTGTTTCCTGACAAAGAAGCACTGAAGATGGCCTAAGGCCGAAAGCGCTTTGCGAATTTAAATATTTTCAAGATTATACACTTAATACACAAAAAAACGACTTTCCTTCCTTCGTTTTTCAAAAAAGTGTACACAGCCCTACCTGATATATCGATCAGAACTGTATCTGTTTGCTGCCTATACCACGATTACCGCCACCGCCAAACAGTCAAGGTTGGTAGTCTCATCTCAAGGCTGCAACGTCACATAAAACTTATCGAGGCGTGGTTAAATAAATGGAAAATTCGCCTTAATGATGAAAAAACCCAAACTATCTACTGTTCAAGAGCCAGAAGCAAATTTCCACAAACCAGACTAAAAGTCAAAAACAGCAGTCTAAGCTAGGGTGAGAAAGATAAATATCTGGGTCTGAGCTTCGATAAGCGGCTGGCTTGGACCGACAACGCAGACCAACGCTTGAAAAGAGCAAATGGTAAACTCAGCGCCATCTACTCTCTCATCAACAGTAGAAGTAGACTATTCTTACGGACAAAGACATTACTTTACAGGACAATTATTCTGCCAGTTTTGCTTTATGGTGTCGCCTCCTGGTGCACCTTAAATAAGTCAGCTTACCGCAAATTTCAAACTTTTTAGAACAAAGTCCTTAGAATCAAGATCGTTGCTTCACGCTTTACGATGATGCATACTCTACACAATGACTTACAAATGCCGACAATCACTGAACACATAGACAAACTCATTATCGATAACTACAAAATTACAAACGTTTCTTTGAGCCCTCTCATTGCATGATCACACATCTACTCGTCGCCCTCTTCCATCTTTCACTACAATGAATAAATATAGCACCGGATTAAAAAATTATTTAAAAGTAACTACTTCCCTGCTGCTCACCCCCCTTTGAATTAACTGTGAAGCTATCTTCTGAAATCAACCCCCAAGTTATGTCCCGCTGAACAGCAACTTATGAAGAAATAGAAGTAATAGTCGCAGACTCACTTAAGAGACAATCATGATCCATATATTGGTTAATTATCATTGTTGTATCTTCATCATTATTAAAATATTTTTTATTAATATTGTTTTTAATATTTAGTAATTACAGAGAAAAATAATCAATAACAAAAAAATTGAATTTTTTGAAATTCTGGCGATAGATAACCCCTCAATGCGCCCATGGATACATACCATAGAATTTTTGACAGTTCTTTAAAAAGTTATGACAAATTATAGAAACGATCCGCTTCTGGTAAAAAGATAAGATAAAAAATGCTATTACATTAAAATAATTTATTACTTCGTCTCGATGTCACAGAAAAGACGCTTTGAATAAAGAACATCGCCTCATCAAAAGGCAAAGAAAATGTAATTTAAAAATTGTATGGCGACATGGTAAAAGAAATTTCAAATTATGCGGTGTAATTTATCACGCCCTACAAATTTGCTCTTTCAAAGCTATGAAATAAAAATATTTTTATTTTCGGATTTAAAAACGAAAACTTATTCACATTGTTTGATTGAGTGATAAATTTGAGAAAATTTAATTTCAAAATAAATATCTTGCTTTGGCTATAACAACATTTAGATGTATAAGGGCTAATTAAAAACTTTTACGGCAAATTAAACTTAGCAATTGCCCTGCAACTCAAAGAATGTCATAGAATCGTCACATTTTCCCATATGCCAAAATACAAATTTAGAACACAAATCTAAAACAAAATTAAATGCGTCAGATTCTTTAATTCTTTCGTTCGTTCATCATTAGGGTTTTCTCACGTATAGTTAATGAATAATTGATATGTGATGGGCTACATGCTTGGTGAAATGGATATTCCATAGTAGAGGAAATTAAAGTAGTACTTGTTATATTTCACAACCCTTGCGAGTCATTATCAAAGGCATTATGAGACAATAATAAATTCTACATGTCATTAAAATAAAAATTGACAGATGATAGGTTATTTTGGTTCTTAATTTACAGGTATTGACCAAAGGTACAACTAAATTGCAGGTGTGATTATAGAGGTACTTACATCTAAGTAATAAAATTAAGAAAATGATATTGTGTATTATAATTATGGGTTTTTCATTGGTAATTATTGACAGTGTTTATTGCATATTTATCTTAAGTTATTAGGCTATTAAGTGTCATACAAGCCAAAAAATCTCCAAAAAACTCAAAAACCATAAACTTATCCCCATACAAGTCAATAAAAATAACCTAGGTAAATACATAGCTAATTCAAAAATTGAAAATAGAGACAAACTAACACATAACGGGGTCTACCAAATACAATGTGATGACTGTGATGCAATTTATATAGGTTAAACAGGTAGAAACTTTAAAACTAGGCCTAAAGAACATAAAACATCCATTTAAAAAAACAAACAAAATAAGACAGGAATATCGGACCACTGTATAATAAATAACCGCTCAATATCCAACAAAATAAAACCGATATATATTCAACACAAGGGTAGAACACTCAACCTATTAGAAACATTAGCAATCAAAAAAGCCTTCAAGAATCAAGGTAATGTTGTTAACAATCAAATTGAAATACCTTCAGGTGCCAATCTAATACTTAATAGTCTAATAACTTAGGATAAATATACAATAAACACTGTCAATAATTACGAACGAAAAAACCCATATTTATTATACACAGTATAATTATCTTAATTTTATTACTTAGATGTAGATACCTCTATAATCACACCTGTAATTTAGTTGTAGCTTTGGCCAATACCTGTAAATTAAGGACCAAAATAACCTATCATCTGTCAAATTTTATTTTAATGACATGTAGAATTTATTTTTGTCTCATAATACCTTTGATAATGACCCGCAAGGGTTGAAACACGTGTCTAAGGAAACTGAAATAAATTGTGAAATATAACAAGTACTATAGTAAGTTATTGTTATTGAACATTTAGTTCTTATTGAGCTGTGCAGGTACAATGCAGTAGGGAAGTATCCACTTTCGAGTAATTCCATTCTACTTATTCGGAAGCAAATTAAGGTGCGGGCGGGGGGACGTGACGAGGAATGAGCCAGTCTCTCGGTAATCTGTATGGATTTAAAGAGTTTGAGTGTATATGTGAGTATGTTATTAAGGGGTTCAGGGAAATGTCAGTCCGATTGTAGTAGTCCACTATAATTTTGTCCATGTACTCAGTTATTCTCGGTATCTGTAAGTCATTATGTAAAGTATGAGTTATCGTATAAATTAGATATATCCAACAGACGATCTCGCTTCCGTCTATTAAAATCGATTGTCTATTATGTTTTTCCCACCTAAACCAAGTATTTCTACACATAAATGGCTAGTCCTGGTTTTCTGGGATTGAGGACAAAATTTTGTTCAGTGTGGGAATTTCTTTTTTTTAAAAGAACCTATGAACTTTTCGCCTTACTCTCTGCATTAAAACGTCATACAGTTCAAGTTTTGGTCGTCCTGGAGAAGTTTTTGGAGGTTTGACGCCAACACTTTTTTCTTCTATTAAAAGCCTATGTATTGTTGATTTCCCAACGTTAAGCATATCTGCTGTAAATTGCACTGCATTGTCAACACTCAATTCCGCATTCTTACTTTTAATAGAATTGTAACAGTTAAGATTTTTTTTATTTACTGTACATGGACCGACTTTAGGACGTTTAGGCAATTGTTGAAAATTCTCGATATTTAATTAAAAAAAGACTGATACACTTTGACTAGTTTCACGGGGAGACACACATTCAAGATAGGTATTGGGGCATGTAGCCCAGAGAATAGCTGTTTTAGCATAATTTGTTTAATCCTTATTGTATAAGGTATCAGCAAGTGGCTAGAAAACAAAGTTCTCACTTGTATACATATTTATATGTCATATTATGATTACCACTTGCCAAGTCGTATTCTCTTACTATTTATTGTATAATTTTTAATGCCAATCAACATTTTATTATTCCATTTTGCTCTAAAATTAAAATTAAGGGTACTTCTCGCGCAGGTCAATTTTAATTTTTTTACTTTTTGATCATCCTGTACCTACATACTATCTCAAGTTTGAATAGTCAAATATTATTTTTTCAGTAAGCAGAACTTTTTATAGAGTAATTTTTTTTCGTAAAATTAAAAAAGTTTCCTATATGAATGTACAGGGTTATCCAACCAAGACTAGACAAGGCGATTTTTTGACTTTTCCTGTACTTTTATTAAAAAACTGAAATAGCAATCTTAAGTCATTTTCTCCCGCGAATTCGAATATCTTCAGCAAAAAACAATTGAACATCAAACAAAAGTACTAGGGGTCACTTTGATATTTTTTTAAATGGGATGCCGTATTTTTAATAAACTTATCCGATTTCTCATATAAATTTTGATCTAAAATGTTGGATTTTTAATTCAAAAACGCCTTTTTTCTTCAGTTTTAAATTCGGAAAATGTTCGTCTACCGTAAAAATTAAAAAAAAAAAAAAATTAAAAATCCAACATTTTAGATCAAAATTTATATGAGAAATCGGATAAGCTCATTAAAAATACGGCATCCCATTTAAAAAAATATCAAAGTGACCCCTAGTACTTTTGTTTGATGTTCAATTGTTTTTTGCTGAAGATATTCGAATTCGCGGGAGAAAATGACTTAAGATGGCTATTTCAGTTTTTTTATAAAAGTACAGGAAAAGTCAAAAAATCGCCTTGTCTAGTCTTGGTTGGATAACCCTGTACAGAACTTAAGCGAACACACTATATATTTGAAGACAAAACTTGAATTTAATGTCGATAATTGTACTTATTCTGCCCAAATTTTAAAATTCGGGCCTAGGGTAAACCTGCCAGTTATTGGCCATGTGGGAGTTATTGGACACCTCTCCTTTATTTAATGAAAACAAGGAAACTTTATTTACTAGTTTGTTCAGTTTCTCATAGATGGCCATCTTATTCCAATTGCTGCTAAGTTCACATAAATCTCTATTTGTCAACTTATTTGTTTTGGCGCCAAACCATATTTTGTGTCAACGTGTTTCCGAAACGCAGTTTTCTTAGAAGGTTGATAACAAAGTGTTTGTGAAGTAAAGTGTGACCGGTGCTGGTCGTAAAATATTTAAGTAATCTGGGTATAATAAACAGCTACTCTTGCATTAAAGGTATGTATTTTTGAAGCTTTTCAAACAATAATTAATGTAGATTATGTTTTAGTGTGGTGTCCAATAACTAAAATAAATATTAGTGAATTTTTAGTTGTTGGACACGTGTCCAATAAGTGCAATTTGCAGGTATTTAATCATATAGCTATAGAAATGTAAAGTATTATTTTCTGTTTCGTTCCATATAATTTTTATTAATTTGTTTGCGACCTAACCAGTTATTAGACGCCTGTCCAATAACTAATTATCATATTGTCCAGTAACTACTACTCTTATATGTTTAGGTTATTTAGAGGATTTATAAGATGTCTAAAAAAAATAAGTATGATTTAGAGGCTATGGAATCTGCAATTAACGAAGTAAAGAACAATAAAATATCGTATAGGAACGCGGCATCAAAATACGGAGTACCAAAATCCACCCTGAGGTTTAAAATAAAACATCCCGTCATAAGGACACAACTTGTTCAAAAAAATAATGAAAGACAGGAAAAGTTCTACAATAGTAGCTGACGAAGAAAGCTCTAACATAATAGCTGAAAGGGAAAGTACTACAATAGTAGCTGACGGGGAAATGTCTACAATAGTAGCTGAAAGGGAAAGCTCTACAATAGTAGCTGACGGGGAAAGCTCTAACATAGTAGCGGAAAGGGAACGCTCTACAATAGTAGCTGACAGGGAAAGGTCTACAATAGTAGCTGATCAGCTGGATTTGGACATTCAATCACACCTGTCAGACAAAGAACATAGAATTCATATTATTCAGGACATCGTTTTAAAACAACCAGATACCACACATTTACTTCAAGATATAAGTTTGCCAAGTACAAGTGAAGGCAAGGCATAAGCTTATATCTAGAAGTACCTTATAAGCTAGCAAGAAAAAATAAGCGTGAGACAGAGCGCGTCTCGTTTGCTATTACTTCAAGACAGTATCAAGAGAGCTTTGAAAGGAAACGCGCTTTAAAATTAGAAGACGAAAATACAAAAAATGAAAGAAAACGAAAAAGAGAAGAGGATGCGGCAGTCAAAGCGGTAAAAAAGAATATTAAAGCTTCTGATAACAATTTGTGCATGGTTTGCAAAATTCGTGTATTAAAAAAAAATAAATTAACGTGTGACGTCTGCAAAAAAAAATTCACCAACGATGTATACCAAAAAGCCATAAAGAGCACGTTCCTAAAGAAGGTGACGATGATTTATTTATATGCCATATCTGCTGTAAAGAGGAAAGTGACGAAGAAACTGATGAAGGGTTAGAAGATGAAGAATATGAACTAATAGAGCAAACAAATGTTAGAAACAAACAGGCTAAACAAAGTAAAGAAAGAGACGAGAGTATACAGAAACAAGTAGAAGTAGAAAAATATGCCATAGATCTTGAAAAAAAAACCAAAGTCATTATGGCTCAAAGAAATAAAGAAACACAATTTCAGAAAAAAAGTGACGAAAATGTAGAAAAACAAGTAGAAATAGAAAATGTTGCCACACATGTTGAAGAAAAAAAGAAAGTCGTAGTGGTAAAAGTAAGCGATAAAGATGAAGAAATGGAAATAGATGAACTATTTAATATGTATAAGAGAGAACTTGTAAACTACTAGGCTCTACGTTACATAGAAATGAATACCTACTTAAATTATATTTAATGAGTTTTGATAGCATTTTTTAGTTTTGTTATTTGTTTAGAGTTGTCCAATAACTATTTTTTGTCCAATAAATATTTTTTTGTCCAATAACTAATTTTTTGGTAAATCAATTAGTTTTTAATTTTTTTTTTAAATGTCACAAGTTAAAACATAATTTAAACATTATTTTATGTAAATAGAAACAATAAACTTTTATTGGTACCAAGCACCTTTCTGCATGGTAAAAAATAACCCATTGACATTCATTTAAATCGGAAAAAAACCTTAACTGTCCAATAACTACTAGATTTACCCTATTTAAATCCATACATGCGGAAAAATCTTGCACGCTCATGGAGAAAACGGTTTTGATTGATTTGTTATTACGCATCATTTAAAGATAGACTACAGTAATTTTATTAGAGAATCTGATATTACGTCAAATTAACAGAATCCCGGAAAATTAAGTTACTTTTATTATATAAAGGTAACGATGGATTATTTAAGACTTTATGAAGAAAGTTTCCCAAATATAAAGTTCTACGGTTGTTCATGGATAACCAATCTAAGAATAGTAAAGTGTGTGACACATGCTCAACTTTCTCAGGCCAAAAATATAACGTGAACATGTGTTTTGAACCCTCTGTATCCTGTTTCTGCTTAAGGCATCCAAGCACGGGCCATTTATGAAATCGCAATTATTAAAACTAGAAAGAACCAATGACCCGCAGAGCATCTTACGCAATTTCTGACCAAGGATTTGACGATTATAATGCAATATTCTTAGAGTTAAATATGTATTTTGAATTAATTTAGTTACATCCTCTCGGAACCTCCAAGGTAAAGACCAAATTCTTGACTTAACAATAGGTAGCTGAGCCTGAAATCGATAGATATTTGACGTAAAAAATGCACATTATTTTTATTACCAAAAAGCATTAGAACTGACATTGTGGGATTTAACTTTAAATGTTATCCGATTAGAACTATTTCAGAGTACTTAGATCCTCATTAAGTACGTTAGATGCATTTGCATAGTCGTTATGAATAAAATGAAAATAACTCTGACTATCTTACATTACCGTCCTTTAAAGATTAAAGTATATCGGAGGTAGAGACAATAAAAAAGAGAGGCACAATGATAAAGGCTTGAGGTATGCCAGAGTGAATCTGGACTAGCAGTGAGAAATTATTATAAAAGGTTTTTTGGAATCAGTTCGAGAAATTAGATTTAATTAAACTCAAAAATGGACATAGAATCCCATAATATTTTATGAGGAGTGCCAAAAGCCTTTGAGAGGTCTAGGAAAACAAGATTAAAATTCAACTTCCTATCAATAGCACTTATTATGTCGTCATTAATTTCGACCAGTGCATCTGACGTACTAAAGTCTTTTTTAAAACCACACCGACTATCTGGAATAATACTATTAGTACCACAAAAGTAAAATAATTAACTATACAACACCTTCTCAAAATTTTAGAAGGTATTGGTAAAATACTTAAAATTCTAAATTATCCGGAAAATAATTTATTTTGATGAATGCAGAACCTTGGTCTGTACAGATGTATTTTATGAATTTCTGCAATTTTGACCTATCTGCAAAGAAAACTTAATTCATTATTAACACTATGATTGTTGTCATAATAAACCATAGTACTGCAATCTAAAACAGTCTGCAAGAATTCACCGAATAAAACACTTATTATGTCATTTGGATTAGCCAACTGCTCAGGAATGTTGCAATCCCTACTTGAATCTATAGTTGATGCAAAACAAATACCGATGCGCGTCATACCCTTCGACTGATGTCAGTTATCGACAGTATTGCCAGCTTGTAACCAAAATATCCGAGTGAAGGAATTACACAGTTCTTTTTTCATAGAATCAAGATAAATATACAAAAATTTCCAATAGTATATTATATCTGTTTACTGCATAATACCTTTTACCATCAACTTTAGTAGATCTAGCACTTCCTTTATTTTCATCTTGCCAAGATCGACCAATGGTACCATTCTAAAAAATCCAAGTTTTATCCAACAAAACGAATTGGTTCAAGAATGCTCCTTTTTCTTTCATATATTCTTTCTTGACTTACCAGTCATTTGAAAGCTACATGGGAAAGTTCCATAAGCCCTCGCCTTAGTTCATCTTTTTACCATCCAAAGCCTATTTTCTTGAAGAAGCTTCTTAAAGAGTTCAGACAATTATCAAACAGTTCTCTGTCTTTTAATTTCTGACTTAAAGTTGTTAAAGGTACATGATGTTCTAAAAGAAGTTACAGCTTATGAATAACCAATGTAAAATATTATAATTTTTAAATAATACAACTTACTTGTTTCGTACATTCCATAAATAGTGTCACGGATAGAACTTATATCCAGTCTTCAAACATTTACAACTCTCTTTGAACTAGAACGTTTGTTTCAAGGTGATTCTAATAATTTATTTCCCTTAGCTGTTATTAAAATATCGCTTACAATGGAGATATTTAAATTTAGGGCATCTGCTACACGCTAAACGTTAGTAAAGTAGAAATAAAATATCAAGACCTTAACACAATCTTTGAATTTACTTCTCTAACTGCTGTCAACGATAACAATGGGCCATTGTTGTTAAGTTCTTCCTGAAAATAGCTTATTAAAAAAGCTATTAGCTCCTTAAGCTGTCTATTTAAATGCTTCGGCATTTTTCACAAATAGTAAACAACGTAATAGACAGAGATATGTATGTGCACTTTTGTTTCTCTCAATTGAACAGTTTTTTAATGCTATTTATGAAAAGATCTAGAGTTTTTGTTAAAAAATAGACGCACAGCAACACGGAACCATGAACAATTAAGATTAGTTTTGCATGAAACGTCAAGCCAAGCCAACGAAAGAGCTGGCGCCACCGTACCTTTTACAGTTGTGTTGCCAAGCCTATCGGCCAATAAAATTCAAATTCTATTAATTTTACAAGCCTAAATATACAAAATATTTGCTATAAGTGGGTTCGTATCAAAGAAGAATACTTTAAGTTTGTAGTAAATTCAGTATCGCATAAAGTTTTAATACTTTTTGCCCTAATTTAATTTCCTTGTGTTTTCTTACGGATTTACAATTATTATCAGCTGATTGATGACGTGCATTGGTTCTTGTTTTGCATCAACCGTATATTGAACGATTTCAGGGTATTCCAAGGATGATTCTCTAAGTATATGGCATAAAGGTATTTTCGTTATTTTTTCTTCTCACTTCAGTGACAGTAAAGTGTCTTAAGCGTCTAAAATTTATTCAATCAGGTACACTCTAAAAATTAGGGGTAATTTTAATAGATATTTACAGGTAAAATAATGTAATATTTTTACATATATGCTGTAATTTTACATGCACTCTGTACATTATCTTTAAAAATACACGATAAAGTGTTTATAAAAAATTTTTACAGTAAGTAGTGTAATATCAGAAAAAAATACATATAAAATGTTAAAATCACATGAATATTACACGCCACTGTAAAAATTATGTGATTCTGATGTGAACTTACGATATCAGTCTGTGGGATTCCCCATCACTTTTCGGCACAACGAAAGAGACGCGTCCGTCGCGTCCATTGTTTGGCTTTCATTACATCTGCCGGCATCGGTTGTAAGTGTTTTATTTTGTGGTTAAAAAAGTACTTAACAAGTAAGTATTGTATAGTTTTACTATGTATAAATGCTCATTTTGTGGTTTTACTTTAATTAATAGTATTAATAAACTGTTTCCCAAATAAAAGTGTAATAGTTAAGCTTAACTAGTTATATTATAAAATAGGTCGTTTTTCAATGTTTTTGTGTATACTATTTATTTTAGCGTTCCAAAGATCTCCGTAGATACCTACTTATATACCAAAAAATAGGCATTTTTTAAAGTTTTTTTTCTTTACTAGCAAAAAGCTATTAAAAAACTTTAAAATCCTTGTTGGAGATTTTTTTTTTGGGTTTTATGTTACTATTTCTATTTAAAAAAAAATAACTTGACACATGTTAGATTTTTTATATTTGTTAGTTATAGTTTTTGTTATAGCCGGTTATAATGGACAAGCTGTTTATACGTTTAACATAAATATATCTACACTGTAAAAAAAGTCCCAGATCCCCCCATATTTCGAAAACCTGGCGTTTAATCAAAAAGTGTTTTATATAAAGTTTATAGATCTATTTCCAATGTATATTAACAAAAATTTCTCGAATATACAGGGTGCACCATAAGGATAGTAAAGACAAAAGTTAATTTTTTTTAGATAGGAGAATCTACTTCTTGATGTTTTCGAATTCTATACAAAATTATATATAGGTATGTAGGTACCTAAAGTATTACAAAACATTATTTTTTACCATTTACATTTTATATCATTTTATCACCTTGAAAAAAAGCACCAGCATTGTGGTGCTGCTATGTCTTTACATTTTTGATTTAACCTAGTAATATTAGAACTGACAATGTCAAAAAATATCAGCGCCATCGCCACAATACTGATGGTGTTTTATTTAAGATAATGTAAAGGTATAAAAAGTAAATGGTAAGAAATGTTTAACAAGTATATATTTTTAAATTGGTATATCTTTTAAAGTAGTGAATTTAGGTAAAGCACATGCTACATGAAGTTAGGCTACAATTTTGTGTAGGATTCGAAAATACATCAAAAAGTATAGTCTCCCATTTGAGACAATGTAACTTTTTTCTCTACCATCCTTATGTATATTTGAAAAACTTTTCCTAATGTGCACATGCATTGGAAAAAGATCTATGAACTTTATATGAAACACTTTTGATCAAACGTCACGTGTTTGAAATATTGATTGGGTTTGGGACTGTATACACACAATGTATAATAGGTATATATTTAAATGAAGTTTATTAGCACCTAAGTGTTGCAAATGTATTTATTATTTGTCAGGGAATAATACCAGAAATCTTTAATATTTTTTATTTACAGTAACCGTTTTCCACTTGTTTTTTAATTTGTTTCTAACGTGAAATGAAACGAGCTATATAAAAATGTTGTATTTTTATTTAATTCCTTCGACAAACAAATTACCAAAAATTAAAATACATAGATTATTATGTAGTATTACAAATTTATTACATTAATCATTGCTGTAAAATTTCAGTTTTAGAACAGATAATTTACTGTTATAGGAACTAAAAATACACATTATATTTTTTTTTAAATGTAATTAACGTGTAATTTCACCTAATGGTAGCTGTGATTTTACTAAAAAACTACCCAATTTCTAAAGGAATATTCCGTATTTATTGTGATTCCCTTGTAAATTCACATGAATATTAAGTATATTTAATGCAAAAATACATTAAAAAATGTGTTTCTTCAGTTATTTATTTACAAACAATTCACATGAATCATGTAACTCTACAGTGTCACTGGTATATTACATGCACTATTGCTGGCAACAAATAACCAACAATTATTGCTGTAATTTTACAAGATTTATTTTTAGAGTGTAGAGCTTGGTCTCATAAATACTTTTAAGTTAGGTGTAAATTAGGGTACTCTAAGTTTGGTGATTTTTGATTCCCTAAAATGAACATGATTATGAAAAAGTGAAAGAAGCAAATATTTGCATATATTAATTTTATTGTCACTGTTTTGCTCATAGAATATGCCATTCCACTGAAGTGAGTGAAGATCAGTAAAAAACAAGTTAATGCTGAAATTTTTAAAATTCCTAAACCTTACTATTTTTGGTTTCTTACGTTTTTTTTTCTATTTTTAAGGTACAGTAGACTAACCAAAAAGTTATCAGTAATAAATATCGGATCCAAAAGTGTATTGGAAGTTCTAGAAATTCTAGTTGAATGGTTTATTATTTGAACTAGGTTATAATTACCAAAGAGTAAAGTAAGAGGGTATCTGTTTTATACAGTTATAAAAACTGCATCTATATGGTAAGGTCCACCGGCCTGAAAGATGTCGAAACCAAGACGACTGGCTACTGTATGCCATTAATAAAGAACGAAAGATAAGGGGGCTTTTAAAGTCACAGCAGGTACGTGATCTAAACCCCAACATTATATTCGCCTTTTTTGAGATATAATAAATATGTTGATCGAACAGCATTTTGGCATCGAAAATAACACCACACTTCCAACCATTCGGTCAATAGCCCATACCATTATAACTTTATTAGATGGTAACAAAATATAAATGATGGAAATTTAAACATTAAATAAAGTTTAAGGTTACCACCCACCTCAGTAGTTCTTTAAGTAGGATCCTTGCCAGTAAAACTTTAATGTGTACGAGCGTGGCCCCCAAAGGATGTTCTTGTGCAAGCCTAAATATTTAGTTGAGTTTTGATCGCCACTCACATTTCTTTTAGTTCCAACTTTACACCAAAAAGACAAAAATAAATACTTACAAGTTACCTAATTAAGAAAAAATGAGAAAGAAAGGTGATTTTAAATTGGAAATAATAAACACTTAATTAAACAATGACATATAATAAATATGTGTCAGTTGATTTACCTAAACAGAAAAATAGTGGTAAAAGAATGAGTTTGCTAAATAAAACAATATTTATAACAGCGTAAAAGTTGCAACGTTTTTACAATTCGCTCTATAAGTATGTCTGAATATTGATTATTGGGGTAAATCACTTAAAATGTTGTATACCGGGTGTTTCTCAAAAGACGCTCACCCCTATAACTTTTTTGTATTTATAGATATTAAAATGAAATTTTGGAATTGTGCATTAGAGATGAGTCTGCATTTATTGGCAAAATTTTTGACTTGTTTGCACTTCCGGTTTAACCGGAAGTGACATTGACTTTAGTATTTTAATTGGGGCACCCTGTACATTTTTACTTATTTGCATTCAGCATGATATTTTGAGTAAATTGACATCCCACTTGTCATTTTTTGACGTGTTATAGCATTTTATTCTAATTTTTTGTATTGAATCTAGAGGGCCATGAATCAATTAAATAGGTTAATTTATAGTCAAGTGGTTTACGAAAAATAAAATTATGTCACATTAATTGACTTTCTAACATTTTTCCAAATGGAACGATAGTGGTTCACTAGGATATTTGAAACGAGCATTTTTTTTCCCAACAATTTGATACCATACACTCCTATGCTATTTTAAAATTAACACGAAAAAACTTGCCTTAAACCCCAATCACATATTTAAAAGCGTTATGTATTATTATTTCCGCCCTGCCCTTTTTAATAATTCAGTTTAACTATAACTTTTAAATACTACATCCCTGAGAAAGTTGAAAAACTTCTCATTACCCTATAATACAAGGATTTTTAAAATATGTGATATGATTTGAATTCGACTTGCACTGCAAGAAACAACGAGATTATGTTATTAAGTCCAAGATAAAATCATACGGCCAAGTTTTTTAATTATCCTTTGGGTCTTTAAAACTTAATAAAGAACGTTATTATTTTTCAAAGCGGAGAAAAAGTTGAAATCGTTTCCCTGTGAATACAAAAGCTTTCAAATAAGTGGCACTAAGCCTACATAACACCGAGACTTTATTAAATATTAAGATGTTTACCGAGGTTGGTGAATCGTAAAATTTTATAGAGATTTGTTTCCTCAGAAATTTCTGTTTTATATTAGCTTATTGAGAAAGTTGTGCCCATGCACTTTTCAGGAACTTTGGATTTGTTTTCTAAAAGGAAGGATCATAAAACCATGGACAAAGAATCCAAACAGTAAAAAATTGAGTATATCTTCTAAAAAAGACATTTTTTAATGTTTTTTTTTTTTACTTTTTGATGAGTGTTAATTCTTCTAATTTATGGATAGGTACATACCGGGTGTTGCATCTTCGAGCGGGACATAGGAAATCCCATGTAATTTTAAATGGGGTCAATTATTGGCTTCCCTAATTATTTTAGAGAAAAATTCTATTTAGGTTTATTAAAGAGCACTAAAACCCACATTCAAAAGAATAACTTTAGATATTTTTGATGAGCCCGTTTACGGGTTATCGCCGATTTCTTTTTAACTATTTCTCCTTTTTATGGCCCCGTATTAGCGGGCACCAGTCAAGGTAAAAGATTTGTTGTTGAAATGTGTGCTTTAGTGTTATAAAAACTCGTACATCGAAAATATTAAAGGTGTATTTATGAGTACAAATTAATCTGAATAAAACTAAAATAAAGTATCCAATTACAAGGTTAATTATGACATTTTACATGTTTCAATATTTTACTAATTAATAGGTACGTACTATTAAATTGTTAGAACTTTAGGATTTAAGAAGATGTTCAAATATTCCTCAAAATAACAACTTTATTTGACAGTCATCTTTTACCTTGACTGGTGCCCGCAAATACGGGGCCATAAAAAGGAGAAATAGTTAAAAAGAAATCGGCGATAACCCGTAAACGGGCTCATCAAAAATATCTGAAGTTATTCTTTTAAATGTTTTAGTGCTCTTTAATAAACCTAAATAGAATTTTTCTCTAAAATAATTAGGGAAGACAATAATTGACCCCATTTAAAATTACATGGGATTTCCTATGTCCCGCTCGACGATGCAACACCCGGTATACCCTATCGTGTGTAAATTAAACTCACAAATTGTAAACCTATCCTTCTAGGGATTAAAACAAATAATAAGAGGTGTAAGTAAACCATTTTTTAATGGTAATTTGTGATTAATTAGTGTAAATATCATATTATCGTAGTGTAAATTTTATTTTATTTGGGTGTGACTTTACTATAGTGAGTGTAATAAAATAATAAATACTTTCCACTTTATTTAAGTCATTTACTCCAGTATCAAACTAACCTAGCGTTTATAATTAAAATGTAAAAAACTATGCATTCAAGATGTTTTACATTATTAACCTCTGCTTAGTCCCCTAATATATATAAATCTTCAGATCGCTTGGAAAAGGTTTGTTAAATAAATGAAAATATTGAGAATTATTTATCGCTTATTTATGAACAAAATGATGGTTATAACATAATAAACATATGTATACTTAGAACACTAAACAACTAAATAAAAGTATGCTTTGGAATAATATAAAAGAATGAAAATGACGAGTATTATATTAATCGTATATTTAATTAGAGATTTATAAAGTAAAATATGTAGGTAGGTACAGGGTCTTCCAACGAGGACTGAACAGGGGCTCATTTTTGAGCTTCCTTGTATTTAAAGAAAAATCAAAAATAGCCAATCGATGTACTTTTTCCTGCAGAATTAAAAAATGAAACCAAAAATTTATTTGAACCAGAAACAAAAGAGTTACGCTATGAATAAGGTGTTTTTTAAATGGAACATAGCTTTTTTTATACGATTTTTGGAACGAGTGATTTTTTTTTGTCCGTTCTGATTAAAATATTTAATATTGTGTCAGCTATTTTTATTAAATTGTAATGTTTTATCCAGTATAATTTAACTTTAACCTGTTTATACACTAGGTAATAAAGGTATAATCACCATGAAGCCATATTATGTGAATTTAACGGTGAGATAGAGAAAATAGAGAAAAATAAACATAAGGGACGCATTTACAGTAAAAATAATTTTAAAAAACTTAATAATGCTATAAAAAATTATTCATGGGATAGTATTTTTCTTAATAAAGAGCCTTTAAGTAATTTTCATGCCACAATTTTAGACACATTTACTAAAGCTTTTCCAATTACAATTATTAAAAAAAATAATAGAAAATGTTGGATTTCAAAGGGTATAAAAATAAGTTCTAAGAATTTACGTTCACTTCATTATATTAAAAAATTTTTTCCATCAAACAATTCATTCATTTCATATTTTAATATATATAAAAACATTTATAGAAAACTAATTAAAAAAGCCAAGGAAAATTATTTTGAAAACCGTATTAGTAAATCATTAAATCCACGAAAAGAATGTTGGAAAATTATTAATGATTTCAGAGGGAAAAACAACATAATACCTATAAATACCTCATTATCTTCTGACGAGCTGAACGATTTTTACTGTTCGATTGCTTTAGATCTTTCTAAAAATATTGATCCATGCATTGATCCACTTTCGTACATGAAGAATTTTAAAATTAATGACACATTTTTCTTTAGTCCAACCGATGTTCAAGAAATAAAATTAATCATTTTGGAAATAAAAAATAAAAATTCTGCTGGAAGGGATAATTTATCAATAAAGATTTTTTCACAATTGTCTATTCCTGCTTTAGAAGCTTTAGCGAAAGCAATAAATGTTTCTTTTGATAATGGAATATTTCCACAATGCCTTAAATCAGCTATTGTTATTCCAATTCATAAAGGAGGTGATTGTGAATCTGCTTCTAATTTTCGACCAATTTCTTTACTTCCAACACTTTCTAAAATTATTGAAAAACTTGTTAAAAATAGAATGATTTCTTTTTTAAATAAAAACAATATTTTAAATACAAACCAATTTGCATTTCAAAAAAATAAAAATACTAGTGATGCTATTTTTTCATTTCTTGAACATCTTTATTTTAAATTAAATGAAGGAGATTTTGCTGCAGCAATATTTTGTGATATTTCTAAAGCTTTTGATTGTGGTAACCATAATATATTATTAAATAAGCTTGAGCTTTATGGCTTTAGAGGTATATCGTTTAAATGGTTTAAATCATATTTATCTGAAAGATCTCAAGTAGTATTGTTAAATGGTAAGAAATCAAAAAGTAATAAAATTGATTGTGGAGTACCTCAAGGTTCAGTTCTTGGTCCATTACTATTTTTAATATATATAAATGACCTTGCGTCAATTTTTATAAATGGTAAATTTACATTATTTGCTGATGATACAACAATACTTTGGCATAGTAAATATTCTAATGAATTAATTAAAATAATTAATGAAGATTTAATAAATGTTAAAAAGTGGTGTGACTCTAATTTACTCTCATTTAATATTACTAAAACAAATATATTAACTTTTAAGTGTACACTTAATAATATACTTTTTGACAATCTAATAATTAATAACCCCAAATTTATAAAGTTTTTAGGAATCTATATTACTCAAAATCTTTCTTTTAATGAACATATCAAAAAGTTATGTAGAAAATTAGCTTCAGGATGTTATGCCCTGAGAGTACTTTCTCATGAAATGAATATGGCGGTTCTTCGAAATGTTTATTTTGCTTTAATAGAATCTCTTTTGAGATATGGAATTTGTTTCTGGGGAAATTCAAGCCAGTATCTTCTAAATTCAATTTTTATTTTACAAAAAAGAGCTATCAGATATTTGTGCAAAGCTAGATCTAGGGATTCTTGTAAAACTCTATTTATCTCACAAAAAATTTTAACACTAACTTCAATTTTTATATTGGAAACGGATTGTTTAATTCATAAAAAGCATAGAAATAGTATTAATTTACATACTTATAATACAAGAGAAACCTTTAATAAATGTTTACCTATTCCTTCTTTAAGTCTTGTAAAAACATCCATAATTTATGATTCTAAAAAAATTTTTAATTTTCTTCCAGTTTTTATTAAGAAAATGTCAAATTTTAAAATGTTTAAAAAAAATGTTAAAAATATATTATTGGAAAAAGCTTATTATACTCTAGATGAATATTTTGGTGATACTCTGTCATAATTATTTGCATTTTTTTTGTTTATTCCGATATTTTAAGTTTTATTATATTATTATATTTTATTGTTAATTTAATTTAAAAAAAAGGCTTTGTCGATAAAAATAATTTTTTATGACAATAAAGCATATTTTGATTTGATTTGATTTGAATCCTTCAAAGTCAAAAAATTTGACAAATTTACTATAATATTGCCGAAATGAAATATTCATTAGATGAGAGATTGCATTTGTAGAACAAGATAACAATCTGCAATCTCTCATCTAATAAATATTTCATTTCGGCAATATTATAGTAAATTTGTCAAATTTTTTGACTTTGAAGGATTCAAAGGTGATTATACCTTTATTACCTAGTGTATGTTTCAAACAGGTTAAAGTTAAATTATACTGGATAAACATTAAAATTTAATAAAAATAGCTGCCACAATATTAAATATTTTAATCAGAACGGACAAAAAAAAAATCACTCGTTCCAAAAATCGTATAAAAAAAGCTATGTTCCATTTAAAAAACACCTTATCCATAGCGTAACTCTTTTGTTTCTGGTTCAAATAAATTTTTGGTTTCATTTTTGAATTCTGCAGGAAAAAGTACATCGATTGGCTATTTTGGATTTTTCTTTAAATACAAGGAAGCTCAAAAATGAGCCCCTGTTCAGTCCTCGTTGGAAGACCCTGTACCTAAGTATTTATATATAAAAGTAATACATTTATATTATAAGCTTATATCAGAATAATTTAAAAGCTAAAGATAAAACTGTAACAATGTAAATACCTACTTAGTTTCTTAAAAATGACGGACTTATTAGTAAGTTTTCTTTTAAATTTCGTTAATATACTTCAATTTAACAATATCCTCATAAGAGGCACTCTCATTTGGCACTTTCCAGAACTTTGCTTTGTTTTTATATTTTAATTTAAATATAACAATATTCTATGTTACGTTCAAAGAGCACAATCAGACTGACTTGAAAGTTAAATTTGCATGTATCTTCGGCGTCATGTGTCAATTCCTAAAATTTCACACCACTTGTGGTCGCCTGTTTTTTCGGTAACACGGGTTTAGGTATTTTTACCCGGAACCGTGTAAAAAAAACGATTAAAGAATAAGTTTTACACTCAATGTGTTAATATAACCTTCTAGCGGGGTCTATTTACACGCTAATAGGGTGTTATTAATTGTCATTGTATTTAATTTTCCTGATAGAGTATAAAATTTAATAAATAACACCCATTCAACAAAATTAACTTTTAAGAGAGCTAAATTAATAGGCAAATTAAATACAACAACTGTGGTCCCATATGAGTGTAAAAATGTAGTAAATTATGTTGATCCGGGTGTTAACATTAACACTACTTTTTTTTACCACTCCTGAAATAATTTTTACCAGGTGGATATTTTTTACTGTGCATTTGGAAATATTTAAGAGGGCTCTTATAGCAAGGGATATTGCTTGCTGAGTATGAATAATCTGAATCAACTAAGAGAGCAACAATAGTTATTTGTGTGTTAAAAGCGGAAAGTGATAGTTTGCCACCTGATATAAAAAGTTGACGCGCGACGCATCAGCGTAGCGTGGCAATCTCTCGAAAGCGACAAACAACTTCCCGCTCAAATTGCACACTAGATTTTTTCTACGATCACATTTTATGAAAAATATAGAGGGTAAATTTCTTTTAAACCAGACACTAGCCAACTATTTTATTGACTGCTTTGTTTGACACTGCTGTAGTGTATGTTGCGTTGCCTACTAATGATCACACTAGTCAACAAATACAAAAAAAAATTGCGACTGATGTTTTTACGGGGGAGTTTAAAGCATCCTGATGGCGAATTCAACCTCCCAAATTTTCCACCACGTATGAATTTTGCTTTTTAGAATGTATCAGATATTTTTATTTTATATTAACATTTGTATACAGAGTTCACCATTTAAAACGAAACAGGCTAAATATCTGAGTCCACGTTAATTTTTAAAAAAATCGCTAGTACACGTAATTAGATTTGTCAAGGGGAAAGTTTTTTTTTACCATTTCTAACACTGCAACTTGAACCCTCAATGGGAGCCCATTGAGTGGCCAGCTAGGTCTCCAGATCTGACGCCACTCGACTTTTTCTTATGAGGACAGTAAATCATCCTCTTTATGGAGCTATTACTCAATGCTCAGATCTACTATAAGTATCAAAAATAATGTCAACATAAGCAGGTATTTAAAACTGATGGCATATTTAAAAAGGAAGCCTGTGAGATACAAAGCTAAAAAATCAAAGGCATTCTCGAAGAATGAGGTTGTAAAATTCCTTGTTACGGCACCAGATGAGGAGTTTTTATTAATGAAGGTACTTAATTGCGATTATTTTTAAAATCTACTTTTAAATAACAACTTATTTGCTTGTTTCAGGTGGTACTCATTGTGGGCATCGCTGGGGCATGTCGCTGAGTGGAGTTATGTAAAATGAAAATTGAAGATATTAAGGAATTTGAAACCCACCTTGTTGTAACTGTCTCGGATACAAAGACACATGTAGATCGACAGTTCGTGGTTTACGTGGAAGGATTTTCATCAGAAATTAATAATATCTCAATTTTAAAGAAGTATAGAGCCCTTAGACCCGATCATACTGCCCATACACGGTTATTTATTGCATGTAAAAAAGGAAGATGCACTATCCAACCACTGGGTATAAATACTTTTGGAAAAATACCTTCTCAAATTGCATCATATTTAAAGTTGTCCAGTCCCTAAGAATATACGGGACATTGTTATCGAAGGACGTCAGCTAAATTATTAGTAGATGCTGGCGGGGATATCATGTGTTTAAAAAGACATGGTGGATGGAAGTCCTCCAGTGTTGCGGAGGGCTATGTTGAAAATTCGGTGCAAAATAAAATAGGAATTGCAAAGCAAATAAATGGTGTAGAAGAATATGCAGAGAGAACCTCATGTTTTAGTAAATCTGTAAATTTCAATTCTTGTGTCTCATCGGATAGTAAAACACTTCCTTCATCGATATCGTTAGGAAATGTTACAAATTCTACAATTAATATTAATATTTCTTAATTTATAAGTTTGGATTAGTTTAGAAATTTAAATATGTAAGTATTTGTTATACACATAATGTTAAATAGAGTTTCTTTTAAAAATAAAAAATACACATGAATAATATAAAAACTTGTTTTTATAGTATGTAATTACTTACAGCACTAGTGCGGTAAAGTGATACTTACCGCGCTTAAATCAGGGCGGTAAGTAGTTACTTACCGCACGCTTGTAGATAAAGAAATTTAAACGCATCTCCTTCTTTATCTAATGCTTTAACGATATTTTTCATCAGTCCCAGTTTAATTTGTAAAGGAGGTAACAGAACTTTGTTTGGGTCAATAAGAGGTATATTCTTTATGTTAGCTTGCCCTGGAAAATATTGATCTTTTGGAAGCCATTCTTTTACTGGGTAATGGCTCTATGTTGCTCCACTCTCCCAAAGACAAAGAAAACAGCAATACTCCGTAAAGCCACCCTGAAGCCATAGTAATATTCCTATGACTTTTAGGTCACCACATATTTGCCACTTATACGTATCATAGCTTATTGCATTTAAAATAAGTGACATACTTTCCTATGTTTCCTTTAAATCAACTGCATGTGCAAGAGGAGTAGAGGGTCTCTTGTTGCCATGGAGCATTGCTTTTAAACTTATTCTAGAAGAATCTATAAACAAGCGCCATTCATCCGGGTTATGTGCAAATTATAAGTTTTTGATAACACTATTTGGATTAACACAAACACACATTTTATCATGCATAGTAAGAAATGGGGGGAGCTCCTGGTTACGGTTTTGGACGCAATGTATGTAAATAGGCACTGTGTGAAATAAACAAAGGAGTCTTATTTCACCTTTTCAATGTAATTTTATTTTTCTTTGCTGAAATTGAAAATAAAATATTATTAACGTCATCAGAAAAGGAGAAACGTTACGAAAATTTTTTTATTCGAATGCCTATTTATAAAGAATGTTTACGAAAAATACAGCTCGGGAAATAATAATATTGGAATAATTTTATTTTAAAGCATCATGAATTTATATTATAATTTGTAAAACGACTGATGTTTATTAAAAGAAAATATTCATTTTTAAAACGTTTTCTAAGCAATTTACTTCTTTTATTAAACTTATCAAATTTAGCACCTGACTTACTTTCTTATAAAAATTACAAAAAACTTTTTCTTATTTTTTTTTTCAAAGCGTGGGAAATAATTTTCAACCATAACATTTCACTGAATCGTCAGTAGTAGTAATAGGGCCGTTCACCGTCCGATATAAAAGGACGCCAGCACTGCCTTGCCGCCAAAAATATTATTCCGCACTTAAAATTCCGGTACCTTGGGGGACAGTATCCAAAAAATAACCTGCAGATTACCAACAACGCCTACAATATAAGGGCAAAGTGTTCAAGAGAAATTTGTTAGGGCGTAACACTACTGTGGTCAATATGTGTTTTGGGTTGGCCAGCTTCGGGCCTCATCGTTTTAGCTACATTGTCAGAATATCCACAATTCCTAGTTAAGAAGGATAGTGTGCTTTGAAAAAGATTTTTTCTAAGTAACGTGTTGTGCTCATAACTTCGTTAACTGAGTTATTAAATGAATAAGAGAAGCTTCGTATCGTGACCGCGTCGCGAATATTTTACTGGCGGGGCGAACTTCGAGAAGTCAGTATCCTAGTCGCGTGTCATCGTTGCGTATCTTTGTCGCTAATTTATTTGCGTTCCGTAAATTCTAATAAAAATACTCAACATACGCATCAACAAGATGCCCCGACAATACACGCTGCCGCCCATACTTGGCGAACCACGTCGTGTGGTATCCGTTTGATGCGACGCCAAAAAAACGACAAGAACTGCGAACTTATGACACGCGGTAAACGCGGCGATGTCACGCGTTTTACGGAGGGCCATCTAGCCTACACGCGATGAGGTTCGCGATGGTGTCACGACACGGGGTTTTATATAATGCCACAACAGTATATTATTGTCATTATTTTGGAGTTAAATGAAAAATGTCGACAGATTTGGCTGTCTTTTAGTAAAAAAGTATAGTTCAATGTAGGTTTAAATAGTATAATAAGTAATTTTTAAAATGTTGTATAGATCTCGTGTACTCCGTTGTAAAGGCAATTGCCTGAATAACAATTTTACCCTTTCCCCAGAGAGAGAAGTAGCAGAGTATTTGAGGCTCATTTAGCAGAAAAGGATTTTATATTGCAAAACTTCCGAACGGGACACGAAAACTAGTGAGATCGTTTCTGTTAAACTAAATAGATTATAAAAATACATTCTACCTACTAAATTTCCCAATTATCCAAAATACTAAACAAGGACTTTAACGCATCAAAAAGGCAGAGAATAAAAAGTTAAAGAAGTAGACGAAATACAATTTCAAAAAGATATTGAGGAAAGCAAGCTTGAAATTTTAACACGTGCAGAATTCAAAAACTATAAAACTTTAGAAGGATTTAATAATGATCAATTGAAAATGTTTACCATTGATTACGTGGGTTCTGAGGATACATACGCAAAATCCAAGGCATGTTTTTTAGGATTTTATTTATTAAAGTCAGTTTGATGACATAAAAAGGTTTCGTCCGGGCTTCAAAGGGACCAGCATCATAATCGGGGCTGTCAAATCTTTTTTTTTTAACTCTTTAAATTTTTACTATTAAAAGTGTTCTTTTATATCAGTATTTAATTGATAGTAATGCTCTTTGAAAGCTAGTTTGCAAATGTACTTTTCAACCAAGAAATTTTCAATGTCAAGGAGAGAAGGAACAAGCCATTCATGAATATTATAATAATTTTTTAGAACGTCAGAAATATTATTTGCACAAAATAATTTAAATCAAACTAAGAAGGAACTTCACTGTTGTTAAACAAAAAAAAATAAAAAATTAACAAACGCTTATGTTCCTCCTACACTTACGAAAACTTTGTAGAACTGGCAACACCCTAGCGATAGACCGTCGAGGCCCGCTGGCAAATTAAAGTGCGAACTATTTTTTTCGAGTGAAAAAATTAATAGAGCTGCATATTAATAAAAATGTATACGCTGTAGACAAGAACAGCAAGTAATTAAAGGTTCTGCCAATTAAATGATCCCTTATTAGCTTTAAAATCAGTTGACGTTTGAGGTATGCGATATTGGGAAAAGGATAGTGGCGTGACTGGTTGAAACGATTTACTGAAATTTACATATTTCATTTTCTTCTATAACTGTGTGGTTTTAGACAAGTAAGTTTTAACTTGGCACCTATATTTAATTTTGTCGGTGTGGCTTTTTGGAGAGAATTTGAAACAGAAGGTCAAGGTAAATTATCACAGGAATATAATGAGTCGGTACCAGAGGTGGCAATCGAAAGCGAAATAAGTCCGGAAATAAAAAACAAGGATTTCCATGTTCAATGTCAACGCACTATTTTAAATATGAAGGCGTGTTTAAAAAAAAATTTGGGAATAACTGAAATAGCGCTTTGTATAGGAATATACTTGTAATGAGTTAACACAACTTGGGTTTTATAAGAATTTATAATGCAATTAATTTGGGGACTGTAACCGGTTATTCCATAAAGCTCAAACCAATAAATCAAAAATTCAAAACGGCGGACAATACTACAAGGAATTTTATTCTGCGAACTATTTACAACTTTTACGAGTTTAATATAGTGCCAACTTTAGAAGTGGTTCGTGATAAACTGCGAGGTTACCCCGATTATAAGTAACAATCTGTAGAAACATAAACATAATCTAATGGTTATAATTGAATCCCCCCGTATCATTGAACCACGACAGGACTCCTTGCGTAAAATAAAGGACTACCATATATGCGTTAAAGTTATAATTTATATAAAGGAAACTTGGTTTGATACTCATGATGTTGTTAAGTATGGTTGGGTAGACAGTACAAATAATTTTATTGTATTTTTGGTACAACGTGTTCGAGAGGAAAACGCGTTATCATGCCGGAAGTAAAGATGGCTTTGTACCTAATGTGTTGCTTTTGTCAACATAGACTATCACTCAATAATCAATATCCAACTTTAAGCGCAGTTGTTCTTGATAATATTCGGCAGGTAATAACGAAATGACTAGCGATGTTTGGAAAAATTGCGTAGCTCATGTTATAAGAACATATAATGGATATTCTGTTTCACTTCCTATAGCGCCAGTAGTAACCCAACCTGGAAACGATTCTACATCTGAAAGTTCTGACCATTCCAGTCATTGAATTGTTTATGAATTTTAAATCAATTTCTTTAACATGTATCTTAAAAACTTGTTATATTACAGAACATTTAATATGATTCTGCTGATGCGATCAATTTGTTGTTAAAATATATAAAATATAGTAAATTCTAACTACCAAGTGTATGTTCCAACTAACATAGTACCTGCCCCTATCTTTTCTTGGCTAGGAAAACTCATACCTCCTGGCGTTCCTGACTGGACAAAGACAATTTTTTTAAATTGTTTTCGGCAAAATGGGCATTTTTTTACCGAAATATAATTTTAAAAATATTAAATGCATGTGTTCTTTACAGGCCAAGTCACGGGTACAAACCTTTTATCGATATTAAATATATTTTTCAATTGTTTTTGGCAAAATTAACATTTTTCTTCACAGAAAGACTATTTTAAAAATATTCTCTGCAGGCGAAATCACAAGTACAAACCTTTTATCGATATAAACTATAATGAACCAGCTGTAATATATACTATTTAATCATATTTAAAATTTACAATAATCCGCACAATAATTATTCGGTAAAAGCGACGCCTATGGTCACACACACACATACAATGCTTTTTTATGTCATCAGATTAAGCTTGGAACAACTATACTAACTCACCCTAATATACTTATCTAGAAAAGAAACTTCGGTTACACCAAGTTGTTATTTTTAAAATCATTATCTACTTAGTTCTCCTTACTTAGGTTTGTAGTCTTATTAACGCCTTATTTACTTAAATACAAGTTTAGATACTTAAATAACAATAGTCAAAACTGCATTGGTTAATTAAGAAGTCATACAAAAGCTGAAATTCAGCAAAAAACATATTATTATTTATCACATTCGTTTATTCGTAGGACCACGGGAGATGACGTCTTAAATGAGCGCTCTGTCCTTGTACTGTAGGAGTTATTGATATTACTTAATCGTTACCAAAATGTCCTGATGAATTTGAGTTGACGTCATATTTTCTGTAAATAATCTCTCATTGTCAGCAGTGATAACTTTTTAAAAATTTGTATTATTTAAAAATACAGTTGGTAATGTGTGTTTCAAACATCCAACTAATGTTTGCCTTATTTTAAATTAGAAAGGCTATATCTAAATATAAGATATCTTGTCTGTTTAGAAATTTACAACAATAATCTAGTCAAAAATACAAATTTAACGTTTTTTGGTAAAATATACAAATATAAGCTGTAATAATGTAGCGAAATGCAAAAAGGTGTACTAATCTCGTCACAGAATCATAAAATTCCATTCGAATGAGTGGCATTGAGCTTGCAAAACATCTAAACTTTATTAAATATTTAGGGTTTCCTTGAGGTTGCCTGTCGTAAAATTTTATAGGAATTTGTTCCAAAGATTTTTGTTTTATGCCGATATATATTTGAAAAGGTACTTAGGGATTTTCTTGAGGCTTGTACCAAATACCTTATTTATGTTTTATTACAATGTATTATGGCATAACATAAAATAAATAAGGCAATATTTTTTTTTAAATATGTACAAGGTCTTCCAACGAGGACTGAACAGGGGCTCATTTTTGAGCTTCCTTGTATTTAAAGTAAAATCCAAAATAGCCAATCGATGTACTTTTTCCTGCAGAATTCAAAAATGAAACCAAAAATTTATTTGAACCAGAAACAAGAGAGTTACGCTATGGATAAGGTGTTTTTTAAATGGAACATAGCTTTTTTTATACGATTTTTGGAACGAGAGATTTTTTTTTGTCCGTTCTGATTAAAATATTTAATATTGTGACAGCTATTTTTATTAAATTTTAATGTTTTATCCAGTATAATTTAACTTTAACCTGTTTGAAACATACACTAGGTAATAAAGGTATAATCACCTTTGAATCCTTCAAAGTCAAAAAATTTGACAAATTTACTACAATATTGCCGAAATGGAATATTCATTAGATGAGAGATTGCAGATTATTATCTTGTTCTACAAATGCCAAGAAAATGCAAGAGAAGCAAGAAGAAGATTTATTGCAAATTTTCACAGAAATATATCCGTCAATACTATTCTAAGGATAAAGAACCTATTTGAGGAATATAAAACATTACATGACAGAAAAAGAAATCCAACTCTATACTAATTTAAAAAAAAAACATTAATAATTTAATTGTTCAATGTGACCTCCATTGTTCTTGAAACATGTGCGATAACCTCTTTGTAGCCTTTCCAAACTTGCTGTTATACTGTGATTTTCCTGGTTAAGGCGATTTATTTCATTCACAATTTTCTGCATGATCTCTTCAATATCGTTATTTCGCTGCTTGTATACCACGTTCTTTAAATGGCCTCAAAGAAATGTATCTAATATTGACAAATGGAACCTATGCTTGGCCATAGGTTCCATTTCTACCAATCCATTCTTCATGGCGTCCGTTTAAATATTGAGTAACCTCACGCACGGCATGCGGAGGGGCCCCATCATGTTGCCAATATAAATTTTGATATTCTTCCAATGGTAAATCTTCCAAAAAGTTCTCAATTTCGTTTTCTAAGAACTCGTAGTATCTCTGTCCATTTAAAGTCCCGTTAAAAAATATTGGTCCCAAAATTCTTTATGCCACACCAAACATGGATTGAAGTCCTTCCTTGAAATTTAATTGTCTGAAATTTTCTTGGATTTTCAACGACCCAGTGATGATTATTATGTCTATCGAAAACCCCCGATGTTGTGAATGTGGCTTCGTCAGTCCATAAGATATTTCTGAATAAATTTGGGTCTTCGTTTTCTTTCCGAATCACAATTTGGGAAACAAATCGGAAGCGAAGTTCTTTTTGTGCCCGTGTTAGATGTTGAAGTGGAAGGATATGATAAGACTTAAATTTATGATTTCTTAAAGTCGTGTGAACAGTTCATTGGGTAACTCTTCTGCGTCTTACACCGCCGCCGTATTGAACGTCCCGAACTGCGTCCGAAATTGATTTGGTTGGATTCAGTCGAAAATAATTCACAATGGCACGGTCTCGATTTCTATTCCTTTCTGGATTTCTTTTTCTGTCATGTAATGTTTTATTTTCCTCAAATAGGTTCTTTATCCTTAGAATAGTATTGACGGATATATTTCTGTGAAAATTTGCAATAAATCTTCTCCTTGCTTCTCTTGCATTTTCTTGGCATTTGTAGAACAAGATAACAATCTGCAATCTCCCATCTAATGAATATTTCATTTCGGCAATATTAAGTAAATTTGTCAAATTTTTTGACTTTGAAGGATTCAAAGGTGATTATACCTCTATTACCTAGTGTATGTTTCAAACAGGTTAAAGTTAAATTATACTGGATAAAACATTAAAATTTTTTAAAAATAGCTGTCACAATAATAAATATTTTAATCAGAACGGACAAAAAAAAATCACTCGTTCCAAAAATCGTATAAAAAAAGCTATGTTCCATTTAAAAAACACCTTATCCATAGCGTAACTCTTTTGTTTCTGGTTCAAATAAATTTTTGGTTTCATTTTTGAATACTGCAGGAAAAAGTACATCGATTGGCTATTTTGGATTTTTCTTTAAATACAACGAAGCTCAAAAATGAGCATCTGTTCAGTCCTCGTTGGAAGACCCTGTACCATTAAATGATTTAGTATTTTCGTTAGTAACGGGATTTAAAAGAAAGGAAAATTGGCACAAAAAATATGGAATTTTTTAATACGTAATATTATGCGTATACCATGAGATCTTCTGGTCTGAAGAAATGTTAACTTTTATATTTAATGTCGAAGAAATGGTCTATGCTTTCAGTCGAGTAGTGTAAATGAAAGAATGAAATCTTCTTAGTCAGTTTAATAATTGTAAAAACAAATATACAGAGTGTTTCCTAACAACGGTACGAAACTTCAGAGGGTGATACGTAAGCTCGTTTAAAAAAAAAAGTTCCAATGAACATATGTCCGGAGTTGCTTCGTTTCTGAGATACAGGGCGTTGAAGTTTTTTTGACATACCAATGACAGCTGGGTCCGCTTTTCGAATATTTTTTTAAATGGAAAGGGGGTTCCAATGACACCTCATTTTGAAGGTCTTTTAATGCTTAAAACATTCTCCAATTAAAAAAACATTGGTTCAGTATTAAATTAATTTATTAATTATAAAGTATTTCAAATAAAAGATAAAAGCACACAACTACAAAACAGTCCTGACAAATAAATATTCTATTGGTAAATTCCTCTCGGACATTGTGAAGCACCTGTGGCGTTATTCTTGAACAAACATCTGTAATTCGTTGCCTAAGTTCATCTAATGAGCCTGGAGCCGTTTTATAAAACTCAGTTTTAACGTATTCCCAAAGAAAAAAATCTAGAGGCGTTAGGTCTGGCGATCTAGCTGGCAATTCTGTCGGACCTCGACGACCAATCCACCTATTTTCATAAGATTCGTCCAGGTCCAATGATTGTATTGAAAGCAAGGTAAATGCTATGCGGGGATACAATTTTAAAATTATTTTAAGTAGCCTAGGTACTTACCTGAAGAACTGGGTCGGTGGCTTGCAAAGCAACACCATTCACTAGTTTTTCATCACAAACTTACACTAAAAGGTACTGCACTATAATCTACATAAACCTAAACTATTTATAAAATTCTAATCTAGTAACTAGTTTTTAACGAAAGTTTCACAAAGTACAGTAAATAACTAAAAATCACTCAAATAACAAGACAAGAAATCTCACAATAAACACGCCAAATACTGTGTAAATCAAGAATAAAGTGACAACCGGCTCTGGACAATATAAACGTTAACTATCAAGATATCGTAGAAATCCGACGTACTGCGCATGAGCTAAAGTTCCGAATAATCACGCATGCCGGGGACATTTTTAAATCGGTCGACAATTAGCTTTGTTTTTCTACTGGTGGAAGTTGAGTGATCGAAACTGGAATTCGCTCCTCAGCGCGATCGTGCGTCGTCTATCAGCGCTTTTAAAGCACTGACACACTTTTAGCTCAGTGAGCATCCTTTCAAATTTTCTTTTTCGTTAATCGAACGCATGTGAATTTCTAACTTTGGTTTCAATTGCTAATTATCTTATATTTAATCTTGTTCGGTTATGTTTTATCTCTACAACGCTATAGGTTAGTTGAGGTTAGTTCATGTGAGGATTCTGTACAGGGTGTTAGTGAATAAGTGCGACAAACATCAGGGGGTGATTCTACATGAAAAAACAATGATAGTTTACTATATAACTTTTGTCCGCAAATGCTTTGATTTCCGAGATACAGGGTGTTAAAGTTTTTATTACAAATTGACGATTAATTTATTGCTCTAAAACCCATCGAGATATGCAAATGAAATTTGGTAGGTTTTAAGAGGTAGTTATTGCGCATTTTCTGACATGCAATTAAGAATTTTATGTTTATCATTGGCGCGCATAATGGTAATAATCTCAATTTTTTTAAAGAAAAAAATGATACGCCACTGAGATATATTAAACTAAAAACAATTTTTGAATTTCTCATTCAATTTGTGACAAAAAATCTCTCCTGCCTTTTTTTCGTATTGGGGGCCGTTTTTATGCAAAAAAATAAAACATCTTAACGCATATTTTTCATTTCTTTAATACATCATCTAGTAGGCTACTGTCAACATTCTGTTAAATACGAATATTTCAACGAAATGTCAAACTATTAGAGTTTCTTCATTTTTAAGCTTCTAGTTTGGTATAGCATTAATGTTAATAAGTAATTAATTTTTCCTTTATCGAAAAGAATGGAAAGTTATACAAATGCGGAATTGTCAGACATGCATTTTGTCTATGGTCGAAGTAATGGAAATGGTCGACAAGCTCGACGATTGTATGCTGATTTGTATCCAGGACGTAGAGTACCCCATCACACAATATTTTCTCGTCTGCACCAACGTTTGCGCGAAAATGGTACATTTAAGAAACAAACGGCTGACTGCGGACGCCCTCGAGAAGTACGAACTGTGCAACTAGAGGAAGCAGTTCTCGAGTTAATTGCGGAGTCACCTGAAACAAGCACTCGAAAAATTGCCAACATATTGAATGTAAGCAACTTCACTGTATTTAAAATTCATAAAGAACAGCAATTGTATCCGTTTCACATTCAACGTGTGCAAGCTCTACTACCTAGAGACTTTTTTCCGCGCCTAGTTTTTTGCCATTGGATTCTTCATCAAATCGCTCAAATTCCTAATTTTTTAAATGGCGTTTTGTTTACTGACTAGGCTAATTTTGGACGACAGTGTATACGAAATTTCCATCACTTATGGGCTGAGGAAAATCCACATGGAATCTGTGAAGCTCATTTTCAGTATCAGTTTTCAGTAAATGTATGGCTTGGGGTAATTGATGATCATTTAGTCGGTCCATATTTTCTCCCACAACGACTAACAGGCGACTCTTACCTTAATTTCCTACAGGAAGAGCTACCTGCTCTTTTAGAAGAAATCCCTCTACAGCTGAGACAACACTTCTGGTTCATGCATGATGGCGCACCAGCTCATTTTAGCATTAATGTACGTAATCACTTAGATACAGTATATCCAAATCGTTGGATAGGGAAGGTACGGAAAATAGGCCTGCTCGATCGCCGGATTTAAATTCTCTAGATTTTTGCATTTGGGGTTTTCTTAAGTCGTTAGTATATTCCATTCCCGTCGAAAATGTTGAAAACCTGAGGAATCGAATTATAGCTGGCTGTGAGACAATAAGAAATACACCAGGAATATTTGCGCGAATACGAAAATCAATGAGGCGAAGAGTTGAATCTTGTATCACGTGTGAGGGAGGTCATTTTCAACATTTGTTGTAACCTTGCCCCTAATTATTTATTAGAGTTATTTTCTGTTATTGTTCTGGTTTAATGTTATTGTATTAGATAGTTTTTAATAATGTATTAAAGAAATGAAAAATACGCGTTAAGATGTTTTATTTTGTTGCATAAAAACGGCGCCCAATACGAAAAAAAGGCAAAACAGATTTTTTGTCACAAATTGAATGATAAATTCAAAAATTGTTTTTAGTTTGATATATCTCAGTAGCGTATAATTTTTTTATTTAAAAAAATTAAGATTATTACCCTCATGCGCGCCAATGATAAACATAAAATTCTTAATTGCATGTCAGAAAATGCGCAATAACTACCTCTTAAAACCTACCAAATTTCATTTGCATATCTCGATGGGTTTCAAAGCAATAAATAAATCGTCACTTTTTAATAAAAACTTTAACACCCTGTATCTCGGAAATCAAAGCATTTGCGGACAAAAGTTATATAGCAAACTATCATTATTTTTTCATGTAGAATCACCCCCTGAAGTTTGTCGCACTAATTCACTAACACTCTGTATAAACATACTAGCATAAACGGTTTTGCCACTAATGCTGGTATTATAATATTAATAATAATAATAATAATAATAGTATAATTCTTGCAGAAGGGAATGTTTAATATATTGGATTAGTAAAGGAATATGTGCTCAGATTTTGTACAGAACTTTTAGAGATACCCTGTATAAACCAAAGTTACAATAACAACCCATTTGTTTTTGATGAATAAAAATGAAAGAAATTTACACGCAAAGCAATAACAGACCGTCTGTTACTCCATTGCTATACGTGACGTAGCAATAACATTTTTTTATTTAGCTGCAAGAAATTAAATTTCTTTTAAACACATTTTTAAATCTAAATGAAACTTTTTAAAGCAGAGAAAAACAAAGGGAAGTCGTAATTGCTTTCCTGTGAATATAAAAGTGTTAGAATTAATGGCGTTTCAGCATGAAAAATATCGTAACTTTATTAAATATTAAGGAGTTACATTCAGCGTTCTTTCCAATAAAGATTTAATAGTTATTTTTGTGTCGAGTGTGCGAAATATTACTTTACTGGTCAAGAATGTAACCATCATAGAAATTTCGCCCAAGAGAAGTAAAAAAAATCATTTACAATGTAATTTACGCCGGCTATGTTAGCAGTGATGCCAGCATAGGTTCCATGACAGCAATGGTTTCAAAAATAATTGCTTAGAAAATGTAAATATTTAAATAATAATTCGTTGGCTAGTATGTGAATAAGTTCCCCAGTAAGAGTATGACTGTGGCAACCTTTTGTAATGGACAACAGGTTGTCACTCTCTGCTGACAGTAGCTCTTGATGTGGAGGCACTAGGTCGTGGTTCGTGACACTTACACCTTCCCTTGTAGTTGGCTTACCTTGGGCGCCACCTGGTTCGACAGAAGTCCAAACCAGGAAAAATATACCGAATGTCAGTACTTATTGGAAAGCTACACAATAAATAGAACTAAAGTTTTCCCACACAGCAATAAAGTTTTTAAAATTGAAAAAGTAGTCCATACTTACAGTGGAGTTGATATGATAGGAAATAAAAAAGTCTTCCTCTACAAAATAGATTTAATGTTTTAACATGTAGGGATAAACCTTTAAAACATTAAATCTATTTTGTGGAGGAAGACTTCAAGTTTTTTATTTCCTACAATAAAGTTTTTATTACAAAGAAAGAGAATGCTTGTTAACAAAAGGGTTAATTTTAGTTTTATATCATTTGTAAAATATTTTAATTCAAAATTGACCTCTATTACTTAAATTATGTAAGTATGATAAAAAAAAGAAAAACAGCCTTTCCGGGCGCAAGGATTTAAATTTAAAATTGGGTATAACCTCAGGGAAGATTCTAGAATCTTGTAAATCTTTTCATAGTGTATGGTTAAATAAGTGTTACCCCTTGCCAAGATAGCCTTATATTAAAAAGTTATATGTTAAAGAAAAAGGTAGTAAAATTGAGATGGCTAAATGTTAAAACTATGATGAATGACATAAGTTAAACAAATAATAAAAAATTACACCCAGACACCTTTATACCACTAGTCTGCAGCTACATCAATTCATCAGGATGGCCCAGAATTCATATGGTAATTAAAAATGTCCTATCAGCGAGGGTCAACCTTCCTCTCTGAAGGTATTTTAGAAGCGAGCTCAAAGGAGACGAGAACTCCGAAGAAACCCCCTTCTCCTCCAACAACCAGCTAACTGAAGTGTTGCAAAGCCAACCTAATCCAAAAATAAAAGAAAGAGAACAGAGACACACTACAAAGTATCAAAACGATACGAGGGTCTGGGCTTTTACCAGAACATAAATTAAATAATGGAATAAAGAAAATAATTCCAAACAACTTTGTTTATACATAAAATTGCCAAGAGCGAAAAATGGGCGTTCTGCGACTTGACGGAGACCGAGACGGAAATGCATGGTCAGCCTACTTGCAGCGCCTTGTACCGGGTGATTCATTAAGGGTGACGAGGTACCGTATCTCAGGAACTAATAGTCGTACGAGTTTAAAAAAAAATCCCTTAAATGAAATCGGCCAAGAGAAATTGCTGGAAATATTTTTTAAATTCATATATCCACCGCTAGGGGGCGTAATTGCTTCGATCGTATAAAAAATGCAGTACGGATGTAATTTATGTTCTTTTAATATACGTTGAATTAAGGAATATGTCAATCTTAGATCTCTTACCAAATCTCGAATGCCTAAATGAGGGTCGGCAGTAATATAAGCTAATACATTTATTATATTAATTTCGTTTCTTGCTCTCCGTGCTCTATTCGGACCTGAAACTGGCTGGACATGTCCGGTCTCCTTCAATCGTTTCGATAATCTTTTGAAATCATTTCTTGAATGATGACGTCGTACAGGATATCTAAATGCGTATTCGTTCTCGGCAATAACGTCATGTTGCAAACATTTAAAATAAACTGCTAACATATCAACAGCCTCCTCGTTTGTATACGGCATATTTTAAAAATTTAATTGGGCTCTTTACAAATTTAAATAATAATATCAAAAAATAAACTATCCATTTGTTAAAAATCGCCGTTTCCATGGAAACTGTCTTCCAAGTCTTTTTACGGCCTTCTAAGATGAGCATTTAATTTTCGGCTAAATTGTTTTTTATTTGTCCATGGCATGCTCGATTATGAGTTATCTATTTTGTTTCTTTAATAAATTTGTCAATGCAATATTCTTTAAGCGATAACGTTTAAACGAATGAAGATATCGACATGCGGCTTAAACATATTTTGTTGCAAATTTAATCTACTTTTCGAATCTAATAAAATAATAATAAATATTATTAAATAAAAATTTATAAAACGGTTAACCTTGTAAAACACACCCCCTAGCGAGGGCGGCAAGAACCAGAATGACGTAGTTGTCTTTTATTTTATTCATTATACCCTTCTTTCTTAAACGAGACCTACTTTGCAAAATTCCGTTGAGTTTAACCAAATCTATAGGCACTTTAGTCAGGAAAAGTTCACTATCCCCTCCCGCCCTTATTTTACGTTCCACAATAAAAAGTGTTAAACCAAAAAGATGGACAATTATAGAAGTATTACTGTGGTAGTATTTTTTTTCTGAACTTATTTGGAAAGTTTTCAAGAAAACTGCATTTTTTATACGATCGAAGCAATTACGCCCCCTAGCGGTGGATATATGAATTTAAAAAATATTTCCAGCAATTTCTCTTGGCCGATTTCATTTAAGGGATTTTTTTTTCAAACTCGTACGACTATTAGTTCCTGAGATCCGGTACCTCGTCACCCTTTATGAATCACCCGGTACAATTAACCAACAGAAAAGCGAGCGCACTACTTCTAACCCCACATATTTTGACCATTTGAACTAATTTTCTGTAAATAAAGATGACACAATTTAAAAAACAAATTTTGAACCAAATAACTATATAAGATGTACTTTGTGGAAGTATGACTATAAGAATCAAAGGTGAGTCTAGGATTTCCCACAAAGTCAATAGTGGCAATTTTAAAATTGCTACAAGAGCAGAATAGGGCTCTGATACTGATAGCAAATGTCCTGAGGATTACAAACAATTGTGTACAACACAATGTCTTACAGACTATAGGCGCACCGACGTACCGACCAACTTACTAATTACAGGGTCACATACGAGAGCTAGACCAGACTCAACATGTAAATTACCGAAAAACTGGCTCTCTGTAGGTCTCAATTAACAGTAAAGACACCACGAAAAGATTGAAGGCCACCATCATAGCCGTTGAGAATAGATAGAAAGAGGCGCCATACTATGTATTGTCCATTTCTAAAACAAGCACGAACGACACACAACAATTAAATCAAATGCAATCAAGTGTAGCCTCCCACCCGTTTTTGTGTTTCAGCCACTACAACTATTGACTATTTATGTTCAAACTGTGATGTTCCCTGTTGTTCGGTGTTGAACTCGGGAATATCTGATCATCGTTAGTTGTAGTTTAAGTTTTGATCGTCCCAAGTCAAGCAGGAAGCGCAGGCATGGACGTATATTTAATAAAGCTGCTTTTCTCAACTTTCAATGCTTGTGTCAGAAAGTAAACTGGGGTTCTGTACACATGTCGGATGAACCTATTGCTTTGTTTCATTCTCTTTTGCTAACACAGTCTAATGGAGTATTTCCTCTGTAGTGGATTAAAATTAGGTATAAAAAACGCAATGCATGGCTCACTGAGGGTCTAATAGTCTCAGGAGCGAATTTACGGTCCTTGAACTATATCAGAAAGTTTTGTAAGGATCCATGGTTTATTACATATTGCAATCGGTACCGTAATGTTTATCGCAGGCTTCTAAATGCTGCAAAAAATTTGTATTATGAAAGGAAACTTGCACATTCTGCAAACATCCAGAGGGATAGCTGGGCAATGGTTAATGAATTTCGTAATAAATCCGGGGATGCTGATGGTGATATCGATGTGGATCCGGATACTTTTAATGAGTACTTCTGTTGCATTGCAGGCAGGCTGACTAGTAAGATTGCGCCTTCTACTGACCCACTTAATTACTTGAGGGATGTTAATGTGCCTGGTTCCATCTACTTTTTTCCTACAGTTCCTCAGGAAATAAAAGATGCCATTCTTGAAATAAAGAACAAAAAATCCTCTGGAAATGACGACATTTCATCCGAGGTATTAAGTAAGATACCCTTTAATGCACTGGATGCTCTGTCTGAGACCATTAATGATAGTTGGTCTAAGGGGGTTTTCCCCTCTTGTTTAAAGTCATCAGTTGTGATTCCTCTTCATAAGGAGATGATCTGAATGAGCCGTCTAGCTTCAGACCTATCTCCTTGTTACCTAGACTCTCTAAGGTTATCGAAAAAATTGTCAAGAAAAGAGTGTGGAATTACTTATGGGCACATGATATAATAACGGGTGATCAGTTTGGTTTTCGGAAGTCTAAGGGTACTCATGACGCTATCTTCAGTGCTGCGGTATTCTGTGATTTATCCAAGGCATTTGACTGCGTGGATCACGGAATACTGTTGCAGAAGCTTAATCGATATGTTTTTAGGGGCTCATCTATTGATTGGTTTTGTTCATACCTTGAGGGCCATACTTAGGTGGTTCGTAGTGGTGGCGCAAGGTCATCGTTGTTGCAGGTTGGGTGTGGAATTCCTCAGGGGTCGGTCCTGGGACCCTTGTTATTTCTGATTTATGTAAATGACATAGTGCGCTTGAATATTTCTGGAACGTTCACCTTGTTTGCTGATGATACCTCTGTCCTATGGCACAGCAGGAAGGTCCAAAGTTTGAGGCAACAAATATCTCAGGACCTTATGGAAATTAAAAAATGGTGTGATGCCAATCTGCTTACTTTCAATATTGCAATAACAAATATTATAGGCTTTAAATGTGGTATGCCGGGGTTGAATTTGGCCACTGAGCCTCTACAGGAAAATGCCTCAACAAAGTTTCTGGGAATTGTAATCGATGGCGAGCTTAAGTTCGAAAGTCATATATTGAGCCTGAGTAAAAGATTGTCATCTGCGTGTTTTGCCATTCGTACCGTGAGAGCAGAACTTGGAACAACAATCGCTCGTACAGTATGGTATTGCATTCTGGGGCGCGTCTACCAAGTGCTTGCTGAGTCTGATAATTGTGTTGCAAAAGAAGGCGGTTCGCTTCATCGCAAATGTTCATCAAAGGGAATCTTGCAGACCGCACTTTTGGGCTCTTCAAATTTTAACTATGACATCCTTGTTCATCCTTGAAATTACAACATTAATTTTTAAAAATTACCATAACGCTCGTGGTGAATCGGAGCGCACGACCCGTCAGACCTTGCATGTACCCCTGCCTATGCCAAAATCTGAGTTAATAAGAAGATCAACCTTTTATAAGGGCAAACATTTTTTTAATATTTTGCCCGACAGGATAAAACTGTTAGGATCTTTATAGTTGTTCAAGAAAACCTTAAAAAAACCCTCTTGGATAACTCTTGCTACCATTCTTTATCCTCTACAACAAGGCTTGATTATTATTTTAATCCGATGTTTCGTTTTTTTGCATTACCAATAATACTCCCTCACTCTAATTAATATAAACTAATTAACACCGGTGAACAAATTCTTCCATAACGTTATTTAATATCTCTGGAATTACTCTTTCTATTGCGGCTCGAAGTGCAGCTTCTAACTTATCATTATTTTTAAAAGGCTTTCAGTAAACTGCATTGACAAAGAATCCCCCCCCCCTCCAAAAGTCAATCGATGTAATATCTGGGGATCGCGAAGGCCAGTTCACGGGACCACGTCTTTCATTTAAATTGTTTTGAAAGCTTTTTCAAATATTCCATATTATTTCTGAAATTATGAGAAGGAGCTCCATCTTGTTGAAACCACATATTATTGTTATTGGTTTCTGCTAGATGAAGGTCGTCAAAGATATCTTCAATGTCGTTTCTTAAAACTTGTCCGTATATTTCCGAATATAGTGTTCCTTCATAAATAATGGGTTCTATAGTTCGGGTTCCCAAAGTACCGCACCACACGTTAAATCCGAAACGATGTTGAGGTCTGAAGATATGAACTCGATTTTCATTTTGTGTTGACCAATAATGGTAATATTTTCTTTTAGAGATGCCATTATTTCAAAAATAATTTGCGTCTGTCCGGAGAACATTATTGGGAAAACGACGGTTTCACCACATTGCCTCGAAAAAAGTCATTCTGCACTCGTAATCGCTCGAAAGTAGAGCATGACAGAATTTTTTGCGATACTGATTTAGGACCAGTATGTTTCTGAAGCCCTACAGTATCATTTTCTTGTATAGCAAGCAATATGGTAATTACCTGTTCAGAGTCATAATTTTTTTTGGCGATGTAACACTGGTTGGTCAAACGCGGCATGGTCTTTTAAATTTGTAGCTAACCTCTTAAAAATGTATCGATTTGGTTGACGCAGTTCAAAAAATCTATACTCGTAAAAGACGTTTAAGTAAATCGTCGGTCTATCAAGTCAGTTTAGTTTAAGTTAATTTTAAACTAAAACGTTTAATAATTATTTTAAAACAAATTAAACAAACCTACATTTTATTATGGTCAATGGTATATTACTATTCAGGTTAAATTCGAACTTCCTACTATACAAACCAATTCAACAAAACTAAAACAGCGTTTTCGTTTAACAAAGTTGGAACTTTTTAGGATTTTTTTTATTTGTTAAATTCGCAACATTTTTCATTTGTTTCAGTCAGTACGATTCTTTTTATTAGATTTAGGATTTTAGGAAGATGCCTTTTTTATATATATAACTGCTTTTTAAAAAATACAGACCGATATTTTAGTTATAAAAAATAATATATATTTTTACGCATAAACTAATAACTAAACTAACCAAGGGGGATCCAAACAACTTAAGGTGATGTTAAATGATGCAAAAGCCCATTTGGTCTAGATTGATATACAAAGCCGTGCAAAAATTGAAAATGTTTCGTTGTCCGCCATTTAATTTTTAAAAAATTATAGATAGTGAGTGAGCTAACATCACTTTTTTGATCAACGCCGCTTTCAGACAAGCAACTTTTTGCAGTCGTAGTGGGCTGCAAAAATGTCGGCGTTTCTGGTCGATTGTCGCTACTTGCAACTATGCAAGAGCGCTATCTTTTTACACCGGCAATATTTTTGCAGCCTACTTCGACTGCAAAAAGTCGCTCGTCTGAAGACGGCCTAAGATCCTTTTGTATTTTATACAGGACGAAACAAGAAAATTGTGAGAACCTTGGCAGCGATATTTTAAAAGCACTGTTATTTGGCGGATATTGATGGGCCTCGCGTGGTTCAAAAACCCATTTACCATAATTTTTGGCTAACAAGACTATTTTTTGTCCAAACGAGGTTTTTATATTATACAGGCTGACTAAAAATGTAATACTTTTATTGCGTATGCTGTTTGCTCTTATATCAGAAATATCTGCTAATGTAGACCGTGTCGGGACATCATTTACGATTTATTATGGAATAATTGATAATAATTACAGCATTTGGTAATAAGATTTTACAACGTAATTACCAAAACGAAACTTAATATAGAGTGCGGCTACCGCTGCACTTCCGCTACCCTTCTTGGCATACTACGTAATACATTCGCAATGAAATCCTGGAGAACAGCTTCCAGGTTAATAAATGAATGCTCTACTTCATTAGATCTTCTTTTATCATGCTTCACAAGTGCTCAATAACATTCATATCTGGTGATCTTGCAGGCCAATTCATTCGTTCAATATTATTCTCTTTTAAAACTTCTTGGACGATTCTAGGTCTGTTGTACGGGCATTTTCATCCACCAAGATAAAATCATCGCCGAAGTTTTGAGCAAAGGGAAAAATAATTTCGTTGATACAGCTCTTATTGTATCATTCAGCCTTCATCGTTTCTCCTACTGGAATAACTAAAACCGTTTTCCCATTTAACACAACACCGTCCCAAATAAACACACTCCCACCTCTAGATGGTACTCTAGCATCTATATGTTCCTCGAGGCACCCTTAATTCTTTCGTCTTCGTACTAAAATTCGCCCATCAGATTCAAACAGATACTTACAATCATCCGTAAACATAAACCTACTACAATCTGTTGTTCCCAAGTTGCCATGGAGTTGGGCATACCTTCTTCTTGCATCTCCATTAGCAGCATTTAAAATAGGGCAAGCAGCGCCCGTCTGCGAGCATTAAGCCCAAGCTCGGGTAATCTTCTTCGAATTGTCTGCGTCGAAATGCTTATTCCTGTTGTTGCTCAAAAATTGATATAGATCTTTGTAGCAATTATGGTTCGGTGATGATGGAATGTTCGAAGAATATAACGATTGGGTCAATTGGTGGTTTTTCTACCATGGCCAAAGTGAACCCGTCATCTGTATTGGGGATCCCCACAATCTCTATTTATTTCCAATATTATTTTTATTGTTGATATTGTTGATACAATTATATATGCAATATTCTCTAAAGGAATTGACAGGAGTTATCATATCAACATTTTAAAGAAATTCAGGGTGATATTATGAGTTATCCCATCCTCATTACAGAAACATTCGGATTAATAATAAAGCATGGGACGAAATTGATAAGATCTTAACTATTGAAGGCTTTGAAGGGAAAAAATTAGTGTTGCTGTATACAAGTAAGCTATTGATTATTATTGTAATTTGTTGTATTGTATCATACTAATAAAGCTAAGAAGTGGTCTTATAACTAACTGTTTATTTACATTAAACACTAGAAACTCTTAAAATAATGAACAAGTTGATCACGCAAATTAAAACCGTAATTAGGTGCCCTTCGTATATCACCTGGCAAATCATTATAAATCTCTGCACTGGGATTGAATCAGATTCAATTAAGTAATTATTTGAGCTAAAGCCAAAAAAGCGTTTTCCACGACGGTGCTCGGCATATGATAATTAAATTTTTCTTTTCTGCGTCATGCCGTTCTTGTCGATAAGGAAATGGTTTCATTAATGAGTTTAATGTAAAAGCTTCATCGCCAACTAAGAAAAGGGAGAGGCTCGTCCTTAGCAGGCAAGGATTTATTGCCTGGAACGTTACAGGCTTCATTTTCAAGTTGTGTGCTCATATTTAAGACTTACAATACAATACCACCATCATTATTTTTTCCATGAGCGCCGGAATCGATGGTTGTTCTTCATTGGCGGCTTCCAGAAACAATATTCTCTCTAAGAAATCCATAGTTTACCAGTATTCATGTATGTGTTTCGAGATTGCCGCCAACGCCATCGCGCATATATGGCCCAGCCTTTATTTATATCTAAACTTTTGTTCTACTATTTATGTACGTCGTAAACTTTTGTTGTGTTTAGTCATTTTGGACCTTGAATAATGTTCAAGCTGATTTGCGAAAAATTGTTTCTTAAAATAAATATAATAGTGTATTACTTAACCCTTACCTGGTATCGCCTTTTAAGGTTAGGTAAATGGTATTGTGAGGTCGACTTTGACCCCAAACATAAATTTACTAAGCAGATAAGAGGACGGGAGCCAAAACACACTTTATTTATCTAAATAATTGCATTTCTTTATAGTAGCCACAATTTTGTAACTGTTATGCGGAAAGATAGGTAATGTAAGTGGCATCTATGATATTTAAGAAAAACCAGCAGAATTCAGGTAATTAGAAGGGAATAACCCTAACGTGTAATAAAAAAGTTTAAATAATATTTTTCTCTACAGATGGACGATAAAATTTATTTTATAATAATTAATTTCGTAATCTAGATTAATATTCTTTAAAATTTGATATTTTCGAAACAAAGAAAGGATAAATCGACAACATAATAGATTAATTATCATGCAGAAGATTCGCTGACAAAATGAAATTGCGAAGACAATAATAAATAACAATCCTTTGTTTTAGTTTAACGCCTTTGATTAGCTTAATATCTTACGAGATTTACGACAAATGCGCTTCGTTACGATTTGTTAATCCTACTAGTCTTTTACTTCCGCCGTAATATGTAGAACTAAAATCACTAAAGTTTATATGTTGTCAAGCATGGATGCTATATTTAAAAATAATTAAGAACGAAATTATAAACCAATTTATATTTCTTAACGCCAATACAGCCTATTATTGAGTCAAGTTTCATATCTAAAGCCCGGTTATTAAAACTAGGTATACCTTTAGTTCGAGATCATAACCGGTTTAATAAGCTTGGGTTAGTGTTAACTCTGTCACCATAACTCGAGAATTTTTGTAAAGCATGCGCAGACTAATTAAGTGATAACATTATAGTAAATTATCTACAAATCTTTTCAATTTACGGCCTAGTGACATCTGTTTAAATAAAAGATGCATTAACTTTTTTGCAGTGTAATTATATTACACTTCTCCAACGCCAATACTGCATAGAACCCGTAACTATACTGTCGGATACATAATTCATTTATTCTAAGTGATATTCGAAGAAGCTAACGGAAAATTGAAAGCTTCCTCTTCGTGTCAGTTCTGGGGCAGGTAAAAGCAAAATTACCGATTCCTCTGCGAGGTTTGTAATGTCTTCTGTATCTGACCAGGTACACCTGGGTTCCATGACTTTAGATTTGATTTTCAATACTGTAACACATTTTACATGAACCGTTTTTGAGTCTATAGATGCTCTTACTTTTTGTCGATTTCCTACATGTATTTGAAAGTAATTCCTCAAAACCTACTGTTCTTTGTACTTATTTGGTGATTGGAAAAACACGTGATTCTCTCGTCGCCGTCAACTAGATACTACTCTAACTAGGTGCACTTGCTCCTAAGAGAATTTAAAATTTTTAGGTGCTCATCACAGCATCCCTGAAAAGCATCATCCTTTTTTTTTAATAAAATAACACTAAATATAATATATAATATTCATTATAATAATACACACGAAATTTATCGAAGCACAAAACGTTAACTTTGTGAAGATAAATTAGTAAGGTTACAGCTGTTCTGTATTCGTCTCCTTACTCTTCTTTTGTATTTAATTTGAGTATTAATTCTGCACTAATCCATGATTCGGATGAGAAAATCTTAACTAGGATTAAAAAATCCTTAAAATACCCTGGATCACACACACTTCCAATGAGAATGTGCTCAAAATGATTGACACAGAACGGAAGCTCTTGAACACTATTAAACTAAGAAAGACTGAGTCATATTATTAGAGGTCCAAAATATCACTTGCTCCGACTTATAATACAAGGTAAGGTGGAGGGAAGGAGATGGATTGGTCAAAAGAAGCTATCCTGGCTACACATTATCAGACACTGGACAGGTCTACAAGTGGAAGATCTTTTCAGAATAGCGGCAGACAGGAATATATTTCACGGAATTGTCAGCATGATGATAGCCAACGCCTGAACCCAGGCATGGCACTCAGAGAAGAAGAATGCATGATCCAATATTTAACTCGAGCTTATAAAACCGGGCACCAAAGAACTACCAATATATTTTTATGTCAATAAATATTATACACTATATTCTGAGATAAATAAAATTATAGGTGCAAAAGGCAAAAATACTGTCGACTTCAAATTCGACTATATAGAGTTTGTTCCCGTTGATTTAGTAAATACATTTTGCCGTATCCTTATTTTTAAAAAATGGTGTAAGACTTGACTATATTTTGATAATATAATAAAAGTTATAGACGATAAGTTTCCAAAAATGTGCATCATCATCCGAGTGGTAGCACTTGACATGTCCAAGGCCTATAATCGAGTATGACATGAGGGGCTCCTAATTAAAGTGTTTCAATTTCATTCATGGCTGCCATTATGGACCGTTCTCTGCGAATGGAAATGGCGGGCTTTCTTTCAGACACATATGCTGGAGATTATCCAGGTTCAACTTAGTTTAAGAAAACAATCATTAATATAACAGTAGAACAAAAATTTGTATCCTCTTTTGAAGTGTCATCAATGCAATTAAGTTGCGAAGATAAGATCATTTAAATGGCCACATCTGCGTCTCCAGCAAGACCGGATTCGGCGAACTAAATTTTAAACTACCTTATTTCATAGATTAGGTCTTATGTCACGAATATTCAATTTTAATGCATCAATTATAGTGTATTCTCATAAATAATCGACTTTAAATAACCCCACAAGAAGGAAGCTACAGGTGTTAAATCATAGCTTTTTAAAGGTCATTCGACATGTCAATTTCTAAAAATAATCAAGTGACCGAACTTTTGATGCAATAAACCATATAGCGGCTCGTCAGTGAGGCTATAGAATCCGATGAGAGGAAGCAACACCGGAGTATTTTGGACCTTAAAAGATGAATGATCAACGGCAGATGTAGCTTAGAGCGTCACCTCGTGGCGATCAAATGCATCACATGGCTCATCTCACAAGAATCAGTCAAAGAAGAAAACTCCTGCAAAGGCCAGACAAGCTGGTCATCAAATTCCAGCAGTCAACGCCAGGAGCGCAGTATTAAAAGCTAATTCGATTTACGGACAGAGGACCAACAATTAGCAATTATTTAGTGATTAGTTGCTTCCATTAGCCGGATCCACCCTCAGATGCATCTCGCCACATATAGTGAGGCTATAGGCTTCCTTTTCCTTCACTGGCTGGTTCTTGATGTTTTCTAAAATAGTTAATCTTAGAGAACCAGATATATTTATTGTGGAACACTCGATTCTGTTGGGTTCATCAATTCATTCAATGGGCGTCAATATATTAAATAGTAATAGCTCCAGGATATTTTCCGAGCTGTAACGTTCAATTTTCGCCAATAAAACTTGCCATTTTAGTGACTACCTACATACTGGCTTATAAGTATCTACTTCTACCACAAGTTATTTTGCCTGATAATTTATTAATTGCACACTTACCAGTGATCCTCAGTATTGCTTGTTCATATGGTTCTATAAGTATCTACTTCTACCACAAGTTATTTTGCCTGATAATTTATTAATTGCACACTTACCAGTGATCCTCACTATTGCTTGTTCATATGGTTCTATAGATTTTATCCTATTTCCTTGTCAATGCCCTGTTGCCTTGTAATTTTTAGTTTAATCGACTTAAGGCTTCTTTGGTAACAGACACTGCATACCTATAAATAGTTGGGAGTTACAGTCTTACGCTGTAGAATATCATTTATTGATGTTTTGTTCAGACTATACCTTTTGTTTGTCGAGCCCTAAGCTTGCCTAGCATTTTATTCGCTGGATTTTGAGGTATCAAGACCATTCTAGGTTTTCTGTACTAGAATTCACTTCCTATCGGGCCTGTGAACCTGTAGGGTTCCTTAACTTAGGTTTGACTGAATTATTGAAGTACTACTGAAGCCCTAAAAATCATGCATGTAGAAGTTACTGTAACACTTTTACCAGTCCTGTTATTCATTTGTTAAGGTTACCATGTAGCTTGACTATAGGATTTCACTCTGCCAGGCTGAATCACCGGTAAACAACCGATTAAATAACTTGTTGTTGTTTTGGATTCTGATGCATCTTGGATTGAAGCCTGTATCTGAGGATGGAGTTCTGAATATTTATTGCTAGTTTTATGCTTGTTTTCTGGGCTGGATATTAGTTTTTAATTTAAATTATTATGGGTTATATTTCCATTTTAAAATTATCTGACGTTTGGATGACAATTGTCATATGAACTTGTCGTAGGTTTAAGTTCACTCGCTCGCCTTCTCTTTGTAGTTTAGGCATTAACTTCTTTATTAGGGATGGTGTACTTTCGGTTTCACTTAGTCGTCGATAATGTTTTGTTGGCTTTGTTTTGGGGCTTAATTACCGACTTATTTTGATTGGAGTTTCTTATGTTTGGGTCATGGCTAAGTAATGCCTATGTTTTTATCCTTGATTTTGCTGGTAGCGGTCAGAATCTGACGTTGCAGTGCATGTTGACAGTCGATACATATCGATGATTTTCATCTCCCAGAACTATAGTCTATGGTTGTGACGTATTTCCGGGCAACCATCTTGTTTGCACCTTAATTATAAATTAGGATTTCGACGTGGCTTCGAGGCTTTTTTGACGAATACCTCGTGCAGTGAACTTTCGAGCTGGGCCCCGTTTCTTGAGCAGGTGTTACACCGCCATTATTTAATGGGATAATTCAAGAAACGGCAATGATTTAGTGGTGGTCTGTTGTGTTTTGATTGTTATTTTGCCTTAATTGATGGCCACCCTAGAACCAATGAAGTTGGGATTGTAAAAAACCAGACTCGGTAAGTTTTTCTTGCACTTCTATGTGGAAAACTTTTTGTCAATTGCTATCGACACGTGTTATGTTAAAACCATTTTTGGGGCTAAGTCGTTTTCTTTCTGCTTATTTCAGTTTGTTGATGGAAGCCCACTGCATTTTCATGCTGCCTTAGCATAAGACAGAGGATTTTGACCCTTAAGAACAATAGGTAACTAATGCATTTTCTCTATATTGCTTAATTTTTGTAACACATGCGTTTAACCGTGGCTTGCTATAATTATTACTCTAAATTAAGGTATTACGGGATGAATTCTGGGGATGGAAGTATCGTTAGGCTTGAGTATAGTGTGTTAATTGACTAATTAACTCTTAATAACTAATTAACTCTTAAATTTAGTCACCAAAGTTCCCTGACGAGGAATGTGAGATACTTATGGGTTGAGTGGATAGAGGGTATTGATTTGTCTTAAGTTATCAGTAAATGTGACTATGTCTTACTTTTATGAATTTGGGTTTCGTAATGTTGAAATTATCGATCAAACGAATTTAAATCTATCTTATTTTTGAAGTTTGTACTAGTTACACGGGGTTCGTTTAGTTTATGAGCCGTAGCTCTTGTGCTAAGTGAATGAATTTCTATTTTTGATAATTTTTTTTTTGTAGTCGTGTTTGACTAAATTTTTAACAGTAGTAGCCAAGTAAATTTTATCTTTGTCTAATTTTATGTTGCAACTATACGGGTTGTATCTCGATACCAGTGTTTTGGTTAATTTTTAATGCGGCATTTTGTTCCATTATTATAGGGTTTCATGGACTGGTCACTATTATCGGTTGTCGATCTTACCAGTTGAAGACCATTTGCTTTCACTTACCGTAAATCTGCCATGTTAGCCTTCTGTGTCCTATAGAACGACACAAGGGTTGTAGCTGCTACCGGCTCACAGCGAGGGATTTCAGATAAGCTTTTATTAATTCTTTAATGTCACTTTGATCAACTCGTTAATACCTCCCGAACTTACTTATTGAACAATAATAATTATTGATAATTTATTTCTCAATCATAACAGGTTATTCGCATATATTTTAACCTGCTTCAGTTTTAATTATTAATATCAGGCAATTAGCCATGAATTCCTTGACGGGATTATTTTTATTTAGTATAGATTTAAACTTTATATAGCGGAGTGATCACAAAGCTGAAATGTTAAATTGTAGCCTGGTTAATTATAGCTTTATATGTTGAGTCGCTAATAGTATTGACATTTTTACGGTATACCTTTAAATAATATTTCTGTTATATGAATTTTGTCGCCTTCATCATTTTGTCAGGCAAATCATTCCTTTGGTAACCTTCAATTTAATCTACAATCCATTACAGGTTAAACCAAATAAAGCCCTCCGCTCTCGCTGATTTTATATTTTCGAGCTTTAAATTTCAATCATTTTGCAAATAAGTTCTTCGTAAGTTGCCATGGTCACTTACACACGATTGTTTTGGTATTACAAAGGAATGGTTTCGTCTGTACTAGAACAACAGTAAATATTATTGATTTTTGGTGACAAGGTTTGAGCAGGCGTATAAAATATTTGATTTTATTATTTTTAAAATTTAAAGTAGTCAGTCTATGTCGATCGACAGTAGTTGCAAATGATCGCCATATCATTTTCCTACTGCATAGGGTTAGTTAATGATTAATATTTTACGACCTGTGCTACACTATTGTACTTATTTTTATTGTTTTATTTATTTACTACGTATGCTTTCAATAGCCAAGGAGACTAACTTTCATTTGATTTCTTGGAGCAATTGAGCTTTGTTTTTTTTATAACTGGAAATAAATGTTTCAAGTACTTGTTATGAATTCGAATTTCATTTATTCCTTTGGAGTATCTCGAAGCTACTAGTGCTGGTTTAAGTGAGCCACCCTAACACCGTGGAGTACTTTTCGGCCTCTTAACTGCTAAGAGTCCGTGGCGCCAACGAACTCACGCGAGTCGGGTAATTTGTAGACGAGTCAGAGCCTCACTTCAGCTCGTACTAGCCAGCTAGAGAATATTGGTCCCTTATTTTACCATTTTGTGAAAGCGAAATTATTTTACTTATAAAAGATTTTAAAGCCGAATTCAACGTCTTACAGAGCTATATAGCCAAACAAGGCTAGAACATTAAGTACGGGCTTGTGATTTAGGCGTTTTACAGATATGTTTATGGTAAGTGTTTAACTGATGTTTCCCGCTTGACCTTACCTAGAACAGTACATCGTAGAAGTGCAAGACATGGTTCGGCATAGTATTTCTTAAACGACACTGATCAGAAATACGTCTCTTGCAGAATGGCGTCATTCTGGAGAGCCTCTTAATTTTTCTTTTAATCCTCTTAATATCATCGTTATTCGTCATGGCGCACACGCACCTCTCGCAGATGGCTAAAAAGAATTATTTTTGCAGTGCTACGCTTGATCATAACAAAAATCATTTGTGTTCTGTTGCGTAAAATGGCAAAGAGAAACATGAAATATTAATAACTTATATAAAGTTATATACTTACAAACAGTGTTTTTTTAAATTACATTTTCATAATAATTCCTTGGAAAACCGACGAACTCTTGTTTTGCTAAAAGGGATAACAGACGTAAAGTTTTAAAACGTCTACTCAAATTGTTTTCCAACAAAAGCTGAAAATAAAAACAAGCTTTTTGTGACATACATGTGCGGATTTTAAAATAAATGGGAAAAACACTGCAAAGCGGCTTGACGCTATCTAGGGTGTTAAATTTATTAAATTACCCCTAAGCTTTAAATGCGTTTTAAACCGATGTAATTGAAAAACTACTCTGCAAAACAAAATCAAAATCTAATTCTCTTTGGAAAAAAATTACCCATATCTTTTGAAAATGACCTAATAAAACGTATCCATTACACAGGGTGTTTCATAAGTACGGTACGTAACATAACAAAATGTTCCTAATAATACTCTGAGAGAAAAAGCTCATATGAGCATGTGTCCGGTGTTGCCCTGTTTTTGATGTACAGGGCGTTAAAGTTTAAAAAAATATCGTATTTTTACAATTTTTTTAACTATCCTTTTCCCGATTTTATTAAAATTTGGTACCGTATTCATAAATATAATTTTTCTTTTATATTAAATGTTTTAATTCACTTTGAGAAACACACGTATTTTTTCTCTCGAAAACGAAGGAAGATACGAAAACAATTTAGGGACCAAAAAAGTTGTAGTATTAGTTGGTAAATCCGAGAGTAGATAAAGCTATGAGAGTTCTGGCACCAAAACTCATAAGAAATAGCATGGGACCTAAAACTCGTAATTTTATCGCCATTTTAGGGCGTGGCACTTTTCCTGGAAGTCGCCACCCTCTCTTAACCCGAGCGGAACCCAGCTACTATAGCCATCTAGTGTCTGACGTCATAACTACTCGCAGTAGATACAGGATCCGTATTAACCTAAGCGGCCCCCCTGGTATTACCAGGGGGCCCCATTATTTGAAGATTCTAACCTAACACTATTCCCCATGGAACCCAAGTACCCGCGGAGCCCCCCCCCCCAAATCCCCTTTAGTACGTGACTGTGAATGATTAATTGTAGAGGTGCCACCTAGCGGAGGAGAGATGACGTAGCACGTTCTCAATAGTACCCAAACCCAAGTACCTAACCTGAACATCCATTTAAATAATCAATATTGAACAACATAATGAATAAATAATAACAGAAAAAAAGTTTTTGTCCTCGGCGGGAATTGAACCATAAACCTCTGGGGCCGAACCTCAAAGCCTTGCAAAATACGCTACGAGAGCATATAGATTAAAATTGCTAAACAATGTTTGACAACGTGAAACCACGGGGGCACATCTGATTAGATTGCTGGAACAAAAGGTCCTTAAGTGGGGTTATGGAGGTGTTTTCTACATGTACAAAATTAGGGTAAACCATACACATATACTTAGTAAAACAAACTAATTGATATCTGAGTACTACCTGAAGTTAGGCAACCAGTGTTTCACATAAAAATAAATATTATAAGCGTAGGAAAATATTAACAATCTTGTGCATTCACCTATCTGCTATGCAACACAAACATCAGCTTTCAATATTATTTTACAATCATTTACCCCGAAAGGGCTGCAACGTCTCTTATAGATGGATAGTATAAACTAAAAATCAGTAATTAGTCGAAGCGTCAAGTCTTTTAGCCGATTATTAAAATCAAAGACATCAGATTTAACAAAAAAAGTATTGTAATATAAACTGCTCCGTGTGGAATCAGATTAAACGTATTATGAACCCTGTCCAACAGACCCTGTTCACCCGGAACAGACCCGATGAACAGACCCTGTTCCCCCAGGAACAGACCCTGTTCCCCCGGGAACAGACCCTGTTCCCCCAGGAACAGACCCTGTTCCCCCAGGAACAGACCCCGTTGGCCTCTCTGTCACAGAAAACAGCCCCGATAAAGAAACAAAACAGTTAAGTACATCAAACAAATTTATTACCAAAAATATATAGGTATTCACCAAACAATACATACAATACATGTCATTAATGAACATTGTTAGAGGCCGCGTGGCATGTAATTAGACAACCGGGGATCTAGTATGTCCTTTTGGCAAACAGTATTTTCAGACGTCATCTATAATTACGTTCGCGCACACTCCCGCTATCTGGGTACTACCTGAACTTATGCAACCAGAAGCCCCTATCAGCAAATATTGCCTTCACCAATTTATTAACAAACCTAAGTGTGGTGATGACAACAAAATGGCGGTAAACCTAGCTTTTATAATGCACTCACCATTTTATCGACAAACCAGTACTAATGGCGTTGCCAAACCAATATTTCCCCTTATTCAACATAAAAATTGTCGAAACGGCAACACAGCCGTTCCAATACTGAAAATTTAAGAAAATACGCTTAGGCCATCTTGCAATAGCCGTCCGCAACAGTAACTAGGTAAAACAAAGAACCCTAAGTGTGGTTATAGGGATATATTATTATCGATCTCAATTTATTAACAAATCTTAAACCTTCCAACAGCTTCAGGATTGCATAATTAAATGAAAATCAATCAATTTTAAAACTTTTTTATTTATAACATAAAAATATCACTTACTACCGCCCTGGTATATTACATTAAAGGAATAAAAAATCGGCGTAAATAAAAAGACATCTGTAATCATTTAGCAATGTTTTATTTCAGAAATATATGCAGTTTTCAAGTCAAATGCACGATTATGGTAATATATATAAAGGTCATATTGGAGAAAATAAGATCTTTTTCGAATTTTATTATGTTTAAGGATATGTTTACCGAATCGTACAATAAAAACAGAATACATAATTAATTATCTTTCAATAAAATGATCATATAAAATCGAGTCACAACGCGAGGTAGAAGTGGTTTTATATGCAAATTTCATCAACATTGTTGGTCTATTACATATGCAATTTTGCATTGAAAGTAATTATCATTTTAATGAATAATTAATGTATAATGTGAGCGAATAAAAGCAAGCATATATTACTACTAATGGAATCTGTATACATAAATATGAAACACTTTTGATCGTTAAATTACGCCTTTAAATTATAAATTATATCTATAAACTGCCATAACATTCGACCTAAATGGTATATTTTAGTACAATGACGTAGCTGAAGACCAACTACATTTTAACTGATTGTACGTATTTGGGTGATATATTTAAAATTAATCTTGAAAGAGAACATATAATAATTATTTTTCGTTTCCCTCAAGCCCCGGCTAGGCGGATCAATCTCCCGTTAAGCCGTCTAATCAGCCATTAACCCCGTTTAAAATATCCCAACAGAGTAGTTATTACCAGCCTCGTATATGTATTTAAAATCAGTGTAAAGAATAAACAAGCCCATTATCTACATTTTCAAAATGCCCCGTATATGATGATATTATATTAGTGTTTGAATTAATTAGTACGTACTCCAATCGACATATATTTTTGCATCATAAAAATTAATTCTTTACTAGTAGGAAAAATTAGTACGTACTCAAATCGACATATATTTATGCATCATAAAAATTATTTCTTTAATAGTAGGAAAAACTTATATAAATATAGATTGAACACCCGTTTACTTGCAAACGTGAAAATATGTCTGGTAAGTTCTTTTTATTATAAATTTTTTAATTTTTTAATTCGGGGTTTTCTTTTATAGCAGCACAACAAATCGTTAACTTTATCGAATATTTAGTGGGAGAGATGTTTCCCGGCGAGGCGGTATGTTTTTAAAAAATATAATTAAGTGTATATGCCTAATTACGACATTTTCAGATGATATATATTTTCCACAATTTTCACCCGGAGTTCGCCACCCCGGAGGGATACCTAGAACTGTGGCATGGCCCCCTCCATGGGAGGGGGGTAATAGTCTGGGCCGACCCAGTGCAAAAAATTATTTATATTTATTTCTATTATTAATGGGTCGACCCAGTGCAAAAATTATTTATATTTATTTACATTATTAAATGATCAAAATTAATTTTTGTGTTTCATTTCAAACGGGGCTGTGGGAAAATTAAAAAAAACATTTTGAAATCCCAAGGTATATTAACAAAAATAAGTTTACAATTTAAAACGTTATATCAATTTATAATAAAAACTAAAGATATTGGGTCGATAAAATAGAGATTATAATAAAAGGCAGTTTGCATCTGAAAAAAGAATGGGCTAATGAATAGTGAATTGATATAATATAAAAAAACTTACCAGAACTTCAAAATCTCTAAAATAGGGGTAGTGCATCCGTATTTCTCTACAAAATGTTTGCCAGTACGGACAAGGCCTAATTGACCGCAACGTATGGTAGCCACTTCTGCCTCGGTTTTGGTCATCCTTTTAGGGAGATATACCATTTTATCGTCTTCTAGATAGACAATTGTGGAAATGCCAAAGGGTCCGTCCTTGTTCTCGATGTCAAGAATACGGTAAAGTTTACCCTCTTCCAGGTCTAGACCGTTTACAACAGCAATTTTAGCAGCCATTTTTAGTTTTTCAGGTCCTTAATTCGAGAAAAGAAGAAATCGGTGAACTAGCTTTCCTGCAGTGGTTTCAGATATTTATAGCTATACCTCACCATAACAGATAATATTCTAGAATGATCGAGAAGTAAAAATTCAAGTAGCCCCACTCCAACAAAACGCTCAAGGATTTAGCGTCACTCTAGAAGGGGCTTATAAATAGTGCAGAAATGGTGAGAGCACTTAATTGTTTCTGTTATAAGTTTGCAACAGGTAAGTTTTTGAATTTTATTATGGTGTCGGGGGGTTTTTAAACCGACTTGGTATTTTTATTCAAAGTGTTTGTATCCCTATGATAGAGCGTATTAACAAGACAACAATAGGTCCTTTTATAGTTTTATGAAAATTGAATTTATATGAACAATTTTAAAATGTTTAATTGTCATTTATGCGAAAAAATTTTTACATATAACCTTAAAAATGAGACATTATTATCAGTACCCGAGATTGATTTTGAAAATTATATAGAACTTTTTGAAATTTCATTTATTTATAATGATTCTATACCAGAGGGTCTAAACAAATTATCGCAAGGGTTTTCTACAGACAACTTTTTCTTAAATATTTCGTTTATAAGAAATTTAAACATCTGCTTTGAAAAGTGCATACGTTTAAAGCGTGATGCTCAAAATTGTGCGCATATATGTAAAATATGTATTAAAACGCTCGAAAGTTAAGGTAATCTTTTTTATTTTGAATAAAATTTTTTATAATATTTCCCTAAAACAATATCAGTATACCTAGGTAATTTTTTAAAATGTGTCTCATATGGACACGCACCCACATAAGCCATTGTTTTTATTACGAATTCACGAACCCTTCTTCGTTATTATGTAGAATACAACTACTTTATATAGGCATTTGCACCAAGTAGTTTGGGTATTAGTTTTTCAAAACAGCCATAAAGAAATGAAAATTGTTTTTAGTTTTTTTCATACCTGTATAATCGTTTGTTTTAACATTTTATCTACATGTGGGTTTTTATCAGTATAATATCAGACACATTTAATATTATATTGTTTTTTATATCTTTTTTAAATATTATAACTCAATTCTTGTAGCTTGAGTATGTACGTCACAATATCTGTGCAATCAAACTAGCACTTAAATAAGGCATTATTTAATAGGGTCATAGACCAAATAATCCTGCAAATATGATTAATTTTAAAACAGCTGCTCTACGCCAGTGTGTCGTAAAAGTTAATTTAACAAGTGATAGCAAGCTAGTAAATTACAATGACCATAACACTCCGTATGCATCGAAAAAGATATAGGGAAAGTAATTTATTTTACATCTTGTATAGGACTTGGAACATAGGTCGATTAAAGAAAACGGGTTTGGCATAGGTTGTTTAAAGAAAACGAGAGCTCTAATAATAATATATTTTTATTGGGTTTATAATAATATACATTCTATTTATTTTTACATAACTAAAATTTTATATTACGAGATATAATCTTATGTAATAAATCTTTAAGCTGCGCCAAAACGCCTACATTAGGGCAAGATATACCAAAAAATGAAAGATCCATTTTACCGATGCGAATTAAACTCATGGTAAATTCATTATATTCAAAAAACATGTCGTTTTGAATAAAATAAAGGCGGCCGTCGGTGTAACGAAATACACTGTCTATCTTTGTGGGAATCCCGTTAAATAATTCTGACGTTATATGATAATTGTCTGGTCTAAACATGCACTCATTTATGCCCCATACTAGAATATCATTGAAAAATAAATAGGTTTTTCCCTTGTTTGTGTTCACGACAGCTTGAACTCTGGTTTTTACATTTGTGGCAGCGAGACTATCTATTGATTCCGTTTTTATTAACGTGAACGTGCCGTACTGTACAAAGTAAATCAGATCATCGGCAAACAATACAATGTCACCATTAGGACGTTCATATATAGCAGTTATTTTCCTAAAATTTTTTGGCAAAAATTTAAAATAATCTGTTAATAGAAACGGGGTATTAGAAATTTGTTTTGTCTCTAAATTCAACATCCAAACAAATCTCTCATAAAAAATAAATAATTTGTTTTTAACGATTAAATAAGCTTTATTTGTTTTCGAGTCCAAGTCACATAGAGTCGGAAACTGTGCCGCATCGGGTACCGAGGGCGCGTCAGGGGTCGGGTGTACGCTGGGGATTGTTGTTGCAGCTTTTGTCTGTATAGTTGTGGTTCTTGTCTGTGGGGTGGTTGTAACTTTTATTGGCATAGTTGTGATTTTTATCTGTGGAGTGGTTGTAACTTTTGTAGGTATTGTTGTGGTTTTTGTCTGTGGGGTTGTATTCGGTGACGTGAGTATTTTTGTTGTGGTCAAAGATTTTTTGCCATAAAGGTACTCGATACCATAAATATCGTCCTGAGTTATTTTCACATTTTCCGCTTTGTAATACGGGTACATGATCGCGCTCTCGTCAGCTGTGTGGGCTAAACCTAGAGTATGTCCAATCTCATGTATTAAAACGCTTAGTAAATTTGTCCCACCATTTTTGGAGGAAAGACTCCATGGCTCTTTTGAATGCATGTGAATCTCTACATTGAAACTTCCATCCGGAAAAAATGCGTGCGCTAAAGTAGGTTTATCTAATTTGTAGGGACACCACGTGAGGTCATTTTTCATTTTATGCCGTTGGTCGGCAAACGAAATTGTAATATTATGGTTGTTTCTATCATATTTAAAGCGGAAATTAGAAACATCCTCCCATGCTTGAAAAGCCCTTTCAGCAACTGCTCTATATGGATATACCGAATAATTTGGGGGGTAGATAGACCAGGATAGCTTTAAATCTTTCCATAAGTAGTTAGAACCTCTTCTCCAATCTGCAATATCTTTGACACCACAGCGTGGTCTTTGCATTAGAGCAATAGTTTCGTTATTTAAGGTTCCATCTTCAGGGAGACCATAAGTTTCTTGAAATGCCCGTAACCCATCTGATATCGACACTAAGGCGTTATCTGTAGCATTTTCTTCCAAGTAACCATAGTCTGTTAAATATTGGCGGGCAGCTGTTTCGTCTGTTGCCTGTACAGCTGTAGAAGTAACAGTGAGAAATAAAATGAGGTAAATTAACACACCCATTCTGCTCGAGGGGTAGATATATACTGAGATCATAAATGAGGTGTAGTGTATTTATTTTTAAAATTCGATTATACCAAGTTTTTCCAGTTCTAGTAATATAGACCATATTTTATCGTCGTTTTTATGATTAAAATTGTCGCTCTCTAACTGTTTAAACATTTCCACTAGCTTGTTAACATCATTATCGTAATCAAGTTCTAAATCATTCAAAGTAGGAGGAATAGTACTGTTCAATTTAAGGTTTTTCTTTATCATGCTCCCTCTGCTTTTCTTTAAATAAGTCCTTTTTGGTGGAAAAAGCTTAGAAATAATGTTTGTATACTTCCAGCTTCTGCTAGAATTTATGTGATTTTTACTATTAAACCCCCTTCGGTGTGCGCTTGATAAAAGAAGGATTTCTTTATATTTATCCAGCTCTGTATTGGAATAGCCCATAGGGCGTTCTTTTGTCAATAAATTCAGAAGTCCTACAGTTAAAGTATATTTCTCATTATCAATCACTAGGGTGTTATTTTCAAATTCTACGGGCTTATTCCCAATAAAGCAGTCATTTTCAATCATTTTAAAACCAAAATCTAGACCGTTCGGTAAAGACAAAAGCGCCAATTTAATTTTTCGGTTCGCCATCTTATCTCGCAGAACTCTGACATTCGAATGACGTACTCATCAACGGCACGGCTGTTTAAAACACTACCTAAAACACAACACTAACATAACAATATCTTAACTGAAACAAAACAGTGTCTTAACGGAAACAAAACAAACATATAACGCTTATATATCAATCACAACGTCAACACAGAAAAAACAAAACAGGTCTTATATACCCATAATATTGTTTCAGATCATCTGAACACAAACAAAAACACTAATATAACACTGATACGTCAATCATAATGATGACGCTGTATACCCATAAACAGGGTGTAGTTCTGAGAAGCCCTAATATATTTTCTAGTAAAACACTGTTTCTTTTTGGTAAAAATGATACGTATGTAATAATATTAATACGATTGTAAATATGCATAATCTTTATTAAATACATCTAGATACACTTCTATGAATAATTTTCCTTTAAGTTTATCTGAAGCTTTTGAAAAAGAGACTGTTTTTGTTATACATTTTTACGGCGAATAAACTTATCACAGGTTTCACTTTCAGTCAGTAAAATATTAATGTTTTCGGCAAGTAATATATTTTAAAAATATTAACGCGTAAAACCGCTTGTTGTATGTACATCTACTGCATACTAAACCTTGAATATTAATTCTGAACGCGCCTTATTTTTTTCGAAGGCATGTTACTTTTCTGAACGCACCCCAACCGAGGTTATAAATAGGGGCGCATTATAAGCAGAACGCAGGAGCTTCAGAGCCCCTTCTGTCTTTGTACGTTAGAGAGAGCAGACGTATTTTGAGCCATATTTATTTTGTTACAGAGCAATCATGCCTTTTGCCAGCGATATAGTTCAAGCGCTTAGGATTCAGGTGCAGAATCCTAATTTAACTGTTGAGATGTGTAGCAATGTTTTAAGGGAGTGTACTCGTGCTCTTTGGAACTTGAATAAAGTCCTAAAACGTGCCAAGTCTGTGTCCAAAAAGACACACATCTTAGCCTGTTTGGGGCAGATTAAAGGTTTTCAGCGATATTTAAAGGATAAAAAGGTTGGTGGAGGAAGCGGTGTACGCCAGGCTGAGAGAGCGACTCATAGGGTTAAATGGGACGACTTGGGCTCAGCATTTCAATCGAGAGTTAGAACCGGCGTTATAACCAATATACGCCATACCGATGTGCTACCATTTCTCGAGGACTGTGCTGCTTTGTTTAAGCGTAGAATTAAAAATGCCTTAAAAAAGAGTGAAGCTCTCAAGGTCAACGCAGTTCTCTGTGGGGAATTTCAAATTTCAAAAGCTGATGTGATTTTGGAGGAGACTAAATATTTAAATACTGCTAATGCTCCAATTTATCAGAACACCGATTTAGATGCATGGTTTAAAGATAAAATACTAGATATAATTCTTACCGATTTGGGGGAGTTCCAAGAAAGAGATTCCGGGTGGGCGTTAAGGAAAGTAGTAAGTCTAACGGTGAATATCAACCAATATAACCCCCTTAAAGCCGGAAGTTACATACCTCTACCAAAAGAAATTGCAGTGAAAAAGGCATGTACTAATGTTCAGAATACTGATGACATGTGTTTTGTTTGGGCCATTGTTTCAGCTTTATATCCAACTTTCAAACATTCTGAGCGAACATCATCTTATCCAAACCCGCAGGATGTTTTAAATTTAAAAGGGATACATTTTCCCATTACACCTGGTTTAATTCAGCGATTTGAGAATCAGAATAATATCTCAATAAATGTTTATAGATTACAGAAAATGAGCAAGGGTTTTCAAATTTTACCAACATATTTAACTCAAAATAAACAAACCATACATATAAACTTGCTTCTTTTACAGGATAGTTACATAGTGGATGACGAGTTAGATAATAATTTAGCACCTGTTAGGTTTCATTATGTTTGGATAAAAAGTCTCTCACGACTCTTATCGCGTCAACTGAGCAAATGGAACGGACAAAAGTTTATCTGTGACAGATGTTTACATTATTTTTATTCTGCAGATAAGTTGGCACGTCACACTAAAGAGTGTATTAAAATTAATAATTGTGTAGTACCTGAAATACCTAGTCCAGAGTGTGCACTTATTAAATTTAAAAATTACTCGTTTAAAGAAAAAGCACCATTTGTTATCTATGCCGACACCGAGTGTCTCTTAATACCTATCGAGGGCGACACTAATAAAAACACCCAAAAGTATCAGAAACATGTGCCCTTTAGCATTGGGTATTATGTCAAATGTAGCTATGATTACAGCCTCTCGTTTTATAAGTCATATACCGGTGCGGATTGCATAGAGTGGTTTATGCGTGAGCTTCAACAGTTTGCCGAAGATGTCGAAACTGTGTTCCTGTGCCCTTTGCCTATGGCACATTTATCGTCAAAAGAGTGGAATGAATTTAATCACGCTACACATTGTCATATTTGTGAGCAGCCGTTCACCGAAGACGATAAGCGTGTTAGAGACCATTGTCACTTGACTGGAAAATGGCGCGGAGCTGCCCATGAAACTTGTAATTTGAATTACCAAGATGCACGCGTTATACCTGTTATATTCCATAATCTTAGCTGCTACGATGGACATCTGCTGATAACAGCGTTAGCCAAAATACCCGGAAATATAGATGTATTACCAGTGAACAAGGAAAAATATATTTCATTTACAAAAAAAATACCCAACAGTCTAATAGAATTCAGATTCCTTGACAGCTTTCGATTTTTGGCTGCTGGACTTGATAAATTGGCTTCTTATTTAGAGAATTATCCTATACTTAAATCAGAATTTCAGGACTTGTCAGAGGAACACTTTAATTTGTTAACTAGAAAAGGTGTTTTCCCTTATGAATATATGGACGGTTGGGAGAAATTAAAGGATGAATGTTTTCCACCTAAATATACTTTTTATAGCAGTCTTGAGGATAGACATATAACTAGCAGCGATTATGAGCATGCGCAGCAGGTGTGGGCTGCATTTAAGTGTAAAAATATTGGTGATTATTCAGACTTATATTTAAAAACCGATGTTTTACTATTGGCTGATGTTTTTGAGGAATTCAGATTTATTAGTCATAAAACATATGGTCTTTGTCCTACCCATGCGTATACATTGCCCGGATATGCATGGCAAGTAATGCTATATAAAAATACGTATGAACTTGAACTTCTAACAGATTATGAGATGGTTTTATTTATTGAAAAGGGCATACGGGGAGGCGTAAGTCAGTGTTCTAAACGATATGCTGAAGCAAATAATAAATACATGCCCGATTATGATCCTTCCAAGGAATCGAAATATCTTTCATATCTAGATATTAATAATCAATATGGCTGGGCGATGTCGCAATATCTACCATATGGAGGTTTTAGATGGTATTCTCAAGATGAAATTACTCAGTTAAATGTTCTAGATATTTTAGATGATGCTCATGAAGGCTGTATCTTGGAGGTTGACCTCGAGATTCCATATGAGTTACACGATAAATTTTCTGATCTTCCACCTTGCCCCGAACATAAAATCCCCGTTGGATCAAAATGTTCAAAGCTTTTGACGACTTTGTATAATAAACAAGAATATGTCATTCATTACCGCAACTTAAAACAAGCCTTAAGTTTAGGTGTGAAATTAACGAGAATACACCGGGTGCTTGCATTTAAACAGGCCCCTTGGCTTAAACAGTATATAGATCTAAATATCGAATTACGTCAAAATGCTAAAAACGATTTTGAAAAGAACTTTTTTAAATTAATGATTAATGGTGTTTTCGGTAAAACCATGCAGAATATTAGAAAGCATTCTACCGTTAAATTAATAACTAAGTGGGATGGACGATATGGCGCCGAATCGTTAATCGCTCGTCCAGAATTTCGAAGCGCTGTTATGATTAATGAAAATCTGTTGATTATAGAGCTTGCCAAAACCAATTTATATTTTAACAAGCCTATTTATGTGGGTATGTGCATTCTAGATCTTGCTAAAACAACTATATATGATTTCCACTATAACTATATGATTACCAGATTTTCTGAGTGTAAGATCTTATACACAGATACGGATTCTCTTATTTATGAAATAACTCACCCCGATATGTACGAGGTAATAAAAAACGACTGTCGTCAGTATTTTGATACTTTTGATTACCCAGAGGATAACATATATGGAATTCCGAAAGTAAATAAGAAAGTTCTTGGGCTTATGAAAGATGAGAACAGTGGGCGAATATTGACTCATTTTATTGGCCTTCGTTCAAAGATGTATGCCACTAAAGTACAATATTCACCAGAAGAGTTTGAACAAATGCGGCTAAAAATGGAACTCGAAAATAAAGAGAAAGCCGATATTGAGAGAACCTTATTAAATGTAGGTGTCACCAAAAAGATAAAGGGTGTTAAAAAGTCTGTTATTAAAAATAAAATTACTTTTGATGACTATGTCGCATGCTTGGAATCATTTATAACAAAGCCTGTTACTCAAAATCTAATTCAGTCCCGAAAGCACGAGTTACACACTATAAAACAAAATAAAATCGGTCTCAGCCCTCATGATGATAAACGCCAAATATCTCAAACTTCACCTGTCACATTACCATGGGGACATTGTTCATCTATGGATATTTATTGATTGTCGGCCTAAAAAGAACCAAAAATGTAGCAAGCGATACTTATAACGTTTAAAAGAGCCGTTACACATCGTAATTAAGAGTAAGTTAAAAGAGTCAATTGCGGTCTGCTCTTATGATTTTTAAAAGAACCATAATAGATCATAGAGCATAAAAAAGAGTCATATAAACGCTATACAATCTAAAAAAAGAGCCATAATATTCGTATAGCAATTAACTGTTGTCTGAATTTAAAAAGAGCCATCAAATCAGATGATAGAAAAAAGATGCCAAAATTCCCCCTGTATAACTTTAAAAGAGCCCATGTTGGTTATACAGTAAAAGAAGGCAAAAATTCCCCCTGTATAACTTAAAAAGAGCCGTATATTATGTTATATATAGAACCATTTGTGGTATAATTTGGTTTTGCTTTGAAAATTCGTTTTTCCATAAAAATCGAATGGGGACAATATGGGCCACGTTCACGTCGTGTCCCTGTTTAAACCGAGTGCCCTCTGGTAAGTGTAGTATTTTTCAGGTAATTTTGCTCTTGCCCTCGTTTCAAGTTGTATGTATAAGTTAATGATAATATTCTATCTATAAGCGAATATTGCACATTACTCCTACTCTGTTCAAATGCCCATACCCGCCAATGCCTTTTTCCATTCATTTTTTTTTTGTTAGTTTTTAAGTTTGTATATAGATATGCCTTCTTGTGCGGTAATGTTCCTAATATAAATGTTGCTAGTCCTAGTTTTTTAATTGTATGTAGATATGCCTATTCTTGCACGGTAAATGGTCCTAATATGAATGTTTCTAGTCCTAGTTTTTTAATTGTATGTAGATATGCCTATTCTTGCACTGTAAATGTTTCTAAACCTTAGTTTTAACTGTAAATATTTTTCGCTAAATTTTGAACTTATAATATATTGTACCTATATACAAGATTGGCGATAAGTGTCTTGTGCCAAATTTTTATTTTGTTCAGGTATTATTTTTGATGCAAGATACTTGTCTTATTTAAATATTTTTGCTAACTAGTGCTGTAATAGTGTATTTGACTTGAAAACTGCATATATTTCTGAAATAAAACGTTGTTAAATGATTACAGATATGTCTTTTTATTTACGCCGATTTTTTATTCCTTTAATGTAATATACCAGGGCGGTAGTAAGTGATATTTTTATGTTATAAATAAAAAAGTTTTAAAATTGATTGATTTTCATTTAATTATGCAATCCTGAAGCTGTTGGAAGGTTTAAGATTTGTTAATAAATTGACGTCGATAAGAATATATCCCTATAACCACACTTAAGGTTCTTTGTTTTACCTAGTTACTGTTGCGGACGGCTATTGCAAGATGGCCTAAGCGTATTTTCTTAAATTTTCAGTATTGGAACGGCTGTGTTGCCGTTTCGACAATTTTTATGTTGAATAAGGGGAAATATTGGTTTGGCAACGCCATTAGTACTGGTTTGTCGATAAAATGGTGAGTGCATTATAAAAGCTAGGTTTACCGCCATTTTGTCATCATCGTCACACTTAGGTTTGTTAATAAATTGGCGAAGGCAATATTTGCTGATGGGGGCTTCTGGTTGCATAAGTTCAGGTAGTACCCAGATAGCGGGGGTGTGCGTGAACGTAATTATAGATGACGTCTGAAAATACTGTTTGTCAAAAGGACATACTAGATCCCGTGTTGTCTAATTACATGCCGCGCTGCCTCTAACAATGTTCATTAATGACATGTATTGTATGTATTGTTTGGTGAATACCTATATATTTTTGGTAATAAATTTGTTTGATGTACTTAACTGTTTTGTTTCTTTATCGGGGCTGTTTTCTGTGATAGAGAGACCAACAGGGTCTGTTCCTGGGGGAACAGGGTCTGTTCATCGGGTCTGTTCCAGGGGGAACAGGTCTGTTCCGGGGGAACAGGGTCTGTTGGACAGGGTTCATAATACGTTTAATCTGATTCCACACGGAACAGTTTATATTACAATACTTTTTTTGTTAAATCTGATGTCTTTGTTTTTAATAATCGGCTAAAAGACTTGACGCTTCGACTAATTACTGATTTTTAGTTTATACTATCCATCTATAAGAGACGTTGCAGCCCTTTCGGGGTAAATGATTGTAAAATAATATTGAAAGCTGATGCTTGTGTTGTATAGCAGATATGTGAATGCACAAGATTGTTAATATTTTCCTACGCTTATAATATTTATTTTTATGTGAAACACTGGTTGCCTAACTTCAGGTAGTACTCAGATATCAATTAGTTTGTTTTACTAAGTATATGTGTATGGTTTGCCCTAATTTTGTACATTAGAAAACACCACCATAACCCCACTTAAGGACCTTTTGTTCCAGCAATCTAATCGGATGTGCCCCCGTGGTTTCACATTGTCTAACATTGTTTAGCAATTTTAATCTATATGCTCTCGTAGCGTATTTTGTAAGGCTTTGAGGTTCGGCCCCAGAGGTTTATGGTTCAATTCCCGCCGAGGACAAAAACTTTTTTTCTGTTATTATTTATTCATTATGTTGTTCAATATTGATTATTTAAATGGATGTTCAGGTTAGGTACTTGGGTTTGGGTACTATTGAGAACGTGCTACGTCATCTCTCCTCCGCTAGGTGGCACCTCTACAATTAATCATTCACAGTCACGTACTAAAGGGGATTTGGGGGGGCTCCGCGGGTACTTGGGTTCCATGGGGAATAGTGTTAGGTTAGAATCTTCAAATAATGGGGCCCCCTGGTAATACCAGGGGGGCCACTTAGGTTAATACGGATCCTGTATCTACTGCGAGTAGTTATGACGTCAGACACTAGATGGCTATAGTAGCTGGGTTCCGCTCGGGTTAAGAGAGGGTGGCGACTTCCAGGAAAAGTGCCACGCCCTAAAATGGCGATAAAATTACGAGTTTTAGGTCCCATGCTATTTCTTATGAGTTTTGGTGCCAGAACTCTCATAGCTTTATCTACTTCCGAGAAAAAAATATCAAAATTGGAAAAAAATCAGTGGTGTACACTTTTTTGTCAATAATATTCGTTAAGGTGCTCCTCGGGACGCTACTGGACTTATTAAATTTTATTTAGTTAGGGCTAATTAAGCACCTTATCATTATGAGTAACGGCACCAAATTTAAATAAAATCGGGAAATGGATATTTGAAAAAATTTAAAAAAAAACACGTTTTTAAAAACTATTACTTAGATCGAGAAAAAATTCATTTTTTCCAAACTATCTATACTACAGAATTTAGAAAAATGGATAACCCTAAAAAAACATTATCATATTTTCGTTTATGTCATAGTAGGCTTCTGAAAATTTGATATCATCATCATTATCATCAATCAGCCCGGTTGCGTCCACTGCTGGACATAGGCCTCCCGTAGTCTAATCCATCGCACTCGATCCTGTGCCGCTTTCATCCAGTTCGACTCTATTCTCTTGATGTCGTCGGTCCATCGTGTTGGTGGGCGTCCCCTATTGCGGAACGCGTCGTGGCGTGGCCTCCACTCTAAGATTTTTCGGGTCCATCTTCCGTCGGTCATTCTTGCAATGTGACCTGCCCAGTTCCATTTCAATGTTGTTATGCGCTCAATAGCATCGGTTACGCCAGACATTTCTCGCAGCCTTTCATTTGAAACTCTATCCCTAAGTGACAAGCCCATCATTGATCTTTCCATAGCTCTCTGTGCAACGCGTATTTTATTTACGGGTTTTTTAGTGAGTGTTAGTGTTTCTGCGGCGTAGGTAAGCACAGGAAGTATACACTGGTTAAAGACTTTTTCCTTCAAACATATTGGGATGTTAGATTTCAGTGTCTTGTTGAGTTTGCCAAATGCTGCCCATGACAGACCTATTCTGCGAGCCGTTTCACCGGTTTGGTTATCTCTCCCTACACGAATCTCGTGACCTAAGTATTTATAAGAGACTACCTGGTCTATGTAACTATCAGCTATGGCCATATTTTCGCTCATAACCAAGTTTGTCATGTATTGGGTTTTGCTAGTATTGATCTTTAATTCCACTGATTTTGAAGCATTGTCCAGTCTTATTAATAGTTCTTTGGCTTCGTCAATGCGATCGGTTATTAAGACGATATCATCAGCGAATCGCAGGTGGTTTAATTTCTCTCCGTTGATATTTATACCCATGTCTCCAAGGTCGATTTTCTTGAACATGTACTCTAGCAGCGTAGTAAAAAGTTTAGGGGATATAACGTCGCCCTGTCGTACACCCCTTTCGATATTAAAATCTTCGGTGTCGTCGTGCAGTTAATACATGCTTTGGCCTTTTCATAGACGGTTTTGATTATGTTCGTATATCTGTAATCGACACGGCAGTTTGCCAGGGCATGAAACATATTTTGTTGGTTTATCATGTGAAATGCTTTTTCGTAGTCGACGAAGATTAGAACCAGTGGCTTGTTGTATTCAGTGCATTTTCAATAAGAGTTTTTACGACTTGAAGGTGGAAATTCCGTATTTGGCTCTAAAACCTGCCTGTTCACAGGGCTGGTACAAGTCTAGTTTGTTAGTTATTCGTTTAGTGATAATTCGCATAAATAGTTTGTATATATGTGAGAGCAGGCTTATTGGGCGATAGTTTTTCAGATCTGTTATATCCCCTTTTTTGTGGAGAATTATTATAACTGCTCGGTCCCACTGAGAGGGGGTAGTCCCATTCAGTAGGCATGCGTTAAAAAGTTTACAGATCGCTTGATGTAAAGCCGTTCCTCCTTGCTTGACCGCTTCTATCTCAACCTCATCGTCACCGACTGTTTTATTGTTTTTCATTTCCCGTATTTGACAGCTGTAATGTAATTTATTGCAATTAACAGCCATGGAACGCTACACGGTAGAACAGCGCATTGTTATCGTGAAAACGTATTATAAATATGGAGAATGTTATGCGGAAACAGTTCGTAGAGTGCGAGTAGTTTTTGGAAGAAATAATGCAGTGCAAAGTTGATCAAGAAATTTGAGCAAAGTGGTTCAGTTGGAAACATAAAATCAACAGGCGGCCGCGTACTGCTCGATCTATTGAAAATATTGCAGCAGTGTCGGAAAGTGTTGGTGAGAATCCAGGCACGTCGATTCGCCATGGGTCACAGCAAGTGAACATTACCAAAATCAGTATGCAGCGAATTCTTACAAAAGATTTGCATTTGCATGCCTATAAAATCCAATTGACCCAAGAATTGCAACCAGCAGATATGGGTTGCGCCGTGAATTTGTTAATTGGATTATGGAAAACGAGGTAAATGACCGAGATTCTTCGAAGAAAATCCTGTTTGGTGATGAGACACATCTTTAATTAAATGGATGCGTCAATAAGCAGAATTGTCGAATTTGGGGGGAAGAGAATCCTCGTGTTATTCACGAAAAACCAATGCATCCTCTACGAGCCAGCGTTTGGTGCGGTTTTTGGTTCGGCGGAATAATTGGGCCATACTTCTTTAAAGACGAGGCTGGAGCTGCACTAACAGTAAATAGCGAACGTTATCGTGCAATGTTAGAAGAGTTTTTGTGGGCTGAATTAGACCGAATTAATATGGAAAACTTATGGGTTCAACAGGACGGAGCGACCTGTCACACTGCGCGTGAAACAATGCACTCGTTACGACTGAAATTTCCTGGTCGTGTCATATCTTGCAATGGTGATCAGAATTGGCCACCACGATCCTGTGATATAACACCGTGCGACTTCTTCCTCTGGGGTTTTCTTAAATCTCGTGTTTATGCCAATAAACCTGCCGCAATTCCTGACTTGAAGAACGAGATTCGACGAGTCATTGATGAAATTCGTCCACAAATATGTGAAAATGTTATCAATAATTTCGTCAAAAGGGCAAGGGCCTGCCAGCAAAGCCGCGGTTGACATTTGTCGGATATTGTGTTTCACACTACTTAATCGTGATATGTATTATTTCTAATCCCAGTAAAGTTTTGACATATTTCAAGAAATGAATGTGTTTTGTTAACAAATAAATATGTGCGTTCATTTTGGGACGTTACTTACTAAAATAATCAGAATAACTCTACCACTACATTGGCTATACTCACAGCTGTAAGCAGTCGGTCATCTTGATCTAAAAATAAATTCTGACCGGATTTAAGACGTATTTTGAACGGTGTAGCCACATGGCCACGCCGTGCCTGAGAGGGGAACAAAACTTTAATATAAACGTATGTCATACGCATCTTAACAATCCTAGATATTTTTACAAAATTTGGTAAATTCATAAGGACATATTTTATATAAATATGGCATTAACAATTCAATGTCAATTAATTGGATTGGATTAGATCCAAGACGGCGCTCTGAAATTTGGGTAATGGATTTACAGGTCTGGCAATATTTTAGTTGATATAGAATATCGTTATTTTTACATTTTTTATTTGTGAATCAAAACTTAATAGTAGACTTTAGACGCGCACTGTATAATGCTTCTCCGTTAAATCTATAATAAGAAAAATATTGTTGTGAATTAGATTTATGGGCAAGGGCCTAGCGACACCTAAGTCAGGAATCACACTGAGCGACCATGATCGACCGTCCGCGATCGACCGGCTACGACCAACAGGTGAAATAGTTCAAATTCACAGTTCTAAGTCACACTGATCGACCGACCACAACCGACCGCTGTTATGAAAATGTCATACCTGAGATTTTAGGTTACGTATATTTCACAGAAATGTTTACAAACTAACCTTTATTGTTCTGTGTATTTTAGACACAATATACTAGTATTACTAGTAATTAAAATATCTTATCAATAATTATTAGCTAAAAACAAAACCAGCGTCACAAAGTTTAGTTAGGTTAGAGTTAGGACGCGCACGCCACTTCCACTAGTTCCACTTGGTGTAAAATAAAAAATAACTAAAACTTTGTCATGCGCATTAAATGGGATGGTCCGCGACCGACCAAAATTTCCAGCAGGTTGGAATTTCAAACACGGTCGTCGTAAAACGGTCGCGGACGGTCGAGGACGATGGTTCAGTGTGATCTTTGTGGTAAGAATGTACGTGTTGGAAATTTGGTCGTTAACGGTCGGTCGCGGACGGTCGATCATAGTCGCTCAGTGTGATTCTTGCCTAAAGCACCGGTTCCCGTCAGATCACCGAAGTTAAGCGGTGTCGAGCGCGGCTAGTACTTGGATGGGTGACCGCTTGGGAAACACCGCGTGCTCTTGTCTTAGGGAAGAGTGTAAAATGAATCGACATCAAAACCATCCTATTCACGCCGGACAGGCCGGATGAGATCGGATATCTCGTAGGATGAAGGTGCCGTTTCACACTCCCCAGTCGGTAGACCGCACGATTAAAAACCGTACGGTCGATGACCGGTTCTAGATGGCCTCAGATACGCCGACGAACCGTAAAAAAGTAAAATAAAAAAAAAAAAGAATTAGATTTATGCTTTTCAAAACAAAATGTATTAAAGAAATATATTTTATTATACCTAAGCGTTAACGAATTAGCAATCATATGCGGATACATTGTGAAGAATCCTGAAGGAACAGTGTCAATCATATTCAGGACGGTAAACATTTGCTGTTAAGGAACCAAACATTTCGAAGAATAAGGCCTAAACCGATTAGTTTACTCTATCATTTACCCGTTTTTGGCCGTTATAGAAAAATATTATATTATAAATAAATTTCATTTAAGTACTAATTAGAACTAAATTAATTTTCCCCAACAACCAGAGGGTCATAAGATTTCAAATTGTATAAATACGAAAATTTACAACGAAAGTGATTATGATACATATGAAATTAATCTATCTGAGTGTTAAAATATAAGCCAATAATTGTTATTTACTACACACAAATTTTAATATTTAACGAAAAACAAATTGGCATCATTTTCCGATTGTAGTAATATGGGATACCAAATTTAATAGTCTTTGAAAAATATACAAAAAAAACACAGTTTTTTTTTGGTTTCGACCAACTGTTTTACTTCCAACTGCTGTGGAACCCTGCAAACCCAGTGGCATGTTTATTATTTTTCTTCAACCCTCTCCCGACTAGGGCTTGTAGTCCCAGATTGTTTCATAACTTTTAAATAGCCACATGTGCCACTTGATATATCTTCCAGAGCTTATTGGCACATTGATTTCTACGACCAAGATTGCAGATTCGTTTTTTCTTGATAGGTAAGTTGCATCTGAAAATAATTAAAACATTGACGTTAAGCTAATAATAATTGTAATAATATTAGTAAACTTCATTCAATTATACATATAGGTATACATTCAAAAGGCAAGAGTGCAGCTAAACAGAGACTGCTAATTGATTGTGGTTAAACAAGGTACTGCGATTTACCCATAAAATAATTCCCCATTTTACACACAATGCTCTTAAAATATTTAAACTTCCTCAACTTGTTGTTTGTATTTCTTCTACAGCAACAATCGGTGCAATTATCGGTTTTCAAGTCTTTAACACATCTAATCCTCGATTGCTTATAGGTCTTGTCAACTCAAACTCAAAATTTACAAGCCGGACATGCAGCGAAAGTAAATAAAGCAGCACAGACTGGCTGCTGTAATTTTAAAGACTAAACTAAAACATCGTAGTTCTAGCACTTGTTGGTGTCGTTACGGTAAGGGGGATTACCAGACCCAGCTATATTTAGTTACGTGGGAAATGTAGGTATCCTAGTTTATGCTATTATCCCATTTGAAGCACAATCTATTCCCTTTCTTTAGAAACTAAATAATATTATTCACTTGGAATAATTTAAATTAAAGAATGGGAAGCACGTTATATATGAAGCACTTTATGGCTGCCACATGTTGCCTTTAATTAAAGTTTGTTAATTTATTACTTGCTAACCAAATAAAACTACCAGGATTATACCTACATAAGTATTTATGGCCAATCGATATCCGATTTTCAAAACCTATAAAGCTTAGCACCGAACATGAATTTAAATGGTATTGTTATCTGAACTGCATAAAATAGGAGAATTTTAGCTATAATCGAACAAAAACTGCAAAAACAGTTAACAATATTTTTATCCGGATTTGCAGTTCTGTTTAAGCCTATAATTGGAAAGTCAATGAGGATTTTTGAATGCTGAGTTACCGTATTGTGAGGGATTGACAACGGACACCCTCCGGTCAGTTTCCTCTAAGGGGGTGTTCCACCCCTATTAAACGTTGAACGTGCTGGAGCTGTCGGTCGGTCCCTTAACTTTATCGTATTTAGTCTGAATTAATGGGCTTAAGAATCCGTGACCAGTGGTCATTCACCTTATAAGTATCTTGCAAAAAAAAGATGATGTTAATAATGTTTAAGGAGCTTCTCAAAAATGTTTTGATTTGTTATATTTTGAACGCAACCACGCTACGTCGACGTAGAGCTACCTGCGTTTATAAATACTTTCCAAAGGAATCATACACATTGCTACAGATAAACCATAGCGGTCAAGTTGCGGAAAGTGAAATAAATATAATTATAACATAATATATAAATATAACGCTCAACCAAAAATTATTAAAGTACCTGGAAGGCTTCAACATTATTATGAGTTACGGCCAGTACGGATTTTGTAAGTATAGACCAACAGGAGACCTTCTCGCTTATGTTAATCACGTTTGAAACAAGGCAATAGAACATCATGGGGAGTTCCGGGCGGTAGCACTGGACATTTTCAAGGCCCTTGATCAAGTATCACGTGCGGGGCTCCTAACTAAAATAACGGCATGAGGTATGGCTATCAAGGGTCCTTAAAGACCGTGTCACTAAACTTTGGAGAAACTTAAGGTTAGCAGCACTTACAGACGGCAGCTTCTCATGGATGGGAGAACAGTTGTTGGTCCTGGGTCAGGAAGAATTGCATATAATAGGGCATCACTCAGTTTTCTAGTATGTATAAGATGGCTTTAAACTGGGAAATCGGTTTCTCTAGGACGGTGACCTTTAAAATAAATGAAATAAAAAGAGTAACACGTTGAGACATACTTCAATCAATTTTTAATCGTTAAATAGCTTTAAATTACGTAATAAAATTTAAAAAATGCTCTAGGAAACAGGTGAAAACATGCAACGTGTTCGATCTGATGATAACTTCAATAATTATTATGCATTGAACGTAAAGAAATTGCTTATTATCCCGGTATATACAGACCCAATTCTTTGGCCAAAGATACTCCCGTTATGTACATCTATGTGCAATACTATAAATATATCCCGGTTAAAACTAATAACAAAACATCATCAAAAGACTTGCTTGTACTTTAAATTTTAAGAAATTAAATAATGTTTAATTCATTTAAGTTAATTGCTTTAATCTAATAGTAGTAAAGTTGTGACGCAATAAAATGAAATAAAAATGGGAAATTTGGCCTAAGATCCAGAGCCTTTCAGCAGGAACTTCTAGTAACTCCTGGGTGGCGATGATCTCGGTAGCCTCGCCTCAATATTGGAACTGGATTCTATGCACAGCGGAATATAGGCTTCAGAAGTTTGGTGAAGTGAAGAAAGTAAGTTCCTGGCGCGGAAACGTTAATGCGAAAAAAAAACTATGGGGAAATCCCAAGTCAATTTAAAGCCATGTCCTTAGACCTGTCGTAAAACCATATGAATGATATAATCAAATAACCAAAAGGTCCTACCTTACCTCAATATTGAGATGCACATGCCGAAGAAATATTTATAATAAAGAATAAAAGAAAAAAAATACCAACTATCTCACCATTCGGGTTTATAGAAGTTCAGGAGGTAGTAGTGCATGAAAGATTAGGAAAATCTTTTAGAAAAACTTGCCTATAATATTTGTAGGTAACCCGACTCTCTGGGGATTTTCCTAAAAACGCTCTGTGCATTCGCCCGATTTTAAGTCAGGGCTTAAATATTCCTTTTCCGTCTTCTGCCAGGAATCATGGGTCATATCGCGAGGAATACTATTGATATGATGCTGAACTAATCTGCGGTCATCGGGGGTAAATTTACCACGTGCCTTAGGTCGTCTTTTTTGTATAAAGGTAGTTTTTCCTAATTTCTTCATCTTAGAAAGAGCGCACACATGTCTTCTGGTTATACCGAAAGTGTCAATAAATGTAGCTCTACATACTTGGACAGCATCACCAGTACCACTGGGTATAGGGGTAGAGTGTAGTGAATTGTGGTGTGTCGACAGCTGTCACTAGGATCATCACAGTTGCCATGTCTTGGTCTTTTAGTTCTACCAATATGCAGTTAAATGTTAATATTAAATAGTAGTGATGCTGATCTGAGAAAAATCGTACGTACGCCGCAATTAGAGGAAGATATTGTACGTATAAACGGCGATTGATTCCGCTTAGCTCCTTGACGTGTTCTTATGGCCTAACTGGGTACTTCTTTCAACGGGAGATAATCAAACAATAGGCTATAAAAGTGTGGCACTATAATATACTTATTCCATAAACGCTACATCATCAAATAAGGTAGTCCAGCATGTATCAAAGGCAATAAAGACGGTCGTCCCGAAATGGTATCAAGTTAGTACGTAGGGTGTGACCAAGCTTATGCAGCTGAAGGTCTGGTCTCCGGCATTTGTTGGAGCTTTTATACCGGACAAGTGCTGATGTTTATTTGTATAAACTTGACATTGACCAACCCAGTGATTTAGTATCTCGATACACAATGGTTTAAGTTTGTAAAAGTTTGGACAACGACATTTAGTTAACAATATTTTAAACGCTATAAATGACACTCCATCAACGAGTACTCGAAAATTATCAGCACAGTTTTATATATCGAAAACAATAGTACATGAAGTTCCTCAGGAACAGCTGTTATATACATATAATTTTCAAAAAGTACATGAATTGATTACTGAAGATGTTCCTCGCAGAATGCAGTTTGCAAACTGGCTATTGGATCAGCAACGAAATAATGTAAACTTCATTAACATTATTCTTTTCACGGATGCAGCAAAGTTTAACAAACGTGGTTTCACCAATTTACACAACACACATGTATAGGCTGATGAAAATCCTCATGCCACAATTGTATCGCATCATCAACACTCGTTTTGTCGGAACGCTTGAATGGACAACTTTATTTGGAGTTCCTCCAGAACGCTTTTCAGGATTTAATAGATCACTTACCACTTGAAACCCGTCGAAACATGTACTTCATGCACGATGGGGCATCACCTCAGCCTTGGTGTGCGGGAGCACCTGAATAACATCTATCCAAACCGTTGGATGGGTAGAGGAGGACCTACTGCCTAGCCTCCTCGATCTCAAGACCTAACGCCGTTGGATATTACCTGTGGGGACACTTGAAAAACTTGGTGTATTCAACTTCGGTCGGCACTAGGGAGGAACTTCTACAGAGAATCACGTTTCATTGTGAAGTGATAAGGACCAAAGCTGGGTTATTGTGGCGGGTACAGAACTCCTCAATTCGTCGTGCCCGCGAGTATGTCACACTTCACGAATCCCATGTTGAACCCTCTTATGAAGTTTTTCGATAATTTCGTTAAGGTGTCCCCTAATACGTCACTGCGTTTTTTAAATTTTTGTATTTTTTCGGATTAAACAACTTAAAATGAGACTTTTCTGTGGTTTCAATTACTTTCATGTAACATTTTGCTGTCGAGAAACAAAATAGAAATAATGGTCCTTTTTAGTTGAAATAAACCTCGAATTCGTTTATTCTTTTTCTCGAAAACGGTTCATATTACCGACAATAAACAAGGGTCCCTTTTTTTAGTCAAAGGTGCAAGGGTGTTAAAAATGTAAGCATTAAGTTGTAAAACTTAGACCGCCTCTGGTAAACTAAGGAAGCTAAATATATTTCAAGAACACTATTTTAAGTGTCCATTACATTAAATTTGTATTAAATTATATTAAGTGCTGTGAAAGTTATTCAAGAAAAACCGATTTCCAGCGGCGTCCTTCAGGGGCACATATCTTCGTAGGGGGAGCCTGTAAGAAAAAATTTTATAGGAAATTGTTATCTTATTTTTCCACTTTTAACTAATCTGAACTAACCTGAACTATTTCTATTTTTTTCAGCCATTGTCAGATTTATCATCATTATTAATGTTTAAAATATCCAAAAAGTGTTTTTAATCATAATAAAATTTAATTTATTTCGAACTAAGAGATATGCGCCACTGTAAAACATTGTGTCGGTTAAGAAAAAGCACTTGTCGCTGGTGTTCGCCTTTATCGTAAAACTCAACAAAATTTAAAAGCTCCATAAATTATTAAACACCATTTTGCCTGTTAATGCTACCGTTCATTAGCAGAGCCTACTCTAAAATTTTCGTAGGGCATATCTTAAACTTTCCGCTTGTTAGGAAGACCACCACGATAATTTGACTTATGAAGAGTCTAAACTTTGTAAAATATGCAAAATAAATATTTTGTTTCCGGAATCCCCTAATAGTTTTTTCTTAACTGGGTAGATTTCATTGCTGAATTTTTTTTAAAAGCAGCTCATGTCTTCCAAAAAAAGTTTTTAAACTTTCATGGGTCCAGCATAACCCCGAGGATCTAAGAAATATGTTTAGTGGAAATTTTTCTTTTTAAATTTATTAAATAGCAGAAGAATACTACTTGGCAAGTGTAATAATAATATGACTTATAAATATACATATATGTGAGAACTTGGTTCTCTAGCCACTTGCTGAGACCTTATATAATAAAGATTAATCAAATGATGCCAAAACAGCTATTCTCTGGGCTATATGCCCTAACGAGCGTCGAATTATATAGCAAAATTGGGCGTATTTTGACTTATACTGTTAGTACTGAAATACAAACTCAGAACTGCAGAAACTACCGGAGAAGAAAGGAATGAATCTTTATTTCCAATGCTACATGGCTGCTACCTATAGACCGGTTTCGAACTCTTTGGTTCTCGTCAGTACAGGGCAAGCATGTCTTCCTTGTGGGGTACATTTCCGTATCTGTTTTGGGAGTCGTTCCTCGTTCATCCGTTGTACATGTCCATACCACTTTAGTTGTTTGACCCTAATTTCATTCATTATGTCGTATATGACTCCCATAATCTCTCTAATCCTCTTGTTAGTAACTGTATCCATCCTTGATCTGCCCGCTGCTCGTCTCCAGTAGTCCATCTCCGTAACCCTTAGTTGTCCTTCGGCTCTTTCTTTGAATTGCCATACTTCACTACTATAGGTGACAATACTCTTTATGATTGTATCAAATATTCTTTGTTTGTTTCGTCTTGATACCTGCTAGTCCCACAGTATTCAATTCATCATAGCTGTAGCTCTCCTTCCCTGCATGTCCCTTTCCTTGATTGCTCTGTCCAGTGTACCATCGTTTGTGATTTTTGTTCCTAAGTACGAATAGTTTTGGCATCTTTTTATATACTGTCCATCTTTTAGCATAAGGTATTGCTGCACGCTCTCAATACACATGTACTCAGTTTTATTTATATTTACTTCTAAGCCCCACTTTTTATACTCTTCTATTAGCTTTCTTATCATATACTCTAGATCGTCGTACTCTTGAGCCACCACTATTTGGTCATCTGCGAAGCAGAGGGTATACAGTGTGGTCTCGTTTAGTGGGATGCCAATTCTACTACATTTTCTTTTCCAGGGTTTTAGTGCTTGTTTCAGGTATATTTTAAATAATGTGGGTGAAACGCAACAGCCTTGTTTAAGTTCTTTATCTGTTTTAAAACCTTTCGAAGTTTGTATTCCGATTTTAACCTGTGCCTTTTTTTCCTCGTAAAGGTTTTTTACGGCTTTGATAAGGGTTGCGCTAATATTTGTTTATTCAAGGGCCTTTCTATCAGTTGGATGACGCAAAATAGCTGGTCTGAGGTGGATCTTCCCGCTCGGAATCCAGCCTGTTCTTCGGCTTCCATGTCCTGATATTCCAGTTCAATATTTTCCTTAGGGTACTAGTGACGGCAATGAATCTTTAGTTACCGCAGTCATCCCGTTTCCCTTCTTGTGGATGGTTGATATTAATGATGTTTTCCATTCTTTGGGTAACGTCATTCCACTTATATATCTTTGGAATAGATTTGTCAGATATTGGTAAAGAGTTCCGCAACTATGTCTCCAGGACCTGTTGCCTTTTTATTTTTTAGGGCTCTGCAAATTCTTGTACTTTGTTTGCGGTTATTCCAATAGGTGATGATAGTATTTAAACCCTTTGATCTTGTTGTTCTTGAAATTCGGCCCTGTCTTCCTTTAGTAGTTTAGAGAAGTGTTTGTCCCACTGTCCAAGCGAGATTGGCTCTATTATGTCTGTTTTCTTCTCTTGTCTTAAGTGTGCTCTTCTGTCCTTCTAGAAAGGTATTGATTCTTCTAACCTTTGCTTGAGCTTCTGAGTATTTTATTTTGTCTTCATTTGACTTTGAGTTCATGATTAATCACATTAATGATGTTATTAAATGTACGATAAAAATAGATATGCCACACAACTCTAAAAAGTCCTGGCAACTTTTATCGGTCAGAAATAAGTCCACAGGCATTCCAAATATAATGCTTTTCAGAGACAAATAAGCTCAGCGAACTGATGTCTGCTTTCGAAATTTTTTCAGGGTATTTATCAACTATACGAATAAAAAGTAGTATAGTGATAACTTTCTTTTATCTAACATTCGGGTCAAGCTTAAAGAGCTTCTACATGCACTGGCTATAGATGAAAATAAGGGTGGTGGACCTCATCATATTATTTAACTTATCCTTTAACCAGTGCAAGGAATTTTTAAATTTCAAAAATTATTAACAGCTCCAGGTGTTTACAATTGAGGGGGTCAGTGGAAAAGTAGTACAAGTAACATTTTTCAATTATGGGAGATAAGTGCACCACAAGTTAGTTAAAGTGTATATCTGTTTAGAAAAAAAATGGTACAAGTGCTATTCCAACATCTTAGCGCAATCTATAAATCAGTAGCTCAAGCTCAACTCTTAAAAGCTCTTTTCGTTTGGGAAAAAGTAGTACAGGTGCACTTTTTCTATTTAGTAAATTAGTAAAACGTGCTTTCATGTTAGGATACGTTGAGGTGTTTTGCCAGTGACTAAAGTTACTTTAAAATAATAATCTTGGTATTTTATACTAAAATGGAGAATGGTGAGTATGTTTTAATAGCTAATTTGCGGTTACATGTTCGTGCATCGCTTGTAGAGGATCTTCCGAGGTGGCGTCTTGTTTATTAAAGTTTGTTCAGCAACTGCCAAAGTCAACAAAAAATATAGCCTTCAGTGACTCATGTGGGGGCCAAAATAAGAATAAAAATGTATTAAATTTTGGATGTTCGTTGTTCAAAATTTTGATATACAATCTGTGGACCACAAGTTCTTAGAGCCGGGGCACACTTACATGGAGTGCGATGAAGACTTTGCATTAATTGAGAAGCACAAGCGCCACGTTGAGTGCGTATACGTACCTAGTGAATGGAATAGAGCCATTAAAGAGAGTTGCAAGAAATTTTCTGTAACACAAATGACATCGGCAGACTTTTTCTCATTTTCAGAGCTTGAAGATATAACTTTCAATGTTCGCAACGACAAAGAAAAAAGGAAGATTGCCTGGAGACAAATTAGATGGATAAGAGTTGAAAAAGATCAACCATTTACAATGAAATTTAAAGACATGCTAAGTGAATCTTTCGAATTTTATGAAGCAGACTGGGCCCTAAAAAGAAAAGGAAGACCAGCAGCACGAAAACTTTGCCTATTGTATAATGAGGCACCAAAAATTAAATTCCTAAAATGGCAAAATCTTCAAGAGCTGTTGCAGTTTGTGCCTCCGGTGTACCACACTTTCTACAAAAATCTGTCACATCAACTAAAAACTAAATCAAAAGCAGGTGCTGGCAGTATAGAAGAGAAAAATGACAGCGACGAAGACATAGTAGATGAAAGTGACATGATTATTTTAGAGTCTGATGAAGATTAGTCAGGGTGTCATTATGTACTTTTTTTCACTTCTTTAAATCAGAATCTTTAAATAAAGTATTTTTAATGTCACTTATACTTGTTTTACTCCAAATCATCATGTATGGAAAAGTGGTACAAGTGAGAAAAATTAATTTTTTCAGAAAAATGCAATTTTTTTTAAACCCAAGTATACAATTCCAAATTATATTAGGATTTTTTAAATAGATATACGTAGCCATTCTTGGACTTACTTTTACTAGGATTTTACTAATAGTCATTAACTTTGACCTTTAGTTACTCTAAATCATGTTAATGTTACTTGTACCACTTTTCCACTGACCCCCTCAATTATGAGTGCATCTTGTCCTTAAAAAAGTACCAGAATAAATTCTTCCGCTTAAAGAAAGACCATTCTGATTATACCAGGGGCAAGCTTCTCAATTTTGACTACCCTCTTCATTCACTAACATTATTTAAACATAACTGCCAATATGTTGCTATATATAACCTTTTTTTATAGCTTTCAGTATCATATTTAATATATTATTAACAATTTAAAGATCTTTAAGGGTTCAACTATATTAATAATATTAATCCATACACAATTCGAGAATATCTGGACTTTAAAGAGTAAAAAGTAAGTATTGTAGAAAGTTTAGTTTGTTTTGTGAAAGATGTGTTACGTTTTATATTTCATAAACCTATATTTTGATAGCGAATTTCAAACTTTGCAATCATTGCAAATATGTTTTGAAGTAAATTCTTATCTAGCTCATTGGTGGGTGTCAAATTAATTTGATCTCCTGACTTGCAATCATTAAATTTTTTCATATTATGTAATATCTTATATTTTCAACAGTATAGAATTCTTGTGGATAGCGTTATCGACTGGCTTTGTTAATATTTGCTAAACAAACTATTTTGCCTCCATGCGCAGAGTTCATTATTCTTTACTTCCATCCCTCGAAGAAAACCACTAATTAATAAGACGACCGACTAATACGTCAATCAATCATTTCCGTTCACAATATGTGAAGGCGTCTATTGATTATCAAAGCAACCGCAAAATAACATGCGAAACATGCCTAAAAGGCATTTTATGGTATTAAAATTGACGGCCTTAAGTACTTTAAAAGGTCTTTAAGGGCTCTGGTGGAACTTTAAGTTGACGAGAAATAAATAAAGGGTCACGCATGCTTTTCTGCTCTCAATGTCAGGTTGCGCCTAGTTCTTTTTATTTATAGTTTATTTAGGATGTGTCCATTTACCAAAGTTAAGCCTGTGATATTTCTGCTCGTCGGCAAGACGCGACGAACTGGATATTTGATTTTACTGTTGCCTCTATTGATGCGTATTATGACGTGTCGCTTAGCCTCGCCACCTTTTTGGGTATTGTAAATTATTAAATTCACTTAAAATACTAAACGTTTGAATAAAATTTTGAGTTTTGCAAATACACTGTGTGTATTTTCCCCCTGCTTTGTCCCGTCAGTTCACGAAATTTAAAATTTAGGAAAATAAGTAAAACTGTTAAACCGGAACTAAGAACATTTGTGCGTTTGTATTTAACTACAGTTCTACTACTAACTACACTTATTTAAAACAACCATTTTTGGAAAAACTCAATTTATTGTCATTATTTATTCAAATAAGTTAGAATACTGCAATAAAAGCCAGAATGGTTTATTATCCTGGACACCAATAATTGGTAAATATGACACGATTTGTGAAAGTCAACATCTGAACAAAACTTACTTATAGGGTCTTATTCCTATGCTGAATATGCTGGTATGCAATTAATTTATCAGCAAATACATTGCAATTCTCTGGAAGCAAGAACAGTTTATGCTAAGAGATCTCCAACTCGAAATTTACCGTCTCAAAAAACATAAACAAGCAAGTAAAAAAAATGCTTAAATTGATGATTTTAAAATGCATTTTAGGAAGCTTTTTACCTCGTCGTAGTAGAGAAGAGAGAGAAGAAGAGCAAGGAACCGAGAGTCAAAAAAAGGAGTTTCGCTGCTGCTGCTCCGACAATGGCGTCAAAACCCTACCGCCAAAAATCGTACCATCTTTGTTAACGCTCGAAATCAATGCAAGTAAACGATAAACCAAAGCAAAGAAGCACAGAACAAGAGAATCAAAGACAAACTTCTTGAATATCTTAACGGCTCAAGATCATTTTGATCGGTAGCTATGGCCGTCAGTGAGAACTTTACCAAGTTAACCATTTCACCTCTAGCACGTTCTGATGGCACAATTGCGACCAAAGCACTTCTCTCTTCACAATCAATAGTTAATTTTTAGGGAAAAAGTCCATAGACCCCCTGTAGAATCGAGAATGCCTGAGCTCATTTTTCGGCACCGCCATGTTAAACAAATCTTGAGGAGTCTTGAGACCAAAAAGGCTTCTGGTCTTGACGCTATTCCAGTTATGGTAATTAAGACATGCGCTGACTAATTGACAACGGAATTTTGTCGGCTTTTGTTAACTTACCTTACAAGAAAGGAATATTTTCTTCTTGTTCTGATAGAGAAGGCTATCTATGAAAAATTATTAAAGCACCTGGAAGGCTTAAGCATTATTAGTGACCGCCAGTATGGATTTCGTAAGTCTAGATCAACAGGAGACCTTTTTGCTTGTGTTACTTACGTTTGGAACAACGCAATGGAACATCATGGGGAGTCTCGGGCAGTAGCACTGGACATTTCTAAGGCCTTTGATCGAGTATGGCATGAGGGGCTCCTAACTAAAGTGGGAGCATACGGAATGCTGGGTCAATTTTGTTCATGACTGTCAAGCTTTCTTAAAGACCGTTCTCTGCGAGTGGCGATGGACGGATTTCTTTCAGACACTGGATGCTTGGACATCATCTGCCAATGCACATCTCTATAGGCAGCAAGAGGTCTTATATCTCAACAAAGATCTGGAAGAAAATCTGTTTTAGGGTGACAGTAACCAAGTAGAATTTAACGCTAAAAAACGCAGGTGGCAGTTTTTTTAGCTTTTTTTTTTACGCTGGCTTCATTAGTTCATTTATTGGGCGTCAATTTGGGTAGTCATATATGTCTTGGTATAGTCACGTTGCGGCCATTGCTAAGACAGCCTCGCAGAAGCTTGGAGTACTTTTCCGAACTAAGAACCTCTATACACCCCAACAACTTTTGATTCTCTATAAAGCCCAAATTCGACCACCGCTCGAGTACTGCATATTTGGGGCTCTGCTCCTAAACATACCCTGAGATTGCTAGATTCTATTCAAAGAAGGCCATTCGCTTGATCGGTGATCATGATCTGACCAACAACCTGGAAAGCCTTGAACTTCAGCTGCATATTGCATTTATATGTCTCTACGTGCAATGCTTCTTCAAATAATTTAAGTTTAGCTACGTAAGTGGTAAAAGTTTACGCACCAGTCTGGTTTGTTATTAAGGTGGAATCAGCTTGTTGGGAGATATTTGTAGAAATTTATCTCCTTAACAAGAAACATTTCAAAACATTTAAAAAATATAATGGATCCTGTAATCCAAAGGGACTCCTAATTCAGGCACCCGGAGAACGTCTTGCGATTACCGATAAAAAACCCAAGCATCAGAAAGCTTGCACTTTGTCGAATAATAAGTTCCAGGCAGCAAAGACAGAAGATCCAATGCAATAAATCAGTTAATATGCTAAATTTCGAAACTGTATTACAAGATCTATGACAACTGATGAAATTAAAAGTTAAATTGCTGACAGCGACAAAATGATAATTTTTCTAAAATATGTTTGTCACTGTAGGAGAGTCAGAAAGAGACGATTATATTGGAACGATGCAGTCAAGATCCACCATGTCAAAATTTAACAAAAAATTTCAGTACAAACTTACGTAGTTAAATATTAGAGCCTATAAAATACATTTTGTGTCCAAAGTCTGGAAACGGCTTCATATCCTTAAAATTTATGGGCCAATTTAAACCAAATTTGGTAGGGTTTTCCAAATTTTGTATAGTTGGCAAGTTGGCGACTTACGCCTATTTTACAAGTATTTTCATGACAAGTGCTCAACTGAGGTTACCCGCTTGATTCCACCTCGAGCGATGCATGGTAGAAATACACGATGAACCACTGCAGCCCACCCGTAGGTGGTTTAGCTTAGTGTCCCTCGAGGGCTTTAGAGAAAACACCTATTCTACCTGTTTTGTTTATCGACGGAGCTGGCTTTAACATGAAGAATCCTCATGCAACAAGACAAACCAAGTATCAACATGATTAATATTATGTGGCCGGGAATTATTTGATTGGGCTCTTCGTTTTAAAAGAGAAATTAAATTGCGCCTTGTATTTAGAGAAAACAGCAATGAACCTAGTCAATATAGCCCAAGCTATACTCGAAGAGGGCTGCTTCCTAGACGCTTGGAGAAGGGCCAAGGTGATGTTAATTCCGAAAATTGGGAAATGTATTACGTTAGCTGCCAGCTATAGCCCAATCGCGTTTTGGCAAGGTAGTTAAAAAATTGATACTAAATCATATAACCGATTTTGTATTAAACAACGACATTTTACAACCAGAGCAATTCGGTTTCAGAGCTGCTCATTGCACGGTATTTCATTCAAACAACATCCTAAGGGGATTTAGTCGCCACTTGTCGATGGGAGCAGTCCTTATCGATTTTTCTAAAGCATTTGACAAAGTCTGGTACGACGGACTTGTTCTAAAATTAGTGAGAGTATCAGGCTAATTGTGTCATACCTTGAGAACAGAACTTTCGTGGTATCGTCAGAAAATGCAATATCTTCAACAAGAGGACTTAAAGCAAGGGTACCGCGAAGATAGCCCCTTAAGGCGATACTTTACAATATTTATAGGGCAGATGTGCCGCGTAATGGATTTAGGCAGCTATATCTATTTGCTGACGATACTGCGATAACTGCCACCTCAGGGATTTCTTGTAGAGTGGTCTTACGTTTGCAACGCACTATTTTGCTCTTGCTAAAATTACTTGAAACTTGAAAGCTAAAACTTAATGAGGATAGATCCCAGGCAATATTCTTTTAGAAGGCAAGGCTAAGGCTACCCGAAACCAGGGTTAGTGTCAATAATAAACCAATTGATAGGTGCACCAAAGTACCTTGACCTTGTCTTGGACAAGAAATTGACCTGGAACGATTTTTGAGGAAAGTACTCCTTTTCTAATGCATTGAAAAACATGCTATTAAGCTGCAAGTTATTGATACCTACTGTATTTTAATGGACTGAAATAAAATTTGTTTTGTATTTGAAATACTTAACTTTTATTTTTGTGAATCACCTAATACGTTTCGAAATTTTACATTAGGTTCAAATTGGAAACCGCCTTTTGTATTAAAAGTAGCACTGAGCATTTCATTAGGTTCATAGGAATGTTATATGTTGTGTTATATGAACTGCTGGTATTATCTTGATCTCCCCTGTCCGTTGGTAAAATACTGTCCTACACTTACCTGATACCCTGTATAATGTTGCATATTTGTAGATGTGCATATGTAATTAGAATTTTGCATATTTATAAATTCATTAAACTTCGATAAATTAATTGTTTCAGGTAAAAGAAAACATTTATAACTTATAAACTCTTAACAAACATGACTGTAAGATCAAAAGTACATGGGGCCTCGATAAAAAATATAGTTAGAAAAGTTGCGTCAACGCACTTTTGGCCAATAATGGGTCAAATGTCACATCGGAAATTGGCTCGTTTTTCGTTCAGAAGTTTAATTTTGTTATTTATTTATTTCTGAAAAGTGTGTCACAATTCGTCCCTTTCAGTAAAAATAATTAAAATTCCAAACTTTTTAAAAACAATTTATTACCTTACACTCCATTCCTTTTAATTAACTAAAAGCATGTCTTAACATTTAACTCTTTCGAGCGTTTTCTAAAATTTTAAGAAAGAGCAGACCTTAAGGTCCAAAATAAAATTTAATTAATCAAAATTCCTGTTCCTCTCTGAAAACGAACTTCGAATAGATATTAATTTTATAAATTTAATTACCCGAAAATGTTCACGGGAACTTTGAAGCTCAGTTTACTTAAGATAACTGCCATTTTAGACTGATTACTATTATTTCAACATTTAGCATTATATTTGAGCCAGTAATGTTAATAAAGACTCGTTTTAGTTTATTTCTGCACTATCAAGTCAACAAATCTAACAGCTCATTTCAAGCCAGTTTATCTCACCATTACTAGCAATACTCATATCACAGCGAACCATAAAGTATTACATTGCGGGGAATAAAGTACACTTTATGGCACGGTAATAGGTACATGCAAAAATAAAATAAATATGGTTGATGCAAAACAAAAACAAATGCACGTCATCAGGCAGCTGACAATTGTAAGTCCGTAAGGAAACAAGAAGAAGTTAAATTTGGGCAAAAAGTATTAAAACTTTATGCGACATTAACTTTACTACAAACTTAAAGTATTCTTCTTTAATACGAACCCACTTATAGCAAATATTTGGTGTATTTAAGCTTGTAAAGATTAATATAATTTGAATTTTATTGACCGACAGTTGGCAACACAACTGTAAACGGTGCGGTGGCGCCAGCTCGTTTGACGTTTCATGAAAACTAACCTTAATTATTGTTTTGTGCTTCTGTGTTGCTGTGCCGTCTATTTTTTAACAAAAACTCCAGATCTTTTCATAAATAGCATGAAAAAACTGATCTTCTAAGAACAACAAAAGTGCACATACATATCTCTGTCGATTACGTTGTTTACTATTTGTGAAAAATGCCGAAGTATTTAAATAGCTGGTGCAAAGAGCTTATAGCTTCTTTAGTAAGCTATTTTCAGGAAAAATTTAACAACAATGACCCTCGTTACCGCTAACAGCACTTAGAGAACTAAATTTGAAGAGTGTGTTAAGGTCTATCTATTTTATATTTACTTTAATCATTTTTAGCGTGTAGCAGCTGCCCTAAATTCGAATACCTCCACTGTAAGCGCAATTTAGACAACAGTTAAGGAAGATAAATTATTAGAATCACCTTAAAACAAACGTTCTAATTCAAAGAGAGTTGTAAATGTGTGAAGATTGGATATAAGTTCTATCCGTGACAATATTTATGGAACGTACGAAACAAGTAAGTTGTATTATTTAAAAATCGTAATATTTTACATCGGCTAATCATAAGCTGTAACTTATTTTAGAATATCATGTAACTTTTACAACTTTAAGTTAGAAATTGAAAGACAGAGAACTGTTTAATGGATGTCTTAACCCTTTAAGAAGCGTCTTCAAGAAAATAGGCTTCGGATGGTAAAAAGATGAACTGAGGCGAGGGCTTATGGAACTTTCCCATGTAGCTTTCAAACGACTGGTATTTTTAAAAGAAAATATTAAAGAAAAAGAAGCATTCTTGTACCAATTCGTTTTCTTGGATGAAACATGGATTTTTCAGAACGGTACCATTGGTCAATCTTGGCAAGACGAAAATAAAAGAAGTGTTAGATCTACTAAAGTTCTACTAAAAGGTATTTTGTAGTAAACAAATATCTCAGAAAGTGTTAGTCGTATGGCTTGCGGAAAAAAATATATTGGGTAAACTGGTCATAAGAAATTGCTGGAAGTTATTTTCGAGTTTCTCAGACTGGCGCTAGAGGGCGCAACAGTAACGGTAAATATGAATCACGAAGTTTTCTCAAAAGTCGTCTAGTTAAGGTATCCGGAAAATAACATTTTTGTATATTTCAAAGATTTATTAATAAAATTCACCTATAGAACGTGTTCGTCACTTTTCAAATAAAGTGGTGGAGGAAGGTTGCACATTATTTGTTATAAATGCTGATAACTCCGGTCTAGCTTAACATAATTTAGTAAACTTAGTTCTGTTAAAAAGGGCTTTTCTCACTCTATATATCATCTTATGAACTACTGCAATATGTGTTTTACCCTAGGCGCTAGGGGGCGCTATCTTAAAACTTCACAAACATTGCGCGTTTTTTCCATAATTGTAAATATAATAGTATATTCAATTTCACCTGAATACAAGGATGACTAAAGGTCTAAGAAGTCAGCGAAAACCGCAAGTTAATATATATTTTCAATCCGGAGATATCAACAACAATAATCATAATTACGGAGCATTATGATTTTATTTTCAAGTTGCCATTGTAAAGGTTTTTTTAAGAGTCAAATAGGCCTTGGAAAAACAAAATATGAATTGAAACTGTGCAGTCGTGTCACCTTTCATTATTACGTCAAAATTTTTGTCGTGCTAACAGTGTTGTGTCGTATTTTATTTTCAAAATGCCTCTGTTACTTGAAGAAGCGGTTGACATCATTGCGGTGTATTTTGAACGTTTGGGAAATGCAAGAATTGCTGAACGGGTTTACGCAGTACGATACCCTCCAAGGTACCGATACGACAGTAGAATGTTTAATTGTTTAGCTAGCCGTTTTCGTACTACTGGAAGTATTCGTCGCCCTGTATATCGCAGACGCCGCCCAGGTCGAACCGAGGAAAACATTGTAAATGTTTTGGCATATGTGGAATTTAATCCACAAATTAGTATTAGATTAATTGTTAGAGACTTGGATAGTGCATAGGATTGTATTAGAAGAAAGGTAAGTAATTATACCTATGTGTTATAACTATATATAATTAAATAATAATTATTATTATAAACTTATTTCGGCAATTAAAATTTTTTTTAAGGGCATTAGTATGTCACAGAATTTATTTATACCCATATACGGCCTCAAATCTCCAGTTAGGCTATTTTTGATTTAATAATAATTTTTTTCCGAATTATTTGGGTATATACATTTTTTTTAAAGGCTCCAATGGCTCAACAAATCGACGGAAACCTGCTTACGGTCTAATACGTCGATTTACGCTATTTGCGGCCATTTGGGACATATTGGCTTGGTTCGGTCCCCCGTAAGATGGAAAAAAATTATTTTCTAATTTATTTCGGCAATTAAAATATTTTTTAAGGGCATTAGTATGTCACAGAATTTATTTATACCCATATACGGCCTCAAATCTCCAGTTAGGCTATTTTGGATTTAATAATAATTTTTTCCGAATTATTTGGGTCCATACATTTTTTTTTAAAGGCTCCAATGGGTCAACAAATCGACGGAAACCTGTTTACGGTCTAATACGTCGATTTACGCTATTTGCGGCCATTTGGGACATATTGGCTTGGTTCGGTCCCCCGTAAGATGGAAAAAAATTATTTTCTAATAATTTATAATAATATTTATTTAATTTCTAATATAGTTTAGAATAATGCCAATATTTCTCTTAATAGTTTTCAAGTCAATTTCATAAGTATTTTATTTTTCTTTAGGCTACATCCCTACCATATTGTGCTCCAACAGGCTTTGACCCCGCAAGATTATGATAGAAGATTGGATCATTGCTATTGGTTGCTCAATATGATATTGGAAGATAGAAATCTCCTCTCCAGAATTTTGTGGACTGATGACGCTACTTTCCATAGTAATGGAGAAGTAAACCGCCATAATATGCATTATTGGTCGCGGGATAATCCCCATTGGATGCGGGAGGTGCAGCATCAAGAAAGATGGAGTGTCAATGGCTGGTGCGGCATTTTGGGTGGCAGAATAATTAGACCGTTTGTATTTAATGAGTCGCTTACTGGGCAAACATATTTACATTTTTTAATTACGATCTCCCAATTCTTCTCGAAGATGTGCCCTTGGATATTCGCAGAACTATGGTTTTCCAACACGATGGATGTCCTGCACATTTTGCGGCAAACGTTCGTCAATTTCTTGACGACACATTTCCTGCAAGGTGGATAGAAGGAGGGAGTATATTTCCGTGGCCTGCTAGGTAATATTATAGGATATATTGTGATACTGTTAATGAAAGTGGTAATTTCTATTTTAGATCACCTGACTTAACAAGCTAGATTTGTATCTGTGGGGGAGATTGAAGGATCTTGGTTTCGTTACCAGACCCACCACAATGGAAAACATGATAGAAAGGATATTGGACATTAGCCGCCATATCTTTATGGCAGAAGTGGAAACTGCAGTATTATCAACCAGGGAGAGATTGGAGTCGTGTATACAGAACGATGGGCGACAATTTGAATATTTAGGGCACCACTGAGAATTATCGCTTGAAACATACGAACCTTCATATTTTGTTTTTCCAAGGCCTATTTGATTCTTGAAAAAACCTTTACAATGGCAACTTGAAAATAAAATCATAATGTTTCATAATTATGATTATTGTTGTTGATATCTTCGGATTGAAAATAGATATTAATTTGCGATTTTCGCTGACTTCTTAGATTTTTAATCATCCTTGTAATCAGGTAAAATTGAATATACTATTATATTTACAATTAGGGAAAAAACGCGCAATGTTTGTGAAGTTTTAAGATAGCGCCCCCTAGCGCCTAGGGTAAAACACATATTGCAGTAGTTCATAAGATGATATATAGAGTGAGAAAAGCCCTTTTTAACAGAACTAAGTTTACTAAATTATGTTAAGCTAGACCGGAGTTATCAGCATTTATAACAAATAATGTGCAACCTTCCTCCACCACTTTATTTGAAAAGTGACGAACACGTTCTATAGGTGAATTTTATTAATAAATCTTTGAAATATACAAAAATGTTATTTTCCGGATACCTTAACTAGACGACTTTTGAGAAAACTTCGTGATTCATATTTACCGTTACTGTTGCGCCCTCTAGCGCCAGTCTGAGAAACTTGAAAATAATTTCCAGCAATTTCTCATGACCACTTTACCTCATATTTTTTTTTTCCGCAAGCCATACGAGTAACACTTTCTGAGATACGGCCGACAGCCATTATTAGTGGGACACCTGGTATATTTATCTTGTTGTTATGAAAAAGAACTGTGGAATTCCCTCACTCGGGTATTTTGGTTACAAGCTGGCAGCATTGTCGATAACTCGAAGGTTATGACATGCATCGGTTTTTGTTTTGCCTTAAGTATAGCTGCTAAATTAGAGTATACACCGAAAATTCACATGCATTTATTCTCGGTAGGCGATACATTATAGGACCGACAGAAAGCTAAACTTTGCTCAACTATTTAAATAACTTTCGATAACTTGTTTATAAATCTCTATATAAAAGGGGGGTCTTTACTGATGCAGTAGAATATTAGGTTTTCGTCTTCAACGATTTAACAGCAAATCAATTAAAACAAAGTTTGTTCGCTAATAAGATCACTGCCTGGCCAAAACGTTATCCCTAAAGTTTCAGGGAACAGCAATTAGTCTAAAACAGGAGTTATATCAAAATAGATTCCGAAGGGTAACTTTGGGGGAGTTTGGTTTTAAATTGAAGTTATTACCTGAATAACAAGTCTGGATTTTAAAAGTGTAAAACCGGCTTAAAGACAACAACAATTTACCAACTACGCAACTAATTTGTCCCAAAAGTGTATGCACACAGTCAGTAAGCGGAGGACTTAAAAATTTAATAATGCACCTAGAAAAAGAATGTTCTTGTGCGACTCCGAATATTTTCATAACTTAAAAGGAATTTTATTGGGTCAATTAAATGTTGCTAATTTAGATTATCCGGATTTTCTTTTACTAAGGCTTTACTACAAGAATAAAGTATCAGTTTCTTCATTGCCTGTGCAATTCTCCTTGCTTAACCTTCCTAATACTTCATACCCCGTAAAGTACTAACTGGGGTAATTTTGTACCCCAGCTAATTTATTGATTTTTTACTAAATTTTCTATAGTATCTTATATTTGATGTTAAATCAAACACAATTAATAAAATATATGAACAAAATATTTATTATAACAAAGTTTACAAATAAGAAATGGTATCATAAAAAAACAACATAACATTTTTTGAAGTAAAACAATTTTTAAATTTTGCACTGTCCACAAAAAACTTTTTTCTCACTATGTGTTCTAGGCAAACAAAATTTTTACAGGACTCGCATTTATTGCGGGTTTTTCTGTCTTTTTGGCGAGGACAAATAACACATCGACCAGATGATCTCTCCGCTAAAGGTGGTACATGAGGGCCGCCTAACTCGGGAACCACAGTGATCATGTGATCGCGGATTAGTTGCTGGATCCTATCCTTGTTACCAAATCTTCTACGTATTTGATCCTTTGATCAGAGAAATGTTCTACCGTATCAAGAACTACCCTTTCACCCTAATTCTTTTCTATAATATTATTGCTTACCTAAATATACCTAAAGGTTATGGGTATAGGCATTTGCAGCGTCACACAGAACCCAAAGTTTTATTCCGTATTTGTCCGGTTTGCTCTTCATGTAAACTCTAAATGGCGCACGACCTCTAAAGCCGAGAAGTTGTTCGTCGACGGTCATATGAGTTCCTGGATACATCATGCGTTTGAAATTATCAACAAATATGTCAAATATGCATCTAATTGGCGCTAACTTATCTACTGCTTTTCGTTCTGCTCTTGTTGCAAGGTCATCGAACCGTATACATCTTGTAAGGGCAATAAATCTGTCTCTTGATATGGTCGCAGGAAAAATTGGTCTACTATAGCACTTATCTGAAATCCACAACATTTCAACCGGCTCTTTTCTGGCTTTCAGTGCTCCTTGGGATAATATTAGTCCTATATAAGCTTTTATTTCAACGGAATCTGTGGGAGTCCATACTTTTTGATTTTCTGGATGTTTTTCGTTCGATTTTTCATATTCCAAAATAGCTTTTTCATTTGTCTTTTCAACGATTATCTCCATAATATTATCGGTTAGAAAAAGGGCAAATACCTCTACCATGGTTTCAAAGTTTTTACTGTATTCCGTGAGTCCAAAACCATGTCTTATGATGTTCTTAGTAGTCGATTTCGTAGATCGTATTGGTCGTTTATACCAGGTCGAACCGTCTTTGCTAGTACACGCAGGCATCAAACTATCATCGGCGACGTCATGATGATCATCATCGTGAGCTGCAACTTCCGTTGCATCGATAACGTCCGACACAAAATCCATTTCCTCAACCAAATCTTCCTCGTCAGATGAATCCTCAAAAAGGGGCAAGCAATAATGTAGTTCCAGATTTCCCTCGTGAAATAGTTGCAGTTCTTCATCTGTCAGTTTGCTGGGGTTTTTTGGTTTTCTACTTGCCATTTTCTAAAAAAATCAAAAAAAAGTTGTAACGAAAAATAAAATGCAAAAGAAGTTATACAACTCACCAAGTTAAGTTTTATTACGATTTCAAAAACTAATTTGTAACAATTTTGGCTAACACTTCACACAAAGTCAATGTTGCACCAACGGTAGACGTAATAAAAATAAAAATACATTCTACGACCAAACACGCGGAACTAAGAATTTGCAGGAAAATACCTGTCTACAACAACAGAAAAGAATTTTTGCTGGCCCACAAGTTTTACGGACATTATTTTTGTACCCCAGACACTATAAACCTTGGAAAAAATATGAGTATTGTTTAAAAGCTAATTTCATTTCAGAAACTAAGTTAGGAATATCGTCTAATTAGCATTTCTAAAAGTATTTTTACGCGTGATTAACGAAAACGAAATCATCTTGATTTTTCATGAAAAAAATCAAGTTGGGGTACAAAATTACCCCAGTTAGTATTAGGAAGGTTAATGCGAAAGAGTAATAGATTATTGTTGAACTATAAAACCCATTGGTCCTCGCCGTATTCCATAGGTTATTATTTAATTATATTTATTGTCAGGGGTCCCGAGATCGGGTAGGTAGGTAAACTTCCTGTGCTTCACTGTTTCAAAAATTTGAAATATTTAGTTACTTTCCGGCAGTTATTGGAAAACCTCGTTATTGAAAATGGCTAGTATTTCCGAATTTGTTTCTGAGAAATGGATTAGTAAAACTGCGCTTTCTAAAAATAAAATAATTATTATTCTCAATGTGTGCAACGCTCTTCGCCACCAAAATGCAACATTCAGAGTTGCAAAAATAGTTTAAATGTGCTCGAATATGACTGGAGTCGGACAGTCAACAATATACCGACTTGTGCATCAGGATAAACGCGGCCCCATCATGCCACCACAGGGAAGCACAGGAAGAAAGGAAACTGTAATAAATGAGGATGAAAAGGCTGCCATCAGAAAAATCATACACTCGTTTTACTTACAAAAAGAAATACCTACCTTGTACAACATAATGTCTGAAATGAAAAAGGATGATTTTGTTCCACCCATGGGTAAGAAGAAACTATAGAAAACTTTGAAGGATACTACTTCGAAAAGATTTAAAATAGAAAATCACTTTTAATAAAGAAAGACGAAATCATCTGCTGGTGACGACGATATTTGAGGGCATTTAGACAGTTTCGAAGGGAAAACAGGAATATCTATTATATGGACGAAACTTGGTTTAGTGAACGATCTACCGTTGGTAAAATATGGCAGGATAACCATATAGAAAGCGAGAGGCAAGCTTTTATAGAAGGATAGTCCACTGGAATAAAAGCACCATCTGGAAAAGGTACAAGATTACTAATAACTCACATTGATAGAAGAATTGGATTTGTCGATGGCGGCTAACTAGCATTCAAATCAAATCGGACTGGAGACTTTCATGAAGACCTGAACGCTGATACCTTTAAAGAATAGTTCCAGCAAATGGTAGATCTTATTCCTCCTGGGTCTGTTATGGTCGTGGATAATGCCAACTACCACTCAAGAAAATCCGAAAAAATACCATCGTCTTCTTGACAAACAAGTGACATCATTCATTAGCTTACTGTAAATAATAAGCCTTTTCATAAAGATATGCTGAAAGAGGAGCTACTGGAGATTTTAAAGTTGAATAAACCTCTTTGATATTTTTCAAATTATTAATGCAGTCAAAATAATATATGACATAACAACTGGGCCTACCGAGTATAAATTTCTTTGAAAATGCGTTGTTATCTTTCAAGCAAAATAGTTTGAACGGGAATTAGATTTGAATACGTCTCATAATTTATCAATATGTGTGTGTCGAATTTCTTTCTGACCTTCCAAAGTGTTTGTCAACGTCTTCATGAACAGGCACATTGAAACGAAATGTGGGACAAGGGAGGCCAATCATAGTAAGAACAGCAGAAGTGGAAGAAAATGTGCTGGACATAATAGAGGAAGATCCAGGTACTCTTCCAAAAATTCTTAGTGACTATTCGTTGTACCCAAACCACATACAACGCATTCAGCTACTTCTTCCTGCTGATTTTTCTCCACGGATTGCATTCTGTCAATGACTTTTACACATATTAGTTCAAATCCCTCAATCACTGACGCTGATTCTTTTTAACGATGAATCGAATTTCTCAAGAAATTCAATAAGGAATTTTCTCAACAACCATGTGTGGGTTGACATGTGGTACTTGAAGACCGTTTTCAATACCAGTTGTCGTTGAGCGCTTGGGCTGGAATTCTGGGTGACCAGCTAACAGGACCAGTATTTCTACCAGGAACACTTACCGGCGAGGCGTATTGCAACTCTTTGGAACAAATGGTATCTCAGTTTCTGGAGAGTGTACCATTGGCAACAAGAAATGCAATCTGGTTTATGCACGATGGCGCACCAGCGCATTTTGGTGTGGTTGCGCGTGAGTTTATAAATGACCCATACGCTGGATTGGTCGAGGTGGACCTCGCTTATGGCCTGCTTGATCCCCGGACTTAAGACCCCTGGATTATTTCCTATGGGACCATCTTATGTCATTAGTTTATACTACTCTAGTGGAAAATGTGGAAGATTTAAGAAATCGGATTATTGCTGAGTGTAACTCAATAAGAAACGACCCTGGTTTTTTTTAAACAAATCAGCACTCAATGAGGAAAAGATTGGATTGTTGCATCCTGGTTGGAGGTAGTCATTTGTGACAATCCGATTTTGTCACAAATGAAATTATTATAATCTAATGTCTCATATCACATGTCTGACTTGTATTGTGTCTTTTAAAAATTGTATTTTGCCTTTTTAAAGCGATGTTTGGTTCCCTGTATGAAAGTAATACGTACCTAAGGTCAACGGCCTATGTTTTCGTCGCCTTTGACTAAGCAGGCTACATTATCCTCCTATTTTAAATCACATATCTCCCTGGAATACACTATCCGAGACTTATACCAGTGTTTCAATATGTAATTTAAATATTTATTTTCAATTTTTAGTATCACCTGTCAAATTGGCTAATGAACTTTCTAGGTTAATATTCTTCTTCTGAAACATGTTTGGGCCATAACTTCAACGACCGTTTGCTTCTCGAATGGCAGGGATATTCCGGGACTTGGGTTTTCTTTAAATAATTTATAATGGATTGAATGAATTACGAATTGACTTCTTATGTAAAACTAAATTTGGGTACATCTGTTTCATTTCTCTTGGCTTGGAGTATCTGCAATTAAATTGGCATGGCTCTGAAGACTTCATTCTGTGTCGCCGCCAGTGTATGAACTGGCCTCTCTCCACCTCTCTCTGGCGTTTCTCTTCTCTCTTACATCCTGTTAAATGCACATTTTTTAACTTTAACCTGAAATTCTTTAGTGACCTCACTTGACTTCTAGCAGCAAAACAAGCAACCATAAGGGGCCGACCATCTGAAGCATACATCACCGTTGACACCCCCAATTGCAATTTTAAAGACCCTACAGCTCCCATTAGGTAAGCGTAATTAATTTTTCTTTCCTATTTGTCCCTGTATATTGCTTCCAAATCGCCATAATTTAACACCATATGTTTTGTCAGACATGTGATATGAGGCATTAGATTATAATAGTTCATTTGTGACAAAATCGGATTGTCACACATTTTCAGCAGTTCTTGTAGATCAATAGACTGTACCTGTAATTTTTGGTAATAAAATATTGTTATTATCGAATAACTTTCTCGCCCTGTATCTTCGAAACCAAGTGGCTTCCAAAAAATCATCAAAGGACAAAATAGTCTTAGAATAGTTCAGGGAATAACCCCTTTAAATTTTGTCGTATGTTTAATAAACACCCTGTACCTATATTATTAAAATTCAAATTGTTGTTTCTTAATTGATATATTTTATAATTTAAACAAAAAAAAAAACAATTTTAAAAGATACTACAGTAGCAGGTATTGAATATTACAACTATAAGTGGTGTCGATATTAATAAAAAATGCAATGGTAGATGTGTAAATAATAGTAAATTAATAAATTAGCACACACTAGTATTCTGTTGCGGTAACCATACGGAAAAAGTCTTACGAAGAAAATCTTTATACATATTATAAAGTTAAAATGGAATAGACGAAATTGTAACTTAATATGCATAATTATTTTTAAATATTTATGTCAGAACATATTTGATAGACGGAATCATTAGCGAATTTGATTGAATTAAAAGTTGTGATAAAATGAAATTACGTGTTTGTCCGTAATATATTTTTATGTGTTATATAAATATTATTAGCACTCCGTGTCGGCATATTCTGTAATCGAATTTCGTAACTCTTTTAAAAAATCTGAGTTCATGTAAAGCTTTATTTAAAAACGTACAATCTTGTTAGAGAAAACATTATTTGCAAGTTAAAATGAAAGATGGTTTTCATTAAATCAGCATTTCCATGTCAATTTAAAATTCTAAAGCTAATTTGTATTAATTATCATACCTAATTTAGAAATATTTAGTTAGAAAATACCATTCTCCTCATAAATATGCAGAATCCTTTAAAGGCTTTAGCATTTTTAATTATGTCAAGGAGAAGAGGTTAAAAAAATATTTTATATAGCTTATTCTTCCAGCAGAACCTCAGTAATGCACTCTTTAACACGCAATATATTTTATTCATACCTTTGGGGCGATAAACCTTGTATTGTTACAACTGGGGGGGTTGTTTCCCTAACGGGGAGTGAATGAAAACCATCCGGCTAGAAAACAATATAGACGTTTATTTCTATTCGCCAATTATTCAACAGGTAGCCTGAAGGAAAACCAGCATGTCTCCGTAGGGGTGTGGCACTGTCTATGAGGGCTCTTAAGAGAGGTGCCTGAGGGGCTTCTGGGGAAGTAACTGGAGAAAGATCAGGAGAATGGCCTGGAGTCTTTAAGACACATGGGTGCTCCTGATCTCAGGGAAGGTGACCAGTCGTTGAGACGAAGGTACCGTGTCCACCCAATGTTCGGGTGTTTATACCCCGAAAGTGCTGACTCTTGTTTGTTTGAACTTGACATTGGGGGGCACAGTGGTCCGCGACCTCAATGCACAGTGGTCTAGAAGTGTGAAAGTTTATAATTATAATGAAAAAGCCCGCCATTTTGTTGACAGTATTTTCTTATATAATTTACACCTAATTACTATCACAATTTTATCTAAACATTTTACGAATAAATCTATCCTGATCAAATTTAAAATTTTTTCATGACGTTTTGCTATGTTTTTCTTTTTATCTTGTCTATTAATAATGATAATAAAATAAATTTATTACTTTCCATATACTTAATATAAAATTCAGTAGAGGCAGAATCAATCATGTAAAGTACAATGACGTAGGCGAAGGCGGAGAGATTATTGAGATAATGGAGTAATTTTGGTCAAGCCTCAAACTACACTCTTTAACTAATATACAGGGTGATCCAGTAAGGACGGCCAGCGGCTATATCTCCAAAAGCATCGTTCATAAATTTTCAGGATAAAAATTTTAATAGGTAAATCTGTAAGGAGAAAATGAAGGAAATTATTTTTAAAGTTGTACGATTGCCGCTAGAGGGCGTAACTCTAGAGTTAAAATGAAAAATTCGAATTAATTCAAAATTTGCCCCATTAAGGTCCCGTCTTGATAATGTGAATGGAAAACGTTTCCATTTTTGCGTCAGCTAGTTCAATCTATTTTTTCGTGTCTCTGATAATAAGGGTGGGGGAAGCTAATGTACACCTTAACTTCAAAAATACTGTATCTTTTACACCTTGTATCCGATTTTAATAAACTCGTTTGATAGACAATTCCGCGCTTCAAAAATTATTTTTGTGGTGCTCCATAAGTCGTATTTTGTTTTCCAGGGGGCGCTGTCTATAAAAGTTTTAATTTTACCCCCATCTCTTAAAAAAAAACTAAATTGTACATTGTACTTTTATACAACCGTTTTAAAACCGCTTTCCAGTAAAAAAAGGTACTCTTGGTCCATTTCGCTAGGGTACACCGTTTTTGAAAAAAATGTGTTTAAAAATTACGCAGGCATTTCTCTATACATGGTGTCCGGAAACTTCGTTCGTATATTTTAAGGGGATACTCTACATATGAAAATATGAAAAAAAATTCATATGAATGTAGGTCCTTAAATAATGTCCTATAAGGAAGCTATGGCCGTCCAAAGGTGATCTCTAAAGAATAGTTTATCTTTTATTTGCAACCGCTTGAGGTACCGATGTGCTTTTTGGCACACAAACTAATATTAACAATTGCTTATTTATGATATTGAGAGCCAATGATTTAGGAAAAAAATCGGTTTATTTAAAACTAAAACATCAAAGTAGTCTTATGACAAAAACAAATTTGAAGTCAAAAAAACATCAAGAAGCCCATGGTTAGCGTTAAAATATATTGACAATGATGTTTATGCGATTTATTGTAGTGATCATTGATCAAGTGCAAAGTGTTTTTGATTAATTAGGGTGCAAATTTTAAAAGATGGCAGATTATTCATTTGCTGGGTTAGCTGATATGCATTTTGTGTATGGCAAAGCTAATGGTTGTGCTCGAGAAGCTCGCCGGTTGTATCAAGAATATTTTCCAACCCGTCAAATTCCTTGTGAGAAATTATTCATTAATTTACATCAACGATTAAGAGAAACCGGAACTTTTAGGCCTAATATGAATGAAACTGGGAGAAGCCGTACTACTAGGACTCCACAAGCAGAAGAAAAAGTGCTCGAATGCGTTGCAGCCAATCCGGGTATTAGCACAAGAAGAATTGCCTTACAAGAGGGTATCCCTAAGAGTACAACATGGATAATTTTGCATGAACAACTTCATTATCCATACCATATACAAAGAGTTCAGGCGCTTAAGCCTTAAGACCTACTTCCTCGTGCACAGTTTTGTCAGTGGATGCAGAGAAAATGTCATCAAGACCGTTTTTTTCTACATAAAGTCTTGTTTACTGACAAAGCAGGGTTTACCCGTGAAGGCATCGTAAATTTCCATAATAACCATGTGTGGGCAGAAGAAAAACCCCATGCAATTTTCGAAAGTCGATTTCAAAATAAATTTTCAATTAATGTTTGGGCAGGTATATTGGGCGATCGATTAATAGGACCATACATTGTGCCTCAAGGTTTAGATGGGCCTGCATATTTAGATTTTTTACAAGACCCTTTGCCTGTTCTACTTGAAGATGTGCCGTACCAGCAAAGACTTACAAACTATTTTATGCATGATGGGGCTCCACCTCATTTTAGTAGATTGGTTCGAGATTATTTAAATCAAACATATCCAGACCGATGGATAGGCCGAGGTGGGCCCATTGCCTGGCCTCCCCACACTTTGCATCTCAATCCATTGGATTTCTTTCTTTGGGGATATCTGAAGTCTCTGGTATATTCAGTACTTGTCGAAAATGTACAACAATTGGAACAACGTGTTATTTATTGTTGCAAGGAAATTCGAAATAAGAAAGGAGTTTTCGCAAGAGTACGAACAGCAATGAGTAATCGTTTAGTTGGTTATATTGATATGAATGGAAACCATTTTCAACATTTGTTGTAACTTTTCTACTTTTTTCAGTTTATTATTGTTAAACCAACAACTCTTAATTTGTTTTGTTTAAAAATTACAACAAAATAACGTTTCGACTTAATTATTGTCATTGTCAATTTATTTGAGCCCTAACCATGGGCTTCTTGATGTTTTTTTGACTTCAAATTTGTATTTGTTATAAGACTACTTTGATGTTTTAGTTTGAACACAATTTGATAATACTTTATGCAATGATTTAATTAAATCGATTTTTCTCCTAAATCATTGGCACAATAATTTTTTTTAAGAATACCTTTTTTGTGTAGAAAAATCACTGGAATTATAATTTCGGGTAAAATTTTTTAAATGTGTCGTGTACAAAAATTAGGAATAAATAAACTAAGCCCCCCCCCCCCCCCCCGTAAGAACGTCCCTGACTAAATTTCATACTAACTCTCAATATCATAAATTAGCATTTGTTAATATTAGTTTGTGTGCCAAAAAGCACATCGATACCTCGAGCGGTCGCAAAGATATAAAAGAGAAACTAATCTTTAGAGGTCACCTTTGGACGGCCATAGCTTCCTTATAGGACATTTAAGGACCTACATTCATATGAACTTTTTTTCATATTTTCATATGTAGAATATCCCAATAAAATATACGAACGAAGTTTCCAGACACCCACGTTTATAAAAAAAAATTATATTTATTTTGGCGCGTAATTGTATACCGCTCTTTACGTATAGCCCGTTGGTTATGGGACAAGTTTTATATTATAGGTAATCGACTCGTAACCATTCATAAACATTCCAATCACCCAGTACGAGATAAACTAACTGCTTTCCATAGTTACTTAGGCAGACTTCTTAAAACATCTCTAAATGAACAAAACTATAACAACGAACTAAATATTACTAAGCAAATCGCCAACCCGAATAGGTGTAATGACCATCCAATCGATTAACTTTTAAGTAAGAAAAACTAATGGTATTCGAGAAAACTTATTAAAAATAGATAACAATTTTCCAGACAATAACAACCATGCGATAAAACCATATAAGTCCTTGTTGTATATTGAAAAATTCTCTTACAAAATATCAAATATATTCCATATAAATGTTTCTTTCAAAACGTCAATGCTCACTTTTAAATAATAAGGATAATATAAGGCCCATTGATCGTAGCGGTGTGTATCAACTTTATTGTGATTCATGTTAATGCAGTATACACGGGCAGAACATTTAGAAGCTTTAATACACCTTTGAAGGAATATTTATGCTATGTAAGGCCCAGCTGCACTGGTTTTTCTTATTGTGCTAAACAGCTATAGATACGAATCATTCTTTTGAACTGGACAGAAATTTAAACATTTTTTATTTTTCTAACAAAGATCTATTCTTGAATAACCCTGAATATCTCGAAATTTTAAAATCTAAAGAATACACGCCTCAGCTCACAAATAAATTCAGATTTTTTGCCTGTTTTCTCCGCCCTTATTTATTTAACACCATTCAGAAACCTCAACACGCCCTCTTTATTGCAATATCATAAACTTTCACCAAATGTATTATTCTTTTAAAAATCCGTTATACAGCATTGCTTTTAGCTTCAAATTTCATAGATATCTATATTACTAATACCATGAAACCAGCATTTAATTTAAATGTATAGAAAACATATAAAGACAAAATAAATCGAACACATATTTGAGTGACAGTAAATGGGAATAATAAATCGTATTATAGTCGAGGAAATTAAAGTCGTACTTGTTATATTTTACAATATTTAATTCAGTTTCCTGACACGTGTTTCAACCCTTGCGGATCATTATCAAAAAGGCAATAATAAATTCTACATGTCATTAAAAAAAATAAAAATTGACAGACGGTGGGTTATTTTGGTCCCTATAAATTACAGGTGTGATTACAGAGGTATTTACATTGGCACCTGAAGGTATTTCAATTTGATTGTTAACAACATTACATCGATTTTTAAGGCTTTTTTATTGCTAATGTTTCTAATGGGTTGAGTTTTCTACCCTTGTGTTGAGTATATATCGGTTTTATTTTGTTGGATATTGATTTTGTTTTTTTAAAATGGATGTCTTATGTTCTTTAAGTCTAGATTTAAACTTTCTACATGTTTGACCTATATAGATTGCATCACAGTCATCACATTGTATTTGGTAGACCCCGCTATGTGTTAATTTGTCTTTATTTTTAATTTGTAATAGGTAAGTTTTTAACAAAGGATAAAGATTGTGGGATATATGCATACATATATTATGTATTAGTACTATATGGCTATTACCCTGAATATCGTGAAGCAACAACAGAGATAGAAGATCCAGGGTCATTTCGACTTGTGCGCATGCGCCGTAAGGGTATTGCCAAATTTCTTTAGAACAGGGCAGAAGAGTGAGCATTAGAAAATTAGAGCAATGATAAAATTACTAAAAATCTTGCTAAAAAATTGTAAAATAAGCATTAACTCTGTACTTCCAAGTGCTTTCCAATTATTTATTTCCATTTCTAAACTAAAACGCGTTAAATAACAATTTCATATAACTGGAAGGTGACAACGTGACAACGTCTCATTTTTACTCGACATAACCTCGAAATCTTTAGCAAATGTTAATTTATATAAAATAAAACAATGCAGTCGTCCTCCATTATAATTTTATATTACATTGACTCCACTGAAAGTATGGACTATTTTTTCAACTTTAAGTGTTAATTTGTTTGACAGTTCGCTTCATCGAGTTGTTTTGGTATTATTAACGGCTTTTGTGTACCGTTTATCCTTACTTTTCTGCAAATTTTGATTGTGTGTGTGAAGTGTGATAATTTTGTGACGATGCCGAGGCAGAACAGAATATTTTACATTATTTTAAACAGGCGTAAAAACTTAAACAAAGATTTATCGTTCTACAGGTTTGTACCTAGACCGGATGTTTCTTCCTTTTAACTTACCTACGTTAATTTCGTGAGCGAACAATAACTAGGTAGTCCATTTCCTAAAGATTATTTTCCTTTGCTGCTGTTAATATATACTTAGGTACCTACCTATTTTTACCGAAAATTGCATGTACTTCAAAGAATCCTACAAAAACCTATTTTACATGTTAAACTCTAAGAATAATTGTAAAATATCTAATAAAAGTTTTATTAATATGTTTACCAGCGTTGTTTTTCTTATCTCAATCGAAATAATATACAAAATCTTAAACAAATCAAGAACTTTAATGTTTGTTTACAAATTTCGGTCCAGTTTTCAAAGTCAAATGTGATAACCTCATTTTTTTTCCGTTAAAACAAACGTCTATTTTCTTTTTCTCGCGCATTCGCACTGCGCAAAATGACCCTGACGGAACAAGGAACCTCGGCTTCACTACGTTTACATTGGTTAAATGAGCAAGGCGCCATATAGTACTAATACATATATGGGATATATATGACCTTAGACCACTGTTTATTTTACAATGAGCCACCCACACTTATCCACCATTCAACTTATATGAATATGTGTGTGTATATTACCAAATATGTTGAAATTTCTATTACGACTGTTTATTCAAAGTTCAAGACCACGTATACACATTGTCATTAACAATCATGATTCTCTGATAACAGCAAACCGCGTTTGTTCACATTATAATTATTTGTACCTGGGGACCTTTGTAAACTCCAGGTAGCCTATGAACAGGGCTCATAGGAAATGTAATACTTCAATTTATGGAACGAGAACTATTATTAAAACTACAGTGTTACTCTTGAAAGGTAACCTAGTTAAAAGGTAAAGCTGAACCAGAAATAGAACTGATAAGATCTGAAGTTTTTAATTTTAAGAGCATTTTTTGGTGTAACAATTATCGAATTGATCACGTATACTTCTAATCATGTGTGAAAAAGCAACCAATAAAAATAACATTGCAGTAATATTAGCCCACTAAGTAAATGTCATTATACGTTATCATGGACCAAATATTTTTTTTACACTTCTGTAACTGTAACAATTTAAAATGTCAATAAATTATCTCACCGAAACTCTGTCGTGCATTGAAAAATATCTTTAAACTTTATTATTACTCCGATAAAATTATTTCGTAGTTATCAACGCTCTTGAAAGATTATGGATGAAAATTTCATTACTCTAATTGTCAATCAAACTTGTTCCTTTTGTGACATAGCAGCCAAGTTAATTTGCTTTTTTTGGGTAGACAAAAATTTAATTCTTACATAAGATTATTAAGTAGTTTCTGTAAAGAGCCAATTAGTTTGTGTATGAGCTCGTAAAATATGCTATCATGAAATTAGCAGCGTAGTATCTCGATAGGAATATTCTGGTATCGATATTTATTACACTATGATTTAACCTGGTTGTTCCTTGGGTAGTCCAAATGCTTACTATAATATGTATAATGCAAAAATATGAATATGAATGAGAAACAACGAGTTGAAAATTTAATAATGAGCGGTTACGGAAATATGAAGAGATCGCAAGATCAGGTTTGTCAATGAATTATATCCAAATAGGCCTCCAATAAATCAGTCAACGGTGTGTCGAGTGGTAAAGAAATTTTGAGAAACAGGCAGTGTTAGGGAAGCCGCTAGATCAGGTCGACCTAAAACAGCAACCGGGAGAAACAAAGTTTTGGATATAATGCTCTCAATACAAGAAAACCCAACACAATCATCCAGGCCAATGGCAATGTCTCATCAGTCAGTGAAAAGTTTGTTTAAGCAGGAGAAGTTGCATTTCTATAAGATGAAGTTGGTTCACGAGTTAAACGAGGACGATTTTGATAGAAAAGCTGAATTCTATGAGCTGATGACGGAAGGATGCAATAACGATAATAACTTCGCAACAAATGTCATTTTCTCGGATGAAGCGATTTTCCAATTAAATGTCATTGTTAATATACACAATTATCGTTGTTGGTCTGCTGAGAATACTCGCTGGTTCCAAGAAGGTCATACTCAGAGACCCGAAAAAGTTAACGTTTGGGCGGGCATAGTTGGTACACATATTGTAGGACCTTTTTTCATGGACGGTAATTTGAATGGCGAGAAATATATGGACTTCCTCAGGAATCGCATAATTCCTTCTTGCAGAATGGTTTTACCGGGTGTAAATAATGGCGTAAATGAACAGGTATGATTCCAGCAAGATAGGACACCTGCGCAGTATGCGGCAAATGTTAGACAATACATAAGCGAACAATTTCCAGACGTTGAATAGGCAGAAGAGATGCTTTTGACTAGCCAGCGCGATCCCTGGGCTTAATCCCGCTCGACTTCTTTTTGTGGGGACACTTAAAGAACAAAGTCTAGGTTAACCGTCCAAATGACCTAGAATCTTTAATAATCAGAATTAGTGCTAAAATTCGGGACATTCCCGAGGACTTCCCTTTAAACGTTGTAGATGGGTTCAGGAATCAACTGGCGCTCTGCTTAGTAGAAAATGGTGGTCATTTTGAACACCTGATCTACTGAAAAGGTTTCACTTGTTTGTTATTCCGATGTTACGTTGTTTCATTTTCTAGGCTATTTATTTTGTTATTTTAAAGTTTGTTACAATTTTAAATAAATAAGTCTTCCTGGTAGAATCCAAATATGCGATCATATGCAGGGTGTTCCATTTAAGAAAAGTAAGTTGGTCTCTATGGCAACCAAACCAGATGACAGTGACAGAAAAAATTCATGCAGGTACAAATGTGGCGAATAATTTACTGAACAACTTTCATAAAGGTCACTCTTTCGTATACGAGGTATTTCAAAAGTTGAAGGCATTATGCGTGACTTTTTTTGCCACTCTGTATAAATAGCACATTACATTAGTACGCTAACAATAAAAAAAAAATAGTAAACGTCAAATAATTGAAAGTCGAAACTAACCAAATAATTTAAATATAATTTATTTAAATTACAATTCTTTCTTCGTGCCCCACCCACAATAATTTTCTGGCCTTTACTTCATGTATTATATTAATGTTCCAGTAGTTGTTGGTTCGCTTTTATTATATATTGTCCTGCCGCTTCATCTCTACTCATTGGTTTGCTACTTTTATTGTCCAGGTTTCACATCCATACCACACTATAGGCTTTAGCTCTATAGGCAACAGGACCTAGTAGTTGTCTTTATCCTTATACTTTGTTATTGTAAACAAGGGGTAGTTTCGGGACCAGAAATCTTTATACACCTCAATAACTCTTCACGCTCTATTTTATTTTATTTAATGAAAACTCCCTGAAACCAAACATTAAAAAAAAAACAAAATTTATGTTAATAGGTAATTCCCAATATCAAAATAGGCAGTAGTATCACAGAAAGTGTAACAAAAATTAAATATATTATGTAAAAAAGCGATAAATGCTGCAAACGTCTGAGTAACTGGAGAATTAGAATTAATCTGTATTATGTTATCAGTCGATAAATGCTTCCTGTACACTTCAAAAATTACTCTATTCTGATCTCTTATTAAAAGCAAGCCCAAGAAAGGTAAATAACCGTTCTTTCTCGATGGTAAATTCATATTGGGATGTATGTTATTATCAAACACTGGGAATTCATTTAGGTCAGTATCATTGCCAGTCGAAACTATGCATATATCATATTTGTATGCATGCGAAAAACCTGTAAATCTACTAAGCATTATTCTGCTTTCTAAATTGATTATGAAAACTTTACACAAAAGAGGATACAAACAGCAAATTTTAAAATCGTCGCCAGGCCACCGAATCCCATATCAAGGCGTTGGTTAGGGTAATATTATTTTCAATTTCTTGAAGAGGACAACCACTGTCTATACATGTTAAAACCTTGTAATAAGGTAGCTTCTGTAGAGAATTTTAAAATTCTGGATAATACCTTGGTCAAAAGGTTGATAATGCGAGGTACTATTGGATGGAAAAAAAAATAAGTTTGACAATAGCTAGTGTAATTTTGGGATGAGACGTTGCATTATCCAGAAGCAATGCCACTCTTCTTTTCTGCTTCTTTATCTTGGCATTAAATCTGTGAAGCCATGTTGTCATGATGCCTGCTGTCATCCACGCTCCTTTGTTCGAGACCCATTGAAGAGGTAACTTATCGATATGTGCGCCCTTAAAACATCGAGGATTTTTGCTTTTGCCTATTCAAAACAGAACTAATGTTAACAACCGATTTATCAGCCTTTAAACCAAATTAAATGAATCCTCCTGCAATAAAGTAATTAGTGTATGTACCTATATTTCTTAAGAATTGTCTGGTCAGGTTTTACTGCCCCTAATGGACGGTGATTTTAGCATTAATGTTTACTAAAAATTCCTATGATAAGTACCCGCGGTGGTTTAACAGATGGGTCAGTTAAGAGGAGTATAAAATAATGGGATTTCTATTTTTAAATATAAGGAAATCATAACAGGTCGTTTAACGTAGGTGGTCACTTTATAGAGGCGGTCGCAATACACTTAGGGCCAAATTTATTTGAAACCCAATTTCACTCTGAATAACTTTTGCTATATTTGTCGGATTTTGGTGGTATTTTGTGTGAATATTAAAGGGGCCTTTTCTTAATTGTAGAACAAATATCCAATCACTATGTACAGGGCGAGCCAAGTAACAAAAACTATTTGTAATTATTGCCTTTGGGGCTGTTGCAAAATTAAATGGTTTACTCTAAAACTACAAAAATTATTTGAAATTGTTAAGAGACTATCGGAAAAGAGGCTCTGAAAAAATTGTTCTAGAAACTTACGGTTTTGTATTAAAAACGTAATTTTTTTCGAAACTATATTAAATAATCATACAGCTTTATTAAATATCAAGTTAACAGAGCAAAAATACGTAGATAATTGAATGTCGAGTTACCTAGGAAACAAAAGAATAAAATGCCGTTGGATCCCTTGACAACAGTATGTAAGTATTAGTAACTTGGCAGTGTGTTAAATTTATTTCAAAATGATGTACTCGTATTTGTCATCTGAAGATAAAATCTTAATTTCATCTCTAAGAGTCAACGGTTATGGTGCAAAAAAGATTACTAAAAGTTACCCAGAGCGTAATTGGAAATTAAGTACCGTTAGTTATTTTCTACGGCATTTACTCGAGACCAATGGTTCATTCCAAATGAAGCCTGGAAGAGGAAGAAAGAAGACTGGTAGAAGTATCGAAAACGTTGAAAGAGTTAGGGCAATTCTTAATGCTGTCGAATCCGGTAATACGATAAGTTCAAGAAAAATAACAAAAACGACTACTATTAAAAGATTATCGGTAAGAAGAATTATTAAAATTGATTTGAAGTATCGACCCTTTAAAAAAATATACTGTCACAAATTTTCAAATGATGTTAAGAATAAAAGAGCAGAAATATGTTAAGCATTGTTAAGAACACGATGATATTAAAAGAATTTGGTCCTCAGATGAAAAAGTTTTTTCTTTGCGCCAGCCAAAAAATTCTCAGAACAACAGTGTATATTCTAATGTACAAAGAAAATCGGAGATACCACTGGAACATATTCTGGTTCCTAGAGATCATTTTTCTAAGTCATTTATGGTTTCTCTGGCTGTATCGATGCTAGGAAAAACTGAAATTTATTTTATTGGCTCTGGAGTAAAAATTAATTCCGAAGTTTATCAACGGGACATTTTAGAATATATGCTTCGAGAAATAGAAATAGTTAGCGACAACTACACATTCCAGCAAGATGGCGCACCAAGCCATACGGCAAGAAGTACTGTAAGATACCTGCAGGAAAATTGTCCTGGTTTTATTGAACCAAACATGTGGCCTCCAAATAGCCCGGAGTTAAACCCCGTCGACTATAACATTTGGGGGACATTAGAGGGAAAAGTTTATGAAAATACTTGGATTAATACGATTGATCAGCTTAAAGAGAAAATAGTCTACTGTTGGCAACAATATAATCCAGAAATTATTAATAACTCAATTGGACAATGGCGCCGAAGACTTCAAGCCGTTGTAGATAATCAAGGTGGTCATATGCACAATAATTTCTTGTAAACTTATTGAAAAATATTTTTTTTTAATTACATTTTTGCTCTGTTAATTTGATATTTAATAAATCTGTATGGTAATATTATTTAATAAAGTTTTCGAAAAAAAAATACGTTTTTAATACAAAACCTAAAGTTTCTAGAACAATTTTTTCAGAGCCTCTTTTCCGATAGTCTCTTAATAATTTCAAATAATTTTTGTAGTTTTAGAGTAAACCATTTAATTTTGCAACAGACCCAAAGGCAATGATTACAAATATTTCTTATTACTTGGCTCCCCCTGTACATAGTGATTGGATATTTGTTCTACAATTAAGAAAAGGCCCCTTTAATATTCACAGAAAATACCACCAAAATCTGACGAATATAGCAAAAGTTATTCAGAGTGAAATTGGGTTCCAAATAAATTTGGCCCACAGTGTAGAGTTTTTTGAAGACTTTATTATTTTTAATAAGCCGTCAAAAAAGTTATTTATTTAGTTCCTTTTAATTACTAGCATTTATTAAATTGGTACAATTATTATTTTTCCTTCAGTACCTACCTACTGTAAAACATGTTAAAACTAATAACACATAAACCATCTAGTAGCATTTGATATTAGCATAATTAATATTACTTGTGGTTTTAATGAGGTATGTTTTAGAGCCGTACTTAATTTCAGAGAATTTTACTAATAGTTTTTCTCAATAACATTTAATTTGTTCATTGGAAAATAATAAAATTTGGTGTGCTATTTAATCAAATAAGGACCTTTAAAAAAGTCTAATACAATTTTGATTTATAATTAATAGTCGAGCCAATATTTAAAGGTAGCAAAATTTACATGGAATTTCCTATAAAGAGTCAGGCAATGCACCACTCAGTAAAAAGTTATATGCAAAAAAGGTAATAGGGTTTAATATCGTAATATTCCTTTTTATGTTTGTTGTAAACATGAAATATTGTTTACCCAATCACATGATAATGCAATGATCAAGCAAAAGCCGCGCTAAAAAAAGTTGTAAAGGTTTTTGGTTTCAGGTAAATATCTGAAGTTTACGAGCTTCTCAAAATTGTGTTTATCGTTCCGTATATTTTTATATCCTTATTTAAAGAAAGATAAAAAAGGCTGTGCCGGAACTATATTAAAGATTTCCTAAAAATTTAATATGAAAAGATAAATTCATAATATATTTGGGTATGATATGCCATTATTAATTTATATTTTTTTTTTTTTTTTTTTTTTTTTTTTTTTTTTTAATTGGCATTTGGCTGAAAAGCCATACAGCCAGTCTCACAGTAAAATTTTTTTAATATTTCAAATAATATTAATATTCAGAAAGTAAACACATAAACAAGGACACACGCTTCACGCCACTGGGGTCTGTCAGGGCGGCTTTTGTTTTAAAAGACAAACAAGAGGACCACTCAAAAAGGGGAGAAACACATAAGGGAAAGTCATGGATAGTAATTCTTCTAATGTTTTAACCTTATAATTCTATTTTAACTTTATGTAAGTACTCAACTAGAACTTTATATACTTTTCTATTTTGTAAGGACAAAAGGTAAAGGATATTAAAGGGACATTCAATTTTACACACGTGTATTAGGTAGTTGTAAAGTATGCTGATATAAGTAGAATATTTTCTGCATTCGAAAAAGATATGTTCTAGATCGCATCTAACTTGGCACAAGTCACATAATTTATATTGAATACATAAAATTAATAGTATGTTAAAAAATTGTCTAAAAAGTTAAATCGTAAAAAATCTTTGCGACATAGCTACTTAGACTGTCAGTAGATGCAAAGCAACTAATTATTGTTAATAGGGTGTAATTTATCACGTGAGAAGAAGAGCCATTCCTCTAGTTTTATTTTTGTTGTGTTATGGCTCTGGCTAACACCTATTTTATGTCCAATTTTTTAAAAGCTCTAAATCCAATCTTATGCTACATCTAGCAATTTATGCTATTTTTAGTTAACATACCCCAGACTGATTCTGCATAACGTTATAAATATTGTTTGATTTCTTTTATTTACTATTATTTTTATTTCTTTTGTATTTTTCCTTTTGTCTGTTTTTATTTTAAGTTTTTCACTTAATAACTCTAGTTATACTAAAGGGTGATTTTTTAAGAGTGTCCGAATTTCCATCCGAGAAGGCTGTCAAATGAACTGTCACTTTTTGCGCTTGTAGTGTCAGAATTATTCAGTATAGTCTGGCAAATCATTATGAAAAGAATAACACCAGAGCAACGCTTGAAAATTGTCCAAATTTATTATCAAAACCAGTGTTCTGTGTGCCAAACTTATCGAGCACTTTGTGAATTCTATGGTGCCCATAATCGCCCAACCGAACCATACATTCGCCGAACTATAGACAAATTTCGAACGCAATTTACATTACTCGACATTAAAATAAAAACAAGACAAAAATCCGTGCGTTCCCAAGAAAATATCACCGCTGTAGCTGCCAGTGTTGATGAAGACCCAAATTTGTCAATTCGTAGACGTTCGCAAGAAGTTGGGCTTTGTTATTCGACTACGTGGACAATTTTGACTAAAGATCTTGGTCTGGTGCCTTACAAGATCCAGCTTACCCAAGAACTTAAGCCGCAAGATCATCGTTTGCGTCGTACGTTCGCTGAATGGTCTATTAGTCAATTGCAACTTGATCCAGAATTTAACCGCAACATTTTGTTCAGCGACGAAGCTCATTTTTGGTTAAACGGTTACGTCAATAAACAGAATTGCCGCATTTGGAGTGAAAATATTCCCAAAATGATTCAACAATTGCCGTTGCATCCAAAGAAATGCACGGTATGGTGTGGATTATACGGCCGTATTTTTTTAAAATTGAAGCTGGAAACCGCGTGACAGTTAATGGGGATCGTTACAGAGCGATGATTAATGACTATTTAATTCCAAATTTGAATGGTATTGATTTGGAGGGGATGTGGTTCCAACAGGACGGAGCCACATGTCATACAGCCAACGCAACACTGGATTTATTGAGGGAAGAATTCGGTGAGAAAATTATTTCGAGGAATGGATCTGTCAACTGGCCCCCAAGGTCGTGTGATTTAACGCCATTAGATTATTTTCTGTGGGGTTACGTTAAATCATTGCTCTATGCCGGCAAATATTGACGCATTAGACCACAACATAACGCGGACAATTGCAGACATAAGTCCCCAATTGCTTGACAAAGTGGTCGGAAATTGGATTGACAGAATGCGCTTTGTTAGAAGAAGCCGCGGCGGACATTTGACCCAAATTATTTTCAAACATTAATGCCATTAAATGTTATTTCACATAAAATAAATAGTTTAGAGATATCTAATATGGTTGTTGTTTAATTTAAATTTAAAGTTTAGACACTCTTAAAAAATCACCCTTTATATGTTTTTTTAATGAAAATGAATAAAAGAACAACACATTGTTGGTACGTTGAAACTTACATACTTACATTTTTTGTGGTTTTTAGCGCTGCCTTCAGTAAAGAATTTAGATGCAGTAAAATATGGACCTTTGTTTTTAGATTTTTATTCGAGTGGTTTTTAAGTCATTTGATCTAAAAAGCAAAAAAATTCAACATAATTACTAGAAACAAGGTAATTTGCCTAGCGAAAGATGTTTGGCTGCCTACGCCAGCAAGCGGGAAATAAGAAGTACTTTGGATTAGAAGTGAAAGGCTTAGTTGAACATAGGAAATCCCATGTGAATTTTAATGTGGCTAAATATTGGCTTCCATGTATATTTTAGAGGAAAATTGTATCATAATTTTTTGAAAAGGCCGATATAGTAAAGTTATGTGGCAAGTTTAAATAAATTTTTATGAGCCAATTCTAACTTATTCAGATAAATTATGGCAAAATTACGAAATTTTCATAGTTTAGGTAATACAGCAAGCACCAGCAAATAATTTTTATAACGAAAAGCTGGACATAACGAATGAAGATTATTTCACTATAAAAACACATCTTCGTTTCACCAATCCGGCAATCACACATCCAAAATAAAAGACACTATTATGTTTTTCTTACTAAGCCTTTAATTTAACATAACATACCTAAGACTACAGATTACACAATAGATATTTACGTTATAAGTCCGGTAAATCAACTTTTACAGTATGAGTGAAATGTTTCGAGACGAGGCGACGAAGGAGCCGAGACTGGAATTTTGAAACGAATACTGTAAAGGATTTGCCGGACGAATGACGTACAATATTTTATTTCATACCGTTCTGTTGAAAATTATAATTATGTTTTGAAATTATAATGAAGTTTTATTCTGCGTCGTATATTTGAAAAGTGCTTACTGCTTATATTTACTTGTGTGTTTGACATTGATTAAACTAAAACTTACAAATTTCAGTCCGGTAAAGAAATTTTACAGGACTAGTCCGGTAAAAAATTTTTACCGGACTTATTGCTGTAAAACCTTATTTTCTGGACTAAATTCAAATATGTAAAGGTGTGTTTTACAATACAGTATGAAATAAAAATATGAATTAATTAAATGTTCAAACAACCCTCCATTGACTGCTTAACAATATCCTAGCCGATCATAAAATTCATTTCTAACGTTACTGAGTTGATAGTCGCTGACAGTGACACTAATTTTCTCTCTCGATATCGATGAAAGTGAAATATCGGAATTTTTATTACAAAAGTCAATTTAATTGATTAATTTTTCAATTTTTATGGAATTACAAAGCGGGGGGGATGCCTCCCGTTCCATCAACGTTAAGTTACCAACATCGGACGATAAAGTAATGGCCCCAGCCGAGGTCCAGGTATCCACAGACGAAAGGATTGAAGAATGTAAAAGACCTTTGGAGGCAAAATGGCAAAAAATGTTGAGCGATAATAATATAGAATGGCTTAATAAAATACAAGGGATGAAGGAGGATGGTAATAAAAAATCCACTGAGATAAAAGAAGTTGAAGGCCGAGATCGGTAGGTACAAGTCAAAAGACTATGACAGTACCATTACTCAAGATTCTAACTTCAATTTAAATGCTATAATAGATTCAATTTTTGACAAGACAAGTACGTTACCAGACAACAAAGACACTCGTATTGTTCGTAAGTTAAATAGTAGGCAAATTATTGTAGATGCTGTTGAAATCTCAAATCCAGGTTCAGATATGGAAATCGATTCTGTATCTGAGTCAGATGATAACGGCAAACAGTGGTTTAGTCAAAAGACTAGGAGGATACGTAAAAGGGCACAAAAAACCCATATTACAAGCAATAAAAAGGTGGCCGGTACTTCTGCTTGGCCAAATCTTCCTAAAACTAGTAACAAAGTACTCAGCAACTACTTATCGCAAAAAGCGTCACAATTAAATAGTCAAATAGCTTCAGCGAGCCAAACTGAGGTACCGGCCCAAACCAAAACCCAAACTGTCACTGCTGATGCATCGGAGACCGGCCCGCGGAAATTGCGAGTCCCTCCGATCATTATCAAGGACAAGCACAGGTACAACGAAATTTCTGCTCACCTGCGATCAGTTAAGGTAGACTATGGTCGTGCCGTTACTATGCCAGACGGAGTCAAGGTACATTCGCCTAAACCGGTGGATTATCACAAAATTATCAAGTTTTTAATCGCGAATAATCTATACCACCACTCGTTCCGATTTCAGGACGAAAAGGAGCTCCATGTAGTGCTGAGAGGCGTCCTGGAAACTTGGACCAAGGAAAAGATTAAGGGCGACCTAAAAGAACTAGGTTACAATTCTACAAGAGTAATCCGCTGGCACAGCCGCAGCGGGGCCCCGTTGCCTTTGGTGTTGGTTTTCTTGCCACGGTCCGAAAAAACAAATTATGAACTCAGAAATTTGGATGCAATGTTTATTAAACTTGAAGCGCTGCGTGCGCACGCTACTATATCACAGTGCCATCGCTGCCAGTTGTACGGGCATTCTCAATTTGGGTGCACCGCACCAGTAAAATGCATGAAATGTGCTGCTGACCACTTTTCTTACCAGAGTACCAAACCACGCGAGGAAAAAGCTAAGTGCTCAAACTGCGAGGGCGACCACCCCGCAAATTATATGAGTTGTCCACGGCACCCGAACAACTTGAGCAATAGGGTCGTGAAAAACACCAATAACATCACGCCAAAGAAGAACTTTTGCTGGGGACAGCAGGATAATAATAAACTGGCCAGCGATAGCAATGTGAATAAAACTAATCCGTCACTAGAGCAAGAATCTACGCCAAGCGCAATGGAAGCAGCATTGCAAACTACAATGCAGAGCTTCCTGGCGCAGTTCTCTAAAATAGTGGAGGCTCAATTAAAAACAATAGTGAGTGCTACCAGAAAACCGCAGGTTAAATGGCGGCGCAACCGGAGACGGCATACATTAAACTCGCTACTTTTAACGTTAACTCTATCAAGCAACGGAGACTTAAACTTATCGATTTCGTCGAGAGAAATGAAATAGATGCGTTTCTGATCCAGGAGACATGGTTAAAGGGAGAAAGGTTTTCATTCCCAAATTATACCATATTTAGGAACGATCGCCTAGGTAGACGCGGAGGCGGAACCATGATTCTGGATAAAAAACACATTTCAGCTCAAGTTGTGCCAGGTCCTAACAATTGTGCCCAGATTAAAGGGACTTTCATTTCCATACGTTTTAAAAATAATCAACGCGTACACCTGGGATCTGTTTACTGTAATCCATCGGTAAATTTCAGAGGCAACTGCTTACAAAAAATTCTTGGTAACAATAACAGAACGATTATAGGGGGCGACCTCAACGCGATAAACAGGATTTGGGGATGTAGAGCTAAAAACCAAAGTGGTCGCACCCTATATGAATTCCCTGAAGCTTTAAACTACCACATTCTACCGACGGAAGGGCCCACACACTGCTTTGCGCGGGGTCTTCCGGCTATCTTGAACATTTTTGTGATCAAGAATGCTGTTCAAATATCACAGTCATCGGTCATCGGTGATCTGAGCTCGGATCATGTACCGGTCATTATAGAAATGGGTAATGCACTAGAAAAAGGTAGAGGTTTTGTTACCCGCACTAGAATATAGAAACTGTAAGAATAGTGGCATGACACATGACACTGCAAAGCACATAGTAGCGGATCCAGGGGGGCACCCTCTTCCCCTGAGAAGTGAGAACATAAAAATTGTCAAAACAAAACTTTCCATAAATAACAATAAAAATATGCATATCTGGCAACAATGTGATACGTATGTTTAAAAAAATAAGCGGATCTGACAACAACGCAACTGAAGACGCCGCCATCAGCAACAACTATCTTTTATTTTACTTTAACTTGTTGCTGCCAGTAATTTCCTGTTGCCTCATTTTAACAAAATCTAAAAATGTTAAAAAATATTTTTTTTAATAAGATAATATTAAGATGAATTTCTCTGTCTTTATTCTAAATAATTTAAACAAGTTTCTATGTCCATTTTTGAAATGAACTTTCAATAACACCGTTTCTAAAATTTTGAAGGACTTAATAGTTAAAATTGGACTAAAATGGCTTGCAATTCCTTATTCCTTAATCGCTAATTTGCTTATAAGTGTTATCGGCTGTGAACAGGGAACATGTGGCATGTAATTATGCTAATCTGTTGAGGTTTAAATACGCTGATAACATCGCTCTGGTAATGCCATAGCTACACTTAGCATAAATTGCATGTGTTAAGGCACTAAGCCTAACCAGAATCTGTGCTGCTTACATGCCAAAGTTAACTTTAAGACTGAATTTTCGTTAAGGCAAAGTTCATTGTGCTTTTGGAATATATTAAGCATCCCAGCAACTTAATTAGTCTTTAGTGAAAAGGCGGCACAATTTAAGTTTTTCATCTAAAATCTACCTGAGAATTAAACACCTGCATTGGGCGAAAGGAAATTATGTTGACATTTACAGAGGGTGAAAAGGAAATGTAAAAAATTAAAACTACTCGTAGCAATATAATTATGAAATGGTAGAAAGGGCCCTAAAATGACTATATTCTTTTTTGGGCACTCAAAACTTGAGTGGAAAAACTAATATGAGTTTTTCGTACACTCATGATAACAGTAGCCTCCTTCCACTTTTTGGGGAAGTAGGCTATCCTGAGAGTGGCGTTGGCGATGTTGGCCAGAGTGGCCATGCCTTTGCGGGGGAGGAATTTGAGAATCTTGTTGGAGATGCTATCGAGGACTGGGGCTTTTTTGAATTTGCGCGAGAGTATGATTTCTGCGACTTTGCGGGGGGAAACTGGTCTAAGGATTTCCTCAATTTTGTCGGAGCGTCTGACTAGTCTGGCGGTTCGCTCCACCAGTTCTTCATGATTAGGGTCAATATCATGGTTATCGTTTAATCTGCTGTGCCTTTCGTATGTGTCAGCAAAGGCTTCCGCCTTAACTGCTTCTTCATACTTGAGGCCTTGGGCAGAGTGAATGGGGGGAAATTTGCGAGCTGTCGTGAGGCGGAGGGTTTTTTGCATTCTCCAAATGCTTTTGTCTTGGGGGTTAAGTTCGCGAAGTCTATCAGTCCATTGGTCTTGTCTGTAGTTGAAAAGGGCGGTTTTGATTTGTCTACATACGACGTTGTGTGCGTGAAAGTCTTGGGGTGACGTGTGTATTGTCACGGTAGAGTTGTTTGATGTTGTCAGGTAGGATGGTGTGTCGGGGGGTGGGTCGGTGGGGGGGGGACTTGGGAGATGCTGGCTTGAATAGCCTGGGTGAACTCGTTCTCCAGTCTGGAGACCGCTAAATCCAGTTCATTCTTGGAGGTGGTGGGTGTAATTGGGGAGAGGTGTTGTTGGATTTGTCTGTTAAGTTGGGACCAGTCTAGTTTGTTGCGTGGGGGGTTTTCGGGGGGGGGGGGGTTGTTACCTAGGCTTAGAATTATGAAGTTGTGATTGGTGGTGCCTTCCTGCAAGGGGGCAATGACATAGGACATGTTGATGTATTGGAGTAGGGCTAAGCAATTTGTGCTGGGGCTATATTGGGGATTGCCAGGGTAAAACGTTGGGGTTTGGGGGGTCGCTATCACCGCTCCAAGAGCCTTAGTCGCATATAGCAGAGTGTTGCCATATGCCAGACTACTCCTGCAGCCCCAGGCGCGGTGTTTACTAAACTGTCATTACCAGTAACTCTACATTTATAGGTTCAATTTCTAATTAAATAATTTGCATATCATTTGAGATTTTTACAATATACTATTACCTATACATTTGGGATTATCATTATAATCATTATTATACCTGCCTAGTAGTCAGTGACGAGTTTGCATGTAAAAAAAATACCTATCGTAACTGTTTAGGGGTTCGGTGACGAAAATGCAAGTGTCATTAGCATTGAATATTTTAAAAAGGGATTATCGACCTTTTTGGTGACGAGTTTTGCATGTCCCCGTCCCTATACCACTGTGCTGTAACCGTGCCTTGAAAAAAAATAGGATGAACAATTAATTCTTCCTCGGGAAACAACCACTCTGTTGAGAACACGCCGAATGCTAAAATAAAGTACGCCACTGATGGCATTCTTGGAAGTCTAATTGATGTATATAGTGTATATATATATAGCTTATGTAGCTACCGCACGAGGCAATAACAAACCCTGTGCTGTCTGCGTCTTTATTAGTTCGTCTCTTTTTCTCACGTGTAAGTAAATATCCAAGATTTATCATAAAAACCTACCAAGCTGCGTGAGAAAGGAAGAAGGACGCGAGAGACGATATGGCAACGCAGCCTCCAGACGGTCGCCAAGCAGAGTTTTGGCTAACCGCATTACATATAGTTTTAACGACCACACTGTCCACCGAGCGTTCGGTGGTATAATATTATGTCACGACGACTGCTAAAATGTAAAGCACGTCACCTGGGTGGAAGGTGTCCACATTTCTTGCACTGTATAATCAAAGTTAACCAAAACAAGGTTTAATAAGTTAATACAACGTAAAAGTATTGAGTGATATGGAAACGTACGTGTAAGTACAACTTGAAGTGTAAATAGTAATTTGATGTAGTAGTGTATTCTCAGATAATGGGAATTCGTAAAGTGAATATTGTAAATAAAATGTTAGTGCTACCTCACGAATAAAATGCTGTTGGAATTAAATACAGTGTTTTATTAAATCAAGAGATCTACACACGAGCCAGCTATTCCAGCCTACGGATCTTCTTTATGTGCCATGCTCATTCGAGCGTAGGCGACCTCTCGCATATACCTGTGATGTGTGCCTTTTTCAGATTTTTCACAGGTATATGGGACCTACAGTTTATCGCCGGTTCCGAACGGCACTATTTGAGAGGTTGTACTAGGCAAATTACTACGTGGTGGTTTGCCATTGCCTTCCACGAGGTGACGACCGAATAAATAAAGATCGATGCATGGTCCCGGGATCGCACCGGGGACCTTCGGCTTAGTAGTCGGACACACTAACCACTAGGCTGCGGTCGCCTGTATATTGTCTTTGGAACATCCCGCATGGATTTTGTTTGCTATATCAATTTTGTTTTTTATTGAATCTTCTAGGTAGCCTTCTGCTACAGTGGAGGATTTCCATCCTCCGTGCCGTTTTAAATTTATAATGTCACCTCCTCCATCTACTAGGAGAGTTGCTGAACTTCGACGAAAGCAGTGGCCGGTAAATTCGCCTGGATTTTTTAATTTAAGATAAGAAGCAATTTTGCTAGGGGCTTTTCCCACAGAATGCAATCCTACTACTTGGGTTGAGCACTTCCCATCTTTAAAAAAAAGCCGTTTATGGTTAGTATGCAGTGGTCTCAATTGCTAATAATTCCTATAAAGTTGTAAATCTCTTTCGGAATTTACAATGAATTTTAACTATCAACATTGTTTCCTTGTCTTCGATATCATCGAGTGTCATATTAACGAGTTCCTCGCGGCGACATGCACCTGCGGAACCCACAATTAAAAGCACCTAAAACAGAATTAAGATTCATTGTAAATTGTAACAAGTTTTGACTGGTTTTTTATTTTAACTTACGCTAAGCATAAGATATCCGCTATTGGGAGCATTGTTCAGAAACGTTTCAATTTGTTCCCTTGACAGAATTTTGGATTGCTTCGGTTTATGACCAATATTCTTCTTTTTAATGAACGCTAATAGTTTGAAAAATTATTAATGTTCACATTATCTTTTATGGTCGAAGTAGATTTTAGCATTGAATATAAGCTCCATAATGTTGAAGAAGCCAGTTTTTGGGACTTTTTAGCAAAATATGCCAAAAGGACTTCTTCATTTACATTTTTCACTTTTTTTTTCTCGACAACAATTTTTTAATGCGTCGTATGACTTCTCGTAGCGGGATTTTGATTTTACTGGCAATATATCCTAAGTCGGTTTCCTTGCTGCTTCCAAAATTTCTTCTGGAATCTCATTTTCCGTGTCGGATAATTCAAAATCTGAATTCATATTTTTAAATTTGCGTACTCGCGAAACAAGTTTGACATAAACAACAAATTAAAAATCAACGAACTGTCATTTGACAATACATCGAAATGTTGTTGTCATAGTAACGAAATCAAGGTAGATTGTATTATCAAAGAGCGATTAGAAAACTGAAAAAACAGGGACCGGAAAAATATTTTGCCGGTCCTTCACGTCTATTTTCCGGTCTTGATCGATAAAACGTTATTTTCTGGACGAAAAATTGTCCAAGAAGTGTATATTTTCTGGTCGGTCTTAAAAAAAATCATTTATTTCCACTAAATTTTGGGTAAACCACTGACACTAATTCCTGCGTCTTTCAAAATTATCTGCAGCTCGTATTTCTTGGAATACTTGCACTTCATAAAGAAACAAGTTTAACAGTTATTTAAGAATAGTCCTGCATGCTCTATAAGATCTTCTCACTTCTTGAGACAGGTGTCTTACATATTTTGTTGACGTATTTTGCATTATTTCACGAACGTTTGCAACAAGTTCTTCATCTGTTCTTACAGATGGTCTTCCAGCTCCTTTTTTATGTTGTGTAAAACCTGGTGCCCTAAACAGAGCTACGGTTCTTTTCAGGCAATGATAAAAATCCTCAGCAGTAAAAGCGGCATTTCACGGTATTGCCATTTACCATTTACTTCAACCTCCTTTGAAAAATATGCTTTAGCCATGAATTTTTTGTGCTGTTCCTTAGTAAAATCCATTTCGTGAATTGTTCAGGTTAGTTCAGCTTAATTTGTATTACTGACACCCAGTACATATAAAGCCCTGCCACTAAGCAGTACGGCTTTAGTTGATGATAATAATTTTTGCTTGCACGGTAGTAATAAGGAATTAAATCATCATAATTTAATCCCATTTTCCTCTGCCACCCAGCAATTTAGTTATAAGTGATATCGATTCCCTCCCGTTTTAATATATTAGGCGTTAAATGCCTCAATAGCCCCGCTTAGCATACATTATTATCGTTTGGAGGATCGGGAAGACTATTTAGTTTATTGCCATATTCTAGTCGGTACGTGGGTAAATTAAAATCTATTATAATATGGAGCGGTTAATTCTAAGGCTGAGCTAGTTCAAGTCACCAACTTAGAAACTAAAATACAGAAGTAATACAAATGGTCACTAGATCCGAAAATGACTACCCTATGCTAGTAGCCATGGTGATCACAATATTGCATGGCAACACTGAATTTCTTATGTTTTTGATTTATTTGCAGCCAGGCCCGTGGAAAGGAAACCGGGCCCGGAGGCCAGAATGACGGGCCCCTATATGTAATTTTGGAAATTTAAAATTCAGGCTGATGATGCAAAAAGTTCATAATCAGTAATCACAATAACGAAGTGGATGTGAAAAATTTTGTCAATTTATTTACAAAGTAAATATTGCAATGCGATTCATCCAGAATATATCCTAATAACATTATTGCAACTCATTTCATTCATCAAATAGTATATTGTTTTATTAGGAGTAAATGCAATAGTTTTTATGACGAGTCGAAAAGTTTATTACAGACGAGTCATAACAAGTTGCTTTTACTACGAATAAAACATACTATTTTTTTTTCAACCGTCGCGTCGTTAAAATATAGAAAGATAAAAATACAAATTTTAAATTTTTTTCATTTAAAAATGTGAAGTTTGGAATTTTACCTGCTAGCGTTGCTATGTATTTATTTGATTATTGTATTGTTTGATACCGACGCATAATTCAATTTGACAAGTGTCAGTGAATCTTATTACAAGCAACTTCCAAGCTTTAATTTCCTGTTTTAAAAATACCAATTTTTTTAATCGAACACTTTACTTTAAATAAAAATGTCATAATCAGAATTTACCTGTACGCCCCCGGAGGTTGCCAAAGTTGCAGCAGATATCGTGGACAATTTGTTGCCAACCAAATTCAGTAGTATTTACGAAGCTGCGTTCAAAAAATTTCAGAGATGATGTAATGAGAAAGACATCAAAAATAATAATTCTGAAAATGTAATCTTGGCGTATTTCTCTGAACTGGCGAACAAACAATAAATGAAAAGTTCAACAATGTGGTCATATTATTCTATGATAAGATCAATGCTAAATAGCAGGCAAGGGATAGACATAAGCAAGTTTGTGAAGCTACGTGCTTATTTAAAGAAGCAAAATGAAGGGTACACTCCCAAAAAAGCTAAAGACTTACCAGGGAACTATTTGAAAATTTTCTGTCTGAAGCTCCTAATCAGAAGTATTTGGGTATTAAGGTAATTTTAGATATTACGTCAAAGAATACAAGTATGAAATATATTATGGTATTTTTAGATCGTACTTGTTATTGATATGACATACAAGACTTAGGATCTGCCATTCACATAAGAATTCCTGATAGTAAAACTAGAAAACTGCGATCGTTTACTATTGTTGGGGAACAATATTTAAGCATATATAAAAAATATGCATCATTACGCTCAGAAGGCATGAATGAAAAAAAAATATTTTTAAAATTTGTAAATTGTCACTGTTGTCGCATGGTAATGGGAATTCATAAGATAAGTACTGTTCCTAAGGAAGCCGCGATTTCTTAAAATTACCTTATGCCACAGAATATACTGCTTAAGGAGAACTTCAGCTACACTGCTTGTAGATGCAGGTGCAGACATTACGTATTTAAAGCGCCACGGGGGATGGAAATCCAGTAGTGTAGCTGAAGGGTACATTGAGGAATCGATGACCAACAAGAAAGATATTGCAAAAAAAATTTTACAACCTTATATCACTGAACCAATCTATATTAACTTCTCTATAAATTCAACAGCAAGCGGTTTCACGAAGGGTTTAACGCTAGAAAATACAAAAACAAGTCAGGATCGCAACATCGCAATACCTTGTGTTAATTTTTCTGTGGCCACAATAAATAACTGTACTTTCAATCTGATGTTTAATAAATAGTTTATTGTCGTATTTTTTAAAAATAAATAAAGTATAGAAATATCCAATTATTCTTGTATTTTTCAACATTATTTATTTATGACACAGACACTTTTTTCTTCCGCTCTTAGCGGAAGAAAAAGTACTTTTATTTCCGCTGCAAAACTTTAACGTCAAAAAATTAGTAGAAAAGTGTCAAGTTTATTGACGTTTGAAGAAAAAAAAATTCGACCAGTACAGGAAAATCCGGGCCCCTCTAAACCTCCGGGCCCGGGGAGAATACCCCCGTCATCACCCCCTCTCGGCAGTACTGTTTGCAACAGGAACCATGCTTGTTTATTATTTTATTCTCGCTTTTGCCGTCGCACTTTCTTCTGTTTATTTATCAGTTATTTGCCAATCTCTTTTGCACCATTTTATGATTTTACGTGTTTGTGTCGTTCTATAAATCTCCCGATGGACTATGATCCTAGGATGCGCCTCGCTTGCTCAAAACACCCATGTATTACTTTGGATGCTCGAAAATCGATTGCAAATGAAAATCCCTATAGGCAGCAAGAGGTCTCACATCTCACAGTGACAGTAACCTAGCAGAAATTAACGCTAAAAAAACACCGGCGGCGGTTTTTCTAAAAAAGTTAATGTTGAAGAACCAAATATTGTCATGGCTAGGCATTCGATTCCTTTGGCTTCATCAATTCACTTATTGGGAGTCACTTTGGATAGTCATATGTCTTGGCATAATCAGGTTAGTACACCCAACAACTTTTGTTTTGATGCCCTATAAAGCCCAAAGTCACATGTTTGGGGCTCTGTTCCTAAATATACCTTTAGATTGCTGGATTCTATTCTAAGAAGAGCCATTCGCTTATTCGAAGACTATGATCTGACAAACAATCTGGAAAGCCTTAAACATCGAATTACAAATATTTTCATGGCAAGTGCTCCCTTGATTACACCCGAGTGGTACATGGTAAATATACACGACGAGCCACTGCAACCGATTTGTACGTGTTGCATGTCGCTCGAACGACACTGTTTAAAAATTCTTTCATCTGGAGAGCGTCATCACTCTGGAAAGACCTCCCTGAGGCCGTGTTTCCCAACGAGTATAATCTCCAAGGATTGAAGACCAACGTGAATCGTTTCCTGCGCACCGCTCCCAGAGTGCCATAAAGGATTAATGCTGCAGTGCTGTGCTTATCATTAAAAATATATGTAGGTATACACTATACTATCAAAAGAATATTTTTAAAAAGATGTATATTGTCAGTAACTTTAACTCAAGCAGACCGTTGAAATATAATCTAAAAGGAGAAAAGTACATTTCACCACTGACTTCTCAGATAACTGGACATTACAACAAAATATATCGGTTCATGAATGTTCGCTTCTTGAGATACCACCACCTATTTCAGACAATAAGTACAAAACTTACAGGACCTTATAACCTGGCAATTTTTGTCAGACAAAAACCGCCATATTATCATGCGTACGGCTTGCTCAATACCGTCGGAGAGTTTTAGTAGTGGGTTGGATGCCTATTACTTACCACCTTCCCTTAATCTGAACGTTCTAGAGGGCGCCACTGGCTTTACTAGGTTGAAAGACAGAAAATCTCCTAATTAATGGGGCTCCGTTGGAATACCTTACATCAAATAAAAAAACTAAAATTGTTTACACTTCTTTAATTTGGTCGTCTGAGGTTATTTGGATCAATGTAAAATCTAATATTTAACAAGGATTGAAATGTTGTTTATTTATGGTTATAAAAAAATTGATAAAAGGTGAAGTTGAATTAGCTTGTCTTGACTCAAGGATTTATTTATAAAATGGGTATAACCTGTGAAAGTTCTAGAACCTTTTATACCTTCATGACGATATTGGGTTATATAAAAAGGTGACCTTTGTCTAGATAGCTTTACATTATTTAAATTGAAATTAATTAATTAAAGAAAATTGATAATATTTTTATATATGATTTTAAAATAATTTAATTAGAAAAGAACGATTATTTTGTGTAAAAGTTACTTGAAAATGTTTGATATTTTAATTCAGCAATTGTCTCTTTTAAATGGTAGACTGTAATACCGGCCTGAGAATCTCGAAGATTTCTGTTGCCACGTGGTCTTTTCCAACAGCTTATCGCCTCATATAGGTGAATTAATTTCGGCTGGATTCCTCTTAAAATTTCATCTGGCCAGGATATATTGTTAAGCCCGTTGCACCATTTGTACGTGGTGAAGTTTATGAAATCCGGCTTCTTAACCCATCAAAACCAAAAAATCATCATGCCCTCAAAATCAGGCCTCAAAACCAAAACCAACAAGGATAATAATGATAACCAGCAACCCTAAAATAATTCAGTAAAAATTACCCAATGAAAATCATAAAAAAATTAATGCTTACCCTCTAAAAAGGGAGTGGATCTCTTTTCAGATCGACTGATCTAATGGTCGTCAGATCACTGACCATTAATAACCGTGGGGCACAAGATGGAAAAAGCCACGAGAAAACGAAGTCCCGTCCAATTTACGGAAACTCCCCCACTCCGTCATCAAAACTCAGTTGGTGCCACCCTACCAGACTACCCAACATAACCAAAACGGGATGTAAAGTTAAGGGATAATAACTTAATTTTTACAAAGTCTGGGCATGGCCAGAATATAACTCTACAAATAACAAATTAAACAACCACTCAAGTCAATCCCGTTACCTAATACTTAGAGATAGTCCCGTTTATTAACGGTGCGAAATTGCGAACTCAACGGTAGCACCGGAATTTGTCGACTCCACGTACCAGATGCGGTGCAAACCAGCATTGTGGGTACCCAACGTCGCGTTCGTATAGTAGCGGCGAAATCAGGTTAACCCCATATTACCGACTTGACGGAAATATTCCATGCGACAAGATATTGAACAATTAACCCAGAAATGAAATTAATAATGGGCTTGAAGGTAATAGGGCACTGAAAATGAAGTTTCTATGTTTCCCCCCAAGGTCAAAAAGGGTAGGAATTTGAAATTGCTACATTATCCCCCACCGAAAATAAAATAGGCTATGAAATAGACTATTTTTAACCAAAAAAATATACACAATAATTATAATCAACGCTAATCAAGGATAAAAGAAAAACAAATTTCTCTCACAAGTTTTAACCAAAAAAATTTGAGACGGTTAATTTAGAAAGAGAATATTCTTACATCAGTAACCAGTCATTATAAGACAGTCACTAAGAATTATTATGAATAGATCACTTTAATAATATAATATATAAATATACAAAGACTATGACAGTAGTCGTTAATATCAAGAGAAAAGGAGAAGTCTTCTTGGCAAGATTTAATTTCCTCAGACGATAAATACTTAACATGCGATGACTATAATGGTAGTCAGCAATAATAAGAATAATAAGAATATGGAACGACTAGACAGTAGTTAAGGGAAATTAAGATAATTTTTCTGACAAGATTTAGTTTGATAACTGCGCGTATCATTCGCCAAAAAGGGACACAATCGGTAAGTCATAATTGGTAGGTCAAAATCAGGAAGGTCTATCTAAACTTGCAGAACAACGCGGTAAGTGTCGTGGCAACCGTAATCGTAGAAAATATTTACACAATAATACTTCATGCCACCACAACTTAAGACAATCATACAGTTCCCTCGTAGGATTTACCTACTATATCAAAATCTATATCAAAAAAGGGAAAAAAATTCAAATGGAAAATTCTCTGGAATTTCCAGACAAAATCACGGCTCTATATACACGTAAGTGTAATAACTAATCTAAACACGAATAGAGTCCTTAGCAGATAGCTAAAGGGAAAATAAAAATAATTTCAAAAGATATCTGGACGATGAGATGCCCACGAGACTCCCCGTGGAAGAAAAAGCACCCTCCAAACAGTCAGTGCGGAAAACCTGATTTAACTATATGAGTTAGCATTGCGTAACTTCAATTATGGCGTGAAGCACCTCGTTTACTAACCTCACACAGGCTGATTTGGAGAATACGCCCCCCAACACCGGGAACCCACAAACACCATCGAGAAGGTATCCCCTGAAAAGTGGAAAACTAAAGAAAATTTATTAGTCGAAAAATAAAGGTAACCCATATGTTCCACCTATCATACGGAAGCAAATTGTAGCACTCGCTAAGCTAAAAATGCCGAAGCAGAGAGAAAAATACATTTACTCGAAAGGTTGTTCCGTGAATTGGCACCGTCACCAGCCCCTCATACAAAATGATCTGAGAAGGAGCTCAGACGAAACACAGTAGGATGGCCCCAGCATAATGTAAGGACTCATTAGGACCTTACGCCAATGACACATCCCCCCCCAATGCTCATCCTTCCAACCAGACATGGCTAACCATCTTCCATATGAAACCCGGTAACGCCCAACAATAAACGGCCTGTGAAACACAAAACTATTTCTCTCTTCGACTATACAAGTCGACGTCAAAGGGGTAAAAAGTTATTGATGTACGTCTACACCAACAACCCAATCCAAATATCATCACTTTCGGTGATATGCAAAATAACCAAGGAAATATATGAAATTGTCAATAGCAAAACCATAACGCTTCAACTTACTCGCCCAAAATAATATACCAAATAATGTAAGTGAAGTACGAAAAATCAGCGACTGTATGACCTGGTGACCAACATAATACCAAAAATATATACCAAATAAAATATGCGGCCGTCATAAACAAAAATATTCCAAACTCAATTAAGGATTTTTAGGAATTGTGAATGCTACTAAGCCAGGGATACAAATAATAACGATTTGCCAACAGAATACGTGGTCAGGCATCTTCGCCCCTGTAATTTTAACATTCTCCCTAACCTCCAAAATTAGTCTGAAAATTGTGAGTCTTGATCTGAATTATCCAGATCAGTACCATGATACTTTTTAAGGTCCTTGATGTGCCATCTTCCAGCCATTAAACCGTTAATATTTTTAAGTTCATAAACCAAATTTGAAATCTTTTTATGCACTATCGAAAGAGTATACTTTGGAGCCAACTTTGCCATGAAATGATTTGCCGCATTAGATAAAACTTGATTTTTCCGCCATACGCGATCACCCTGATTAAATGAAATGTCCCGCTTTCGAAGATTATATGCTCTCGAATTTCGCTCATGAGCAGCATGGAGTCGTTTTTTAACATCTACAAAAATTTCCCTAAGACCATGCATGTTTTCCGCGTATGAGTCCCTATCTCCCGGAATAATTTCGATATCTTGACTTTTGTGTTCAGATGATTGAGAATAAAACTTTCCTGACAAAGGCGGATGTCTACCGAAAGCTAGAAAAGCAGGGGTGAAGTGAGTAACTTCATGCTTAGAGGTATTTATAGCCTGCTGTATTTTAGAAATATCTTTATCCCATCCATCATGATCACTAACATAGCTGCGAATCGCAGTACCGATTGTTCTATTATTCCGTTCTACGAAATTACACTGAGCAGAATATAAAGGATTATACCGAGTGTTTACATTATATTTCTTACATAAATCTTTAAAGCCTTTGCAAATAAACTGAGGTCCATTGTCACAAATAAGAGTTTCTGGGCACCCAAACACTAAGAATATTTGATTTTCTATAATGTTCTCGATATGTGAAGATTTAGAACTACGTAATGGGTATAAGAGAGTATACTTTGAAAACCAATCTGCTACAACTAAAAGCCATTTGTGCCCTTTCTTGGATCTGGGAAAGGGTCCCATGAGATCTGCAGCTATACATTGAAAAGGTAAATCGACTTTCTTCTCCTTTCCCTTAAGTCCCATACGAGAAGTATTTGATACTTTTTGAGCACCACAAACTAAACATGATTTTACAAATTTTGAAACATCACGCCGCATTTTCGGCCAATAATAAAAGTCTTGTATCCTATTAAGAGTTTTATAAAAACCAAAGTGACCTGAAGTTGGCGGACAATGGCAATGTTGAAGGACGTCAAAAATTTGGGGATTCGGAACAAGAATTTTCCACTCAGGAATATTTACATTCATTGGAAGTTTATTAGGTATAAACTTAAGAACAAAATTATCTTCAACCTTCCATTGAATATACTTATCAGGAGACTGAGTTATTTTATCGCGAAGGTCATTATACCAAGGGTCAATTCGATCGATATCTATACTAAAAGGATTAATGAGAGAAACAATTGGTGAGTCATCTTGACTGTCTTCAGGAGGAGGAATTCTACTTAACGCATCGGCAACTACATTGTCTACTCCGCGCCTGTGAACAAGATCAAAATTATGTTGACGTAAGCGGACACTCCAACGAGCTAATTTGCCTGTAGGATTCTTCATGTTGTTTAGCCACAAGAGAGAATAACAATCTGTTATGATCTGAAATTTTGGAGCGCCTTCAATATACATGCGAAATTTATCTAAACAAAATAAAACTCCAAGGCATTCACGTTCCACAACAGAATAATTCCTTTCAGCTCTCGACAGTGACCTACTGGCGTATGCTATGACGTGCTCATCTCCATCAATAATTTGTGAGAGTGCGCCTCCAACACCTGTCAAACTGGCATCTGACGTAATGATAAATGGTTTGCCGAAATCAGGCTGCGACAAAATTGGTGACGAGACTAGAAGTTCCTTGATTTTAACAAAGGAAGATTCTGCGGCTTCAGTCCATGTAATAGGTTGGCTTTTCCTGCGACCTTTGAGAAGATCATTGATAGGAGACATCAATGTAGAAAAATTATTTATAAAGCGCCTATACCACGAACATAGTCCAACAAAACGTTTAACTTCTGTAGCAGTTTTTGGTCTCGGATAATTAACCATTGAAATAATTTTGTCAGGATCCGTGCGCAAACTATTTGACCCAACAATGTAACCCAAAAATTTTAAACTGGTCTTAAAAAAATCGCACTTTTCCAAATTAATAGTAAGATTTGCTTCTTTCAATTTTTCTCTAACTTCGCCTAGTAATTTTACATGATGCTCAAAATCAGGACTACAAATTAAAATATCATCCAGGTACGTGAAAATGAACGGTTCATACTTTGCACCAAAAATAGCATCCACTAGACGCTGCTGCGCCTGTGCTGCATTACATAATCCAAAAGGAACTGTATTAAACCTAAAGGAACCACGCCCAGGAACATTAAAGGTAGTTTTGTCCTTAGAATTTTCGTCCAACGGTATCTGCCAAAATGCTTTACGTAAATCAATAGACGAAATAAATTTAGCATTACGTAATGAACTTAGAATTTTGTCAATACTAGGGAGAGCATATGAATCAAATTTAGTAACATTGTTTAAAAATCGTCCATCAAAAACAAATCTAAATTCCCCATTTGATTTTTTAACCAAAAGCACTGGAGAGGCCCACGGGCTTTGTGACTGTTCGACGACCCCCAACTTTAACATTTCGTCCAATTCTTTATTTAAAATCTGAGACATATATGGTGACATTGGATATTGTTTTTTATGAAATGGTAAAGCATCACCAGTGTCAATAGTTAAAGTTAACTTATCGGTTCAGCCTAAACGATTTCTATTACTTATAAAATTAAAGGAAGCAATAATCTTTTCAGCTTTAAAACGCTCCGAATGAGGAAGATCATCGAGAGAACATAACGGCTCTAAAACAAAATCGGAACAATTCCTGACTGTAGGTACATCAAAATTTGCTAAATTAGCTTGCACTTGCCAAGAATTATTCTTAAAATTTACTGAAATTTTAAACTGTTTGGCAAAGTCGCATCCAAAGATAAAACTATGTGGTAATGTCGGAACCACTAAAACTGTAATTACTTGACAAATATTTCCTATAACAATAGGCAAATCAACTAGACCTTCGACATTTTTCTGAGTTCCATCAGCTGTGCATATATTTCTTAAATTGGCTGGATAGATTTCAATATTGAAGCGACGTAAAATATCTATACCTTTCGTGCCTACAACAGAAGCTGTAGCACCAGAATCGAATAAAACGGTAATATCTTGATCAAATAATTTTACAGAAATATATGGTCTATTGTCCATTGCTTTCCGCACAAACAAAGGAGAAATTTCGTTCTTTGAACTTCGATAAAAATTTGAAACGGTTTCAAGCCACTTACTCCAATCAGGTTTACTAAATTTATTAAATATTTTTACATTACTTGAGGCATTAAATTTAGAAGTAGGATGCCTGCCTCGAGGACATACTTCCTTTATTAGTTTTTTGAACAGTTGGGGCAAGAATTTACTTTAACGTCAGGCAATCCACATTTAAAACAAAAAATTTTACGTTTTTGTCTACAAAATTGATGTACGTGATTTGGCATATTACAGTTATAGCAGACTATATTACTTTGCTGTTTATTATTATTATTACCAGAGGTATTATTATTATTAGGCTTATTTTGCAGTCCAGAACTCGAAGGAGTTGAGCCTTATTAGGATTTGAATTAACTGTTCCATTGGAGACATTCAACTTGTTCCTAAACCCAGAATTATTAGAAAAATCTCTAGAATTATTTCTATTAGAGGAATTGTGAAATTTCCTTCTATTAAAACTAGTATTAGATCTATTTGGGTTATTAGAACCACAAATATCTAAATTGGACAGTTCGCTAACTGTGTTATTTTTATTCCTAATATAAGAAGCTTCTTCAAGTTTTCTACAAAGATTTGCTAATTCAGAGACTGTAGAAATATCTACTAAGGCTAATTGAGTAATATAGTCTGGCAATAAATTGTTACGAATATGTTTTACTTTGGTTACTTCTGCAGGTATATGTACTAAACGAGAGAATAAAATTTCTAAATGCGCAATGAATACAGCAACCGTCTCATTTCGCTTTTGTTTGCGATGCTTTATCTGATTCCATAAATCATCTTCAACATCAGAATGCAAAAAGTCTGATTTTAATCTAGCTACTAAGGAATCCCAATTGTTGACTGAGCTTTTTACACTCCTAAACCAAACAAAAGCATCACCGACAAATAATTCGGCTGCAGAAATAAACAAATCTTCTTGCTTTACCTTGCGAGATTCAGCAAGTTCAGTAACTCTTTCTAGAAAATTATAAAGACTCTTAGAATCGCCATTGAATTTAATTTGCCACTCACCTATCGCTGGAATATTACCTGAACAATTTACTATAGGCGGTGCAACATTAATAATTGGTGCTTGAAGAGCTGTATTATTAGCAGTACTAATACCAGGAGATGTAGGAATGATGCTATCATATAGATCGGCTTCAAGAATTAAGCAAGATGCATGAGCTTCGGTTTTAAAATTACTGGCATCAGCATTATCTTCTGGACAATATAATCTGCTAATTCTACCTGAGAGATGAATTAACCTTGATTTCATTCTTAAAAATGTAGAGTCTGTTGCACTACCCTCAAAATCAGCAATAATTTCTTTAATTGATTGCATTGTCGCCTCTATTGCAATTGCCTCAACCCTAAACTCGCGTGCTTTGACAAGAGTATCCACAACTTCAGACTTGTTGCTACTAAGCTCCTTAGCTAAAAGTCTCCTTAAAATTTTCCGCTTGTCTGTTACAGGACGCGTGGATGTAACCGCACGAATTGCTAGCTCATAGCTTAATTCAGAATCTAACAAATGATTTGGCTGCATATAATCGGCCATGATTGTAAGCCAATGTAAGGGCTCAAAAAAATTCGAAATAAAATTAAAACCGCAAAATAATATCAAATGCTTCCAATAGTCAAGCAAGAATGGATGTAAACCAACTTAAGGCTGTAAATAAATAAAATATTTTGACCACCCTGTATATAGATATAGAAAAATTTGGATAAATACAAGTGCCAATGCCTGAATAAAAAATTTGAAATAAAAAAATTAAAATACCTTTAACAGTCCAAATATCATTCAAGACCACCCTGTATATAGGTAGGTATCAACAAAAAAATATTTATAGTACAGATGAGCTCCAAAAAAAATGATTGGGAAATAACCAAGGGAACCTTTAATTTAAATTGTTTTTGTGCCACTGTGTACCAGTCATAAAAAAATTTTTTAATCCCTAACATAATCAATCACAGTTGACAAAAAAATTATTCCGAAGGAACACCAAGGTGGAATTATAACTATTTATTTTTTGTGCCACTCTGTACACTGAATGGTAATGGCAGGGCTAAGAAATGCTTTATCTCCCTCTATTGTCATATGGGGTTATGAAGTTAAATATAAAAAAATTATGTTTCCTATACTTCAAATAACTAGATACAACTCGGCCACCCTGTATAGCGAATTTCCAAACCAAGATAAAAATATTTATCGCCCTGTAATTAAGCTATTTTAAATTAATGAAGGTATACGAATGATATCTGAAACAATAACAATTAAATCTCTAAATATTGGACACTCTGTATAGTAATTACTAATTAAATCGGTGATCAATTAAGGGTTAATCATAAAATTCACAAAGTACTACCCAAATATATCGAAAATAGAAACACTTGATATTTAAAGAACTAATCCAATAAAAATCACTAAACTGTATCAGACCTTATATTTCTGGTAAAATTTGCACTATAAAGTACTAATACCAAAACCGTAATCAACACACTCTAATAGAAGTTACCCAAATTCATAGAAATGACAGCAATAGTTCAATACACACTCAACGTGCTAAACCACAAAATATAAACCCAAAATAATTGAACTATTAATAGCAATCTGTATTTCCGTACCCAAAAAAAACACTTCTACCAGGTGAGATAAATTTATAGCTTGAGACTCTCCAAATATAAATCCAAAATAAACTTGAGCCTTAAACCAAGCTAGATCAAGATAAGATAAAGGTAAGACAAAGGTAAGTCACCACGCTAATAAGATGCTAAAGGCATATCTGTTTCTACCAGAATAAAAAAATCAAAAATTGCTTTTAATATCCGATGCAGTGTATTCCAACATAAAAAAATTAAAAAACTATAGGTTCAGACAAAGGAAGGTTCAAAAATTTCCAGGCTCCACGTTGGCTGCGCCACTTTTATAACCTGGCAATTTTTGTCAGACAAAAACCGCCATATTATCATGCGTACGGCTTGCTCAATACCGTCGGAGAGTTTTAGTAGTGGGTTGGATGCCTATTACTTACCACCTTCCCTTAATCTGAACGTTCTAGAGGGCGCCACTGGCTTTACTAGGTTGAAAGACAGAAAATCTCCTAATTAATGGGGCTCCGTTGGAATACCTTACATCAAATAAAAAAACTAAAATTGTTTACACTTCTTTAATTTGGTCGTCTGAGGTTATTTGGATCAATGTAAAATCTAATATTTAACAAGGATTGAAATGTTGTTTATTTATGGTTATAAAAAAATTGATAAAAGGTGAAGTTGAATTAGCTTGTCTTGACTCAAGGATTTATTTATAAAATGGGTATAACCTGTGAAAGTTCTAGAACCTTTTATACCTTCATGACGATATTGGGTTATATAAAAAGGTGACCTTTGTCTAGATAGCTTTACATTATTTAAATTGAAATTAATTAATTAAAGAAAATTGATAATATTTTTATATATGATTTTAAAATAATTTAATTAGAAAAGAACGATTATTTCGTGTAAAAGTTACTTGAAAATTTTTGATATTTTAATTCAGCAATTGTCTCTTTTAAATGGTAGACTGTAATACCGGCCTGAGAATCTCGAAGATTTCTGTTGCCACGTGGTCTTTTCCAACAGCTTATCGCCTCATATAGGTGAATTAATTTCGGCTGGATTCCTCTTAAAATTTCATCTGGCCAGGATATATTGTTAAGCCCGTTGCACCATTTGTACGTGGTGAAGTTTATGAAATCCGGCTTCTTAACCCATCAAAACCAAAAAATCATCATCCCCTCAAAATCAGGCCTCAAAACCAAAACCAACAAGGATAATAATGATAACCAGCAACCCTAAAATAATTCAGTAAAAATTACCCAATGAAAATCATAAAAAAATTAATGCTTACCCTCTAAAAAGGGAGTGGATCTCTTTTCAGATCGACTGATCTAATGGTCGTCAGATCACTGACCATTAATAACCGTGGGGCACAAGATGGAAAAAGCCACGAGAAAACGAAGTCCCGTCCAATTTACGGAAACTCCCCCACTCCGTCATCAAAACTCAGTTGGTGCCACCCTACCAGACTACCCAACATAACCAAAACGGGATGTAAAGTTAAGGGATAATAACTTAATTTTTACAAAGTCTGGGCATGGCCAGAATATAACTCTACAAATAACAAATTAAACAACCACTCAAGTCAATCCCGTTACCTAATACTTAGAGATAGTCCCGTTTATTAACGGTGCGAAATTGCGAACTCAACGGTAGCACCGGAATTTGTCGACTCCACGTACCAGATGCGGTGCAAACCAGCATTGTGGGTACCCAACGTCGCGTTCGTATAGTAGCGGCGAAATCAGGTTAACCCCATATTACCGACTTGACGGAAATATTCCATGCGACAAGATATTAAACAATTAACCCAGAAATGAAATTAATAATGGGCTTGAAGGTAATAGGGCACTGAAAATGAAGTTTCTATGTTTCCCCCCAAGGTCAAAAAGGGTAGGAATTTGAAATTGCTACAACCTTACATCCGTAATCGAAAGAGAACCTTATCACTTCTACGATATTGTTAACAAAATAGCGGCCTCTGCACTACAAATATATTTTCACACCTATAAACCACTGTGCGTTGAGGTCTTAAACCACTACGCCAATCAATGTCAAGATCATTCAAACAATTATCAGCACTTTTAAAGCATAAATGTAATACAATAAATACTTGAACATTGGGTGGACAAATCACCTTCGTCTTTCCGACTTGGTCACCTTCCTACCAGTTCAGAAGATCTTTACTCATAGAACATCTGCTTAGCTGCTCCCCCTAAAAAATGACTGCCAGGCTTCCCCCCCCCCCTAGCGAACGTAGCTCGGGTCGTCTAACCACCTATTTACAAGAAATGTTAACTCATCACTACATAAGATAGGTAAAATTGCATAAAAATTGAAACGAGCCTGTTTTTGTGATTTTCTGTTGTGTTTTCTACCAAGCACAATCATTGAAAAAAGGGCGTGATACCCAAAAATTTTGTGCCTGCGGCGCTATTTTTTCTCTCCCCCTTCCGAACCTAATTTCTGGTTGCGCCACTGGGGGCCGGTATAGGGTAGTCAAATGTTATCAAGTAATAATTAATTTTTCGTCGATTTTAGTTTAGTTCCTTGCTTAAAAGTTTTAATATATAATATAATGTTGGAGAAGCATGTGTTAATCTAAGTAAAATCCAGACATAAAATTATACTTTACCTTAAATTATAAATGTTCTGCTAAATTGAATAAAACTTCAACAATATTCAATACACAGTTGTAAACGGCAACTAGCAAATAAATCCACCTCGGAATAATTCTATTTTTAAACTATATTGCACCCAAACAGCTGCAAATATTTTGTATTGGCTTCAGGCGATGGCTAAACTCGATATATTTCTCAAAATAAACCAACGATATTAAGTTTGGTTCTAGGAATAATTATTTCTCGAGTTAAGATAAAAAAAAATGAACAAAATTCTAAAGTAAATTGATGTATAACTTAGAATTCTTTGTCGAATATTACGGTATGTTAATAAGAGCCTTTGTGAAGCACCGACACATCGCCGTTACAGCAGTTGCTTCTACAACTGTCTCGACTCTCTGATTGGTCGTGTATAAACATAAACAGTAGCGCCGAGGCAAGTAGGTTGGCCGCTTCAATGCATTCGTAAATATCACAAGGACTCGCTAACATCTTGACAAGAGAAGTTCGCGTCGCGATCGGTTCCCACAGAACCGCTTTTACTTTTAAGGTATAAGAAATGTGTTGTTTCTCCGCTCTGTAACGAAAATCCTCCTAGTGATTTTAAGAAGATTAGCCTGTTTCTCTCCTCCGAAGTAGTGACAAAATTCTCGTGTATGTAACGCAAAGACGCGTTATGTTTCTTTGAGTCTTTCTTAGAATCGTAAATTATTCGTTTCCCGTCGGTGCCAAGTAAAATAAAAGTATATTATAATTAATTTTATGTGCAACTCAAATATTCTTGGTCTGTAATACAGAGAGTCCCTGGCGTTTAATATGAAATTAGATGCGGAGGAATATGGGGTTTGGGCTAATGTAATTTCGTGAATAGTTTAGTAGTATTTACAAGTTACTAATTATTAATCGTATTAGCGTATTATAATTGCTATGATTGACGATAATTATAGTATTATTGGAGTGGAATAATCCCTTTATAAATGTTTTATAATATGTAATCTCGTTTGTATCACTTAACTTTGTTTATTACAGAGATTAATGATCATAATGACCATACACTAATACACATCTAAATTTAAATAAATGGAACAATGTTAAGGTTAGGACTAATTACTAAAAAACTTATTATTAATATAACATGTGGCGATAAATAATATTAATTAACATATTAAATTCGCTCCAACAGAAATAGTACTTCTTTTTTTAAACCCACTTCTTTTCCACAAAATTTGATTATTTAACAATGAGAATCATGATTGAGATCTCATAAGGAGCCTATCATGTAACAAATATACCGTTGACAATTTCAGTTTTGCTTTTAATAAATACCTTTTTCTTAGTCTTACCGGTTCTTAAAGCAGCTTTGATATAAAGTCGCTCTATGAGTTGTGGGTAGGTACGCTATCTATATGCGGTATTTACTATTTTACCGAAAGCTTTCTGATCCCGCCTTCATCCCCTTACTTGTCAGTATACCTCCGGTACCTTCGGAAGAATTTTGCAGAATTGAATATGCCGTCGCCAGAGTATGTCGTCATCAAAAGAAGATGTTAGAGCGGCGTGTTACATTTACTTGCGTTAGTGTAAAAAAAGTAAGAAGCACTGGCGACAACCCTACATTGCCAACAATATTAATAGTCGACTTTTTGTTGCGGCCTAACAGCTTCTAGAAGATGATGCGAAATTTCAAGCGATGTATTAGGTTGTGGTGTTTTGTTGGTTTTTAATCAAAGACAACAACAAAAGAAAAAGTGTTGACACCCTATTTGCAGTGGCGCTGTAAAAGTGTTTTTGATTCTTGTCAGCACGGATTCGTTCCAGAAAGGTCTACCATAACCAATCTTTTGTTTGGTGTATGAACAAGATATTCTTTCAACTTTGGGATTATCTTTGCAAGTGGATGCAATATATACAGATTACTGTAAAACTTTTGATAAAGTTAATCACTCCATTTTACTATCGAAACTTAGGGCTATGGGTTTTCCTACATATCTAATAGAGTGGCTGCAAGGGTACCTATCCAATAGAGTTCAAATAGTGAGAATACATGGCTTCTGTTCGCGTGAAATATCGGCAATGTCAGGTATCCCTCAGAGTTCCCACCTGGGACCATTGCTTTTTGTACTTTTTGTCATGAATTTGACTAAGTGCTTTTCATACTGTAAACCATTATTTTTGGCCGACGATTTAAAAATATATCTTAAAGTAAATAGTGTTGTGGATTGTCAAAATCTTCAACATGACCTAAATAAGCTTAGTGAGTGGTCCAAAAAGAATGGCATGACACTTAGTATAGATAAATGCCACTGTATAACATTCTCTAGAATTAAGACACCAATAATATTTGATTACACTATAGAAAACATTAATCTTAAAAGAGTTGACAAGGTTGCTGATCTGGGGCTTGTGATGGAAATGTCTTATTCCACACATTAATTAAATTATATCTAAGTCATTTACTAGGTTGGGTTTTGTGTTGCGGAACAACTCAGATATTTCAGTTTCAACAGTCAGAATTTTGTTTGTTTCATTAATCAAGAGTATACTTAACTATTCTTCTCCAGTCTGGACTCCTTTCTATCAAATACACATTAATAGGCTTGAATCTGTTCAAAATAAATTTTTGAGGTACTGCGGCTATATATTGCGAATTCCACGAAAGCAATGGTCTTACGATGACATGAGAAGTATGATATATATTACTTCACTACAAACTAATCGTACTCGCATAGATCTTAGCACACTTTTTAAACTAATATCCGGTGATATAAACTGTCCGGATGTATTGCAACAGTTGCTCTTTAAGATTCCTTGTTGTAACACTCGTAATGCTGACTTGTTTTGCGTACTTTACCATCCTAACAACTATGCTTACTTATAATAGTCTTTTGTCAAGATTATCTAGACTGGCCAACAGTTACAAATGTGAACTCACTGGGATTTCCCATTCTCAATTCAGGCGTCGGTGTTCCTTGATTCTCTGATTTTATTATATATTTTCTTCTTATTGCTATATTTATTATTGTATTAAACCAATCTACTTTTTGATATATTGTATATATATATATATTATAATATGTGTATTTATTTCTATTTTATTATACTTGTTTCTATTGTAAAAAGGGGTAGTCCCGTAAAATAAATAAAAATAAATAAATGAATAAACTTGCTTCTATGAAATCAGTCTTGTATACTCTCGTCGAAAATGATCCAAGCTTAAGGCGAATTGCCGATACTTATCAATGTACACAATCGTTTGCTTGGAGGGATCTTCACATTAATAGCTTATACCCATATCACTTAAAACAAGTTTAACATTTGCAATATGGGGATTTTGCGTAAAGGATGCAATTCTGCCATTGGATTTATGCAAATTGAAGACTGTATAAGTATGTTCTGTTCAGTGATGAAGCACAGTTCACTCACGATGGTATTAATAATCTCTACAATGAACACCGATGGTCCTATGAAAATCCTTACGCTACTGTAGAACATAATTTTGAACATAAATTCAGCATTAATGTGTGGTGCAGTATGCTAAATAGTCAATTAATCGGTCCATTCATAATCGACGGTAATCTCACAGGACAAGTAGGTATACTTGCATCCATTCATAGAGCGACTCGAGCTATTCATCAGCCTACTTGTGGTAAATAATTTATTAAAAATTTTAATTTGAATATTGTTTAGCTCTGTATTTCGGTAACGGCCGGGAATAGGACCCATGTTTATAGGAACTTTTATGTTTATTTTGGGTTTCTGAATGCGTACCTAAAATAATAACTTTTCCTCCTGAATCACTCTATATATAAACTAAAATTGTATATAAACATTATTACCATTATAGTTTACATAATAACTTAATTGATATCTGATATCATTAGTTTCTACGTGATACTATAACTTAACTTATACAAAGTTGAACCCAAAGTTCGCCTTGACAATATAAATAGTGTAATGCACTACACAAGTACAAACCGTCAATTACACCGCCTTCAAGGGGGGGGGGGGGAATAATGCACATGTTCTTTATTAAAGAACATTTTGTTTTTCTATAATACTATATATAAAAGCGTTTAACTAAATTTTGTGCACTTCCTTGTTCTTATTATTTCCACTTATCACTACATTTGTATCCTTACCCTCTATCGCTGTATAAGGACCTTTAAATAAAGGAACTAGTTTATTATTTACATAACTATTCTCTAATAATACCTTATCACCTATATTATACTTTAACATTTTACAATTCCTATCAAAATTCTTTTTACGCTCAACTTCAGATGTTTGCAAATTGTTTCTCGCGTCATTTCATGCGGTTTGTAATCTAAACTTTAATTCAAAAGGATAGTTATCCAAATTATATACTGGGTCTACAGTATTACTAATGTTTGATGGCATTTTTCTCGTTTGCCGAAAACTAGTTTGTACCGTGTATAACGTGTTACAGGTTACAGTGTTAACTGTATTATTATATGAAAAACACCAATACGGAATTCAATCGCTCCAATTAGGATAGTCTGTCCAATTTAGCTGTTTTATACTTAATATTTTACAATCCTTACAAGTTTCTGCCAAGAATTCTGTTCCTTGATCGGTAAGTATCTCCCTTAGAATCACATACCTTAAAACATAATGGTTTACAAATGCCTTTGCAACTGTCTTAGCTTCTTTATCCGATAAGGAATATCCTTCTACGAACTAAAAAATAAACTAAAATAAATAAAGATAAACTGAAAGTCCCTCCAAACAGACAAACAGGATATACTATCCGAGGAGTTTTTAGATGGGTTCAAAGAAACAAAGGCATATCAGTTAGTAGATTTTCACACTAGAATAAGAGGAGACCATGAATCGCTATTAGACCTTATGGTAAGTGAAAAGAACCTATTATTTAACATAAAAAGTAACTCCCCGATTGGACACAGTGACCATGTAGTAATTACTGGCACATCCCAAATAAAGGCTAAAGGGGAGGAAACAGTTAAAAAACAAACAAGAAAATTTTGTAAGGCCGACTACGACACCATTAACTTGTACAATCACAGCTTTGACAACACAAACTCTAACCTGACTAAATATGAACTTTGTGAAAATATCATCAAAAAACCCTAAAAGCCATGGATAAACAAAGCCATATTTAATGAAATATACAAGAAAGGCAGTTTTTGAGATCGGTATAGACAGAACACTACAGGTGAAAACTACCAGTTGTACAGATCACAGAGCAACATATTAAAAAACAAAATAGCCGAGGCAAAAATATCATATGAACAGAATATAGTACAATCAAAGTCAAACAAACAATTCTTCAAGTAAGTAAATAAAAGTTTAAGCTCAAAAGTTACAACAATAACACTCAAGGATAACGCAACTAACATCATAAATAAAAACAATGTGGACACAGCGGAAATGTTTGCCCAACAATTCATGAACATGTTTACGCAAGAGATCGACCACATCCCGGTTTTACCCGACAGCTCCAAAAACATAAGCTCACTGAACACTATAAATTTTACACCATCAAAAGTGGAAGAAGCAATCATAAGCCTAAAAACTGAATCAAGTCCGGGTCCGGATAACATTCCGTCCATCTTTTTACATAGATGTGTGACAAGTTTAACGGTGCCTTTAAGTAATGCAATGAACGAATTGATGAACTCAGAAACTTTGCCAACTAGTTGGAAACAGGCCATTATAACACCCACATATAAAAAGGGCGACAGATTTAAACCAGAAAACTATAGGCCAGAGAGGTGTCAGTAAGGCCATGGAAAAAATCATAGGGAAGGAACTGAGCGAATTTTTGACGGTAAATAAACTCATACCTGACTCGCAGGATGGCTTTCAAAAAAAGAAATAGACAACAACTAACATTCTAAGATGTCTAAACAACTGAACGATACATTTTGATAAGAACATACCAACGGACGTGATCTACTTGGACTACGAAAAAGCCTTTGACAGAGTGCCATTTAAAAGGCTTCTAGGCAAGTTAAGCCATTTTGAAGTAAGGGGCGGCCTACATACCTGGATAGGAAATTTTATACAGGGTCGAGTTTTTAAAGTAAGAGCCAATAGAATCTGCTCATCCTTCTATGACGTAATTAGCGGGGTTCCGCAGGGCTCTGTGCTGGGACCCTTGTTGTTTCTATTGTATACCAGTGACTTGGCTGAGAACATCAAGACGAACATCACGTTTTTTGCAGACCGCACCAAACTGTACTGCGATGCGCTAAGCCAGTGTTCTGATATGAGAGAGGATCTGGCTGTGATTGAGACATGGTCAGAAAAATGGCAGATGAAGCTTAATGCTGATAAATGTGTAGGTAGTGCTCTCTATAGGTCCCGAAAATCGAGGAAACGTATATGTCTTAAATGGTAAAGCGCTACAGCAAGTCAACTCGCAAAAGGACCTTGGCATTATAGTATCCAGTGACCTGAAATGGGAAAAACATATTACCTTAATCGTGAAGAAAGCCAACTCATTCTCATACCTGGCAAGAATAGCTTTTAGTAATACTAGTCCCCAGATGATTCGTCAGCTCTACGAAACGTACCCAAAATTGAGTATGCGCACTCGGTGTGGAGTCCATATTTCATCAAGGACGTAAATCTGTTGGAAGGAGTACAACGAAGATTCAGCAAGATACACAGAAGTTCCACAACACCACGTACAAAGAGAGAATAAGGAACCTAGGGCTAACATCTTTAGAAGAGGGACGAACGAGAGGAGATCTGATTGAAACCTATAAAATACTAAATAACTATTATGACTGCAACATCCCTACGATTTTTTCCCGGAATCTAAACCCACATCTACGAGGGCACTCTAAGAAATTAAGCAAGGAAAGATCAAATAAACTACCAAGAAAGAACTTTCTAAGCAACAGAATTGTATACAAGTGGAACTTTTTGAGTGAAGAAATCGTGAGTGCCTCAAGTGTGGACAGCTTCAAAAACCGTCTGGACTCCACAATCGAAGACATAAATAATGTCCTTGTGCACTATGTGTGAAGGGAAGATATACAAGCAAATTGTCTATATTTCGATTATTATTTCGATAACGGACTCATCCGTCTCGACCGCTTTCCGTTTAATAAATAAATAAATAGCTTTGTAAGATCGCATTGTAATGTTAAGATATATTAATTATTTTTTATACCTATAGGAAGAGAACCTACTGAATCTAAAGGAATTTTTTGAAAAGTTGCTGTAGAAGTTATTAATTAGCATTAGTTGTTTTTTAATTTTTGGATATCTATACCGTTTCTGGTCTGACCAAAAATAATGTTTTTTTCATTTTTCATTACATTCAATGTATACCTGCATGTCCTCCTGTCAGTAAAGTATGAAATTCGTTTAAAAATATGGGTTTCAATTCCTTATTTTCTATACGTTGAACATCTCTAACTACATTCAATATTATTGATAATTGTGTTAACTGGTCTTATTTTTGCATTTTTTAGAATATGTACTCCCGGAATATAATTCTTTACACATAAATTTTCCAGATACCTCAGCGATGTACCTAAGTCATACGCTGATCCATCAATCTGGTAGTAATGAATTATTTGCGAATTCACATTATATATACAAAGTTTTTGTAGTATACTCCATTCCACAATAATTTGTTGATTTCTCGACCGCAATAAAATTTAAATGGCAACCCTCAGTTGTAATCCCAACCATAAATAAGTTGCCTGACAAATATCTATTGTGTAGGCACCGGACCTTTTGAAAGGGTACAGGTCGTGATTACCTACTAATTTCAATAGTTTAGGTTAGATATTTTCAACAAAACAACAAATATAAAATAATAGGTAAGTATCTTTATTTTAATCAAGTAATTAAATAGCTATTAATATTTATACAAAAATACTAATCTATATTATTATAATAATACAATATTTAACTTAACCTACTCTATATTTAGCTCTGTTTCACTATCACCATCGTCTTCATCTATGCCTAAATTAATTACTAAGGGCCTTACGTTACTATTAATTATGTTATAGAAATCTTCGACTTGGATCACGTGCCTCACAGAATTTTTCCAACTTTCTACTAGGATATTATTTACACATTTTTTAATTAATTCTATAACAGAACTACGCAGTAGAGGACGTGTTTTCTCTTCTAATCATCGTCTTTATTTGGCTCCATATATGTTCTATTGGGTTAAAAATACAGTCATACGGAGGGAGGCGTAAAACTGTGTGACCATTAGCACTTGCGAGATTGTCAGAGATATATTCTTTTTCAATATTGAATGAGTTTTTAAAACATTTAAAAGGTTCTTTTTTGTATAGGTTTCCTCGAAATATATATTATTTTCCATCATATAGTTTTGAATTTTCACTTTTGTATTATTTGATTTCGGCACTTTACTTAGTTGGCGACTGTGGTAACTAGCGTTGTCCATCACAATAACACTATTTTCGGGTACATTCGGAAGCAGACGATTCTGAAACCAATCTTCAAACAATGTAGCATCCGTGTCTTGATGGTAATCCAAAGATGAATTGGCAATATTCTTCGCAGATAGAACGTTCGGAATAAATCCATTTTCTGAACCTGCATGTAATATCGTAATTCTGTGTGCTTTGTTTAAGGGGGCTTTAGTTTGACATTTGATTGTTGAATCGCTCCGACCTTTTTTAGGAGTGTCGTGGGTATCAAACCAAGGTTCGTCCAAGTATATAATTGAACGATTTTCTTCCCTATATTGTCTCATAAGATTCAAATAATCTCTACGCCATACTTGTAAACGCTGCGATTCCATTAGTACTTGTCGTTTGTCAATGGTACGACATTTAAAACCCATTGCCTTTACTATTCTCCAAAGGCTTGTCCTGCCACGTGAAATGTTGGTTTCGTCTGCTGTAAGTTCCTTTTTTAGCGTATCTATTGTTGGGACTATTTGTTTACTGTACATGTCATAAATTTTCCTCCGAATCAAGTCTTTATCAGCTTCTTCGATGCTTCTCAATTTTTCGCTGTCACACCGTTTTTTCCTTGGCTGGATGGGTTTGGTCACTATATCTTTCACTGTCGTTAATGCAACTTTGGTCAAAATACTCGTTTCACTAAAACTTGCACTTCGGTCATACCCTTTTTCTAAAAGGGTACAGTAAACGTTCTTTATGATGTTTTTGGCATCAAGACAAGTGATAAATGTTTTTTCTTCGTTACACCATAACTTCCGGAAGCAATATTATCTGAAGTTTCACACAGATCTGACATATTTTGGATGCTCGATAACACACACGAAAATGCCTTTAACGCACAGCTTAACAAACACCAAATGACTGATGAACTAAGATGAAAAGACTCTGCTTCATATTGAACACCTGCAATTTGCCATTAACCCACTTAATATTCAAAATTATAATAACATAATTAATAGTAACGTAAGGCCCTTAATAATTAGTTTAGGCATAGATGATATTATAATATTGTAGATTAGTATTTTTGTATAAATATTAATAGCTATTTAATTACATGATTAAATCAAAGATACTTACCTATTATTTTATATTTGTTGTTTTGTTGAACATAGCTAACCTAAACTATTGAAATTAGTAGGTAATCAGGACCTGTACCCTTTCAAAAGGCACTTATTTATGGCTGGGTTTAAATTTTATTGCGGTCGGAACATCAACGAATTATTGTGGAATGGAGTATACTGATAGTTTTTTTGAATATTACCTAAGTAATTACCTTCGATTTATTCCAATTCTGTCTTCAATATTAGTCTTAATTCCGCAGTGTCGGGTGGGCACTTTAGTAGTTCTAAAACAACAGTGTGGTCAATCATATCATCTGTAACGGTACTTATATTATTTGTCCTAATATCTATTCTATTTTTAGCTTCAGCACTCGTAATAAAATTCACTCTGTCATTAATTTCTGCATTTATTTCTTTCGAGTCGACTGAGTCCAAAATTATACGAGAATATGTATCCGCAGTTACGTTATCCGCACTTAATAAATTAAAAGCCAAGATTCTACGTAAATAAGTAAATTGTAGATGAAAAGAAGAAATGATATACAGTTTTTCTAATAATCATTTCCATGATATTTTCTACATAAAGAAAATGCTACAGTTTACTGTTCTAGCGATAAATCGACAACATGAGTCATTTTGTATCTTTGCAATACAAAACAGATAATCTATTATAGTCACTCGAACTTGTATACAGTTTTAATTAAGGTCTGTACGTTTTAAGAAGTCCGATATCGGATTAAATCACCAAGGGATGTTATCGCTTTTAAAACAGTAAGTCGGTTAAGTTACAATATCTTCGCACCTTCGCTATACTTGATCACACCGAACATCCCACTGGTTTACTGTATTCTATTACTGGGCGAAATCAGAGGTTTCAAAACAAAATTATCTTAGAATTACGCGTTGAGCATAAATAATAATTAAATAGATAATTAAATTATTTTGCTATTATTATAGTTAAATCTATATAATAATCGCTATTTTCCAAGAACCAATTAAAATTTGCTCAAGTGCGGGATGGTTAAATATGTTAAAGATTTTGTCAGGTATATACTTTTCCGATAATGACATTATTTTGGGATTATTATAATTAAATCTTCATAATAATTACTATTTTCCAAGAAATAATTAAAATTTGCTGAATTGCGGGATGGTATGTTCTACTTTATTTTAAGTAGTACCTATCTACAAGTAGGTACGTTCTGTCGCAAGACTACAAAATCGGTTCTTTTTAGAACCAAAACTTTATAAAAAAGAATTCGTAAAACTAATTTGTCTGAATACTACAAAAGCTAAAAAATTATTATTTTTCTTCACCTAAACTAATTTTTTATTTACCTTAAATTATTTTATTTAGAAAATGTAATTCATCAACATCCAAAATTACCTTCAATATAATTTATTGTTTGAGAGCCACCGACATAATGCTCAAGAGGTTTTATGGCTTAGCGGACTTCTTAAAACGCACAGACTTTATTAGTAATTCTTTATTCAGAAAATGACCATCCTAACTCTTAGTAGGATACAATCTAAAATATAAAAAATGTCATAATTATAATTAACATTCATTACAGCAAAACGAATAAAAAATCTCCATGTTCGGAAATACCATAAAAATATCAAAAATTCTTTCTACTGTAGTCTCTATAATAACCTAAATATTTGTTAGCAATTCTTTATTGAGTTAATGACATGTTTCCCTCTCAATTCTGAAAAAAAAACAAGCCATTAAATGCATAAAATTAACCGTCATCACATAGCAACATGAATAAAAGATTTCCATGTTCAAAAATGAATGGTACAAAATGAGCAACGCGAAATAATTACGCTACACTACATCGATTTTTTTACCCAGCAATTTTCCCTCAATTTCTCGGCCTACTTCGTCGTGTTTCAAAAGATATCTTGTTGAAAATTAGGGGGAGAATCTCTTCGTTTGTTTTTAAGACATGTGACGGGAGTGCGATGAACCTAATTAATATTAAGTCACAAACAGGGTTTGAGAGTATGCAAACGTGTGTATTTAATTAAGTTTTGATATATTTACGTATTTTCGATAATGTTTTAGTATAATTATAGGATTAACGCTTGGTTAGTGGAGTTTTACAGGATGATTTGCGAAGAGCGTACAATAAAACTTTTGAGAGAATTGGTCAATATATATTGTTTTGAAACTTTATAGATTTATGTGTAATTTTAAGCTCTCTTTTATTAAAATATTGACTTGTTTCTGTCACTTAAAATTTTATGGATAATCCAAAAATATAATAAAAAATACCATGTGTTACCTAAAAAATCTAAAGGTGAAGGCTACTTCCAGTACAACCGAATAGATATACAATAATTGTAATAAGCACCCTTTCGTACAATGTCAACATATGGTTATGAAAGGAATAGTTCATGGGTCTTGTTGGATATTTATTTTGTGATTCATTCTTTCCAAACAAGGCTAAAGTAAAGAGAAAGTTTTTCTGTATGTTAACCGCAGGGACAGTAAAAAGATGCTCCCCTTTGAATTTACCTCTGCAACTTCCTCCGAAATTGAGACCAAACAGTTCTTACTGCTCTTTTTTGACATATAAACAATCATTGAACGTCCCGATATTTTCCATACAGAATAATTTTACATGTTTGCCTGCCCAGATATCTAACTAAAATGCGACAAGTTTAACATACAAAATTTATAAATGATAGATGTGTTTTGGACTTGTCATTACTTATTTATATCACAAGGTTTCAACTGGTGAGTACCTCCAGTCGCCTTCAGGTTAATAATGAAGAAGCTACGAAACTACGATGGTATTTATACTACCTCCTGGTTAGCAGCGCATGACCGAGATTGGTGCAGTCATGCGTTACTGTGTGGTCCTAAATTAAGCTAACATCTACTTAACAAGGGTTTCCAAATAATTCTTATGTCTAAAGAGGGCTTACTAAAGCAGCCTAGATTTTGGGTTATGACAGCCAATTCTTTCAATTTCCTTTTTCGCCAGTGTTCTTCTTTGAGTATTATTTTTGCCTTTGACCATTGCAAGCGGTGGCCGTGTGTCCAAGCATGTTCTGCCCCACCGGATCTGTCTATTTCTCCCTTCTTTGTGTGGTTTCGGTGTTCCTTGATTTTTATTTCAAGGGGGCGTAGGATTTCACCAACATGGGATTGTCCGCACTCGCAAGGTATTCTATATACGCAGTTCTTCGTGCCCCTTTGGCTGGTTGGCTCTGTCTTCGTCAGGTGGCTTCTTAAGGAATCTTTGGAGCTGAATACTGTTCGAATTTTGTATTGCTGTCCTAGTCTTCGAATTTTCTCAGAGATTCCTTTGACATATGGTACCTTTATGGTGGGTCCAGTTTCGACGTCATCTTTCTCTCTATTCATGTGATTCTGACGCTTCTTGATAGTCTGGTCTACTAGTCTCGTGGTGTAGCCGTTTGTGTTGAGGTCCTTTTTGATGGTGGTGAGTTCTTCGGAAAGAGCTTCCTCGGAGTTACAGAGAGTAAATGCTCTGTCAGCAAGTGTATTAAATATCCCATGTTTTGTGATATTTAAGTGGATTGAGGCGTAACTAAGGTATAAGTACCAGTGTGAGTTTTCTTTCTGTATACCGATGTATGGATGGTGTCCCTGTTTTTCTGTACTATGACGTCTAGAAACGGTAGTTTATTGTTTTCCTCCTTCTCTATTGTAAACTTGATTGTTGGTGCCAAGTTGTTCATGTGATGTAGGAAAGCTTGGGGTTCGTCATCGCTTCTATTTCAAATGATGAATGTGTCGTCAATGTAACCAAGCTATAGTTTCGGTTTTATTTTTGTCTTTTCATCTGCCTGGTTTTCAAACTATTCCATGCATATGTTGGCGATTACTGAAAAGAGGGATGATCCCATCGGTAGTCCGTCTAGTTGACTGTAGTATCTATCCTTTTCTTGAAAATAATAATTATTTAGACAGCATTCTAATAGGTCCATTATGGCGTTGATGAGTGGCAATGCTCGTGCCTTGAGGGTTAGGTCTTCTCCAAGTTTCCTTCTGATGACCTGAAGTGTATCCTTCACTGGGACATTTGTATAAAGACTATCGACATCGAAGCTGACTAATCGATCCTCTGGTTGTATTTCCTTCCACTTGTTATATCAACGAGGTGTTGCGAATTTTTTACAAACGATGTCCTATGTCCTTGGAGCCGCTGTAGTATTAGAAGCAAAAATCTGGACAGTTCGTATGTTGAAGAGTTTCTGGAGCTTGTAATAGGTCATAGAGGTATGTTGGGCTTGTGGATTTTTGGTAAACCGAACCATATTCTACATGATCGTCCCATGATAGAGTACTATCTGAGACCATTCCCAAAAATTTTGTCATCTTGACAGTTTTAGTAGAGCATTGTTTACAACAACATGTTCCATTTGTTCCAATTATTGTTTTAAATAGTATAGCATTTACTTTTGATGAGTCTAACACAAGCTTATTTTTGGCAAACCACTCACTCCGATCATTATTCGTTCAGTTGTTATACTTATACTTGGCAGACTTGGAGTCATTGTAAAAAATTGTAATCATCCACATAATTGGTTGACGTATAGTTATTCTGAGTTATGTTAAATTATCTACATAGATAATGAATTGTGGATGTCCCAATACACCTACAAGTTTTATTTCCGCTCTATTAGATGTTACACGGTTATTTCCCTTACCTATTGTTAAATTTTGATTTCCGATAGGTATGATCTGATCTATCGAGGCTTAGAAGGAAAAGAAAATATTCTGGATTTAGTAGAAGAAAATGCAACGACCAGTTCATGGAGAATTGGTACTCAATTGGGCATTCCACAAAAAAGTGAATTAAACACGCTCCACGATCAAGACCGATATCAATACCATCTGCAGAGAGTACAGCACCTAAAACCGGAAGATTATGCAAAATGGAATTTTATCGGTGGACAAATAATAATCATAGTGTTGTATCGCGTATACATTTTACGAATGAAGCAACATTCACCCGTGACGGTATTAATAATACTGGTAACTCTAATGTATGGTCAATCAAAAAACCCCACGCAACAGTCAAAAGTAATCTTCAACATAAGTTTTTGGTAAACGTGTGGTGTGGTGTGGTATGCTTGATTGTTGCTTAATTAGCCCATTTATTTTGGTGAGTCACCTCAAAGCAGATCACTACTTCAACTTTTTACATAATGAATTATAATGATTATTAGGGGATGTTCGGATAGATTATTGTTTATGGGGCTGGTTTAAAAATGAAGTATATGGGATGCACACATTCAAAGTATTAGAAATGCTGCAGCCAATATTAAAGAAGGACGGCATAAAGCAATTGGTAGAGCAACGAACGCTCTTCGTAAGCAAAACAGAAAATGTTTAGAGGAAAGGTAAAGTTTTGGTAACAAATTCAAGGGACAAACAAGACGTCAGAATGAGTACAAAACACAAACATTAGATGATAGAAATGGAAAGAAGGGGTAATAAATTAAAACCCTTGTACGTAAATGACGAAAAAAATATGTCGGGTGTATAGAAAGATCAGATCAGATGAGGGCATACTTACTATTCCATTCCAGGAAAACAGTGCGCTGGTAGAGAATCTCTTACCGTTCCAGCTTGTTAAGCAACATTTCATAGTCAAAGGTATCATATGCCTTCGAAAAGTCAAGAAATATTCCAAAAGGGCCTTTATTCATCACCTTTTTTAAATACAGTTTTCAACTGGTCAGGAAATATTCCGTACTTTAATATATTATTTACCATGTGAATGAGGGGTTCCACAATTGGATCTATCATATACTTGGTTAAAGAAGTTATTTCATCATGTCCACTACTAGTTTTTCTTTAGATTACTAACTATATTTAAGCTTTTATAGAAATTGTCTCGGGATATCGCTCTGTTTTGGTAGCGTTTGAACTATTTTCTAGCTAAGTTAACAAATTAGGGGTTGCGGTAGATAATTAAATGTTAAAATCATTTGTATTTCCTCTTTATTCCCTGAATCTCACTAACTACTTCTCATGCGCTTTTAGATTTATTCTCACATGTTTCTTTTCCTTGCTATCAAGAATTCTGGATGCCCTTTTATGATTTTCTCACATATACAACTCGGGATCATTTCGCCTATAGTATTTGCTTTTATTAAAATTTCTAACGGGTGTTATTTCTATTGGAAAACAGCAACATTAATATTAAAGTTTATTGCAAATTTGTTAGCCTTCAAACCGGGGAAAAGTACTACGTTTTTCTTGTTGTATGGTACTATATAACTTGACTTAAACAATAACTAAATTTTTATACCTCTGAATTGTTTTACTTATCATAAATACCTGCAACCAAATAAATTTAGTATGTAGTAGTTTATATGTTTCAATAAACGTTTTGAAATAAATTTCCTGGACATTTGATAAAATATGTTTAACAACTTATGGAAAAAAGGGGCTCGAACAAAAGCTAAATTACTTAAAAATCCTAACGAGTGTGATTTTTTTAGCACGAGACAACGGACATTGATTTGATGTAGATTAAATATATTAAGTCTGTATTAGAGCACTCTAGACTATAATAATTAGAAGCTTACATTTCTTCCATTATCGCAGTTAATATGTTTCGCTCTCAAGTGTTGTATAAACATTAAAAAATTACTCGAGTAAAAAACCGTATTTTTATTATTTATGCTGCATCTTCAGTGTATCCCCGGGTGATCTTACCTGACGTAAAGTTCTGTTTATCTTTAAAAATTATAATCAGTGCTCAAAGTAACGATGAAATATACAGGGTTTTCAAACCTTCTCGAAATATAAAATTATCTGTAATAAGGTACACTTATTTCTTAACTGTTTTTAAAAAAATATGTATTTTTGAAAGTTGATTTAAATTAAAAGCAATGCTTAAATACGAGTAATCGTAACGATCCTGTTTGGAAATTTTATAGCGATATTACGATCGAGAAATCAAATTACTCCCAAGCATGGTCGGTGATAAAAACAATATTTACTAAATATGGGTGCCCATTATGGTTTTGCTTGATTTTTTTAAAGCGTTCGATACCATAAATATCATAGATTATTGTGCGCCAAATTGAGATACAGTGGAATCTCAATAACTCGAATTTCAAGGAAAATGCTACAAATGTCGGCTTAACAAGGCGCAATTTTCCTAACTTCGACTTACGAAGTCTGCTTTTTGAAATTCGAGTTGAGGAGTATAAATATGTACTGTCAATACCTCGGCAGGGAAATATCACTTTATTCGACTTACAAAGTCAAAACAATTCGAGATATCGCGTATTTGGGGGTCCAGCGGAAGGGAATAGCAATATTTTTCGTCTTACTGAGGATTACGACTTAACGAGGTTCGACTTATCGAGATTCCACTGTATTATGAATTTTCGGAGGTTGTTTTGAGGCTTATCAAATCGTATTTGTCAGGGAGAACTCAAAGAGTGCCTGTGGGTGATGCTGTTTCATCATTGCAGCCTGTGATGTCAGAAGTGCCGCAGGGATCGATATTGCTGTTTATTATATATACCGCAGACATCTTAACTTCTATTATAACATGCTCGTATAAGGCATATGCTGTGATACTCAACTTCATTTTGGTTTTCATCCGTACGAGTATTATGCTGCGGAGTTTATTGTGAATGGGGAACTTGCTGATATAGGTATATAAGAATTCGAGTAGGCATAATTTAGTACTTAACCCGAAAAACTCGACAGTAGTAGTATTTCGGGGCACAAGGGCTAAAAGACTAAGTGAAAATATTAATCCTAATATAAATGGTATTAAGATACCTGTGAAGCGGTCAGCCAAATCGCTTGGTTTGACTATTGATAATCAGCTTACATTTACTGAAAATACGAAAAAATTTCTAAAGAAATCATTTTTAAAATTAAAAATTTTGTATTCTATCAGACACATAGTCTACAGGAAACTTCGCAGAATACTGGTCGAGTCGCTAGTCTTGTCCAATTTTAATTATTGTAACCATGTGTGTGGGCCATCTCTAAAAATGTGTGAACAACGGAACATCGAAAATTTTCAGAACGCTTGTGTGTGATTTATTTTCGGATCGAGAAAGTATGATCATATTACTCTGCAAGTTAGAGAGCTCCTTTGGCTTAATATGTCGCATAAAAGGCAACTTCATTTCGGAGTTTTTGTAAAGAAGATTGTGTTGACCTCGTCTCCTCCGTATCTCAGTATATTGCCTGTAACTCGCAATTTATTGGATCATGTTCGTTCTTTAAATCAGTCGGGGACTATCAATTTCTATTTGTATACAAGAAAGATTCTCAGCGGGACTTAGCATAGGTTTAATGCTGAATCTTCAAGTTCGTAGCTTGTTGAGGTAGGAGGGGTGGTAGACAGCAGCAGAAAAGGGTGTTTTTTTTTAAAATTATTTTGTGTTCGTTCTCAGTCAGTTTATTGTGTTGGAGGGGGAAGGAGTGAGCCAGTCTCTCGGTAATCTGTATGATTTGAGTGGGTTTAAGTGAATGTGTGATTGTATGATCAGCGGATTTAGCGAAACGTCTGTCCGTTTGTAGTAGTTGATAATAAGTTTGTCAATATGTTCAGCAATTGTCGGCATTTGTAGTTCATTATGTAGCGTATGTACCATCGTGAAGCGTGGAGCGTTTGTCATAATTCTGAGTACTTTGTTCTGGAATGTCTGAATTTTTTTGAATGTTGACTTGGATACGGTGCACCAGGAGGCGACGCCATAAAGAAGAACAGGTCTAATAATAGTCTTGTACAGCAATGTCTTTGTTGGTAAGTGTAGTCTACTTCTACTATTGATGAGTGAGTAGATGGCGCCGAGTTGACCATTTGCTTTTTTTAAGCGCTGGTCTACGTTATCGTTCCAAGCCAGCCTCTTATCAAAAGAGAGGCCCAGATATTTGATGTTATTACACCAGTCTATTCTGGTGTTTTTGACTTGAAATCTGGTTTGGGGAAATTTACATGTTGACCTTGAAAAGTAGATGGCTTGGATTCTAGCGTCATTTAGGCGAATTTTCCATGTGTCTAACCACGCCTCGATAAGTTTTATGTGGCGTTTCAGCTTTGAGACTACCAACCTTGGCTGTAACTCGCAATAATATTCATACTGTAAATACGCTTCATAGAGAATTATTGGTTATACCAACACACGCGACTGCTTTGTTGCGTAGAGGCTTTCCCTATCAAGCGGCACATTTTTATAAGAAGTTGCTGAGGCATCTCAAGGGCGATTTAAAAGAATGTATAGGTAATTCTTACTACAGCAGCAGTTAAATCAATATTCTAGATAGAATATGTAACGGCTGGCTGTCTGCTTATTTCAAGGTTTATATTTATTACTTGAGTATTTCTAATCTGAACCTAGGGACTGTTTTTCAGCCTATTATCTAATATTTTGTAACGTGTTAGGACTTGAAGTCTATGAAACTGTTCTTAATGGTAGTCAAGAATAAGTTTTTTTTTTTTTTTAATTTTAGGTTTTTTGCCTACAACAACTGTTGTCTGTTTCTGGTGTTTATCTTTACCTTTTTGATGTGTCTTTTCTCTTCTCTTTTTTTGTACTAAGAGCACCTTGTTTAATTGATGTTCCATTATAAATAATTATTGATTTTACAGATTTATTATCTATACAAGATATATTGTAGAAGTTGATAGCTTAAATCTTTTCCACTCGCTCATAATCTCTAGTGTAAGAATAGCAAATGGCTAAACTTCGCCTGTATTGTCAGTGTTCTGTTTTCCTTATTCTGAAATATGCTGTTATTTATGGACTGAATTAACAATAAAATACGTTGTTATTATTATGATTATTATTAAATATTATCAATACCAATATCGATAGGTGATTTACCATTTTTGTGGTTCCAAAATTAATATCGTTCTGACAATAGCCTCCGCGCTAAGAAAAATAGAAGAGCCGTACTTCAAAGAGAGAAAATTAAAAAACATATTTTCTAAATAATCAGTGTCAGCCTCAGTCCCATAATGCGTTTTTTAAAATTTAATAAACCTTTATAAGATTTTGCCTTGTACTACCTACTCTGAGCTTTAGAAAAAAAAATTTAAACCCCTGTTCGTTTACTGAATGTTCGTGTTTTTATTTCTTACCTATTAATAATTATTTAACACGTCAATTACCGGGCGCTAACAGGCAGATGCTATCTTAATACTATACTACTTTTATTTAAATAAACACTTTTTATACAGATATGATCAGTTGGTGTTGCTGAACAATATACCGACACTTTGTTTTGATGCCACTAAAATGGTTATAGGTCTGTGAGTAATTACAGCCATTATAATAGACCAATGGCTATTTTAATGGCCTGGAACATATAAGGAAATGCATCAGTAGTTTAGCTGAAATATAGTACACAAGGATAACATTACAAATACCGGGTCCGCCAACGAAGCGGAGACGGAAGATTACATCCTTATCGAAGATTTGTCAAAAGTACTAAAACAGCATGAGCTCTGGAATTAAAAGGGGCATACCTATTTTAAAAATATTTTGCATAATGCAGGGTGGCTTAAAAAAGTGAGTGAGCGATACTTATATTTTTTTAAATGGAATATTATTGGCCCAAAGATGAGCACAGAGCTGCTGATCATTTTAAAGTGCGGTTATATGGATTTATTTTTAGTAGTTTAAGAAATAATTATTACGATTTTATCTAAAAAATTGCCTAAGATTAGTAACCATTTCCAAATTACTAAAAGCAACTGAATGAAATAGTACGTACACTCAAAAATAATATTTTAGAATGTTGTCCATTTATACAATAAAAAATATTTGCGTTTAGTACATTTATTATACAGGGTGATCACATTATGCAAAATATTAAAATTCTTTTTTTTAAAGTGGAACACCCTTTATATTTTTTGATTTTTAGAAAGCCCTTTTGATATCCTTTCTACTGACACCATATTTGATACCTCTTAGAGTTTACCATATTTTAGATATTTGGGTATAAACTTCTAAAGTCAACATTTTCGCTACTTTTTGGAACATCTAACGGTAACCATTTAAAGGTTTGTATTTATTGTGCATGACTTCAATTTCTCAATGCAATAATTTTAATAACCCAGCATTAAATGACATTTCTTTCTGCGATAAAGAAACTAAATGTTATTGTTGGGGAAAGGTTCAGTTATCCGGTTGTATAATTGAATAACAAAACAAGTATCAATATACAGTGTGTCCACGGATAGAGTTCGGAAGAGTAAAAAATTTTTAAAGGGAAATGAAAGTCAGTCTTTACCACCAAAATTTTTTATATTAACTACACTACACCCTAGATTTGGGTATCGAGGGCATATATATGAGAGGGATTCACCATATGAGTTAGATGTTCAATATAAGTTTGAAAATTGAGTCGGACTGGTTTTGACCTTAGAAAAGATCATCATCAGCAACTCTATATAATTATAATGTAAACAAGGTAAAACACAGTAGTGGATGGTTCAATGAATGTGTATGCCTGCCCATGGACTTGACTGGGAACGTCCCTTTGGCTACACAGATGGTTAAGAATAAGGGGTTAATTGATACACTTGTTGAGTATCGAGTGTAGAGGTTTTATATTTATTTGACGTAAGCCAATAACTGTAAACAGTAGGAGAAATAGGTCTTAAACAAGTTTGTTTTTACTCTTGACACATGCTAGTAGAGAAATGATTTTATTTATTTTCATTACATATATTATTGAGAGAAAAGGATTATGATTTTGAATTTGTGGTGGTATTCTTTGTGGAATAGACTTTTTAATTAAGGTGGGTTAATTTTAATTTTTAATGTAACATTTTTAGATGTAAGATAGTACTAAAGGTTTGTTTTATGTTAAATTTAGGTTTTAGTTTGTTTTTTTATTTTATCCTTATTTCTCAGTCACTCAACAAAGGTGAGGCTTTTCTCTTTTTTCTCTTGAGAAGGTAGAACATATTAATTTGGTAATATTTAATCATCAGTTAAAAACTGTAAACAGTAAGATCTAGCACTCTGCTGGTACTTAGAGTGTCTTACTGTTTACCTTAATTAAAAAGTCTATTCCACAAAGAATACCACCACAAATTCAAAATCATAATCCTTTTCTCTCAATAATATATGTAATGAAAATAAATAAAATCATTTCTCTACTAGCATGTGTCAAGAGTAAAAACAAACTTGTTTAAGATCTATTTCTCCTACTGTTTACAGTTATTGGCTTACGTCAAATAAATATAAAACCTCTACACTCGATACTCAACAAGTGTATCAATTAACCCCTTATTCTTAACCATCTGTGTAGCCAAAGGGACGTTCCCAGTCAAGTCCATGGGCAGGCATACACATTCTTTGAACCATCCACTACTGTGTTTTACCTTGTTTACATTATAATTATATAGAGTTGCTGATGATGATCTTTTCTAAGGTCGAAACTAGTCCGACTCAATTTTCAAACTTATATTGAACATCTAACTCATATGGTGAATCCCTCCCATATATATGCCCTCGATACCCAAATCTAGGGTGTAGTGTAGTTAATATAAAAAATTTTGGTGGTAAAGACAGACTTTTATTTCCCTTTAAAATACATAACCACAGACCATGGACTACTTCTTAAATCTAAAAACTTTTTTATTTGTGGGTTTAGAAGAAAAAGTTATTCTTTATAAAAACGTCTGCTTGTGTTGAAACTCTAATTTAGAATACCAAATTTACGATAAGTATACAGGGTACATCAAAAATAACATTTTTAGTTATTTTGATTTCGATTTTGTTTTGAAATTATATGAAAATATTTTCAAAACCGTGACTTATTACACCAATTGTGCAAAAAAGTCTAATAAACATTTTTCTCAAAGTGGTTAATTTCAAAGCTACTATTAAAATAATAAAATATCAATTACCCTGTTCTAAATAAATAAAATGTTTTAGTTACTTTGCATCTTTCAAATTGTTGATATTTGTGTCATATTTTTCTCATAAATCTGCATAATAGTGAAATTAGAAAATGCTAACGTTAAAACAAACAATTTATATTGTGCGAAGTTATGGTTTAGGACATAGAAAAAGCTATATGGCAATTCTTCGAGAATTCCATGGGATATGGCCTGCTGTTTCTCTCAAGGACAAGGGTTTAAAAAAAATTGTAATAAAATTCATGAGAACTGGTAGTGTTTTAAATAAAAAAAGGGAGAAAAAAAAGTATGATGAAGACGATGCTGTAACTGTAATGACAATGGATTCAGTTAGAAATTTTCCCAAACTGTCTTTAAGAAAAAGGTAATCAAACTGGTAATGTGAGTAAATCTCTAGTAGAAAAAATATTAAAATTCGTCCGTACAAACCTAAATTTAATCATTTTCTGGAAGAAAATGACGACATGAAGCGTTTGGATTTTTGTTTGTTGGTAGGGGAACATATCCTTAGACAAAGAAGTTTTATTAATAATATTATTTTCTCGGACGAGGCAACGTTTACCACAAACCGGGTAGTTAGTTCGCAAAACTGTCGCTATTGGAGCCGCGACAATCCTAATTTTCGTATCCGCTCTAGAAGACAGTATTCACAAAAAGTTAACGCGTGGTGTGCTATTACTTATAATGGAATAATTGGACCATATTTTATTGAAAACAATTTAAATCAACACACTTATTTACATCTTCTGAACACTTTTTTTTATGATCATTTACAAGATATACCTTTAGCTGATCGAATAAAATTACATTTCCAACAAGACGGCTGTCTCGCTCATTCCACGGTAATTGTTCGTAATTGGCTAAATCATCAGTTTGGGAACAAATGGTTTGGAAGGTATGGTCCAAATGAGTGGCCACCTAGGAGTCCCGATCTCACAATTATGGACTTTCATTTGTGGGGATATCTGAAGCAACATGTGTATAAAACCAATTTCAATAATAACCTAGATCTCTTGAAAGAAAAAATAAGAGAAGTCATTGCAAATATCCCAATACAGCAAATTATGAATTGTTATCGGGAATTCAGATATCGAGTTAAACTATGCGCTGAACTCGGTGGTACCACGTTCGAATAGAACGTTATTTATTTTAATATTTTATAATTTATGATTAAATAAAATGAAGAAATACCTATAACATGTAATAATAAAAATACAAATAAGAAATAGTTTTCTTACAACAAAATCGTTATTCGGCCAGATATAAAAGTATATTCTAAGTAGGAAAGCAAAAATAGTTTACGTAAATTTATTTTAAACGAAATCCAAAAAACTAAAAATATTGTTTCTGGCTAACCCTGTATAGTAATCGTAAATTTGGTAGTCAAAATTGTAGTTTCAACACAAGCAGACGTTTTTATAAAGAATAACTTTTTCTTCTAAACCCACAAATAAAAAAGTTTTTCCTCTTCCGAACTCTATCCGTGGGCACTGTAGAAAGAACGGCAACGTTGCTGTCTGCAATCTTTTCGAGAATATACGCCGTCTACAACGCCAAGACTAATTTCCTAGAATAACCGCCGAAGTAAAACAAGCGTACATGACCAAAAGCAGAGTGTGAAAGAGATATAATATGACTTGGTTGAATAGTGCAACCGCGGTAAAAACAAGAGTTTAGTTGGTAGGCAACTAGATATACTTACGTGTTAATTGAAACAGCGTCCCCTGCCGACGTTCTCAAAAGCCCTAAACCGGAAAACGGACAGGGGCTCGAGATTATTGAATTCGGTTTCATAGCGACAGTTAGCCTATGTGACTGGAAGCAGACGGAGAGATCTGTAACCGCTTTCGTGGGAAGCAGACTGTTTTCCTCGCGCGGTTTACGCGAGTTTTTAGTTGGTTTTACGGTACTCAAGCCAAGTAATTAAGTCGGTCAATTCGTGGAGTTATCCCGAAGATATACTAATGTAATTATGATATCCAGACTTAAGAGAGAAACGTAGCAACCTTCGTTTGAAGAAGACGCTTTCCTCGCCGCTTTTTGCTCGGGATTGGTTGATTTAGGGATATACAAGCCATTAAATAAGTTGGTCAATTCGCGAAAGTACATCCCGAAGGTGTGGTAATGTGATCGCTACATCCCAACTCGAGTTCAGTTTATCTATTGTAAAAAGTAGTCGGAAAGTCGTAAATTTGCGCGATAAATTCTCGGAAGTGTAAGAATATAGAATTGTATCCCGACGATATTGTTTGTTAGTTAGTAATGTAAAATGTGTAAAGGATTTAATGAAGTAACTATTTAACGTACTAAGTTGTAACAGTACACCGTATTTACTGCTACGCAGCCCAAATGTAAAGATGAGTATCTGAATAACAGAAGTAAATAGATATAGTTTGTGTGAGAAAAAGCCTTTTATTTCAACTGACATATTTTGAACTACGCAACCTATGGAAAATACAGTAAACAATTTATGTTTGGCCAACGCAAATAAAGGCAGCGGCCAAAAGTTATTAATTAACAGATTTATTAAGACATGTAGATAAAACTTAAAATTAATATTAAACAATGAATAACAATACAAGTTTAAGAAAGCAAATGGGTTGACACAATAAAACTAAACAAATCCTGATTAGGCAAAGAATCAAAATTTATTGTCTGGCTCTAATAATATGTTCAAAGTTTCTTCCTTGTTCTTGAATGCATAAATGTAGACTTGGTATTCCAATATTTCTAAATACCTCTTGTATACGATCTTTCATATCGTCTCGGTTTGTAGGAGGTATGGCATATACTTGTTCTTTAACGTATCTCCAGAGGTAGTAATCAAGGAGCGTCAAATCGCCAGTGATTTAAAAATTATCTAACTGACTTATAATAATGAGGAGGAGCGCCGTCTTATTAAAATCAGAAGTTTTGGAGAGTGTCGGCATCTATATTTTGAAGCAAAATGAGTAAATCATGATTAAGAAAATTTAAATAAATTCGTCTCGTCAAACGCTCTTCAAGGAAATATGGTCCAATAATGTAAAGTCCTAATATACATGTCAAATTCAATATGGATTTTCAGTAGCAAAATAATGCATATTATGTCTATTTACGATTGCGTTATTTTTAAATATAGACTGGTCACTAAAGAGAACTTTTAATAACATATCTGGTACTTCAATAATTTTATTAAGCATCCAATTAGAGAATGTAATTTTTCTTAAGAAATCATCTTCATAAAGTTCTTGGTGTAATTCTATGTGATAAGGACGATATTTATACTTTTTCAAAATCCGTCGCACGCTTGTTTCCTTAACACCAGATTCCTAAAAAAATGCCAGTTTGACTTACGTTATGATTATTCTGTACTGCCAATAGGACCCTTAATTCATTTTCTTCATTAACGAAGGGTTTACTGATTATTATCCTTTTTTTGTACGCAAAGTTTCCTGTTCCTAAAAATCTATGTAACAGCTTTTGGAAGGTCTCTGATCTCGGCTTTTCTTAATATCTGGATATATTTCAGCATACACTCGACTTGCTAGAAGGCAATTTCTTGTACAGGGTGTCCCACATAAGATCCTCTATCCCCTTGTCTCGAAAGATATTCGATTTTTGAAAGAAAGTTAAATACAAAGTGTTATTGTTTTTAAGGGAACTTTTATATTATATACCTTTCACGTATACTGGGTGCTCAGTTTTCCATGGTCAGGAATCAACTCTTAAAAATTAAATGGGACACCCTGTATATTATTTTGGATATGGATTCCTCATAAAAAATAAGGATGACTTTCAATAAAATATTATATAGCTAACTCTCGTGGTTTAGGATTTAATAGCCGTTTTATTTATTTTTTGCTAAAAACGTATTTATTTAAGGTAGTAGGAAAAAATATAAAAGTATATCTTTTTTTTTTCTATATTTGGTGAATCTGCCATTTTTATATTAAAGACAATACCACAATGTATAATTCTGCTTGTTTACTCTGGCTAAAAATTATACAGGGTGATGTCAGAAATTTATCCGATCGGGATATATTAAATCACCTGTAAGTTGCAACAAACCAAAATTATTATTTGACAATTATTCTTGTTTACGTTGGTTTCCAAAACACTTTATTTTTTTATTTCCATGGCAGTTTTGATTTTGCAGCGTTAGTTGGTTTGGATTACATGCAATATTTGAATTAATTTTACGATTTCTAGTGAATTATCTTCTCAGAAAATACAAAGAGGTATGTTAGTTAAAATTATAAACTACAGTATATTGTTAAAAATCTACTACAGTCAGCCCGTTAAAAAAAAATTTGCAACGTGTTTCCTCATTAAATTTAAACGAAAGGTATTTTTTAAGGGATAAAAAATGTTTAAGAGCGAATATTTTCTAAACGGCTAGAGATCGGTAAAGGCAGTTTTATACAAAGTTACCTTAATTTTTTGTGAACAATCGAAATCGGCAATGATATACAGGGTGTTCCATTTCAAATTATCGACATAGGTGATTTAATATATCCCGATCGGATATATTTCTGACATCACCCTGTATAATTTTTAGCCAAAGTAAACAAGCATAATTATATATTGGGGTATTGTCTTTAATATAAAAATGGCAGATTCACCAAATATGATATACTTATATGTTTTCCTACTACCTTAAATAAATCCGTTTTTAGCAAAAAAATAAATAAAAGGGCTATTAAATCCTAAACCACGAGAGTTAGCTATATAATATCTTATTGAAAGTCATCCTTATTTTTTATGAGGAATCCATATCCAAAATAATATACAGGGTGTCCTATTTAATTTTTAAGAGTTGATTCCTGACCATGGAAAACTGAGCACCCTGTGTATGTGAAAGGTATATAATATAAAAGTTCCCTTAAAAATAATAACACTTTGTATTTAACTTTTTTTCAAAAATCGAATATCTTTCGAGATAAGGGGATAGAGGATCTTATGTGGGACACCCTGTACATTCTCCCAATATAAAAATCATATTTACCATTTCCAAAGTGGTAAAATTCGACTACTTGGGAAAGTTAGTACCTAACTTTCGCAACCCAACAAATGTTAAATAAATGTATACGTCTGTCATAGTGACAATCTAAACAAGAAAAAAAATGAAGGCAATTTGACTATGAACAAAAATAAAATAAATGAAAAGTAGCAAAACTGTGCACTTTTACAGTTAATATCCAAATGTCTAAACTCTACATTCTAAAATATTATTTTTGAGTGTACTATTTCATTCCGTTGCTTTTAATGATTTGGAAATGGTTACTAAACTAATTTTTTAGATAAAATCGTCATTATTTCTTAAACTACTAAAAATAAATCCACAAGCCCCACAGTAAAATGATCAGTAGTTCAATATCCATATTTTGGGCTGATAATATACAGGGCGTTACATTTAAAAAAATAAAAGTTTAGTCGCCTCACTTTTTTGAGCCACCCTGTATAATGTAAAATATTTTTAAAATATGCCACTACTAATTTCAGACCTCATGCTTTTTCACTATTTTTGATAAGTTCTTCGATAAGAATGTTATCTTCCGTCCCCGCTTCGTTGGGGGACCCGCTATATCTACACCTTATTAAAGTAACATTCTTCAAAACAGGACACGACATAAAGATTGGGACAATCTTTACATTTCAAACAATGGTACGTACGCTTTCGTTGGTATTCTTCATTGGTATTTACTGCTGGATAGTAATGCATTTCAAATTAATTGTCAGTTTTTTTTTAAACGTGCGAAACCCCAAAAGATATATTTTGTGCCCGTCATTTTTTTTATAAAGGTAATACGCACGTACAAATGTCTACTACGTAAAAAACGCTTTGCGATACCAACTTAATACTTTTCTTGGACTGAAATAATAACACATTATCTGGTCTGCCCTATCAATTCCAGACATACGAGCATTATGATAATCCGTAACTGACTGTGGATTCAACGTTCGAATGCCTGTTCCACCATCACTGGAAAATGCATCTTCCTCGGAAACATTAGAAGTTTTAGTAATGAAATAAGTTAAGAAAGTAAGGAAAGCTGAAGAAATAACTTTATCCTATAAACTAAAATGTTTAGCTTGAAAAAAACGCTCTGCTTACTGAATGCACGCAAAATTAAGTTAGAATAATTTATTATAGATTTTGGATTTAAAAACAAGTGTTTTAAAAAGTCGTGCTTCGTTTTTATAATAACGCCGTTACCACTTATAAACGATATTTTAAGGACTCCTCATTAATCAGCCTTTAGAAAAATATTTTAAAATTTAATTCTCCTTTTTCTTCTAACCTTTTCTGGTGCAAAATAAAATTATCAGTTGCGATGCAAAAAGCCTTTTATAGTGATTTTTAACGTTTTCGTTGTCCAGCGTATCGGATAGACATTTTTTATTTTAAAAGTAATTAAAGTAACCGCGTATGATAAATTGTCATTGCTTAATAATAATTATTCTTAGGTTTGTCTTTATTTAGCACTGCATTTATAACCAGTTGTAACGTTGTTACTTTTAGGTTGTTCTGGTTATGTTTTATTTTGTGTCGTATAACCGTAGATCTACTTCACATTACATTACAAATTCAGGAAATCCCTCCCGGTCTCTGTGTTCTCCATATTAAGTATTGTTTAAGGCACATACATGCTAAGTTCACAACGTATATTTTCATGGATTATCGATATTCTTGAGAGATTTTTGCCACATTACCTGAAACTCTATACCTTATTTTTAGGCCAGCATTATTCTTCCTTCTACCACATCGTAATTTCTCTACGATATTACACTTGCCTTTTAGCACTTTGCCGTCTTTGCGGTTCGACCACCTTGACCTGTGAGTTTCTGGTCCATTTTAATAAGGCATTTGTGAGGCCAATTCGAAGGCAACATTGCAGCAACAAGAGGAACCAGCCACCTCAGGAGGACCCTGATGAGTATCCTTAATTTTAAACTGCAGATATCGTAGTAAATTTGTTTTTATGGTATAAACACAGCTAAATGTGATTTTTTTTGCCGTACCTAAACTAGTAATTTCCTCTTGTTTATTTCAATCAGAGACATAAGCTATTTTGCGTTTTTTATGACATAAGTTACACAATATATTATTATTTACTGTTTTTTACGGTCGTCGGCGTATCAGAGGCCATCTTGAACCGGTCATCGACCGTACGGTTTTTAATCGTGCGGTCTACCGACTGGGGAGTGTGAAACGGCACCTTCATGCTACGAGATATCCGATCTCATCCGGCCTGTCCGGCGTGAATAGGATGGTTTAGATGTCGATTCATTTTACACTCTTCCCTAAGACAAGAGCACGCAGTGTTTCCCAAGCGGTCACCCATCCAAATACTAACCGCGCTCGACACCGCTTTACTTCGGTGATCTGACGGGAACCGGTGCTTCAAGTGTCGCTAGGCCCTTGCCTAAGTTAACAATATATTTCAACACCATAAGTGAATTACTTTGTTAATCTAAGAATTCAGATAGACTTATAAAGCGATATGTAAAGGAGTTGCAACTGCTGCGCCATAATGATGAGTGCTTAATCTAGCTGAACTCATACCTTTACGATTTCGTTTGACTTGGTAAATTAACGGAATTTATCATAATTTAATTAGGGTTCAAAAATTGCATTTTCATAATTTGGTTATCTATGTTAAGTTTTCGGTTTTAAATTGTTAAAATACATATGTAGACTCTCACCTTAGACATTAATTAATAATTTAATTACCTGATAATAATCGATAGTTCCACTATTTTCAGTTTGACACCTTTGTTGATTATGTTTATATTCCATGAATGTTTTGTATCTTGTAGGACATAGCCAAGTGGATTGATTTCTTCTGTTCTTTGTTTTATACTATTTGTGGACAGGTCTTATTTCAAATTCTTGTTTTAATTGATTAGTAATTAGTCGATTCAAGTTATCAAGAGTAGATAATAATTTCGTAACCTTGTATTTAAGATGTAGGTTAAATGTCTCGGCTGTTGTAAATCAGCTGTTTTTAAGAAAATCGTTACGCAGGTCAGTGTCAAACTGACAGTTCTGTGCATTTTCACGATCACCTCTGGTTAATTTAAAAATCTTGGGTTAACTTAGGCATATTTTAGTGGTTGATGCGGTATGTCAAGGTTTTGTTATTAAAAGAGGTTAGTTTTCATAGATATGGTTGACTAATTATCGACGCTTTGTTTTGGTAACTATGCACGCTGGAAACGAGATAACATCCGGCCCTTTCGACAATAGACGCTCGAAGGAAAGCATGTTTGTGGATATAGCTCCCGAATTCTATTTTTCTTGGGCAGAGAAGGCCATGCGGTGCCGATAAAACATCAACAAATGTGATAAAAAAAAAGGGTACGGCTTTGCAGTTTGCCTATTTTTTGGGCGGAATGCCGATTTAAAATGCTTTGCCATGAACTTCAGCCAGCGGTCCTAGGCGGCATTTGGTAGATTGAAACCCTCGTTAGTTGTTTGAGGTAAGTTTAAACTTTAGTAAAGTACTTTCCAACATATTTCGTTTGGCTTAATGACTGCAATAAAACCCTTCATAAACTCAGCTTTCGCTTTCGCAGAGACGTATTAACCCACATTTATTTTTAATGCCAGTTTATAATAACAATATATAGGTACATTACTTGATTTGTTATCAAAATTAATAAACTGTCTAATTAAGGTTTTCTAGAAACAACTTAATTATTAGGATATTTCTCAAAACTTTTTAGTTACAGGCACCTGCTTAAGTGCTTATATAGCTTATATAAATAGTAAACATAATATTCGAAATATATTAGTACCTATCCATTTTACTTTGAAGCAGTGTGCAAGTTAATATTAAAAGCATGTGGTGTGTGGTGGATGATAGTGATAGCGAGACTGAATTAGAAATAGATTAAAACGTTTTATAATTACAATTAAACCTTCTGTGTATATATATAAAAATAAAAGTAAAGTTTTCTTCTTGACCTTATGATTTAAATTTTTTTCTTGTTTATTGGGTTTTTAAATAAAGGTTTGGTTTAAGTTGACGTTTCGGTTTATATTACATTAAACCATCTTCAGAACTACAATTACAGGAAAATGTGATTATTGATGGTTTTATAAGAGTTTTCTCTTTCATGTTGTACATCTAAAATTCGATTTTAGGGTTTTTTTGGTAGGGGCTAAAAGCTCAAACTGGAGTAATAGTTTTTTTATTGGAGTTGCCTGGATGCGGGACGTGCAAGTTGCCATGAACCATTTCAAGACAAGCTGTGTAGCAGAATCCACGTTAGCTGTTTTAGGGACTATGTGTGTGTGTTTTACTGAAGATTGAGTCTTCATGAACCATGGGTAGCACGTAAAGTTTCAGCTAAGTACCATTTTTCCTGAATATGTTCTAACATAGTAGCAACTTAAAATCTTAATATTTTGCATTTGCATATTGTTCGATATACAGTGTTTTGGTAAAGTTTTGCACCCATATTATGTATAGAGCTTGTGCATTGTAAACGTGTAGCGTATGCCGACATAGCGTTAATACGTCACAAGAGTAGGTGGTCTGTTACAGCTCAGTATAGTTACAATTTGTTATTATAAAGTAAATATTTTTGTTTCCCGGCTAAAGGCCATTTGTTTCTTCGAAGCTTAACACTTGTAACTTTAACATTTTTACTTATCTGCGCCCGAGTGGCTAGTATGCTTATCGAGTAACCACATATACTCGTAAGATTTTCTATTTTATTTTAAGAATGCTCTTATCGTAAATTTAGTTAGTTGTGAGAGGTTATTGCACAGACCTCGCGGAAATTCCAAGTCTGAGGCAATCTGGCTGCCAGATCAGACTAAACAGTCGTTTTTTATGGTGTATGTCTGACAGTTGCTCTCTTGTGCAAAACCCTGTCAAACAGGGTTTAATTTTTTGCTTTCTTTTAATGATAACTTTGTAATTTAATCCTTCAGAACTGTTATGTCAAACCTAGCACTACCACTTTATTTTTACATTTCACTTATCTACCTTTAACTTTAAGTACCTATTGTCCACCAAAGCAAGAGGAGCTTGCATTTATAAATCCAAGTAGCCAAGGGCTTAACACCACTTTAAGAATAAATATTTGTATTGGCCTCTGCTAAAATTCGGCTTTTAATTGAAAGACAGCGACTTCGAGGGAGTTGAGTGAACGAGAGCTTATAGGAAGCTATTGTAAACCGATTGTGACATATTTGTTTTTTTTCCTAGTTTGTTTTTCTCTGAGGCCAAACACTAGAACATTTAAAGGCTTTTAAGTAAAACAAAACTAAGGTGCAACAAGATAGCGAACCTACCCTGAGTTGAGCTAGCTAAAGGGTGAATTTTCAGGCAGCACAACATAGGTCATTTTTACGGACTATTGTCTGAGGTACATCCTCTAGGGCGTAGAGTTGCCAGAGAAGGGTGGATAGGTTGCCTTGTCGCAGTTTATTTGGGGTTATCCTAAGGTAAATACTGGCACCCAAGAATATTTTAGGGAAAACGTTACACTGGCGTCGTATTATATAAGTATTGGTGAAAAGAGTATTACACTGGTGCCCAGATTATAACAAAGTGTTATAAATTTTCCATTTAAAATCACTTTTCAACATTGACCTCCTTTTTTAAAATTAACTAACTGTTACCTATTTGTGTTTGTTTTGGCACTGTATGTGGACCCTATTATTTACTCACAGGAATTAGATATTGTTGTGATAAGTCAGGGGTTAAAAGCAGCTGTGAGAGGCGCTCAAAACTCCATCGTATATCTTGAGTGGCACAGCAGCATCTCTTGGAGACCATAGTCGTACATTTTGTAGTTTACTGGCAAGGACCCTACTTGGATTACAATTGCCACGAGGAGGTGGTAACCTTAGACTCATTTTATATTAAATTTCCGTCGTTTATATCTTGTTACCACCTAATAAGGTTTTAGAGTTAAAAACAACTTATTAAATCTGTTATAAAATAATCCCATTTTCTAAAGGACGCTTTTAAAATGCTGCAAAAAAAATTGTATTAATTTTATCTCTTGAAGGTATAAAAAAATGTACGTATATTTAAATGTCTTAAAAGCAAATTTATGTGGAATAAATATTTAACAAGAAGTAAAGGTTAAAGAAGTGGTAACAAAATTCAGTATAAAGCCTACTTCCTGGCTGGCAATAAATGTTTAATATGATTTTAAATGCTTTGTAAAAAAATCGTTTTAAAAATATAAAGCGTAACATTTAATAAGAGGAAAATTAAATTTTTGAAACTCGTTTGGTATTGATTTTATATAAATATTTATACTTAGGTTTAAACCTTCCGGTTAGCGAGGTTACAAAATGGAATTTAAATTGATATTTTGAGAGAAAACATAATTTTTCCGGGATATTCGAGGTTAAATCAATTCGGTACGTTACGAGGTATTTAATATACAACAGCAGTTATTCATTAATTTACCCGAATAATGTACATTCCTAAGTATGAGGTAAAGTTGTATATCTAAGAAAATTTTATGATTTTTGATGGAAAATTTTCTGTGTGATGTTAACTAAAATTTTGCTTTGGACGAGGGGTTTTCTATATCTAATTTTAGTTATGCCTGAAGTTTTTGATTGTGTATAATATTTCTTGGTTGACGTTTATAAGAAAAAGTATTACATAAGGGCGGCGGAACTTTCGGCCCCATATTGGGTCAGGTATCTGCTAGGAATTATAGCTCAAATAATCTTGCAAGAAATACCAAAATATATTCTTTCTGCTAAAATCAAGAAAAAATAAGAGTTATTTGAAATTTTCAGATTGTCGTTACATCCTGCATTGCTAAGTATTTTCCACAAGTAAAGATTAGTGGCTGCCGTTCTCACTTACACATAAGCCAAATAATGACATTCATGATAAATACGCTGATTACCTTTTAAAGGTGTACATTATTCAAGGTGCCCAATTTCCACTGAAAATATGGGCAAACAAAAATCCATTAATTAGTAGGACTACAAATGCTTGCGAATCTTTCCATTCTAGGTTTAATTTTTCTTTTTATGCGCCACATCCGTCTATATATATTTTTGTGGAAGAATTAAAAGAATTTCAAATAGGCGCTTATATAAAAATGAAAAGTATAATTTTTAATATATAGGTTGGCATTTTTAGAAAAAAATGGCACAGAACTTCCAATTGGGGCTTTGTATAAACTGTAGCATATCAATCCTGTAGTAGCAATAAGTAATTTTCAGATTTTGTGTAAAGTATGTTGTAATATGTATATAATATATTAGGTATGTTAGTGATAAAATTTAATTTTGAAATAAATAACCGAAATATACAAACCATACATTGCATTTTTATTTCATAAATGATCCAGATCACAAAAGTCATGAAAAAATTAAAATGTTATAATATTAGACTGATGGAGCCGAAAATGTCTGTAATAAAAACATGACCCTTCCATCCCGGAGCCGAAAGTTCTTGTCAAAATCTGGTTGCTACCTGGTCGGGGCCGTAATTTCCTACGGCCGTAGCCAATCTCGACACCAAATACCTGCCATTTTTAATCCTATAGCCGATCTCGACACCAAACGTTAAGGTTTTAGGTAAACTAATAGCCTTTCTCGACACTAACAGCACCTTTTTGGTTGCAATTCGGTATATGGTAGATATAAAAAAATTGTAATAATTATAGACTTATATTGGTTAAACAGCGCTAACACGGCATCTAATCCACCTTTTTTGTTCATATTCGCCTTTTTCAAGTTCACCGGCCAATTATTTACCAGCCCTTTTTGAGTGGATCTACTTTTGTTTATTAGAATATCGATTTTAATATTCATGGTGTCGAGAAAGCCTATCGGCTTAAAGGGCCCTTTCTACAGAGTTAGGTACAAGACAAATTTGGTGTCGAGAAGTGACCCGCCGTTTCCTACGCCCTCACCGCTGGGGTAATTTATGTCAAAATTAATTTGCTTATTAGAAAACAATAAAATTTAGTGTGCGAGTCCATCACACAAGGGTCTCCAAGAAACTCCAATAGAATTTTGATGTAACATTAATAGAGGAGCAAATATTGAGGGTTGCAAAATTTACATAGGATTTCATATGACCAGTCGCGGTATACCACCATAATATTAAATATACCTTAGTTTCTGTTTATTCTTAAATTATAAGTTATACTTATTTACAGTTAGCTACAGGGCTCGTGGTTTACGAAAGGCATTTAAGGAATGTGGACAAAAAATAAACATTATTGCCACAATATTCTGACTAAGTTTCCATTAAATATTAATTTAATTGTAGGTAATTCAAATATACCGGGTGACCCACTCTAAACGCAGGATTTCATAGCATCTAAACGACTCAACATTTTAATATTTTTTACAAACAGAATTATAGGGAGTTAGTACACCCATAATTTAAAATTAGAAAATGTATTCAATACTTCGACGGATTACTTGAACAGCATGAGACAACTTGTGTTTAATAAAAAGTAAATTTATGTCAGTTGTTTTAAGTAATCACATAAATACTTCCTTCTAAAGAATAACTTAATTTATAAAAACTTTATTATGTCACTTGGAATGGCTCATTAGCAATAAAATAAATAACTCCATGAATTTGGCGTCCATGGCTTTCTCGGAAAAGAGCGTTGTATGGACACAGTTTGGCATCTAAGGTACTCGATGCAGAAGAAAACCTGTTTAGGACTTAAAAATTATAGTCAAAGAGACAAAAATTATATCTAACAAAATGGGATTATTAAGTTTATTATTCAAGGTGCCTGAAAATGCGACAGCGTTGGACAATACTTACTTTACGCAGTTTAATACCACAAGCCAAGATCTGTAAATCAAGTTTTGATTAAACGGAAACTTAATAAATATGTTAACACTTTAAACCATTATTTTAACTGTAAACTAATTAAATCCTTAGGCATCATGTGTCGCGAAAGCACAGCCAAATTTCCCCCGATTTTAGGAGAAACTTCAGCCGTACACGACGTATTTTGGGGTGATTGCCATACAGATTCTCTTTAAGCTTAGTGTCTCAACACTTGTAATTTATGCTAAGTGAAGGAACGGTTTTATTAAACGATGATATCTGAGTATTTAGACCCTAATAGATTAGCATAATTATATGTCAGGCGTTCTCTGTTCGCATTCTGATAACAATACGGGCTGAAGACGGTATTATTTATGCTTATCTATGCAAAATCGATAGTAAAGTGCTCGCCATATGAACCGCAGTAAAAAAAATCTATGTTTTGAGTAGCAATGCAATGGAAAATGCTTTTCTGATGCGTCTTGTTGCTGTGAAAGAAACGGGCTGCACACAAGCTGTTAAGCCCTGAGAGTACTTTCTTATAAGGTAAATGATATAGCTCTTCAAATTATTTATTTTGCAATAATAGAATCCCTTTTGAGATATACAGGATGCCCTTCAAATGACAATGATGTACCGGGTGTTCCACCTAAGGAGGTAATCGGCTATATCTCAGAAAGTAATAACACTAGGACTTTGGGAAAAAAATATATCGATAAAAGTGGCCAAGAGAAATTGCTGGAAATTATTTTCAAGTTCAAAAAATGACCGCTAGGGGGCGTAAGAGAACTTTTAAAATACAAATGCCGATTTTCTCTTCATTTTTCTTAATAAAAATATGTTAAAAATATTAGCATTGTATTCCTCATAAAATTATACAATTTTATGTTAGGAATCGTTCATCAACTTTTTTATTTTAAATACGGACCTGGATTTTTTATTCCACTATTTAATAGCCTTTATAAGCCTAAAATAAAATATGATGAAAAAGTCATATCATAACATTTGATTTTTTTGAGAAAATCCTTATTCATTGAGGAATTACGGAAAAACGCCATCTAGTGGCCACCATCAGAATCAATATGGTATAGTTAATAGATCCACGTGTAGAGGAAAAGGAGGGCTTTTTTTCAAGACCAAGTTGAATAAAATTGGTTTATCCAAAGCAGAGATATCAGCGTTTGAAAGAAAAAAAGTTTGACCTTCTCTCACCACTTTATTATTAAAAATAGAAAAAAACGATTCCTAACATAAAGTTGCATAATTTTATGAAGAATACAATGCTTATATTTTTAACATATTTTTATAAAGAAAAATCAAGAGAAAATCGGCATTTCTATTTTGAAAGTTCTCTTACGCCCCCTAGCGGTCATTTTTCGAACTTGAAAATCATTTCCAGCAATTTCTCATGGCCGCTTTTATCGATATATATTTTTTTCCAAAGTCTTAGTGTTACTACTTTCTGAGATATAGCCGATTACCTCCTTAGGTGGAACACCCGGTACATCGCTTAACCACAAATTCCTTAACCAAAAATAAGGCGATCTAGTCAAACCTATGTGCATGCAATGTTGCTTCGTTTTGCCGCTAGATAGCGCCAAAGTTCTCAAATTAATATAGTTTTCTCGGAATAATTTCTAAACGCCTTTATCGATTTTCACTAATTTTGGGACTAAGAATTATTACTACTATTATAAGCGTGTTTTGACGCAAACGCGATCTTTTTCAATATATCTGGAAATTTAAAAATAGCGAGTGATTCGAATATAAAATTTTGTATTTTTATTATCCGCTGCACAAATGACTGCAATTGTTTCTTTGACAAAAAATTCTATACTCGGTAAGCCCAGTGTAGTACGCCATATGTTATTTCGATTACATTAATAATTTAAAAAATTTCAAAATCGGTTTTGTCGAAAATTTGTCTTGCCCTGTATCTTCGAGACAAAGCGGCTTTTCAAAAATCGTCAAAGAACAAAATATTCCTAGAATAGTCCATAAGCATTTTAACGCCCTGCTCCTCAGGCGTTGTAGCTCTAGAACCGTGTGGCGATCTTTAACTACCTCTACCGTTATTTTCATTATTTTTCGCCTGTTTCTGTGCTCTACAAAATAAACTTATTTATTCTCTTATTTTGGTTGTCCCCACTACGACACACCCTATGATTTAAACCTAAAAACAACATTAACGCAAGACTGCAAAATATTAGTAAATTCGAAGGTAAATTTAGCTTAAAAAAATATTAAAATTTACTAACATCCGTTTTTTTTGTTATATGGCTCTGGTTGTACCAATTGGCCAGCGTCTCTCTTTGTATACGCTAATGAACTTATTGTTTTTCCCTTTACAAAATTTACTGAGATTCATTTTACAATCTACTTCTAATCCTAAGTACTTAATTCTATTTAATTGATGCATTGCAATGTTGTATTTTGATTTTTTCCCTTTCTTTTTTTTTTTTTTGGTATTTTTTTTTCTTTACTTTTTTATCTCATTCATATTATTATTATTTATTTCCCCTTTTTTTTTACCGCAATACATTTTTATAATAGTCTGTATATATTAATATTATGTTTGACCAATAAGCTTCCTAGGTTAAATAAGAATTGAACATAAGTTTCAAGGTCCTTAAAAAGTTCATCTAAACTATAAAAAAAAAATTCTAATGATTTCTACTACACCCTAGTATGGCGTGTTCCAAATTTCCTACCTCTCCACACTCACAGTGGTCACCCATCTGTACACCTATTTTTTTTTATGCGTTGGATACAGCGCGTGACCACTGCGCACCCGAGAAATTGTTCTGATGAAACCTCGATTTGAGACATTCCCAAACCAAGGTTTTTTATTTGTTTTTGGAAACATCTTTTTATGGGTATTACCTGTGCTTGATTGGTTATACTGTTCCTGCCAATTCTCATAAAATCGCCTCTTAGAGAGCGTAAATATGTCTGTAGGGGGAATATAAAAATCAGGTTTCAAAGCTTATTATTTTAGTGGCCTCTTTAGCCAATTTATCTTCAATTTCATTTTCCACAATTCCAATATGCGCCTTAACCCAGACAAAAGTTAGTTTTTTATTAAGAGTTTTTAATATTTCATATGTAATCATTATATTTTTTAGAATATAATTGGCAGGAACCTTGTGAGAACAATTTAACAGTGCTTGGAGAGAGCTTTTACTATCAGAAATTATAACAAAATTGGTGTTGTCCTGATAATCCACACAATAAAGGAGCGACTTATATATCGCCCACAATTCCGCAGAAAAAATAGATGTATTATTTAGCAATCCAAATTGTTTAGATTTTTCTTTATTTTTATGGTAAAATGCACATGCAGATTTATTCTGATGATGAAAACCTAGTGGTTAGGTCTTTTAAAAATTGTTTTTATATAATAATTAATGTATTGATACCTTTGTATTCGTTTATTATAATTTTTGGGATTTCTGTTAAAAAAATTTCTTGAACTTGAAAATAGGGAGCAATATCTGATGAGTATATATTCCCCTTTATTTATGTTATCCAGGAATAACTTGTGACATAAGGGGGACTTTTTTTCCAATAAAGGTGAGTATAATTTAAGACGGTAAGTGAATGAATTTTGCTAACTATATCACTATTTTTGGCAATAAGTTTTAACATAAGCTTATCACAAGGATATTTTCTTCTTAATGCCAATGGCGGTTCTGATGTCTCTGATTCCATTACGGTTATAGGGGTGCTTGTTAAAAATCCCATACAGAGTCCTAAGCATTTATTTTTGACCTGATCAATTTTGTTTAAGTGGATCTCTGCTGCTGCGCCGTAAAATTGACTTGCATAATCAAGGATAGATCGAACATATGCTTTATAAAACATCAAGGCGATTTTTGGACTACAGCCCCATCCCTTATGTGGGATGACTCTTTGTATATTTATACCATTTTCATTCTAAACGCTTTAATAACTTAACATGTTAGCGCCATTTAATAGTAGTAGGTTAGGAAAAAAACCCTATTGACAGGCTTGGCAGCAGTGAAAATGTTAGAAAGAATACCCTCATGCTGAAATTTAAAAGCATTATTGTACCTCAGTGTAGCATATTTTTAGTAAGTATATTTCTGAAGGTGTGTCTTAATCTAGAATTAGTAAACGGAAAAACGACTACAATTTTTTTCGCATGTTAATAACATTATATATCTATTTAGTTAGTGAATCAACAATCAAACACTTTTTCGCACTGATTTTACCCATAGCTTCATTAAACAGTCTTTTTAAATCCACCATTTTCTAAGTCGTGTTTTTTCTGACGACATCTGGCTTTACTTGAGCCCATATAACTTCAATCGGGTTTAATTCGCAGTGGTGAGGGAGGAGTCTGAGCACAGATTCCTCGTAACTTTGCTATTTCATCGACTACATATTTTTTTTAATGCATTTTTATGTAAATTGGCAGACATAGAAATAAAAAAAAACAATACTCGCAGGTAAACGTCGCTGGTTAATAATAACGCATATATAGGTAGTGAAAATCGATATGTAAACGGTGGTTTGCTTGAACTGGAGTTAAAATTAACTAAATATTATCATGAGGAGATGACTGTTGACGTTTTTGAACAATATTTTGAGTCACTGATAGAATTAATTGCCGAAAATTGTGTCATAGTCTTAGATTAAGCCAACTATCACTCAAGGCTTTTAGAGAAACTACCTACAACTTCCTGGACAAAAAGGGACATAACTTCTTTCTTTGAGGACAACTTATTAAAGAACTAGCTTTCGAAAAAAGTGCGAGAAAATTAGTTTAAGTTTATAAAAATGTGTAATCAACGAAACGGCTAAAAAGCGTAATGTTAGGTTATGGGAAATTTTAGGAAACGGAAAATTATAATTACAAGGTAAATAAATATAAGTTTTGTTATTTGGGTATTAAGGTTACAGATACGCAATATTTAGTATGCTAGTAATTACGAATATAGTGTAAAGTAAGCATTTAGTATTTATTTTACCATTATTTAATAAACAATTTTTTATTTATTAAATAGCCATACACGCATATTTTACATTTTTATATAGCAGAGGGAAATAGAACGTTCAAAAAGCAGCTTGTGTTTAAATTTTATCAACCCTTAACTATAGCTTTTATTACATGGCGATCCCGCCTTCCGAATTTGACACAATAAAAGGATGTGAGAAAAACGCAACGCAGAAAGAAGAAGCACAAAAAAATAGAAAATGGGTGTGTTATTGGTTGAAATGATGTAGTATGGAAAATGGTATTTAATGGAATGGATTTAGATGGAGGCAAAAAAATGTGTGGTAAAAATAAAGGAGTGGTCGCTTTTGTGTCAAAGGCTGTAGAAAATGATGGTGGCTCAAAACCGTTTGTCATACCAATTGTTAATTTCATCAGATCCACTGGGCTGAATTACCGAGTATTTTGCGAGTTTACTGAAAAAATTGGAGAAAATGATTTACCATATCATACTGCCGTACGCTGGCTTAGTTGCCGAAAAGTCCTTCAGCGCTTCTTTGAACTTTGCATGTGATCGAAATTTTTTTGAATGAAAAAACACTAATATGAAATCGTTCCGGCAGAAAATAATACTATTTCAATCACATTTGCGTAAAAGATGTTTCACACATTTTGAAATATGTGAAATATTCAGCTACACTACTGAGACTAAGTTTCCCGTCGATTTTGCAATCGAAGCTTTGAGTGATTTGAATATAAATTTTGATACTCGTTCCTCAGACTTTGATGTCATTGCGAAGGAAATCAAAATTTTTCAAAATCCTTTTGATACCGACGTTGAAACCCTAGCCCCAGAATTTCAAATGGAAATTATTGATCTACAGTGCAGTGATATAATTAAGAACAAATATCAAAACTCATCTTTGTTGGAATTTTATAAGAGTTTTCCACTTTACTCGTGGGCAATTTTCTGTTTTTGGTACTACTTATTTGTGTAAGAAAACATTCTTCAAAATGAAGTACGTAAGGAACGTTGTTTACAGATCTGAGTTAACCGATGAGCATCTTAAATTTCTTTTAATAATTCGTACAAATAAAATTGGTCCAAAACTACAAACTATTCTCAGTGGAAAATCGCAATTACATAAATCTCATTAGTATTTTATATGTTATAATCTTTATAATAATGTTGGTTGCATTTCAATTATTTGTTAGTATTGCGCTTAAGTTAAATTTTCTGCGTATTATACTTGTCATTAAGCTTTACCTAGCAGGTGAATACAACCGAGTTATTATCATTCTGTGTTTTTTCTATCCAACTGATCACAACAACAATAACAACAATAGTTGTCGCGGGCCGGATTGATGACACTGGCGGGCCAGATTTGGCCCGCGGGCCGTAGTTTGGAGATTCCTGTTCTAGATGCCGATATTTTTTTTTATTTTTCCCTTATTTTGCACAATGTCAGCCTGCAACGCCATGTCCAATTACTAAAATCCAAACGAAGTCCAACCGTTTTTCCGGGCCCGAGGATTAAATCCGTGGTATACTAGTCCTTGTGTATCCGACACTGTCGTTCTAACAGCTAGGCTACGAGATCCGCTGTCAAGTACATATTTGAATAAATGAATCTACAACGTAATAAAAATTTGATTAGAAACGGTCCAAAATTAGCAGAGATACGTATAATCATACTTATTTCAAGATTGTCGTTCATTTTTATTCCCTGGCAGTGTATTTTCCAAATTTATCCTTACTTTATGGACTTTATTTTTGGGATAATGATTTCACCCGTTAAAAAAATTTGACCAGTAGTTATGAGCAAAATAAAGTAAAATAAAAAAGTCGAGGACAGTCAGATTTTATGGTTCGTACAGACTGATGCAGGCATGCGCTGAATCAGTAAACATACGTGTTTATTCTAGTATAGACATTGCATTGGCGGCGTGAAGCTCTGAATTTGTGAAGGCAACGTTTAAACTAGAATAAACGTGCGTATGTTTAAAGCTGCCACATGCGGCGATGCATGCGTCGACTCCACCGTTTCAAGACTCATGCTGCATAGTATTTGGACTGAAGTCGAACGATCAGTTGCAGCAAGCTGCGCCGCGGTATCTCGTATGAATGGTGAGCAGGGATGCGGAATCTGTGAATCAGCATAACGTGTATAATATTTGCAGAATTATACCGTTGACTCTTACTGCCATAAATAATCTACCTGATTAAATCCTATTGTATACGCCTCAACCTCTTCAAAGCTGAATAAATGGGATCAGAGTCGGCTTGAAAATGTACCTACACCACATGATTTATTTTTATAATTTAAAATAAATAGACATGTATTTTAAGTTTTAGGTACCTATAATAAATGTAAAATAATGATAACAATTAATGGTAATTGAAAATAATATAATTTCAAAGTATAAATATTAGGATAGCAAGTACATTCATTCGTATTCCTTATTTATTTTAAAAGCCTTTAATACTTCTAGCAGTTCTCGCTTTTTGTAAATTTCTTCAAAATATAAATAATTTTCAATCATAAAATTTTGAATTTCTGCTTTTGTATTATTAGAATTGGGAATGATTTTTGCTTGCCGACTATGATAACTAGCACTGTCCATTACAATGACGCTATTTTCAGGTATATTTTTAAGGAGTTTATGTTTAAACCAATCTTCAAAAAGTTGTGCGTCGGTATCTTGATGATAATCTAAAGAAGAATCTGCTATGTTTTTAGCTGAAAGCAACAGACAATTTAGAACAAACCCGTTCTCTGAACCAGCATGTAATATTGTGATTATTTTGCCTTTATTTGATGGTGCCTTGGTTTGACAATTTATGGAAAAATCATCCCAACCTTTTCTTGGAGTGTCATGGGTATCGAACCATGTTTCGTCAAGGTAAATAATTGGACGATTTTTCTCTCTAAATTGTTTAATAGCTGTTAAATATTTAAGTCTCCATTCCCGTAAACGTTGAGGTTCCATTAATGTTAAACCCATTTATTTATCAATATTTTCGTAAGACTTGAAAGGCTACAAGAGATATTTGTTTCGTCTTTAATCAGCCGCTCTTTGAGGGAAATCAAAGTGGGTACAGTTTGTGCCTCATGCATTTGGTAAATTTTTCTTCTTAATAAATCCATGTCATTTTCGTCAATGCTTCTAAATGTGCCAAAATCACTCCGATTGTTTCTAGGATTAACAGGTTTAAGTACTATGTCTCTTACCGAAGATAAAGGAGTTTTTGTCAAAGTAGACGTCTCTGCTAAAGCATCCATCGAATTAAAATTTCTACTCAACAAAGATTGATACACATTTTTAATTATTAGTTTGGCATCGGTAGATAAATGCTCTCTTTTAAAAATGGCACTTGAAGATGCCCCCCTATCAGCACAATTCCAGGGACGCCACATTCTACCACTAATAAGCCCAAATAAAAATTACTCGCCGGAAAACCACAAGACTAAAATTATTAAAAATCAGTTTGTATTTATATATGCATCAGGAATAGGTATAAATTTAATTTGTACCTGGTCCGGCTCTACTCGAAAAGGTTTTAAAATTTGGGATTTCCTTATTTATTTTATGGTCAAAGGGATAATGAGGGTTTTATTGCAGTCTAAAGATCAACGATATAATTCTACAAATACTATAGGCTTAAATCGATTCAAGTTCAGTTTAAGTTCATATCTCCTATCAATGATATCATTACGACAGTAGGTAACACAAATTTCATAGTTTTTCAAAAAATAATGTAAAATATGTCACAAGGGAACATCTACATGGTTTGCAGACTATTTCAAGTATCATGATTGTTAAGGATCGATGCGCGCTTCACCACAAGCGTCTGTGTATCTATACAGACCGATGCTGAAGAAAATAACCGACAATTAAATAATTTTATTGAATCAACTAATTTTTTTTCGGAAAATATCTTACCTGAGTTAACTATTACGACCGTGAGAGTCTGTTTTTAAAAACATTTATTTTTGTTACAAATACATCAATTGAAAATAAAGTACAATAATTAAAGATTAAGTATTCGGAATTATGGCTTCTGACTGACTGCCTGTCTTCTCCTGGGTTGTATTCTATATGTTACTTGAGATGCACACTCAGCACTATTCAGTGTCGGACCGTGATATAACTCCTCCCTCCTCAGATTTAACTACACCTAGTAGGGGGTAGTTCAATGGGTAGACTGCTGACATCAGTTGGGGTAGCATTCTTGTGTAACCATCCTTTTCGTACCATATATGTACATAGCAGGTACACACCAATGGCAATTAGGGCGACATATACAAAAATAGTCCATACGCTGGGTACGGTCGGAACTTCGCCAAGAATATGTGGTTCGTTCTCTTCGATTTTATTTCTAAGTTCATGTAGTTCATCTAGCTTTATTTTCGGTAGGTAAAAGCTCAAATTAAGTAAAGGAAGCTGCGGCAGCGCATCTTCGAGATCTGGAAAAAGTATTGGTTGCTTTCCAGAATCGATTATTTGTTGATCATTGGTAATCGATTTTCCATCAAATTTGAATCGGCATTCAATTGGTATGGTAACCAGAAAAGTACCATATAATTTGCGCCTTTCTTCTTGTAGTGGACATTTTAGTTCTACTATTTTGTCAATAGGGAATATTAGTAACCAACTGTTTGATTTGTCTAATTGGTTCATGACTGGTTGGGTTATTGTGACGTCAATTTGTTGACATGTGGAGGTGCTTTCTGTGGATTGAAGTAGCTGTATTTCGCATGGGCTTCTCATATCTATTTCTTGAAGTTCTTCTTCTTCGCATATGAATAAATTGGGCACCATTTCTTTGCAGGGGGTTCCCCGATATGAATAGTGTAATTGATTTTTTATTAAATATTTATCGCGAGGTATTACCACCTTAAACAGACTCTGATGTATAGTTGGTACAGAATATAAATGATAATATTCAAAATCGCTCGCCTTGCAGATTGGTACTCTTAAGAGATATGTTATTTTGTTGTTTAAAATGAAACAATCAATGTCAATAATTTTTTCGAATGAAAACATATTTTCTAATTTTATAAGTAAAGGCAATTGATTAAATCCTACTAATTTTTCAAGTTTTTTAAGTTCATTTAAAAGGTCATTTAATGCTATTATACTTGGATGCATAATTTTTAGTCTAGCAAAAGTAATAGAATTTTCAATATCTTGCAATATTGAATTAATTATTTCATATAGGTTAATAATTTGATTAAGTAGGTCCTTAATAAAATGCGCATTTTCTTTATAGGTTGTAGTTTGTACTATAAGACTAATTTGATTTATTTTCTTTTCTATTAGTTTTTCATTTTGACCTATTTGTTGTATGGTTGAGTTAAATTTGTTTATGACGCTTGTAGAAATGGAGTTTTGATTTCGTATATTACCAGCCAATTTATTTTGATTTTCTTCTAAGATTTTGATAATTTTTTCATAACGTTCTCCATCCGACGCATCTAGATTTCCTGTCACAGCTTTGAATACTGAACCTACTATATTAACTAACCCTCGTCTTGTTCTCTGAGGATGTGGTAAGATTTCTTTTATTTTATTTTCTACCCTATCTTTGGTTAAGTTTAATATTTTTAAATAGTTAGATGACTCGGTGAAATATTCTTTATGCTTTATGAGTGAATTAGTAATATTTTCCGATTTAAAATGCAATTTGTTAATTTCTATTAAAATTGGGTTTAGGTCGTAGTAATGAATCAAAGTGTGGGTGTATTCCGTAAGTTTTGCGTGTCCTAGCTTTAATGGTAATATTCCTGGGTTGCCCTTTAAAGATCTGATTGTAATTTTATCTCTGTCTCCGATAACAGTAGAAAACAACCTGAAATTAAATATAATATTTTAGTCAAAGCTGTATGTTTGTCTGAGTGGGCGTTTTAAATTGTCCATATGGACCTTAGCGCGGGATTGTGTTGTTAAGGTCTTACGGTTTTGGTTCACTGATTCAATTTTTGTTGGTTTTGCGAATTTATCGGATACTTTTTGTCTAACATGTTTTTTAATGTAAACTTGTTGATTAGGTTGAAATAATTCCGGTTTATCACGATTTTCGTTAACTTTAGAAATAATTTTTTGTTTATTTTCGGCCAATTTTTGGTTAATGTTGGAATACATTAATTTGGATTTTTCTCTATGGGCGTTAACATAATCGTTTAAGAATAATTGTTCTAATTTTATATCGAAAGGATCGCTATTAGAAATGTGACCGTTAATTACGTCAATAGGTCTTAAATTAGTTGCCGAATGAATAGTATGGTTATATGCTAATATGGCATATATCATTTTTTTAGATATTGGTGTTTTGGCAAAATTTTGATTATTTAATAAACGTATGTGTTCAACCAAGGTAGAATGAAGACGTTCCATTACTCCGTTTGATTGGGGGTGGTCCGGTGAACAAAAATGTAATTTAATTTTATGTAAATTAAGAAGTTCAGTAACTACAGTATTTTTAAATTCAGTTCCATTATCGATTGTAATTTGTTTCGGTATACTGTGGTGTGAGAAGTATAATAATAGTTTGTCAGCAATTTCCGTAGCTGCCAGCGATTGAAGTGCGTATGCCTGCGCATATTTAGAAAAAGTGTCTATTATTGTTAAAGACTTAGTTTGTTCAAGTGTATACGTGTCTAGGTGCAGGATTTCAAAAGGTTGAGATGCCGTTGGCGTTATATTCATTTCCATCTTTATAGGATGACGTTCATACTTACTTTTTTGGCAAATTTCACAGTTGTTGATGTAGGTTTGAATGGAGTTTTTAAGATTTGGCCAATAATAATTTTCTTTTATTTGTTGTAATGTCTCGTCAATACCACGGTGATTGGTTTTTGATTCATGATATTTTTGTATTACTTCCGGAATGTCGTTTTTATCAGTTACATCTATTAATTTCTTTAGGCACCGTTTTAATTTTAAAGAGGGCCATTTAAACGTTTTTCGGATCACTTCACAAAATGGTTCATACATTTCGGGTTTTTCAAAATATAAGTGGTATTGTTTATCAGGAATTATAAGTTCTTTAACAAAGTTTAATATGTCTTCATCGAAATTGTTTTGTGATATTTGAACATTGAAACGGCGTTTTTTCTCAAATAAAATAGTAATTTTTGGTTTTGCCGGAGAGTGTAATACTGGTGAAATAATTATCTGATTTAATCCATAATTTACAGGTATCTCGCCTATAGGAATTCCTACTATAGGGTCTTCGCTCTCGTTTGTATGTACGGTCATGTGCTCGTCAGGTGGTTCTTGATCAGCTGATTCGTCACTTACCTTATCGTTGATCTGCGCAAGGTCATTGTCTCCTGCTTGCGCGACTGTTGACATTTGGTCTATATTATCGTTGTATGTGGAATTCTCTCCTTGTAGTGTTTTGTTAAAATCTTCTATGTATTCCTTAAGAGTAAAATTTTCTTCTGTCTCTTTCGTATGTAATTCGATACGTGATAAAGCATCTGCATTTGTGTTTAGCTTTCCTTTTTTATATATTATATTATAGTCAAATTCGTCAAGTTTTATACGCCATCTTAACAATTTTGAGCTAGGGTCTTTTAGCGAAAACAACCATTGCAGTGGTTTATGGTCCGTAATAAGATTTATTTTTCTTCCAAAAATATATGGGCGAAAGTATTTGGTGGCCCACACAATTGCCAAAAGTTCTCTTTCTATGGTTGAATAATTCCTCTCAGAATCGTTTAACGTTCTGGACGCGTACGCCACCGGAAGATCTTGGCCTATGGGTCCCTGTGAAAGCACTGCTCCTAAACTAACCATACTTGCATCGGTGGTTAGGTTAAACGGTTTGGAAAAATCCGGGTACTGGAGTATCGGTTAGTTCATTAATAAATTTTTACATGTTTCAAAGCACATAAGAAATTCTTGGTTATGTTCTATGGTTGCACCCTTTTTTAAACATTTAGTCATAGGTTTTGTCAGCTTTGCAAAATCCTTAACAAATCGCCGATAATAACCTAGTAACCCTAGGAAGCCTTTTATTTGTTTCGTTGTTCTTGGGATGGGAAAATCTTTGATGGCTTTAATCTTATCCGGGTTTGGTTTTACGCCCTCTGCCGTTACGACATGTCCTAAGTATGCAACTTCCTTTCTTAGGAATTCAGATTTATCTAGCTGGATCTTAAAATTGGATTCTCGTAATCGTTGAAATACACTTCTTAATCTTTCTAAGTGTTCTTGTAGTGAAGTTGAATACACAATAATGTCGTCTAAATAGACTAAACATTTTTCGTTCTGGATTCCTCGAAGAATGTTGTCCATTACACGCTGAAACGTCGCTGGCGCGTTTTTCAGTCCAAAGGGCATGCGTAAGAACTCATAGTGACCATTTTCGGTGTTAAATGCCGTTTTCTCTATGTCTTCTTCATGCATTTGAATTTGGTGGAACCCACTAGCCAAATCCAATGTTGTAAAATATTGGCATTTTCCTAATTTGTCTAATAATTCAGTTATGTTAGGAAGGGGATACCTATCGTCCAGGGTTTTGGAGTTCAAACCCCTAAAATCACAAACTACCCTCCATTTTTGCACCCCCGAAGCATCGGCTTTCTTTGGAACTACCCAAATCGGTGAACTCCAGGGTGAGCTACTGGGCTGTATGATTTTTTGGGCCAACATTTTCTTAATTTGTTTTTCCACTTCCTGCTTATGAACAAATGGATAACGATATGATTTTGAATAAACAGGTATTTCATCTGTGGTCTTTATTCTATGTTTTATTTTACTAGTGAAAGTTAGTGTTTGATTTTCATTATAAAAAATATCGGTATATTCTTTAATTAAATTTAAAATTTTTGCCTCTTCTTCATTATTAAGGTGGTCAGTTCGGAATTTGGAAAAATCTAATTTTAAATCTTTTGAATATTCGTCAAAATTATTTAAATTAATTTCTTGCATTTCTACAGTGCTGAATGTTTCTACGTCAATGGGTTCTGAAAAATCTAGCGTTACGGGCTCACACGTGTTGTTTATAATTGTTGTCAAGGCGTATCCATTTCTAGCGACAGATAAGCATTCCGGTATCTCACAATTATGCAATTTTTGATGCGGTATTATTATGTCACCATTTTTTATAGAAGTTTTAATCTTAATAACTTGTTCTGCACGCGGTGCAATTGTTATACAATTTATTTCACTCTGCGTTTTATGAAATTGTAGTTTAATACGAGCATATGGTGTTACTAAATATCCTTTATTAAAGTCGAGATTCGCTTGTAAAATTTTAAGATTATCAAGTCCGAGAAGTCCATCAAATACATTGTGAAATTTAAATAAATAGAATTTTAGGCTTTGATTTTTTGGTAATTTAAATAGTTTTGAAGCCGGTATTAAGGCATTATGTTGATGGGCTGATTTTTGAAATACCGTTGAAACTATAAAAGGTTCATTTATTAATTGATTTGGGTATAAACGTTTTGCAATATTTGGGTCGATAAACGATCTAGTAGAACCTGAATCGATCAAAAATTTTAAATTAGTTTCCGGAAAAACAATGTATGATAGCTCGCTATGATTGGACATGTTGAATGAAATTATCTGTGGTTCTAAGTTATTTGGTTGTCTTGTGTAACCTCGTGAAAATTTCCGTTATTTTCGGAGTGTTCATAAGGGTTCTGTTGAGCTAGGTCATGGTCAGATGATGACGTATGAAAATCGGGTTAAACGTCTGTTTCATAATACACTTTGTTGGCGTATTGTTGCGGTTGGTCATGATAAGAGTATTGATCAAAATAATTATACTGATTTTCGTCAGTGGCAAAAATTTCCGATCGATTTACATTTTCAGTTTTGGCGTTATAAATTTCTTCGAAAGCTAATTTTGGTGGGTTATAATTTGACGTACTCTGTAACGGTTTAAACATTGACGTTTCTACGCCGGACATAGCTGTAGGCTGTGTTAATTGTTTTTGCTGGTTTGGTCTAAAAACGTTCGTCCTGTTACCGGGTTTATTAAAAACTTGAGAGTTTGTAAAATATTTTTGCTGCGGCCTATTAAATTTAGGCCCAATATTTACAGGCTGTGATGGAAAACTATTCCTAAACGCATTATTAGGCGTGTGCGCATTAAATGGATTATTTGGTCTTGCAATAAAATTTGGCTGCCAAGAATTGTTAAAATGTGCATTTTGTTGAATTGGCCTAAAATTATTGTTAGGTTTTTGGAACGCCGCACTCGGCTTTGTTTGGTTTTGGAAATAATGTACATTATATTCTTGGGTAACAAATTGTAGTGCTTGCATTAAACATGTAGGACGCATACATCTTATTGTAGTCCCAAGGGGTTCTTTTAACCCAGATAGAAACGTTTTTAAAGAAAGCTCATTATATAGATTTCTTTTTAAAATTTTTGCTGCAACGTTATTTTCGTGTGAATCAATAAACGAACACAATAAATTTAAAATATACAATACCCTATCATAAAATTGACTTGGCTTTTCATTAGGTAATTGTTTCATCATTACCAAATCTCGATTTAAACAAGCTTCATCCCTCTGGTCGGCGAAATTACGCCTAAGGGTATTTTTTAACTCATCCCATGTACCTACATTTTGAATATTTATAACAAGTTTAGCTTGGCCAGATAATTTACCAATAAGAGAATTTAATAAATAGATATTTTTAAAATCTTGAGGCCTAGTTGCATCGTAAAAAGTGTCAATAAGTGATTGACAAGTCGCTAAATAACGATTTAAGTCATTTGGACTTCCATCAAAATTCGGTACACAATTTAAATATTCCGGTTTAAATTGAGCCATTGTACTTATTTCTAAAGAACTATTGCTAGATTGAATATTACTATTACTTTGTCTTATATTAGGAGTTTCTCTTGAATTTAATGCTTCTAATTGATTACTAGAAACAGAGTCAGCCGAAGGTGTATCTAAATTTAAATTCCCTAAATCACTAATAAGGTTATCGATCGACATAAACTTCTACCAATTACACTTACATAAAGAAAAACAGGTCTACTCTGGTCATTCCTATAAGGGCAAGCTCTGGTTAGGCGATTGTGGTCCGTCCCAAAATCTTGGTCCTTGCGAAGATAAGCTATATTGGTCCTATCCTCCGATGATTAGCTGGTAGATGGTAATCCACAGATCTTCTATAGATTGGGAATTTTCGATTTTCAGAAAAATCCACTCTGCTTTAAACACCTCCACCAACGTCACAACACTAGGTTCTTTTTCGGTTAATTCGTTAAAACGAAAAAAATATCCACACGATCGATTCGTATCGATTTCCCGAAAGATCCTACCGACTGCGCCAGTTAACTATTACGACCGTGAGAGTCTGTTTTTAAAAACATTTATTTTTGTTACAAATACATCAATTGAAAATAAAGTACAATAATTAAAGATTAAGTATTCGGAATTATGGCTTCTGACTGACTGCCTGTCTTCTCCTGGGTTGTATTCTATATGTTACTTGAGATGCACACTCAGCACTATTCAGTGTCGGACCGTGATATAACTCCTGCAATATATTATATCACTTGATAAAATGGGCGTAGGCAATTTCGGTCCGGGCCAAGTAGCAACCAGATTTTGACAGGAACTTTCGGCTCCAGGATGGAAGGGTTATGTTTTTATTACAGGAACTTTTGGCCTCAACAGTCTAATATTATAACATTTTAATTTTTGAACCAATTTAATTTTTTTATGATCTTTTGGGTTTTATTGCATCATTTATGAAATGAAGATGCAATGTATGTATGGCTTGTATAATTCGGTTTTATATTTCAAAATTAAATTTCATCACTAACATAGCTAATAAGCTAGTGACAGTAATACCGTAACATGGTCGACGGTAGTGAAAAAGAAAAATGACAAAAAAAATATTGGAAACAGTGTCCGATTCAATAAAATCGTAGGTAATAATACCAGTGGCAATTTAAAAGCAGCTCCAAAGTTTGCGGATGTTCACGTCTATCGCCTACATCCGGAAACTACCTTAAATGAGCTAACGGTATACCTAAAACCCAGTTTTCCCGAGGTAATATGTAGCCAACTAGTTCCTAAATATCAAGGTCAGTATTCATCTTTTAAGGTTAGTGTCCACCAGGATAATTTTCGCAAAGCCTTAAGTGCCGACTTATGGCCCCAAGGGGCCTGTATAAGTAAGTTTTTTCATCTGCGCCGTCTGAGTACTCAAAGGACAATCTAGCATTCTGTCCTGACTTTTTATTACTTAACGTCCAAAGTTTAAATTGGGAAAAGATTCACAACATTCATTTAGATTATTTAGTGGACAGTCAAATTAAGTTTTTGTGTCTCACCGAAACTTGGGCCAGAAAGGACACCATACAGCATTTGATGTTTGACAATTTTTATACCTTTATAAACCTAATATAAGTTTTATACTGTGTGGTGATGTAAACGTAGACGGTAACAAGATCGATAATTTGGCGAGTAAGGAATTCAGCATGTTATGCAATGTGACATCATGCTATAACCTTTTGCCTATTGTGAATTGGCCCACCCGGGTTACAGACGCCTCTGCTACGATTATAGATAATATTTTTACAAATATAGATAGCTCTGAGAGATGCATTGTGGTGGATAATATAATCTCGGATCACCGAACAATTCTTTTTCAGAGCAGTTTGTTGGGTTGCAATAAAAAGCAACCATTTTCTTATGAAAAAAGAATTTTTTCTGAAAGCTCGATATCTGAACTTCTGATGGATTTATCTAATTATGATTGGAACGTGCTTTATTGTCGGAAATTTAATAATCATTTTCCGATAACTAAATGTCATAAAAAACCGGAAGACGGAAAAAAATGGGTGACTCCTGAGGTAAGAAGTTCGAGTACAGCCTTAAGAGACCTATACAACCTATCAAGGTGCTACCCTTTTCTAAAAGAGTCTTATAAAACGGCAAAAAAAAGACATAAAAATATGGTCGAAACAACAAAACGAGAATATTATCAGTTCAAAATTTTTTCCTCGGATAATCCGGACAAAATGGCTTGGAATGTTATTTCTGATCTTTCGGGAAAGGCCAAAAAACAAAATAATAGTAATTTTAAATTAATACATAAGGATAATGTTCTAGAGGATCCTCAGGATATAGCAAATTTATTTAATCAATATTTTGCTAATATACCGATCGAGATACTTAGTAAAATAAATTATGTTCATAATAGTAATAGTAATCAGTGTACAATTGACGAAAACAATTCATCATTTTTTCTCAGACCTGTGTGTGAAGAGGATATGCTGCGCATAATAAATTGTAAATTAAAGAATAAATGGTCAGCGGGAATGGATGATATACCGGTATGCTTGCTAAAGAAGATAGGGATCGCTATAGTTAAGCCGCTTGTATATCTAATTAATTTAAGTTTCTTGTCCGGTAAATTTCCGGGTATTCTTAAAACCGGAAAAGTTGTACCAATCTTTAAAAAGGGTCACCCTCAACTGGTCGAAAACTATAGGCCAGTGTGTTTGTCGTCCTCTTTTACAAAGATCTTTGAATATGCTTTTTTAGAACGCCTTTTGTTGTTTTTAGGTAAACATAGTATAATTACGGATAGGCAGCATGGTTTTGTTTCTGGGAGGTCGACGGGTACGGCAATTCATGACTTTTATGAGGGTGTACTCGAGAAGATTGACGCGGGTGAGTGCCCCGTGGGAATTTTTTTTGATCTTAGCCGAGCTTTCGACTGCGTCAATCACTCAAAACTATGTGATAAGCTTTCTAGATATGGCATCAGGGGTGCCCCTTTACGATGGGTTAAGTCATTTATTGCGTCTCGTAATCAATATGTTAGTATTGAACATAGTCATGGTTTTGGAAGGAGTAGGTTTGAGTCAGAGGGTGGCGATGTAAATGTGGGCATACCACAGGGTTCCATCTTGGGCCCATTGTTTTTTATTTTGTATATTAATGACCTGGTTAATGTGACGCCAAACGTTCACTTTACGATTTATGCAGATGACACATCAATCATTATGTCGAATGAGTCACTAGAGACTTTGCAGACAAACATTAATTGTGAGTTGGAGCGCTTAAATGAGTGGTTTGGTAGCAATGACCTTTACGTAAATGCCAGCAAGACCCAGGCGCTTTTTTTCAATCAAATCAAAGACTTACACCAACAATACCAAATTTGAATATTAATAGTGTTCCAATAGTGTTTAGCGAGAAGGCTAAGTTTTTGGGAATTAATGTCGATAGAGTTTTATCGTGGAAACCGCATTGCCAAGAACTTTGTGCAAAGCTCAACTCAGTCTCGTATCAGTTTAGAACGTTGTATGCAGTGTTGACTACTCAGCAACTGTTAAATCTTTATCATGCACAGGTAGGTAGCAGACTATCATATAGCGTCTGTTTCTGGGGTGGGTCAGCCTTGGCTAATGATATTCTTATATGCCAAAAAAAAATTTTGAGAATAATAAAAAATGTGCCTTCCACATATTCGTGTAGAAAACTTTTTAAAATGTACAATGTATTAACTGTTACGTCATTATTTATTTTTGAATCATGTGTTTATGTGTTTTTAAATAGGGATAAATTTAAAAAAAATTGTATGTATCACAATTTTAATACTAGACAAAAGTCTGATTTTTGCATACCATTGACAAGGCTGAATGTTACTAAAAATTCGCCTAATGTTCTAGGACTTAAATTGTTTAATACACTTCCGCCCGATATAAAAAGTGCTAATACTTTATCAAGTTTTAAGAATGCTTTAAAAAAACTGTTAATTAGCAGAACTATTTATAATTTGAACGAATTTTATAACACTTGAATTTGTGTGCATCCCTTCGTTGTTTGTTCATTTGTCTGTTGGATTATTTGTTAGAAAATTGTGTTTTAAATTGACGAAATCTATACATATTATATGTCTTTAGAAAAATGAACAATTATTTATTTATTTATTTATTTATTTAATATATTTACATATTACAAGATACTGTACACAAAATCTGGAAATTACTTATTGCTACTACAGGAATGATATGCTACAGTTTTTACAAAATCTATGCCCCAATTGGAAGTTCTGTACCATTTTTTCGAAAATGCCATTTATTTTTTACATTTTTGTCTTTAATCTTTGCCGTTGTCTGAATACTTTTCATTTTTATATAAGCGTCTATTTGGATACTTCTAATTTTTCCATAAAAATATATAAAGGGTGGCGCATCGAAAAGGAAACAGAGTCATTTAGTAGCAGCTCAGTTCTTTTTTGGAAGAACGCTCAGACCAGTCGATTTTGTTTTCAAGGGGAACACAAAATTGGCAAGAAATCACGTTAACACGTGCAACCCCCTGAGCGGGGGTGGCACCACCCCTAAAATCTTAAATGGAAAGGGGGGTCGACTGATACCTTACTTTAAAGGTCCTGCAATTCCCTTTATAATGATGTAAAATTCATGTACTTCAGTTTAGTAGTTTTGGAGATTTATTGGTTTAAAGCTTAAATAAAATTCTAATACATCATCATTAGTGGAGATCAATGCATTTGGCAGCAAAGTAGTGTAAAAATGAAAAATGAACTGACCCGTCAGCCAAGTAAATGTGGAAATGATCACCATGACTCTCCATGCAGTAATAAAAATTTTGCTCAAAACGTTGCCGCACATTTTGCAATATTTAAGGAGTAATTTGAAGGCACTCATTCACAATTCTTTGTCGCAAATCTTCTAACGATGTTGGCTGAGTAGCATGGATTTTGCTTTTTAATTGACCCCACAGAAAGAAATCCAAAGTTGATAAATCTGGCGATCTTGGGGGCCATTTAATGGCACCTCCTCTTCTACCAATCCATCGACCTGGAAACGTCTGATCTAAATATTGTCGAACACGTAATGCGTAATGTGGTGGGGCACCATCCTGTTGGAACATCAACCTATTCGCAATGTACCGCCGATCATCCTGATTTTCAATTATGGCTGTTAGTGCATGATCTATGGCGTCTTGCAGTAATTCCAAATACATTTCACCGGTCAATTCCAGGTAAGAAAGAAGGACCAACTAAATGATCGCCAAAAATACCAGCCCAAACATTTAATTTTTGTGACTGCTGTGTGTACCTCACGATAAATTCTGGAATTAGAATCGGACCAATTTCGGCAGTTATGATGATTTACTACGCCATTTAAGAAAAAGAAACATTCGTCGGAAAAGCAAGTGTTGAATAGAAAATGTTCATCGTTTATAATTCGTTCACTCATATCTTCACAAAATTGTAATCGCCGATCAAAATCGTCTTCATTAAGGTCTTGTACAAGGTGAATTTTATACGGATGAAAACTATGGGCCTTTAGAATCCGTTGGATACTACGTCGACTAACACCACACACAGTATCCAATTTGCGGGTACTTAACGTAGGACACAAAAAAACGCTCCAATCGCTATTTTCAACACCAAATTGATAAACAAACCATGGACGTAGTGAAGAAAAGCATTTACTTATTAAGTAAATGCTTTTACTGAAATTTCTTCTAAAAGTAGTACAAACTAATCTGATGTACCTACCTATTAAAGTCTACTTTAAGCTTTAAGTCAATAAATCTCCAAAACTACTGAACTGAAATACATAAATTTTACGTCACTATAAAGAAAATTGAAAGACTTTTAAAATAAGGTGTCACTCGACCCCCATTTCCATTTAAGATTTAAGGGGTGGTGCAACCCCCGCCCAGGGGGCTGCACGTGTTAACGTGATTTTTTGCCAATTTTGTGTCCCCTCGAAAACAAAATGGACGAGTCTGAGCGTTTTTCCAAAAAAGAACTGAGCTGCCAGTAAACGTTTCTGTTTCGTTTTCGATGTGCCACCCTGTTTATAGACGGATGTGACGCATAAGAAGAAGAATTAAACCTAGAATGGAAAGATTCACAAGGATTTGTAGTCCTATTAATTGATGGGTTTTTGTTTGCCCATATTGTCGGTGGAAATTGGACACTTTGAATAGTGTTCGTTCACCTCTAGAAGATAATTTTCGTATTTACCAAGAATGTCATTATTTGGCTTATATCTCATTAAATAAAATATAAAACAGCCCTCTACTTTTTCTGGAGCTAAATATGTTAAGCCAAATGTATGTCTCAACCATTTTCCAATATCTGAATTTTTACTTTTAAATTCGTGAAACAAGCCAAGTAATTGCATTTTTTAAAGCAACTTTGATGTAAGTTAAAACGGCAGCCACTAATTTTTACTTGTAGAAAAATACTTTTTCGAAATCTACGAAGACTTCTACAGGATATAACGATAATCTGAAAATTTCAAATATTCTTGATTTTAGCAGAAAAAAATAGGTTTTGGTATGTGGCCGCTGTTTCATCTCTTAACAAACAATATACTAACGATATATAATATCCATTTTCTAGCCCATGTATAGTAAACAATTGGTAAAAATATTTGGTACAGTATGAAAATGTTCCCTCCATATACAATGTTTCCATTTCAAATAATGCACGAATGTTTGTTTCGCATGAAAAGATAATTATATTATGTTCAAGATTATTTATGAATATAAAATCTTCACCTGCGTTCGTTGTAAGAGAATAAGCACTCACTGCACTTTGAACTTCTTCAATTGATTTTGGTAATGAAGTTGGTAGCAATTTCCGACAACAGTTGTAAATATTTTTTCGAAGAGCCTCAATGTCATAATTTGAAGAATTTGTAGCAATAGCAGGTTTTTATGTTAAATCCTCTTCAGCTTTTCGTTTGCACGCATTGGTCATTATTATTCTCTGTTTCTTGTGTTCATCTATTCCACGATTATGCACTAAATCAGCTTTCGTTATTGTAACGTCAGAACCGATTGTCACCACTTTCGCTAAGCATTTCGAATTCTTCTGAATGCACCGCCACGATATTTCACCACTTTTTAATTATTTGCTTCTACAAAACGTATAGTTTTCTACAAGAAGTAAATCTCGGTTACGGACACTTTTTAATAAACTAATTTTTAACAGATTACATAAAACATACATTTTCAAGAACTGAAAAGGAATGATTATAATCGGTCTTCAATCATAATTAATTAACCTTTGTGTCATTATTATAACAATTTCATTATATTAACACCATCTCTTAACCCAGATACTACCACCGACCTTTTAAAAAGACGTTGAACAAATATTAATTTTAAAATTAGTTGGGCTACTTCCATCGAAATGGCGCCTCTAATAGTGATATCTGTAATATATTTGGGACTTTTTATTGACGGTTCCATTGATTTAAATCGCTTCGTTTTGTTTTTGTAGCCATGTATTTTTGAGAGGTTTTTTAATTATTTGTGATGGAGAGTCAAAGGTAAGATATTTTTTTTATTTTTAGATGTAGCTGTTATTTATTACTATAAGCTAATGTAGTATAGGTGTACTTTTAACACTAATTGATCTAAAAGATGTATTTCATTAATTATCTAGCTATATAACCTAGCAAACAGTGCCGTCCTTTTAAAAGGTCAGTGGTATAATGGGGTGCATTTTTTTTTAGGTATTGGAAAAAGCCGTTAACTTTAAATGAACTATTGGAAGAGGCAGAGCATATATATGATAGTGCCAACCTACCAGATGCCTTAGTTGTTTTTCCACCAGCCAACGCTAACGATGATGTGACAGATGAGGACTCTGGTGACGATGAAAATGTAATTATGGACAATCTTCCAGGAAGTTTATTGAATTCCCAGGCCGAACCAGTTTTTTATGCAGATGTGGTTTATATTGGTGAAGGGGACAGCGAAGATAGTGATGATGACATTCCGTTGTCAACTTTTATGAAATATAAGAAAAAGCGAAAAAATAATGATTGGGTCCAAGAAGACATGATAAGTAATTTGCCTAGCTGGACGGACGAAAGCGTGGCAAATATAAATTTCTTACCATTGGACATTTTCTATATGTTTTTTGATGAAGAGTTGTGGCAAATGATTACTACATTTACAAACCTCTATGCAGTACGACACAATAGAAATGGTGATCTGTCTGTCGATGAAATTAAATGTTTTTTTGGCGTACTAATTTATAGTGGATACTGCAACGTTTCCACGCGTTCCTTGTATAGAATATTATTGTTTGTCGCTGGAACGATAATAATATCGTGTCTATGTGTTCAAACTATGAGTCTGTATTGCCAACCAATAATGTGTCGAGATTTTCCAAAAAAGAAAAAAAGGCAAATATCTGTGCCTCAACCAAAGATAATAAGAAAATATAACCAAAACATGGGGGGAGTTGACAGAGCAGACCAAAACATAAGCCTCTACCGAGTAAATATTAGAGGGAAGAAGTGGTATTTTCCGCTAATTAGCCATTGTCTGGATTTATGGCAATTCATAATGCCTGGCAACTTCATCGTCTTTATGGTGGAAAAATGGACCAATACAACTTTTGAAGGTCTCTGGCAACCGGTATTTTAGAAACTCACAAAAGAATATCCAAACGAGTGCGATCTAATGCTCACGATAGAGAGTTTACACGATTTGATGGTAGAGATCATATTGTGGTTTATCAAGAAAATCAAATAAAATGCCGCCATTGCCACAAAAAAAGTATAATTTAGGTGCAATAAGTGCAGCATAGGTTTGCATCCCAAAAATTGCTTTTTGAAGTTTCATACCCAATAGATATTTATTTGTCTCGACAACAAAATTTTAATTTTGTAAATCCATTTGTTTGTTTCTCCAATAAAATAGTTTGATCTTGTTACATGCATGTATTGTGAAACGTATTTAAATAAATCTGTTTTGTATCCATTAGTAGTTATATTTATTAGCACCTATTATGCCACTGACCTTTATAAAGGACGGTGAATATTGAGAAAACCATTGACATTACAAAAAAAATATATTATAAGAATATGTTGCTATCATCGCAACTATTTCATTTTTCTAAAGAAAAAATAAATTTATAAAAAAAAATAGTTTCGGTAGTATCTGGGTTAAGCACACCTAAAGTACCGGGTCGGGAATTACCCCGAGTGAGTACTTAAATGATAATAAGCTATACCTGCAATGTCTGGGGCTGAAAGTTCCGCCGCCCGATAAAACATAGGCTGGATGGTCACAATTAACAAAAATTCAATTAAGCGTTTTAGTTCGCACAAGAAAAAGTTTGTCCTCAGTGTTACATTCTGATTACATGCAGCAATGAAAAGTACTTTTTTATCAAAAAAATTGCCACAATTTAACAGATGCTTATTAACTGTAACCAGATTCAATGATACTCATCGAATTTGTACCATCCTCTATATTTCATGATTTTACAAATAGTTGCAGCAAAACTGTTTGAGAAGATTTCCAAAAGAATAAAAAGATCTGTCTACATTTACTATAAAAAGAACAGCAACCTTTTAGAAATTGCTTCGAACGGAAATACTGCATGCGTACACGAACGACCAAAACAATTTAGGAAATTGTACAAAATATTACCGAAACAAAGTGAAACAGAGCTTTTCCAACGAGCGACAAGAAAAGAGATTTAAGGTCGAATTATTTGAAACTGCTGAGGCTTTTACTTTTGAGGAGTAAAACGCGTCAAGCGGTATTATTTCTTTCTCCAAAAACTAACTTTAAGATTAAGTGATTGCTTAAACGTTTTCAAGGAAAATTGTTTTTGATGCGCAGAATTTTTGTGTTGAATCTATACGTGCTTCAGGGGCACAAAAATGTCATTTTGCGAAGCACGAATATTATAAAAGAATAAATAATGCATCATTTCAAATCTAAAAACAGGAAAATCTGGATAAAATACCTACGTTTTTATACAATAAGAAGAAAACAAATAATTTTCATAAGTGTAAATTTGTTATTACATTATTTGTTGATACGTCTGTCTGTCTGTGGTAGTTCGTAATTGTCTTTATCATATATTGTCCAATCATTTTAGTTCTTACTTCGTCATGTAGTATTCTAACTTCGTACGTTAAGTGCGATTCTAATTGTCCTGTTTTGTAAGATTTTCAGATTTTTGAGTCTTGTCTTGTTTGCTCTATACCATGATGGTATTCTGTATGTTAGTACTGGTCTGATAATTGTCCTTTATATTGTTATTTTCATTTTCTTTATGATATTGCTGTTCTTACAAATTAACTGATACACTGCACCCAATTGTCTCTGTGCCTTTGCGACTCTTTCGTTAACATTTTCGTTCGTTAAGTATCTTATCGAAGACAAGGCCAAGATACTTTACTTTATTTGACCATACAATTGGTTTATTATTAACTGTAACCCTTGTTTCACGTAGTCTTAGCATTGCCTTCGAGAAGAATAGTACCTGCGTTTTCTCCCCATTGAGCCTTAATCTCCATGCCTCAGGCCATTTTTGCAGCACAAGTACATGCTGTTGCAAACTTTCGACCACTCTCCAGGGCACTTCTGAGGTGGCAGTTATTGCAGTATCGTCCGCAAACAGACATAGTTGTATCTGATTGCTGTGCAGAACGTCTGCTGTGTAAATATTATTAAAAATCGCCGCTAGGGGTGACCCTTATGGGACCCCTGCTTTCATTTTTCTAATTGTTAAAATTGTATTTTCAGACGATACTGCAAAGGTCCTGTCCTCAAGGTATAATATAATTAGCTTGATAAGGTAATCAGGCATGTCTGCCCTTATTAATTTTAGTACTAGTCCGTCGTACCAGACTTTGTCAAAAGCTTTAGAAAAGTCAAAAAAGACTGCTCCAGTTGACATGCGACGATTAGGATGTTGGAGGCCAGGCGTGTTGTCTGGCGCACCGTGCAATGAGCAGCTCGAAAACCGAACTGCCCTGGTGGTAATACGTCGTTATTTAATACAAAATTGGTTATCCGATTTAGTATCAATTTTTCAACAGCCTTGCCTAAACACGATATCAGACTTATTGGTCTCTGGCTGGCAGTCAATGTCGGATATTTCCCAGTTTTCGGAATTAAAGCCACCTTGACCCTTTTCCAAGTGGCTGGAAAGCAACCTCTTTCGAGTGTAGCTTGGGCTATGTTTACCAGATCCATTGCTGTTTTCTCTGATACATTTTTTGGCGTCTTGTTCCTTATGCTGTCGAAACCGGGCGCCTTTTTTGCGCCAATGTCGTGCAGTACGGAGCGAACTTCCTCAACGGATATACGTGGAAAGTCTATCGCATTTCTAGGTGTACTTTTATATATAGTATATACTCGCTCGTCTCTTTGGGGGTCCGTTGACGGAAACCAGCTGAACTGTTCACTGTCAGCACACAGTTCAGCTTTTATCCGAGGATCCGTTGCAGGTTGATTTGTTTGAGGACCTCTGACATATGACATAGATTTACGTCCTCCCTTTGTCAGGGATCTTGTAAACTTAAAAATTGTGTTATCCTCAATTTTCAGGTTTTCAGTCTTTCTTTGTCATACATCAGATTCCTTCTGTTCCAATAAAGCCCGTATTTCGGCAGTTGCCCTGTTTGCCTGAACTTTGATGCGCGGGTCGCAAGTCCTGTATGCTTACCTTAGTAGTTTATTTTATCTTTGATTCGTTGAGCGAGTTCACCTCCAATTAAAATCTGGATGTAGTTGTCATCGAGGATTAAGTCGTTACTGAGTCTATATGCGCAGTGACTTTTCTAACGGCTTCTTTCACTTCTAAGCCCGACTGAATTGGCGCTATGCTTTCGCATTCTTCGAACTATCGCCTAAAAGCCAACGAGTTTGTTCTGGTCTTAGAAGTTAGGTCAGGTAAGAATGTTAAAACTATGCACAAAACAAAATTACACAGTAGAAAATTGATCAATGTAATAGGAAGTCTTTTAAAATACATAATTTTTTAAGCGAATCTCCAAAAGGATATTTGGTGCATTAATCAATTCCAAGGGTAGTTGATTATAAAGTTTACCAGAGTTGAAATCAAAGTTTTTTTTTTATATATTGTTGTCCGGTGTTCAGCCGGTGGTAAAAGTTTTTGATATTGTAATGCAACTTGGCAGACTCTACATTAACAATTCTGTATTCCTAAAAACATATAAGCACGACTCAATTATGTAAATTTTATAGAACGTAGGAATTTTTAAACTTTTATATTCGAAACGATGAGATATTTTTTTTGTTCACGCAATAAAGTGGGTTTTATTTTTTCTCTTAAAAACAAAGCAAGACACGAAAACAATTCAAGAAACAAAAAAAGTTGTATTATTAGTTGGTAAACCCGAAAGAAATATCAAAATTAGAGAAAAGTCAGCGGCGTACATTTTCTTGTAAATAATACTGGTGAAGGTGCTCCCCGGGATGCCACTGGACTTAACAGATATAATCTAGTTAGAGCTAATTATGCTGCTTATCTTTATAAATAACGGTACCAAATTTCAATAAAATCGGAAATAGGATATATAAAAAAATGATAAAAAAACGATTTTTTTTAAAAACTTAAACAACCGGTAAATTAAAATCGGGACAACTCCGGACACATGTTCATATGAACTATTGCTCTTAGAATATTAAAAGGAATCACCCCCTTAAGGTACCTACAGTACAGGGAGAGAGTACGACCGTCGTAGGTGAAACAAGCTGTATCGAGATAGTGGGAAATTGTTTTGTTTGTGTGCGTGAAATACCTGCAATTAAATATTTTTGGGTGTCAAGAACAATAGGCTGTGGTCCCTTCTACCTATCATGAAAGTCGGGAGGATTTGACTTTCGAAATAGCCAAGAAACGAGACAGAACGTATAACTCCACTCTATGCCAGGTACCATAAGTGTTATTTTTGCATGCTGCACGTTGTCAGTGGGTCAACGTTTGTCCTTGACTTTGACCTGTATCGAGAAACCTATGTGCCTACCAGTCTTAAAAATTTAGTATCCCCGCACTGCTGCAACGGTAGTGTCAGTTGGGTTAAATTCCTTACGTAAATAGATCGACTTTCTACTATTATGGGAAACCCTGAGATAGCCAACGCAGAACTTTTAAACGTATTAGTACAAAAAATTGACGACAAATTTAACTATTTAAGTAAATCCATCGAAGATAGCACTGCAAATATTAATAAGAAATTAGTTATTGCTACAAAAACCATACTGAATTTAAAAAAAGATAACCAAGACTTAAGGGAGAGGGTTATTGGTCTAGAAAACAAAATAAGAAGGAACAACATAGCTGGACAGAGACAGGATTACTCAGAGTTTTGTTTTTGCTAGGGACTTAAAAAGTATAGACATCGAAACGTTTAACCAAACACCGCAGCAAGTCCCTTGGGATAATATATATGATATCGAGGATATAGATGGCAAGGTTGATTTTTTAAATAAAAATATGTTGGGTATAGTGGATATATATGCACCAGTGAAGAAACTTCTACGAAGAAATAAAGGAACCTATGCTCCCTGGGTGACAGATAACATAAAGCTTTTACAAAAATTACGTGACAAAGCCTTACGGAAAGCGAAAAGAACCAAGCATAGTGGTCACTGGGAATATTACAAGGAGTTACGAAATTATACATCATCTGCTACTAAAAGGGAAAAGGCTGCATATTTGGCACAAAAATTCTCGGGTGGTAAATCAGGGGATAGTTGGAAGGAGCTGAGAAAACTGAATGTTGTTTCTACTAAGAAAATAGCGATACCTGATAACTTAAGCGACGTAAATGATGTAAATAACTATTTCATTAATGCATGTCAAACTAATTTCACGCCTAAAGACGAAATTTTATCATTTTATCAAAATAACCGTAAAGATGGGGTTACTGACATATTTAATTTTAATCAGATCTTTGACTACGATATTATGAACATAATTCGGAATATTAAGTCTAAAGCGTTTTGTTCGGATCAGCTTAATATTGATGTTATTATCTTGTTTTGTCCACTTATCATTCCGCACATAACACATAATTAATGAATGTATATATAGGTCCATTTTCCCTAAAGCATGGAAACATGCACTCGTAATTCCATTGCCAAAGGTTAATCAACCAACTGAATACAAACACCTCAGATCAATAAGTATACTGCCTACTCTCTCAAAAGTGCTGGAAAGGATCATGGATATGCAGGTAAGGACTCATGTAGAAAGATTTAATGTTCTACCTATGAAACAATCCGGATTTAGATCGGGGTATTCGTGTACCACTGCTATGACTGCAGTGACTGATGACATTTTTAAAGCACTGGATAACAGAGACTCCACAATTCTAATTTTACTGGACTACACTAAAGCCTTTGATCTATTAAATCATAAAATTTTAATTTCAATTCTTGATTTCATCGGATTCAGTGTTAATGCTAAAGAACTATTCGCTTCATTTCTATCAGACAGGTATCAACAGGTAAAACTAAGTGACTGCGTGTCAAATAAATTATTACTAAAACAAGGTGTCCCGCAGGGAAGTATCTTAGGTCCACTACTTTATACAATATTCACATGTAACTTTTACTCATTTCTTAAAAATTGCAATTATCATATGTATGCGGATGATACGCAGCTATACTATTCATTTAGTTCTGCTGATGGTAATAATGCTGTAAATATCATAAATGCAGATCTAAGTAACATTCTGAAAGTATCAAAAAACCATGCCTTAAAAATTAACGCTGGTAAATCGGTGGCTATCGTGTTTGGTGACGAATACCTGTCCAATAATATTCCACAGCTTGAGATAGATGAGGAATATATTCCCGTTAAAAATACGTGCAAAAACCTTGGCCTGGTACTGGATAATAAGCTTCGTTTTAAGGAGCATATAACGTCTCGCCTACAAAAAGCTTACACATCATTAAAGTTAATTTATGCTCAGCGGCACTATTTAAATCAGAAAATCAAAACATTGTTGTGTGAATCGTTGGTTCTGTCTAACTTTAATTATGGTGACTGTGTATATGGACCTTGTTTAGATAATGTGGATAAGGCAAGAGTGCAAAAGGTACAAAACAGCTGTTTACGCTTAATATTTGGCATCCGTAGACCTAATAGAATATCTCATAAGCTCAAGGATGTAAACTGGCTAAATATGTATTACCGGCGTAAATTACACCAAGGGTGTTTCTTTTATAAATTACTAAAATTTAAAATGCCTGAATACCTTTATAACAGACTTACATTTCGAACGGATATACATAATTTAAATTTGCGACACAGGAGTATACTTACTATACCTAAACATAAAAAAGAAATTTTTAAGCGATCCTTCACGTATAATATTGCAACGTCCACGGATTTAATGGATGATCCAAATTTTGCTGCATCGTGCAGTACATTTAAAAGAAATTATAGAAAAACATTATTTAGTAGACAGAGCGTTCAGCATTAGGCGCAATTAATCAGGAAATTTGACTTATAATGTGAATATCTGATCTACATTACCGTAGGGAGAATTGTATTATTGATTCAATTATTGTTTATTAGTATTTTCATTTTCATTTATGCTATAAGTGTGATTCATTGACTTTTTTTTCTCTCCATTTTTCTAATTTAATTTTTTTTTTTGATGTTTATAATAGATATAATTGAGTAAGTTAACATAAACTAGCATAAGGAAGTTTCTGGCTGTTGAGGAAGAATCGGTACATTGTTACCTATCAACAGACCTTTATTTACCGAATTACCGTATTGCTTATAAATTGTATATTGAATATTATGGTAAATAAAAATTGTTTATTATTATTATTATTATTATTATTACTTCTGAAACACTCTGTATATTTAGTAACATTTTAAAGCACAGTAATAAAGCTAAGGAAAAATCTGGAAACGATCGGGATATCTGACTGCTATCCCTGGCCCAGTAGCTGGAGCTATAGTTGGAGCAGAATACGCAGATGCCGGAGCAGATTACGTAGGTGTTAGAGCAGGATTTGCCGGTGCTTGAGCAGAATAAGCAAGTACTAGAGCAGGATATGCCGGTGTTGGGTACGCTGAGGGCCGTATACGTAAAACTTTACCATAGTAAACCAAATCTCGAGATCAAACGTGTTAAATTCCGGGTTCATAATCCACACAACACTTCTACAAGAAATACACTAACATACATAAAAAATATCGGGGTCACAACTGGCGTTGCTACACCCATTAATGTTTTGTGAGAAAGCAAATATGTATTTTGGCATAGCTTAACACCGTAAACACTGAGTGTGACTTAAGGCATCTGGGTATCCTTGTGATCATAATAATATACCCAAGTACTAAAGAACTTAGCGCAGGTCGACTAGCTCTTTCAATCGCTAGGTATCAACTGGTTTCTCTTAACCGATGGCAGACCAAAGAAAGCTATTAGACCAGATTTGTGTTCCTTGTAGTTTGTGTTTTCAAGAAGGAATGGTCAATATGGTCATTCTATTGCATAGTACAAATACAAATAAAAATATAGTGGTGCGGCAAAAGAAACCGTCGATCTTTTTAAACTATAGTTGATCTGTTATGTGATTCACAAAGAGTACCTCGGTAAACTTCTGCTTTTACTATTTACAGCTTACATTTAATTCAAAATTATTATTTACAAAAAAAAACAAATATATGCAGGGTGTCGTTAAAAACACGAGTGTGCCCCCACAATGGCTTGGAACTTTATTTTTTTTTATACAATAACTAGAATGAAGTATGTCACATGATCGCTTAGTTTCTTTTCAGCAAACATTATACACTATGCTTATGCCAATTTATTTTAATCTTGTTCACAGCATTCTCCATGAAATAAAAAGATTACCAATTTTTCGTAGCCTAAAATATACATATTTTAAATTATTCTAAAATGTATAGGATTTAGATAATGACATCTATTATGAAAAATGACACCATTAAGGATATATATTTGATTTGTTGAAAAATGCGTCAAACATTTTTACAGGGTGTTCTATTTTTGATAGTTTTATAGGGTATCTCGAAAATCATAAGGAATTTCATAAATCTGATATAGATGTTATGAGTTCTTTTTTTGAGGAAACAATTGCTGCGAAAACAGATCATGGCTACCTTGTTCCCCTGGACAGCTACAGGGTGATTTTCAAATTTTGACGGTTATTAAAATTCCATGTAACTTCTTTGTTATTATAGATACGAAAAAACTGTAAATTGATAAAATATGTAGTTTTTTCGGTAAAGTTCAGTGGCGTAGCCAGTTTTTTTCTATCTTGTTTAATTTTTAAGAAATTGACCCAACTTATATTTTTTCTTATGGGACACCCTGTATATTTTCAATTACGTTTATTCTGCTTACCATTAGCTTTTCAAATATATATATTTGTAATCAGTTTTTTGATAAAATAATTCGATAATAAGCGATTTTCATAAATTTTCCTCATTTTTCGTAGCGGGCGATGGCAGGTAGGAGCAAAACAAAAGAGTAAGTCTTATTTCACCATTTCTAAAATGTCATATCTTAATTTTAGTACATGCAATACAAAATTCTAAAAACAATTAATTTTTTATTATCAACACTATGCCCAAGGCTCGACCAATTTTCTGTAATTTGTTAAAATAGCTTTCTTCCAAAATTATGTTTAAAAGAAATAAAAATAATAATTTTTTTAATTGTTCATATAATTATTTAATTCTTTTTATATTTTTTGTATTAAAAGTGAAATTTTCTATAAATGCATGATGACTTTTTATCTACTAATTTCTTTGCATTTGCAAATTTTACATTTTACCAGATAATAATTTAAAAATCTCTTAGTAAGCCATGGATAACAAAATCATTTTTTTAAATTGTTTATGGACATGTCAGTCTGTCTTTAATTTGTCATAAAGCAAAGTTAATATACGCGGTTAAGAATGGAAAAGTTCCAAAATTTTGAAAAATATAATATGCTAGAGTGTTTTCTTGAGTGTCAAAAAAATAGTCGGGCAGCATCTGATTTGTATTTTGAAAGATATCCGGAGCGGCAGCAACCTGATTTAAGAATTTTTCAAAGGCTTAAAAATAACCTTATTAATTATGGATCGTTTTCAAAAGCAAGACCAAAGACCTATCAGAAGGAAAATAAAGCAAATGAAACCATTAATGTATTGGCATGCGTGGCTGCGGATCCGACCACTTCACTTAGAAATATTGAGAAAGATATTGGCGTGGTACCCTCAAAATCATCCCGTCTGTTAAAAACTAACAAATTTAAATGTTACAGACCTCGAAAAACTCATCATTTGCATCCTGGTGATTCAGAGAGGAGACTTCAGTTTTGCAATTTGTATTTAAATATGTTGCGTGAAGATGAATTATTTTTTACCAAAATAATCTGGACCGACGAAACACGAGTAACAAGCGACGGAATATTTAATCGCCACAACAATCATCTGTGGGCCGATCATAATCCTCATCAGCAAGTAAATAGAGTATATCAGGGTCGATTTGGATTTAATGTGTGGCTGGCTCTATTGGGAAATAGAGTTCTAGCCTATGAAATATTTGAAGGAAATCTAAATTCCGAGATTTACTTGAATATTTTGGAAAGACATATCATCAGTTATTTAGACAATATACCATTACAAGAGAGGGAAAAGCTTTTTTTTCAGCATGACGGTGCACCATCCCACAACGCAGCCATTGTGGTAAATTGCCTAAACACCAATTTTGGAGAAAAATGGCTTGCAAATAATGGACCTATTAGGTGGCCAGCCCGTTCACCTGATATCACCCCATTAGATTTTTATTTTTGGGGATTTTTAAAAAATAAAATTTACAGCGTCAGAAGTAATACGGTTGAAGAACTAAGACAAAATTTTGAAGCCGCTTTAAGAAGCATAAAACACCTGAATATTCGGAACTCCCTGAATGGTGTTCGTAGAAGATGCCAGCTATGTATCGATGTCAATGGGCTCCAATTTGAGCATTTGTTGTAATTGTTATGTATATTTTTTTGTTGTTTATTTAAAATAAAAATGGTTTTGTAGATCTATATTTCTATGCTTTATCTTTTATTTAAAAAATACAAAATCGATGTATTTCCAAAGTTGGTGACACTAAATGATGAGGTAAATATTTTCAGAGTTTTAAACATATAAAAAAATAATTAGTCATACATATTCTTTTGTCCTTTTCTTACTACCGGGGCTTGCTATGTGCAAAATAGGCCTATCTAAAGTAATTTGCAAATTACTCAGCTATTTCTTTAGAAAACTGCAAAAATGTATATATATTTGGAAAGCTAATGGTAAGCAGAATAAACGTGATTGAAAATATACAGGGTGTCCCATAAGAAAAAATATAAGTTGGGTCAATTTCTTAAAAATTAAACAAGATAGAAAAAAACTGGCTATGCCACTGAACTTTACGCAAAATACTACATATTTTGTCAATTTACAGTTTTTTCGTATCCATAATAACAAAGAAGTTACATGGAATTTTAATAACCGTCAAAATTTGAAAATCACCCTGTAGCTGTCCAGGGGAACAAGGTAGCCATGATCTGTTTTCGCAGCAATTGTTTCCTTAAAAAAAGAACTCATAACATCTATATCAGATTTATGAAATTCCTTATGATTTACGAGATACCCTATAAAACTATCAAAAATAGAACACCCTGTACAGTATAACTCTTAGTAAACCCTATACAGGGTGTCCGGGAAAATGTGGAAAATCTCTCGGATTTAGATACAACATGAAAATAGAACATAACAAGTTATTATAAAAAAATTTTACATGCCCTCCCTACGGAGATATGTGCCCCTGAATGACGCAGCTGTAAATCGGTTTTTCTATAACTTTTAAAGTACTTGATATAATTTAATAAAAATTTTATGTGATGGACACTAGTAAGTTTGCAACTCTAATTAAAATGTTGATTACCTCGGACCGCCCCTCCTATTTATGTGAAAGGATGATACGGGGTGGAGATGTTCACAATAGGGCAACACGGTATCGGCGCAGGCTCTACGTGCCTCATCAATCCTCCGCGATGTTTCAAGGGTCATTTAGTTATAATGTTCCCAAGATCTATAACATTTCCAGTTTACAAATTGAACAGTGTGCTTCTGTTCTTAGCTTAAAAAAACAAATTTAAAGAATGATTATTGTGGACAGGACTTTTTTTACTGCTTTTAGAATATTACTACTAATTAATAACTTATCTTTAAATATTGTATTCTGAATGTTCGCCATTTATGGTGTTATCAACATATGGGTGTACTTTGGATATAGGTTTTTCTATTATATACTTTGTATTTTATACTAAGTTTAGTGTTATTAACTAAAATTTTTCATTCTTTCTTTTTCGATGGTTAGATAGAATAGCTTAGCTAGATCTCGCCATCTATCTGAAATTAATGCTTTGGTAAAAACAATTTGCTGAAATATAAAGACATTTTTATTTATTTATTATTTATTTATAAAGACTAGGGGTGGGCAAAATAATCGATTAATCGATTAAACGATTGTAAAAATTTTAAAAATCAAATAATCGATCAATCGATTCATTTTCGATTAATCGATTATTTTTCGATTATATGATTATGAATTTTCATAAACCTAGTGAGCAGCCTGCTAAGCGAATTCTTCTGTTGGAATAAACTATCTAATATACCTACATATAAACATAATATAATATTATGCTTTTGTTTCTTAAAGAAAAAACAGTAATATAACGTTAAAATAAAATTTGTGTCCCGTATTATGTTTACTGTTTGCTGGAATTTTTGAAAGAAATATAAAAAACTGAAAAAAAAATTGAATCATCATGGTATAGAGTGTGCAATTGTGATTGTTTCGATTAATGGATTAGTTTTTTAATAATCGATTATTTTTCGATTAATCGATTTATATTTTTAACAATCGATTGTGAAAATTCATAATCGCCCAGCCCTAGTAAGGACCTCTTAAAATAGTATTCTTGAAACATATCTAGCTTTTGTAGTTTACTAGGGGCGGACTAAGCTTTACAACTTAATGCTTAAATAAATTGTTTACACTCTGTATGATAAAGACTTGAAAAATCTGGTAGGTTGCACCTTAGACTGAAAAGAAAGTACTCTTGTTTACTGTCGAGAAAACAAACCGTTTTCGAGAAAAATAATTATAAACGAATTCATGGTTTATTTTTAATAAAACGTACCATGATTTCTATTTTCTTTCTCGACAACAAAGTGTGATGGTAAAGTCATTCAAACAACAGTAAAGTTTGATATTAAGTTGTTTAATCCGAAAAAATACAAAAAATTGAAAAAGCGCAGTTATGTACTAGGAGGCACCTGTACGAAATTATTAAAAAACTTCATAAGAGGGTTCAACATGGGCTCCGTGAAGTTTGATACACTCGCGGGCACGACGAATTGAGGACTACTGTTCCCGCCAGAATAACCCAGCCTGGGTCCTTATCACATCACAATGAAACGTAATTCTCTCTAGAAGTTACTCCCTAGTGCCGACCGGAGTGGAATACACCAAGTTTTCAGGTGTCGCCACAGGTAAAAATTCAACGGCGTTAGGTCGGGGGATCGAGAAGGCTAGGCAGTAGGTTCTCCTCTACCTATCCAACGGTTTGGATAGATGTTATTCAGGTGCTCCCGCATACCAACGCTGAAAGGAGGTGGTGCCCCATCGTCCATGAAGTACATGTTTCGGCGGGTTTTAAGTGATAAGTGTTCTATTAAATCCTGAGAATCGTTCCGGCAATACGAATGGTCCAATCAATAAATTGCCAATGATTCCTGTCCAGATATTAATCGATTGGAACTGATGTTGATTATGTGAAACAATAGTGGCATGACCATTTTCATCAGTTCATACATGTGTGTTGCGTAAATTGTTGATACCATATTTGGTAAACCTTGCTTCATCCGTGCAAAGAATAATGTTATTGAAATGTACAGTATTTCGTTGCTGATCTAATAGCCAATTTGCAAACAACGTTCTACGAGGAGAATCTTTAGGAGTGAGGTCATGCACTTTTTGCAAATGATATGGGTATAACAGCTGTTCTTGAAGAAATTCATGAAATATTGCTTTCCATGTATCAAACTCTGCTGATGAATTTCGGTGCTCCTTGAGGTCATCTACAACATTTAAAATATTTTCCTCATATTGCGGCGTACGTACGGTTCTTCTCAGATCAGCATCAGTACTATTTTTTCCAAACTTTCCTAAAATTACGAATGAAAAATATGTCTTACCTTATTTACTGCAATTGCCCACCATTCTTCCTTAGACGTTGATCAGCTCGTTGACATGTCTTGTGGTGATATAACCTTCTGGCTTCTAAAGCAAGACGCAAGATCATGCATCAGATGCATATGTGCATACTCAATAAACGTTTATTCCATAGTTCGAATAAATTTACAAAATAATTCACCACGAAATACAAAAATCAGTAAATTAATGTCGAAGTATAGGATCAATATGCCAGCGATGTGAAAGATGACAAGTTCATTTATTTCGTGCCATAGTAACGCTCGCAACTAACATTACGTTTTTGTGATGCCGATAAATAAACAAAAAGCACATCTCTTGCGAACATAGGTCTTTTACAACTATTCGTTTATTATTCTTTTCTCGAAAACGGTTCATTTTATCGACAGTTAACAAGAATACCTTTTTTTAGTTTGAGGTACAAGCTATCTAGATTTATTTTTTTTAAGTCTATCATACAGGGTGTTAAGACTTTAAGCATTAAGTACTAAACTTTGTCCCCCCCCCCCCCTGTTAAACTAGAAAAGCTAAATATGTTTCAAGAACACTGTTTTAAAAGGTCCTTACTAGTGGCTATCACATTAAATTTTTATTAAATTATATTGAGTACTTTGAAAGTTATTCACGAAAAACCAATTTCCAGCTTGTCATCTTATTTCTTTATGTTCTATCTGAATCCGAGAAATTTCCCACACGGACAACATTTATAATTCGAAGACGAGCATCTCACTGCCGAACCCTTTATAATATGTAATATTCGGAATATATCGATACTGTTGCATCTCAATAGGTACCGGGTTCTTGAAACTAAGTTTGTTCTATATGTAGCTGTTAATATTTTAGGCACCAATTGCCGACCACAAATACTCTGATATCTAAATCATCAACTGGATACATGCCTGCATAATAAATTTACAAAGTTGAAAGAATTGCAAACTATGAACAGCACACAAAATCGATGAATGAAATTAATTTTACGGCACAAAACAAATGGTGATAATAACTCTTTCCTTTGTATAAAGTAAACGGGTGGTTTATCCAAAAATATGCATAATACCACGCACTAAATTAGCGTGCCTACAAAATGATGTTGCTATGAAAGCATTACATGCTAACACAATCTGTTTATTTAAGGTTTATTAGCCCATTTATTTTAGTTTGTATTAGTAAGTATCTATACGGGGATGGGGGGGCACAGAGCACCAATCAAAATAGAGAGATTCAGCTAAATATACTTTATATATTATTTACGGGGTATTTCAAGGTAGATGGAACGTTAGACGTTTATGGAAAACTCTTGATACTTTTTTCTTTTAAAATTCAAATCAAATCAAAATATGCTTTATTGTCTAAAAAGTAAACTTTCGTTGACAAAGCCTAAAAGAAACAGTAAATAAATGATACAAAATAAAGGTACAATTACACTATAAATACTATGATAACCAACAACGTCAACAATTAAAAATCTCAGCATTACCAAACAAAAAGATATAAAAAAAAATATGAGGACGAAAGAATTAAAAGCCCAAAGAATTCTCACTAAAAATGCAAGTGTCAGGATAAGTAAAGACGGTTATATCAGTAATAAAAAATTGCAGTCACAGACAACAACTCAATAACAATAATACTTTTTATGATAATACCCACCCAATGCAGTGCCGGTCAAACAAATCACGACGTCATTCAGAACAGGCAGAAAAATTAAAAAACAATTAAAGGAAAGATAGCAAACAACACAAAAAACTTATCACATCATTAAATCAGAAGACATCATTCAAAAATTCATCAATTAAATAGTAAGCTTTAGTGGCCAGTAGTGCTTTGACCTCTGTTCTAAACTTTCTTTCGCCATTTATTCCCCGGACATGCACAGGAAGATGATTAAACAACTTCTTACCGCTACAAACAATTGAACCCCTGACTTGACTAGATGCAGGAATAGGCAAGTTAGTACTATATTTCTGACGCGTATTGTATACTGACACTGAGTTAATTTCATCCCTGAATTTTCTAAATATCAGACAACAGGTCTCTAACAAAAACAAACATGGTAATGTCAATACTTTATGCGATAAAAAGTATGGTTTACTAGAATCTTTAATTTTTAATTTAAAAATAGATTTTATTGCCCTTTTTTGTAAAACAAATAGAATATTAAACAGGTACTTCGGACAACTTCCCCAGAAACATATTCCATACCGCAGATGAGATTCTATTAGTGAAAAATATGCACTTTTTCTTATCTCCAAGTCTAAATCCTTAGATATAACCCTAATTGCGTAACAATTGGAAGCCAGTTTTTTGCTCAGATATAGGACGTGTGCCTCAAACTTTAACTTGTCTATATATACACCCAAAAACTTATTTTCCGATTCCCTGTTTAAACTTTGAGTCCCCATATTAATATCCCCAACAGAACATTTAAATGTAATTATATTTGTTTTGGAAATGTTTAGTGATAGAGAATTTGCATCTGTCCACTCCTTAACTTTAGCCAGGTCCCTGTTTATATCAGCTTCAAGCTCATTGGCACTTTTATTTATCCAAAGTATGGTTGAATCGTCCGCGAACAGTGTGAATCTACCCTTAATCTTAATATGAGTTAGGTCATTAATATATAGCAAAAAAAGTAATGGTCCAAGAACAGACCCCTGCGGTACTTCAGATCGAATCTCTAGCAGTTGAGAAGACTTCTTATTAAAATTTACCCTTTGTGTACGACCAGTCAGATACGAATCAAACCATTTCAAGGCGTTTCCCCTTATTCCATACCATACCATTGGTAATCGGACGTACTCTACCTATTTAAAATAATTGCGACAGTACGGTGTTTCGCTTCTATTAGAAACTAGTGTCAACTGGGATATATTGAGCGAACACAACATGAATATAAATTTATTTTTGAAATATATATTACTTCTTTAACAACTTTCGTTATTTTCCTATACCAATCAATTACTGTTATTAATTAATTTCCATATTTTTTTTTCTTCGACGTGGACCTGCAATTAATGCTGATATTTTTAAATTCTGAGAAACTGAGACCCTGAAATTCGATTCGAAGTTAGGCAATACCTGGTGACTTTTACGCTACAGTCAAATTTAGTACCAATACAGGGTGTAATTTAATTGAGTGCCGATACTTAAGGGTGATAATCTATGAATGATTCTAAGATAAAAAGTTTATATGGACATATGTCCTAAACCTCTTCATTTTTGAGCTACAGGGTGTTAACATTTTAAGAAAAATATAACCTTTTTATATAAATCACTCTTAGATATTTTTATGAAATTTTGTACATACCTTTTAATCAATAAGGAGCATTTTTTGACCTAACAGATTTATAAAAATTTTTACCAGTGACGTCCGTACGGGGTTTGAACTGAATATTTTTAAAGAAAAAATGGATACGCCACTGCTTTTTCTAAAAACGAAACTTACTTTTGAAATTCCCATTTATTTTAAAGCAAATTTCGTTTATGGACTTACTTTTGTACGACGCACCGTTTTCGCGTAAAAAAATAAAAACAAAAAAAACATTTTTTTCTTCGGTTCATTGAGACTGCTTTTATTTATTTTGTTGAATTTGGTTGGCACCCACCATGAGTGGAAACACTTTTTTTGGGACAACAATTTATTTTCTACTCACCAGTGACATTCATCTGAACGTTTGAAAAGAAAAAAACGGTAACCATATTAAATGCCCTCTTAAAGCAAATCAAATAAAAATCAGTAGGCTGGGTAAAGCTACATCAATTTTGACGTTTCTTTTCATAAAGGCAAAAGGCCTGGCATTGATTTTGCATTATTAAATAATTATTATTACAGTAAGACGTTAAATTATAATAAAAGAATGGTAAATTTTACAAACAGTGAATTAACTGACATGCATTTTATTTATGGGCTTGCAGACGGTAATGCATACGAAGCCAGGCGGATATACCAAGAGCGGTATCCAAATCGCGTACTACCCGATCCGAGAACATTTTCTAGGATTCATAGACGTCTCCACGAGACCGGAACTTTAAAAGTAGACCACAGTGCTAAAGGAGTCCATCAAACAGTAAGAACACCGGAACTTGAAGAAGGAATTTTACACGAAATTGAGGAGAACCCCGAAAGTAGCACGAGGAAAATCGCGGCAACATTTAATGTTTCACATTTTCTTGTTTGGAAAATTCTCATCGAAAATTTATTATACCCATATCACATTCAAAGAGTCCAGGCATTACTCCCTAGAGATTTCCCGATGCGCATTAATTTCTGTGTGTGGTTTCTTCAAAACCTGATGGAAAATCCGTTATTTGACAGGCACATTCTTTTTACCGACGAAGCTAATTTTTCTCGAAACTCAATAAGAAATTTCCATAATAACCATTTATGGGCGGATGAAAACCCTTATGCAATTGTAGAATCAAATCATCAAGAACAGTTCTCAATAAATGTTTGGGCTGGCATTATTGATGATTATTTGATAGGCCCATTTTTTCTCCCAAGAAGACTTGATGGACAATCATATTTACACTTTCTTGAAGAAGATCTGCCGCCAATGCTTGAAGACCTTCCATTATTATTAAGAAACCAGATGTGGCTAATGCACGATGGTGCGCCTCCACATTTTAGCTTACGAGTGCGTGAATTTTTAAATCACACCTATCGCAATCGGTGGATAGGTCGCGGATGAACGCAGCCATGGCCACCTAGATCTCCGGACCTTAACAGTTTAGACTATTTTTTCTGGGGGCATCTGAAAAGCTTAGTGTACCAAGTGCCGATTCATACCGAAGAAGAGTTACGAAATCGTATATTAGTATGCTGCCAAACCATAAGAAACACCCCGGAAATTAGAATCATTCATAGATTATCACCCTTAAGTATCGGCACTCAATTAAATTACACCCTGTATACTGCAAATAAAAGTTATAAATACATGCCATGATAATAGTACTAGTCCCATAGATAGCAACCCGCGCTGTGTATGTTTATATGGATCATGATTGTCTCTTAAGAGAGTCTGCGACTATTACTTCTATTTCTTCAAAGGTTGCTGTTCAGCGGAACATAATTTGGGGGTTGATTTCAGAAGATAGCTTCATAGTTAATTTAATGGGTGGGGGAGGGCAGCAGGGAAGTACTTACTTTTAAATAATCTCTGGTCCGGTATTGTATTATTTCATTGTAGTGTAAGGGGGCGACGAGGTGGCAAAGGAGTGAGCCAGTCTCTCAGCAGTCTGTGCGGTTTGTTGGGATTGGAGTGGATATGTGATCGTGTAATGAGAGGGTTCACAAAACGTCCGTGCGTTTCTGGTAATCGATAATGAGTTTGTCTATGTGTTCAGTAATTGTCAACATTTGTAAGTCACTGTGTAGAGTATGCACCATCGTAAAGCGTTAAGCACCCATCATGACTATAAGGACTTGTTTTGAAAAGTTTGAAATTTGCGGAAAGTTGACTTATTTAAGGTGCACCAGGAGGCGACACCATAAAGCAGAACTGGCCGAATAATTGTCCTGTAAAGTAATGTCCGTTAGTATAGTTTACTTCTACTGTTGATGAGAGAGTAAATGGCGCTGAGTTGACCATTTGCTTTTTTCAAGCGTTGGTCTGCGTTGTCGGTCCATGCCAGCCGCTTATCGAAGCTCAGACCCAGATATTTAACTTTCTCACCCCAGCTTAGACTGGGGTTTTTGACTTTCAGTCTGGTTTGTGGAAATTTGCTTCTAGCTCTTGAAAAGTAGATAGTTTTGGCATCATTAAGGCAAATTTTCCATTTATCTAATCACGCCTCGGTAAATTTTATTTGACATTGCAGCTTTGAGACTAACAACCTTGGTTGTTTGGCGGTTGCGGTAATCGTGGTATAGTCAACAAATAGATACAGTTCGTTTGGCGAACCGTGCAATGAGCAGTCCGAAAATCGAACTGCTCTGGTGGTAAAATGTTGTTGTCAAATACAAAATCGTTAATACGATGAAGTATGAGTTTTTTAACAACCTTGCTAAGACACGACAGAAGGCTGATAGGCATATAGCTGACTACCAATGTTTGATCTTGTTCTGGTTTAGGGATAAGAACCAGTTTGGTCTTTCTCTAAACCTTGGGGAAATGACCTTTTTCGATAAAAGCCTGTGCAATATTGACTACGTCTGTTATCACATTGTCAAGCGAGTTGTTTAACGCCTTCATCTTTATGTCGTCGAAGCCCGGAGGCTTTTTGACTTTGATAAATTTAATGAGTTCTTTGATTTCTTTCATGTGAATGTTGCGAATATTCAGAATGGGGTGCTTGACATCTCTATGTTTAATCTTATAATAAGGATACATTACATAATATTATTATTGTTCGAACTGAAAAACTCAAAATAATTATCAAATATTATTTTCTAAAAAATTTGTGAATTATAAAATATAATGTGTAAGGCCCGGTATTTTCACGGTCTGTTAAATGGAGAAATATGTAACAGTGGATTATCATTTAACCGACATTATAACAGTAGAATAAGCAAAATTAGTGTTTTGATTGCTTTTTAACAAACGGTTAGCTAACGTTATATTTAATCGCAGTACGTTTGACAACGTTGCAATGCACTGGAATTGCAAGGTTAAATGCTTCTTTTTCTATCGTACGTATTGGAAAAGGACATAGAAAATCTTCCAGCAAATTATACACAGCAACGAGCAAGAGTTGCAATAGCAGGGCAGTCACCGCCAGCAGCTGATCAGCTAACCTCAAAGTTTTAGTAAAACCGGCAGAGGTGGCAAGCTACAAGCTGTTGAGCTCGTTGAAAAAATTCTGCATCATTCCAAGAATTGAAGTGATCAATGCGTTCTTTACATTATACTCTCTTATAAAATATGTTCCGCCACTTCTTCCTCTATTATATTGACTAAATCAATATCATTAATAATATCAAAATATTCATCCACATCCATCCTACAAAATTTTATTTTATTACATGTAGTATAAAAAATTGAAAATTTTACGTTTATTGCATACAAATGGGTAGGTACCTACCCATCTATATACTATAATAAAATAAAAGTTCTATGTTACTACCTACCTTATTTATTAAACACAAAAGCTTATCAAACTTCCAGTTATTCAAAAATAAATAAAGGCTATAACATTTCTATTTTATAGGTTAGATACACATTTATTCTCCTGTTAACACCTTAACCGCCCAATTTACTACGGGCTAAGTTACCAAAGAGTTAAGATACATTTAACCGACAATTAAATTTATTCAGTAGTGAAAATACCATATATTTCGTTAAACAAAGGATTATAGTTTAACTGACTTTTACCGGGTGATGAAGAAACCGGGCATAAAAGTACACCTTTTTAATGAAAAACCTGCCCTTTAGTATGTTTAGCCAGTGTGTCATGCATTGTCATGTGTTATGTCACTGTCGTCATTTACCACGCCGTCAGCCAGCGTCAACTCTCTTGCTCTACCTTGACTGCTTCCTCTGGTCGCCTATTCTCGGATTAGGTGAAAGATCATATCAAGAGAAGTAATCTGTCTTCTATCAAAAATATTATTTTTTTCTTCCATCAAGAGTTAGAATGCGTTCTATCGGAATGAGGAGTGCATCGACAAGCATGTGTGTTTAGTTAACAGAACCATTCGATGTGATCATATGATATGAATAACTACGTCTCCCGAGTGAGCAATTACTTCTCTATTTGCAGAATAAACGTCGGCGCCGTGGATACTTTTAACTGTCGCAAATATCAAGGCTTCCTTAAAGAACATCGACGTAGCAAAAGTCGTCACATATATACCTTAATTCGTATTTTTTTAGCCTACAACTGTATACAGGGTCGTTGGTATGTATGGAAATGGTCGATTATTTCTTAAAGTAAAACAGCTAGCAAAAAATAATTAAGACAAAAGTTTTAGGATTTTTTAAAGTCTATAAAAATTTTAAAAGAATAAGTATACAGGATGAGTCAGAAAGCCGTAGGAAAACAAAGTTGCCTTTTTTTTTAATGGCACACCCTCTGTCTTAGAATGTTTTTGGATTTAGCATTGTTGATAACTATTTGACGTCAAAACGGCCTACGGCGAATCAGCTGCCGGCGAATTGTCGCGACGGCGAAACGGCGACGGCTGAACGTCCTAGACCCAAGGTGGCATACTTTGGTCGTTCTATAAACACTCCTCTAAGGCTAAATTTATAAGTTTAGTTCAGTAAATATTACTTTGTTACAATTAATACAGATAAAAGGGAAAATGTGATAGTATGTCAATACTATACCCTCTATAGTTGTCAAGAAGGGGTGTTAGGAAAGGTAGATTAAATAGTTTAGATTAGTAACGTAAAATGAAAGTTGTTTTATTTGAGTGTAAAGAAATACATACTTTACAGCGAATACGTAAATAAGCACGAACTGAATGATAGTCCTGGGTAGTAATAACTTAATGCATAAGTGAAAATTTGACTTGTGCTTAGTCAGGGAATCATGCAAATTCAATTTTATTGGTATTGCAAAACCTATATTTTGGACTTACCAATTTTTTCTGAGGAAAAATTAATCGTAAATTTATATTTTCGTGTGTGTTGTAAATCTTTTATATGGATAGTCTATCTTGTACTTTAAAAAACTAACAAAAGAGTGGTATAAATGAAGGGGGCTTTTACACCTACCTACCTAGTCCAATAACATAATTTTGATTATTTTTTAATCCCTAGCTATAACATCAGCATAGTCTAAACGTATTATAACATTTTAGATACTCCATAATTGTTTCATTAAAACTGGATTAGATGGTCTTTTGATGTTGATTATAATGATAAAACTTGAGATTAGTTGGATGAATCATATAGGGCGATCAATAACGGCATTTGCAATGGAGAGTGTACAACAAACATATACTTATGGGCTTACATACCCCCAACAACAGGGAAAATTAATAATTTTATGGTTTTTGAGGATGATAATGTTGAGAAATAATCTAGGTAAAAATTTTATATATTCTGTTGGTTCCTCAGAAGAGAAAAAAAAAATATAGTTTTAAGGACAATATGAAATATTTGCGCCAGCGCCAATCCCCTGAGGAGCGCTCACATTCATCGTTATTATTGGGATTTTTTTAAATCTGTAAGGTATGGAGAATAGTGAAAATAATAAAGAAACAGATTTAATTAATATTCTTGATACACAGTCAGAACGTAAAAGTCGTAACAAATTAATTTAAAATTAATGTGTTTTTTTTTTCAAAAACCCGCTCGGACCCGTCCATTTTTTATTTTTGTTGTGCATTTTTTGAAGTTTATTTTATGTATACAGGTTGTCACAAAAGCAAGTTATGACGATTCACTTGATTCTTTTAATGGATACCCCTATTCTATAATATTTTATTGAATTCTGCATAAAATTCTAAACATATCTTATGAAATATGTCATATACTTAAATTCAGCCGCTTGCTTTTCGGTGGTAGTGGTGAGATACCATCCATGCCAGAGGCATTTGAGGTCAAGCTACGAATTATGTCGCTTTAAGGACTATTCACACTTGTCAGTCACGTCTCAGTTCCGTTGCCGTTCCGTCTCAGTCTCATTCAGTAAATATCTGTGACGGATATTCATACATATCAGTCATTAATTGTCCTCTGATTGTTAGTAGTTGTAGTGGTTTTCTCTGAAAATTTGCGGAATGGCTAATTTTACAGATGACGAATTAGCTATGATTGCTGTAGCTCTTGATGAGGAAGAAGAGGCGACTCGAACCCCAAAGAGGAAGTGGGTACATAAGGCGTGGTTGAAAAGGGAAATTGAGGGAGAATTCAGTACACTTTATAAGGAATTAATCAATGATGAAACTAAATTCTATGAGTATTTTAGAATGTCTAAAGATTGTTTTTATATACTTCTTAATAAAATAGAACCCCACTTGAGAAAGCAAGATACTCATTGGAGAAGGGCTATTACACCAAGGCAGCGACTAGCTGTATGTCTTAGGTAAGTAAATTTCGAGAACAGTAAACAGCGTTTTATTTAAAAAAATTAGTAATTTATTTCAGTCGTGACAACAAATATGAACTTAAATAAAATATTTTATTTGCAAAAAAATTATAAAGGTGTGTAACTTTGAAAGTAGTTTTGTAGCTGATCGTGTGCATGCTGTGAATCCGAACTGTTAGTATCCTGTCCATTTCCAACTCCATCGCTGGGTGAATTCAATGGGGTACTAACTGCTGATAAACTATTTGAATAATATGACGTGGACGACATATTACCGGCAGATGCTGGTCCTTGACGCGGCTGATTCATTAACTTTTGCATTTCATATTTTTGCGTAATATTAAATATTTCTGCTTTTGCCAAATGTAATGAATATGGATCTAAAGATTTTAGTGTTGACCCTATAGAAGCCAAAAAAGTGTCAACGGGATGTACGGGAGTATTTCGTTCATTTTTCTTTAACAAATAGTCCATTAATTTTCCAGATGCACTTATTTGGGGTTCCACTTTTTTATAAGCTGCTTTTCTTACTGGCGTTATTTTCTTATCAGTTTCAGGAATATTGTTATGTGGCGGAGAGGATATATTATCATTTCTTGAATATTCAGGTTCAGAAAGCAAAGTAGACTCTTCGACAATATCTTCTCGAATGTTTTCAGGCTCTATATTCACTTCACCTTCTTCTTCGTCTTCTTCTTGGCTGTCTATATTCCCTTTTGTGGCCCTCTCCCCAAAATACCTATTTAGAAATTCCAATTGCGTGGAATATTTGTATACTTTTATTTTCTTTGCGCTCTGGCCGCTTTTAGTCACATTTTTTTTTAATGCTTTTCGGTAAGTGTCCCTAATATTATTCCATCGGTTTTTGCAAGATGATACTGAAATAAAAATATGTTATTTACAATAGTTGCTTAGAACTTAGTGGTAATAGAAATTATGTATACAGGATTTGTATTATTTTTTTGAAACACCCTGTAGAAAATGCGCAATAAAATTCCAAAGATTTTTGTTTTTTCCTTTTAGATATCTGGCTACAGGAGATTCTATGAAAACAATATCATTTAGCTATCGCTTGGGCCATAGCACGGTATATACCATTATAATGGAAACCTGTAAAATTATTAATGAAAATCTTTTGAGTGAAGAATTACCTCAACCGTCGGAAGAAAAGTGGAAATCTATTGCCGATAATTTCTATAATCTATGGAACTTTCCTAATTGCATAGGTGCTTTAGACGGCAAGCACATTTTAATACAAGCACCACGAAATAGTGGGTCACTTTTTTTTAACTATAAAAAAACATTCTCAGTTGTCTTATTAGCCCTGGTTGATGCTCAGTATAGTTTTATAGCTATAGATGTTGGTGCATATGGGAAGAACAGCGACGGAGGGATATTCGGAAGCTCTAACCTTGGCAAGGGTCTTCACAGGGGTTCTTTATCTGTACCAAAGAATTCTGCATTACCAGGTACAGATACTGAAGTTCCATACGTAATTGTAGGAGATGAAGCCTTCCCCCTTAAGACATATCTGATGAGGCCATACCCAGGACAAGAACTGGATTACTCTAAACGGATTTTCAATTATCGTTTGTGTAGGACAAGGAGAATTGTGGAAAACGCGTTCGGCATTTTAAGTCACAAATTTAGAATATACTTCAGAAGAATCCAAGCATCTCCAGAGAATGTAGATACAATTATATTAACGACTTGTATATTACACAATTTTATTAAAAAATACAGCACATCAGTGACATATAATCATGAAAGAACAAACACAGTTACAGATTGTGCTTCAAAACAAACAGCAGTGCTGGAACATTTGCCTATGCAAGGTGGGAATGCGTCAACAGATGCTTTCAGAGTAAGAGAATTGTTCAAACAATATTTTGTTTCAAACGTTGGAAGTGATGATTTTTTTAAATGGAAACCCCTATATTTTAGTTCAGATCTGTAATCTCCTGTTTAAAGAAATGAAATAAGCTATTTAATTAAGTGTTGAAATTGTCCTCCTTCTTGTGCCTGGCGGTACCCTAAGCGATCAGTAAACTCTTGTTGGACTTTTATTATGGTTTTTTCTGAAATATTCCTGCATTCTGTTCTTATTCGATTTTTTTTAATCGGTAATATTGGCAGGTCTTATTTTATTAACAACATTTTTCAGGTGACCCCACAAGAAGAAGTCCAGTGGTGTAAGGTCTGGAAACCTAGGCGGCCATTCAATAGGCCCACGTCTTCCAATCCACCTGTTCGGAAAAACTTGATTGACATAATGTGGAGGTGCGCCGTCTTATTGGTACCACAAATTTTCATCTAGAATTGCATGATTATTTCTACTCGGATATAAGTTAACTGGCGTAGGGATAAGAAAGTATTGAAGAAACTGAAGGTAATTTAGTCCTTTTACAACATGGCAAGACGATAGAGTTTAAATTAAATGTTACCTATATTATAATATACCACACATATCTAATAGCTTACCATCTTGTTTCATTTCTTTTGCAATCCTAGCCCAAATATTGTTTTTAAATCCTGAGTCCATATATTTGGAATCCGATAAATCATATATAATAGGATATTCTCGAACCAACTCGATTAATTTTTCGTCATTCATATTTTTATGTGAAACCAATAAACTTTTTACGAAAACACGTCAGTCAAAACAAGAAAATATCGTTGGCGACGAATTTAAATTATGACTGCACGGACACTCAAACGAGACTGATGGTAAAATCCGTGACGGCGCCGGACGTGTTTGACAATGTCGGTTTAAAATAAGGCAACGATATTTTTTTTTATCGTAACTGAGACTGTTTGACGGAACGGAACTGAGACGTGACTGATAAGTGTGAATAGTCCTTTAAGCGGCGGCTTTAAAATTGTGACTAATATATATGAATGAGTCATTAGGATCCAAGTCCCGTAGCTTAGGTACAGTTTTGTTAACTTTCCCAACATATTAATTCATTCCTTTTAGCACTCACCATTTCGACTATTAGAGAGTTTGTATTGCTTAACATGTTTACTTATGCACTAAAACACTTTACAGAAACAACTAGAATACCGGTAAGGTCTACCAAAGTCTAAATTAATTTTACATTTTCACAAAGCTTCCTAATGAAATTAAATACTTCTCTGGAACTAAGTACTTCAAAAACGCATAACTTTGTAAGTTACGGGAATGTTTTGCCGACAAAACGAATCTTTCCTGTGAAGCTCTATGTAAAAAAACTTTTTATAACCGAAGACGAAAGTACAAACGAGATAGGAAATAATAGTTTTCAAAACAAATTTGGTTAAGTCTTATATTAATAGTCAAAGATACATTCCTGCACCTTTTTTTAAAAAAAAATTCTTTAGCTTAAAGCCACTTATTACGATTTTTTTGTTGATATGATCAATTGTAATACTTCAGAGAGCTTAGCTTACACAACTAAAACTATCCATAATTCAGAGGCGGCTTTATAATAAGAGTTGCAGAGCTGCTCAGCACTACCTCAAATTTTAAACAAATATAGTTATACAATTATTTTTCGTTTCATTACTAATATAAATTATTATTTTATAATAATATGCACGTATTTGGATTTTGTTTGTTTTTGATTAATACTTCAGTATGTATGAACTATACTCCTTGCAAAACAAGACCGATGTACGTCATACCCTTCGAGTGACGTCAGTTATCGACAGTGTTGCCAGCTTGTAACCAAAAAATCCGAGTGAGGGAATTACACATTTTTTTTTCATAAAAACCAGATAAATATACAAATAACCAAATGAGAGTTGCAGCACGTGGCTACTTACAGTAGGGATATTCAAATTTAGGGCAGCTGCTACACGCTAAAAATTAGTAACGTATAAATAAAATATCTAGACCTTAACATACTCTTTAAATTTACTCCTCTGTACTGCTGTCAAGGGTAAGAATGGGACATTTTCCATCTTCCTAAGGATAGTTTCTTAGAAAAGCTATTCGCTCTTTGCATCGGCTGTTTATATGCTTCGGCATTTTTCACAAATAGTAAATAACGTAATCGACAGTTTTTTAATGCTATTTATGAAAAGACCTGGAGTTTTTGTTAAAAAATAGACGCACAGTACCACGGAATTACGAACAATTAAGGTTAGTTTTGCCTGAAACGTCAAATCAAGCCAACGAACGAGCTGGCGCCACCGCACCGTTTACAGTTGTGTTGCCAACTATCGGCCAATGAAATTCAAATTAAATTAAGATTTAAGAAGTAGTCCATATTCTGTGGCGAGATTGTAAATAGAAATAAAGGTCTGTCTTTACCACCAAATAACTTTATTTGCCCCTCTAGGGTAGAAAACAAGGGTTATAAAAATACATAAAATGACGATGAATTAAATTAAATTTCTTAATGCATGTGTTGTACTAGTTTCGACTTTAGAGAAAGTCATCCTCAGCAACTAACCATTTAAGAGATTTTTATATGAAAAGAAGTTAAAACAGTTGGGGGAGCAGAGAGGTGATTCAATAATACAATACAATATAATGCAGATTATGCAACCTTTGGAATCGACAAGAATTTAGTATAAGAACGATGTATCTCCATGTGAAGGTAGGGGTTGATTTATACGCAAGTAGAATTAAGGACCTTAATCATAGTCGAGTGATTTAAGCAATGTTAAAGTCAAAAGGTGTTGAAAAAGGAGAATTGTAACATATCAATTCATTCTCTTTTCAGTGAAACTAAATTAGGGAGGGGACATGCTTAATGTTATGGTGGATTGAATATTTGTTAATGAAATTAAATGAACTTATTATTCTAAACAGGGGGGTTATCAAAATTAGACTAGTTCATTTCAAATAAAATGGGAATGCATCAAGTGGTCACTATTCACTTGTTAAAAATAAAATAAAATTAAATTAAATTAAACATTGTTAGGATCTAATGTCCTAAGATAAACAATCTTTATTCAACTCTCATTGAACGTGCCGTCAGCAAGCAAGCAGCGTTGGAAGAAACGCCCACATTAACGGTTAATGTGACAGAACAAGGTTATGGAAGTGGATCCAACACATGGGTTTTAGATTTAAAAAAGTTAACAAAAGACAAGTTTTAATGGAATCCAGTAGAATTCGGAAATGGCGATCCGAATATCTACAAACAATCAGGATTTACCGAGATCAGCAAAGGCCGATTATTTACTTGAATGAAACCTGGTTCGACACATATGATACCCCGGAAAAGGGTTGGGTTGACTCAAGCGGCAAGTGTCAAACAAGCGCGCCATCAAAAAGAGGTACACGAATTACGATTTTGCATGCTGGACGGATGGATTCCAAATGGACTTTCTCTGTCTGCAAAACACATTAAAGATTCTTCTCTAGATTACCATGAGGACACTACTGCTGATTTATTTATAGATTGGTTTAAAAACAAGCTAACTCCAAATATACCTCCGACTAGCGTAATGGACAATGCAAACTACCACAGTAGGCAGTTGACCAAGACTCCCTCCTCAATTGACACAAAAGCAACAATCCAAAACTACATGTATGATAATGACATTTATTTTCAGGAAGATTACACTAAAAGGCAATTAATTGAGGTTTTACAAAGTTTAAAACTACAAAAGGAATACTACTGTGATAATTATGCAAGAAATCTAGGGCATACAGTTTTAAGGCTTCCACCATACCATTGTATATTTAATCCCATCGAACATGTTTGGCACCACTTGAAATCTGCCATTCGTCGTAACAATATTTGCCCTACTGTTAACTCCAGTGTACTTAAGCTTATAGAAACTGAAGTTTTTAACATCCCTTCACAAAGTTGGGCAAACTCTGTTACACAATATGTTGAAAAAGTGGAAAAATCCTATATCCATGTAAACAATATAGCACAAATAATAATTAGAACAGATGATGATAGCGATAGTGATATTGATATATTAAGTGAATTATTGTTATAAGTACCGAATAATTTGTATATTTTTGTAATCAGAAATATAATTTTAATTAATAAAATAACTTGTAATTTCACATTTAAACATAAATAAAATATTATTTAATGTATTACTTATTTTTATTACAAACCATGATTAAATTCTAAGCAAAATACGGACCTGTTCGGCTATATTTTAATTTTACAGCTGACTCGGGTCTTTCCTAATAGGGATCAGTTAGTCACTTTCTTATATCTCTGAACAGACTTTATCTATTTCGTATGACCAGCAGTTTATTTGAAATGCCAAGCTATGCGTGGTGCGTGGTTTATTATGTTTTTATTGGTATTATTAACAAACATTTACAGCAACGAATATAATAATATGATACTTTGTATTTGCTTATTTTGAGGTTGTTTCGATAGCTGTAGATTTACCATGTATGTGTGTTTAATACAATTTATACATACAAATGGCTAGAAATTATTATTAGTTTATATTCCAATAAATATATAGGCACATAGCAATAAATTCTTTAGAACAAACCTTTAACATTTAACGACATCATTTTTATGTCTTCTGTTGATTTATAACAAAACACTTTATATTGTTACAATGACAGTTTATTTTAATTAATATTTATGGTATGTTTATGCGCATTAATAATTATGAAAACAAAAAAAAACTAAAGGAAAAAAACTACTAATATACAGAATGTTTCAGAAGTACAGCACGTAACTTAAAAGGGTGATTCCTTATGATATTCTAAGAGAACAAGTTCATACGAACGTGTGTCCGGGGTTGCCCAGAAACAGCATGAGGTCTGGAATTAAAAGTGGCATATTTTAAAAATATTTTACATTATACAAGGTGGGTCAAAAAAGTGAGGCGAACAAAACTTGTATTTTTTTTAAATGGCACCCTATATCTTACACTATTTTTGAATTCTACATAAAATAACAGTTATTTTTTAATATAAGTGTATTATGTGTCTAAGCATAATAGTTTCCGAGATTTCGACTTTCGAAAAATGGCATTTTAAAACTTTGATTGCTTCTAGCTCTTTAACGGTACGTCTTAGAGCAAAACAGCTTACAACCCTATCTTCTTTTCTTATTATCTCCTCAAAAATGTGAACTTTTGTTAAACCGAATGTAACTCGAAAGCCGGAAATATGGTACATCTGGTTTAATCGAAAGTATGTATTTCTAAGAAGATAATAAAGAAGTACGATAGGGACATGTGAGCCGTTTTGCTCTAAGACATACCGTTAAAAAGCTAGAAGCTGTCAAAGTTTAAAAATGCCATTTTTCAAAAGTCGATATCTCGGAAACTATTATATTTAGATTCATAATGCACTTATATTAAAAAATAATTTTGCTATTTTACGTAGAATTAAAAAATAGTGTAAGATATATTGTGCTCCATTTAAAAAAATAATAAAGGATATACATATACATTTAGAAGTATTGACAAGAATGATTTGGATTTATTAAGAAGAAAAATGTATCAAAGATATGAAGAAGGGTCTGTACCTACCCTGGTTTCTTTAAAAAAGAGGATTACAACAGGCAACAAACATTTCTTGTAGTATTTCAAGCCTAGGAAAAATCTTAAAATGGGTTTTAGATATTACACAAATCTTAATTGAATATGGCAACACATCAAATATTGGAAGGAATAATACTTCCTCCGTATTTAATACATCCTGTAGTAAAATTAGTAAAAAACATAGTAAGTGACATTTTTGCAGACAGTTCGGAAAACTGTATACAACATGTAATTAAGGTGAAAAATTCTCATATGTGTATAAGTACCAGTGTTCAGCCCTTAATAATAAGTTGAAGAAATAGTCCATATTTACAGTAATACAGTAAAGTATAATATAAATAAAACAATCCAGTCTTCCATTACAGAAATTTTTTTTTTTTAGTTCGCTACATGTTTCGAGCGTTTAAACGCTCATCCTCAGGGAATACTAAAAGGATAGTACATTGTCAGAAAAATACCAGTAAAGGAAACATCAAAGTCCCAATATCAAGCTGATTTAAAAATGCATAGATGTCACAAATTAATGAGCACAACTTATAAAAGTCAGGAAAATATAATTGAAGATGAAATGTAATAAGTAGTGATATGATTTATGTTAACATCTTGGTTGTATCAAGATTTTGATATGAGCAAAATTTTTAATTGTTGGTGTGGAAAATTATTTTTATTTAATAAATGAGAAACATTTTTAAATTAAGTGAAGTTCTTGTAAATAAAGTGAAATTTATAAAAATTTATATTGAAAGAAACATTACTGGAGAAGGGAAAAAGTTTTGTAAAATTTTGTTATATCTTTTTTACATCAATATAATCTCGCCGATGTAAAGTTTTCTCTAAAATATTCTTGGGTGCCAGTATTCTCCTTAGGGTAACCTAAATACAGTGCAACCAGGCAACCCAGTCACCCTTACACTGGCAACCCTACGCCCTGGAGGATGTACTTCAGACAACAGTCCCTAAACATGGACTATGCTGTGCTGCCTGAAAACTCACCCCTTAGCTAGCTCAACTCAGGGTAGGTTCGCTATTTTCTTTCTAGATTGAGAGGTTTAGCATTCTTAATATAAGTAAGTTAAAGTCAATTCCTGAAGGCGCCACCTTAGTTTTAATTTACTTAAAAGCCTTTAAATGTTCTAATGTTTGGCATCAGAAAAAAACAAACAAGGAAAAAAAAAACAAATATGTCACAATCGGTTTATAATAGCTTCTTATAAGCTCTCATTCAGTCAAGTCCCACAAAGTCACTATATTTAAATAAAAGCCAAATTTTAGCAGAGGCCAATACAGATAGTTATTCTTAAAGTCGTGTTAAGCCCTTGGCTACTTGGATTTATAAATGCAAGCTCCTCTTACTTTGGTGGACAATCGGTACTTAAAGTTAAAAGATAGATAAATGAAATGTAATAACAAAATGGTAGTATTTGGTTTGACATAAAAGTTCTGAAGGTTTAAATTACAAAGTCATCATCAAAAGAATAAGTAAAAGTCAAACCCTGTTTAACAGGGTCTTGCACAAGACGGCAACTGTCAGACCTACTGTTTATTCTAGTCTGGCAGCCACAAATATATACATCCAGGACATGATGAGATATGAATCAAAATACACCTGCCCAGACTTGGAATTTCCGCAAGGTCTGTGCAAGAACCCCTCACAACTAACTAAATTTACCATAAGAGCAATATTAAAGTACAATACAAAATCTTACGAGTATCTGGGGTTTCTCGGTAAGTATACTAGCCACTCGGGCGTAGATAAGTTAAAATGTTAAAGTTACTAGTGTTAAATTTAGAGGAAACAAATCGCCTTTAGCCAGGAAACAAAAAAAATCACTTTATAATAATAAATCGTATATTTACAACAAAATTAGCTGTAACAGACCACCTACTAGGGACTCTCGTGACGTCTTAACGCTATGTCTACATACGCTACACGTTTACAATGCACAAGCTCTGTACATAACATGGGTGCAAAACTTAACCAAAACACTGTATATCGAACAATATGCAAATGCAAAATATTAAGATTTTAAGTTGTTACTATGTTACAACATACTCAAGAAAAATGGTACTTAGCTGAAACCTTACGTGCTATCCATGGTTAATGAAGACTTAATCTTCAGTAAAACACACACACATGGTCCCTGAAACAGGTAACGTGGATACTGCTACACAGCTAGTCTTCAAAAATTCAAATGGTACATGGCAACTGGCACGTCCCGCATCCAGGCAATTCCAATAAAAAAACTAGTACTCCAGTTTGAGCTTTTAGCCCCTACCAAAGGAATACCCTTAAATTAAGGGTTCCAATCTACCAAATGACATCTAGGACGCTTGTTGTTGAAGTTCATGTCAAAGCATTTTAAATCGGCATTCCGCCCAAAGAATAGGCAAACTACAAAGGCATACCATTTTCTAATACATTTGTGGATGTTTTGTCGAAAGGGCCGGATGTTATTTCGTCTCCAACGTACATAGTTACCGAAACAAAACGTCGAAAAATTAGTTAACCCTATCTATGAAATTGAAAACTATAACCCCTTCTACACCATACTAACGGCGACCGAAGGCAACCAACGCAACCAAGGCAAAAATTAACCAGACGTGGCCGTGAAAATGCACAGAACTGTCAGTCTGACACTGACCTGCGTTACGAATTATCGATTTTTTTAAAAACAGCTGATTTACAACAGCCGAGACATTTAACCCACATCTCAAATACAAGGTTAAGATTAAAAAGTTTACGAATTACTAATTAAGTAAACGAAGGATTCGAAATAAGACCTGTCTGCAAGTAGTATGAAACAAAGGACAGAAGAAATAAATCCACTTGGCTATTTCTTACAAGGTACAAAACAGTCCTTGAATATAAATATAATCAACAAAGGTTTTCAACTGAACGTAGTAAAAATTTTGGCTATTACAGGTAACTTAATTAGTAATATTAAATGTTTAAGGTGAGAGTCTACCTAGGTGCTTTAAAAAATTAAAACAGAAAACTTATCATAGATAACCAAACTATAAAAATGCAATTTTCGAACCGTAACAATTTTTTAAATTATAGAAAATTCAAATTTAAGCCAAAGTTAAAATTTTGGTAATCAGTGGATTAACTACCAAGTAGATATGGAAGTTTAATATGACTATGTCTATATAAATATGTTGTCAAAAAAAGAAAACGGCGGTTGTTTTTGGTTCCGCTCAAAAAGTGTAAGACCCTGTGTCTCAAAAATAAAATGCATTTTACTTTTTTCAATGTCACCCTGTAAAGCATTTATCTATTTTAATTATTGAGATAATTTTACTAAAAAGCGCAACATAAGTTTAGAAAATAAATGCTTACGCAAATCAAAAAAGAGTTTTCACTTAATGGGAGCAATATCATTTTTATTAAAACGGGTGGGGACACTCTAAATTAAATTTACTCTACTGATACGCCGATAACGAAAAACAGGTTTGTAGCGAAAAGGTGTAATTGACAGCGGGGCTACTTCCCTCTCTCCAACACTAAAGATTACTAATAGGAAATACAGTAAGACCATGTATTTCTGGCCATTTAGGATTCGGCAGTGTCTCTTCACTTGAAATAAAATATGTCGTAAAGCTTGAATTAGATGATAGTTCTCGCCCTCAAAACACCTTGGAATATTTTTATATCTGATAGCCTACCCCGCAAAACCTAATCTGAACCAACACTGAAAACAATGATTGAAGATGGTCGTGTAAAAAGACCGCTTGCAAGGCCTCGTTGTCTGCAATGGATAATTCTTATTCTGCTACAAGAAGAGAGGTTAAAGGAATTTGACGACACTATATTAGTGGAACATATTAATGTGTATTTTATCTTTGGTATAATCACACTTGGAGAAAAACGAAACAGTCTTTAAAAATTGTAGCCTTCCTTAGGAAAGCCCCACTTTTATTTACAGGGAGATCGTTAGCTAATGTAAAGCAGCAAGATATTTATGCATTTGAAATTAATCAATTAAAGTTTATTACTTAAACTATGAATAAAAAATAACGACATCACCAGAATATAATAATTTTATTTTAACCCATTTTCACGTCAAAAACAAAATCCAAACAGTTTCATATAAATTTGCAAAAAATGCCAAATATTACATTTAAAAATAAAATACATATAAGTAATTTTGTAACAACAGTTACTATTGTAAATATTTTAAATGTGTACGATTATTTTGTTTGGGAAATAAATGGAAATTCAGTTTATTTATTCAGTAACAAACTGGCTTTGGTTCGTTTTGATTTCTGTCGGTCTTGCTTACTATTGTAATTTTATTTTCAGTTTTAGGCACTGATCTAACAGTTATTTATATTTATTGGTTTTTAGCGTCTGTAATAATTTTTTTAAGTCGCCTTTTTTCTAGGTATTTTCAATTTACAAAATTGATTCCAATAACTAAGTTGCCTGATTGTATGAGATTTAAATAAATACATGGGTATTGTCTTTTCTTACGGCGAGAGAGTAATAAACCATTATTGAACTATAAAACCCAGTGGTCTTTGCCGTATTCCATAAGTGTAGTCCAATTATTATTTCATATAACATTTGAAGTTGCAAAAATAATTGGAATGTATTCGAATACGACTGGAGTCGGACAGTCAACAATATACCGACTTGTGTACGAGGATAACGCGGCCCCATAAGGTCACCAAAGAGAAGTACAGGAAGAAAAGGAACTGTAATAAATGAGGATGATAGTTCACCTCACTTTTATTGAACCAATCAAAACGCTCATTTTCATAGCAACCACCTTGGTAACGGTCGTCTTACCCGATAAGACTACCGCTAGCTCTAAAAGACGCTTTCGAAAAGACGCTTGTAGCTTTTTTACTTAAATAAAAAATTAGTAACACCTCTAACTTGTATATTTACCTTTATCAGACGGCCTTCATTTTTATGTTCAGTAAATTATCCAATAAAATACACCTCTAGAGGCGGTTTCTTATCTTCATACCTTCGTTTTTCACTCGAAACTCGATTTTCCAAGAAAATTTTCACTCAATGTAATTTTTACTTATAATCAAAGATAAGACCCTCGAGCTAAAGCTCTCGGGATCATATCAGATTATAAGTAAAAATTACATTTCGTAAAAATTTGTCAGAAAATCGATTTCTTGTTAAAAACATCGGTATTACCGATAAGACGCCTCCTCTATCGGTATATTACTGTTGAAAAGACTGCCATCAGAAGAAGCATACACTCATTTAACTTAAAAAAAGATATACCAACCTTAGACATAAAAATATCTTAAATGAAAAAGGATATCATTTCACCCATGGGTAAGAAGAAACTATGGAAAACTTTCAAGGAAATAAATTTTTATTATGAAAAAATTCAAAATATAAAATTACTTTTAATAGAGAAAGACGAAATCATCTGCTGGCGACGACGACATTTGAGGGCAGTTAGACAGTTTCGAAGGGAAAACGGGAATATTTATTATATGGACGAAACTTGGTTAAATGGAGGATATACCGTTGGTAAAATATGGCAAGATAAACATATAGTGTGTCTTCTTAAGTTGGCTACAGATGGGAAACTTTGTTATTAGTAATTTTACGAAAAAAAGTTATTCTTCATAAAAAGTTCTGCATGGTCCAAGACCTAAAATGCAATCATCAGATATTAAATTTTTCCAAGTGTATACGAGGGGTAAAAAGCAATATGAATTTTGCTCAAGAGTAAAGTACCTTTATTTTTGACGATATCGAAAACTCTAATTATAAAAAGTTGTTCGGAATGAAAAACTATATTTTAATATGAAATTACATCTTTCTACTTAAGATTTTTTTTTATTTTTACAAAATTTCTCAAATTACCGATACAGAACATTTATCGTTTTTATTTATTAAAAACATGATAACCTTTCCGTGTCGTTCAGAAAATAATAAGTGAATTCTAACAAAACCAAATTTATTTCTAAAAATTTAATTAATACACCATTAAAATAAAAATTCGTTCATGTACAATGTAATCAGATCCATCCACCTCAACTTATTTTTTACTCTTTCCAATCTTATAGTTAATTGATGACTAAGTTTACATACTACAAATTAAACATTTTTAAAAAAATTTCCGAAATTCTATCAATAATTAATAATATACAGTAACCGCTTATTTTGAACACTTGATAACTTTTCAATTACTTATTGCCTGTCTTGTAACATCTTAGCGATGCATTTAAATGAATAATACCATAATAATTCATTTTGTTGTAATTATTTTAACGAACATTATTAACTTCCTCAATTCACAAACGCCTCAACATATCCGCCTTATCTGTCAATACAGGTAATTGTTCTATCGCAAAATTTTTTCAATACTCTTCTAACCATAGCCGGAGTAATACTCTGAACCGATCCTGCAATGACTCTTTCCAAACGGGCAACATCTGTAAATGGCCTTTGAAGATACACCTTTTGTTTTAGGTAACCCCACAAGAAAAAATTGAGTGGGGTCAAATCTGGAGACCGAGGTGGCCAAGAAATTTCCGAAAACCGATGTATAACTCTTCCATTAAAACGATTTTCAAGGTATTGCCTTACATCTAACCTACTGTGGCAAGGGGCACCATCCTGTTGGAACCATATCTGTTGACGTTAAAGGAGGGGAACGTTGTCAAGAAAATTGTTTAATTCATTCTCTAAAAAATGTAAGTAACGGTCTGCATTCAAAGATTCATGAAAAAAAGAGGTCCAATTATTGTATTTCCATAAATTCCACACCACACGTTTGTTTTGAATGCATACTGGTTCCGAGTTTTGATGATGAAATTTGGATTAGTGTCACTCCACCAACGGCAATTTTGGGTGGAGATTGTTCCATTTGATGTAAATGTTGCTTCATCCGAAAAAATAATGTCTTCCCAAAAATGGATTATCTTCTAACGTTCCTTGGATATCACAACAGGATTCAAAGCGTCTATCATGATCTCTTGGTCTTAACGTATGAATAAATTGGGGTTTGTATAGGTGCAACTTGTTCTTTTTTAAAATTTTTGAAACCGTATCTTTGCTAATAGAATTCGATATCGAAGCTGCCCGTGTTCGCAAGGAATTTTTAAGATGTTCAATTGCTGAAACCATTATATCAAATTCCATGTCATCACTGGCGACCCGTTTTTGGCGTTTGTTGCTAAACTTATTTCTTACATCTCCAAAAGTCTTAAATTTGTTTAATAATTTCCTTACTGTGGTATAGTGAAGATTTTTCTCTGGGTGTCGGGTATTAAACATGGCTGTAGCTTCTCGATTTGTTTTATAATTGTCACCCACAATTAACACAATTTCAATTTTATCTTAAGTACTTAACGTTGCTGGCATTTCTACTAAATTTTATAAACACAACTGATTTTTTGAAGTTAATGTTAAACAATTCTTGTCAGTGCATCCTAGATTAAATGTTTCATTTAAGTTCAATGGTGTATTGATTAATTAATTAAATTTACTTATTACTTTCTGAACGAAACGGAAAGGTTATCATGTTTAAATAAATAAAAAAGATAAATGTTCTGTATCGGTAATTTGAGAAATTTTGTAAAAATAAAAAAAAATCTTGTGTAGAAAGATGTAATTTCATATTAAAATATAGTTTTTCATTCCGAACAACTTTTCGTAATTACAGTTTTCGATATCGTCAAAAATAAAGGTACTTTACTCTTGAGCAAAATTCATATTTTTTTACACCCCTCCTATACACTTAGAAAAATTTAATACCTGATGATTGCATTTTAGGTTTTGGACCATGCAGAACTTTCTATGAAGAATAACTTTTTTTCGTAAAATTAATAATAAAAAGTTTTCCATATGTAGCCAACTTAAGTAGACACACTGTATAAAGAGCGCGATGCAAGCTTTCATGGAAGGATAGTTCACTGGAATAAAAGCACCCTCGGGAAAAGGTAAAAGATTAATAATTACTCACATTGGTAGCAAAAATGGATTTGTCGATGGCGGCTTACCAGCATTTAAATCAAAACGGACTGAAGACTTTCAAGAAAACATGAACGCTGATGTATTTGAAGAATACTTCCAGCAAATGCTAGATCTTATTTCTCCTGGGTCTGTTATAGTCATAGATAGTCACTCAAGAAAATCCAAAAAAATAACAACGTCTTCTTCAAAAAAAAAATTACATCATTCATTGGTTCACTGTAAATAAGAAGCCCTTTCATAAAGATATGCTGAAAAGGAAGCTTCTAAAGATTGTAAAGTTAAATGAACCTCTTTGTAAGAAATTTGTTCTCCACAAAATTTCTTCAAAACGAAATATTACGGTACTTCGCCTTTCGCCATATCACTGTGAATTAAACCCCATAGAATTGATGTGGACGCAAGTAAAAGGGTTTTTAGCAAGGTATAACACCACTTTTAAAATAAGAGACGTTGGAAACCTATTGCTAGAGGGAATAGAGACAGTGGATTGTGAAAAATATAGTAAGTGCGACGAGCATGTGATTGAAATAGAAGAAAGAATGTGGGAAGCCGATAACATGCTAGAAAGCACTGTAGAGCCCCATATGATTATTTCTCTTGACCACAACGATTTTAGTTCATCGGACTACTCGAAACATGATGACTAAAATTTAAAAATTATGTTGTTGTATTCTAGGCAGTATATTTTTTTTATAAATATTAATATTTAAACTACCTGTACTAACGCCTCTGTTACTAAAGGTAGATTTCATTTCATTCACCAAGCTGGCCTTTCTATTGTATGCTAATTAGGGCGACCCTAATTTGGGTTGTGTAGGTCTGAAATACGGAATTTTAAAAACTATCATTGCAATTTACTTGAAATTTAAAATGCAACCTTTGAGTTGTCCACCCTGCTTAATGGGGCCTCTCATTGCAAATTTACATTTTATTGCTCTCTCGCATTAAGAAACAAAGTATAATTCGAAGATAAGTGGCTAATAAATAATCAAATGTTTTTTTTTTTTTTGGAATTTGCAGCCGTGATGTATTATGAAATACTTGTTAGCAATATATACTGTAGATTACAAATTTAGCATGAGCATTGAAGAATGTTTTTTGCTACATTTTCTTATTAATTATTAGAGAAAAAACATATGTGACAATCGTATATGTTAATCAGAGAAAGAAGGAGATGTACAACTAAAATTACTAAATTAAACTACAACATAATATCTTGTTTCATGATTTAGTATGTATTTCCTTAATATTAAATTTAGTAAGAAAACTAAGACTAATATAAACTCATGTGACAAAAACATGTAACCTTATCTAAAGCTTGGGAAAATATACTAATATTTGGTTTTAAATATCTTTATAAATTAAAAATCACAAGAAGAAATCTATTTTATGCTTAAAACTAGGTACTGTATTTTTTTATATGTTAAACTTAAAAACTAATTTTTAATATAGAACAAAATTTAACTTCATTTCACTATTACGAACTGTCCTTTGCTGCTGATCTGTTCTATAGGACAGTTGATGGTGAAAGTAAAGAGGAGCATCCAGCATAAGCACCTTGTGGGTAAAACTGACAAGATGATATTTAGATGTATTTTCTATGTTACGCCATTTTAAATGTCGAAAGTATAATCCGATGTGATCATACTTTCTAAAATGATATATAAATCTGACGCAATTATTTTGTATAATTAAAATCTCTTTTTCATAACCTTGTCCAAGCCTGAGTAATAAAGTATAAGGCCATAACAAAATGAAAACAAAGGAACATGGTTACATAGCTTCTTTCGAGTTTAGTATATATTTATTACTGTAGAGTTTTTTAAATGCTAAGTGTATGCCCTTCCAATCAACCCACTAACATGCTCATCAAACCTTAATTAACCTATCAAACACAACCCCTCAATTTATGACGTTTTAACAAAAACGAATTTTTGATTGGACAGTTATGTTGAGATCGGCAATAAGAAGGTTATATTCCTTTTTAGAACAAAATAACATTAGTTCAGTCTTCTGTAAATCAAGACTGAGATTGCGACACTGACAAATATTTATTTATTCCCTTTAAAACTTTAATTTAGGTTAATACTGGCAATGTCGTATCATTAGGCTTAAAACTAAAATAGGCCTGAGTATCGTCCGAGTATGAGTAAACATATACATTATTTACCTGGCTATATAAGTCCATGGAATAGATTAGGAATAAAAGCCGGCCTAGAATTGAGCCTTTTGGTACTCCGGAGCTGCCCAGCTGAAGTCTCGACACACCATTGCCAACTCTAACACTCTGAGATTATTAAAGTATGTGTCAAGAAATTGAAGCGGAATATTATTCAGGCCAAAATATTTCAACTTTGCGTTTACCAATTCTAGAATCACAGATTTGAACGCTTTCGGCAGATCCAACAAAACAAGCACACTTGCCTTTCTCTCATTCATCGTTCTAATAATATCATCTAGTATTTTTAATAAAGCAGTTTATGTTCCTGGATCCAAAATACATAAAAAAACATAATAAATAATATCCGCTACAAATAAGACTACATCATAATTATATTATCTACAAAATATATTATGACACTTACAAAGAAAACACCCACATTGCTAATATAATTATACTTAATTTATCAATATAAAAACCATTAAAGATTTGTGTAACAAAGATAAGATGTCTGAGAGTTCAACCCAATTTGATAATAAAAGAACTAGTCCAAACTCTGCAAAGATATAAACCAGAAGTATAACTGCAATAAATCCATTGATTTCATGTCATAATCCAATTTGGACATTATGATATAAAACGTTGGTTTCGCAACAATTGAATTGTATATGTGTGACGATTTTTTTAAAAATAACACCTTCAGTAACAACCACTTTGATAAATGTAAATTATTGATAGTTGATGCTAATACCCATTTCAGATCTGGATACTTTCTTCATAACTATACAGGGTTTTTCAAACTGCGAAAAACTTAAGAGGGCGATTGCCTGTTTAAAATAGAGGGTAGTTTAATATATAGACGTTGTATCAAAAGTCAACCATTAGGGAGATATCGCGGTACAAAGATGGCGGTAAAATAAAGTAAAGTTTTCATTTTTTATTTTAAAAACGAAAAGCGATAGTGAAAATTCTGTGAAAGTATTACTATTATGAAATATGAATTACTTATAATAAAGTACAAGTTTTATAAAGCTCATTTTAGCGCACCGCGTCCGCTTGCGGTGAGTTTTATAACGGACAAGTGCGCTAATAGCTTTATAAAACGTGTGATTTATACTATTTTTTTTCTATTTTGGCATTTTTATCAATAAATAAATCCATAATTAAAAAAAAAATAAAGCATACAAATTTTCAAAATTTTTAGGCTTAAATTTTATGTTGGTAATACAATCAAATTATTTATCATAGTAGCCTTGAAATCAACAAATAATTTTATATCCGTGTTAGGCATTTTGTCACGAAGTTGTCTAATTTTTCTGACATACCTACATAATTTTAAAATATGAAGCAAGGTGAGCTTAGATTAACTCCCCCAAAGTTAAGGGAAACTGCGGTAAAAAAACATAGAACTGTTATAATATAGTAAATTTGTAAGATTATTTGATATTTTTTTAACTTATCTCCATTTCATAGAATCAATGCAACCAAATATAAACGACAGCAAAATAAAGCATTTGTGAACATCATTACCAACCTTAGAAAAATAAAGAAAACTGTTTCATAAAAAGTTCATTACGATACTGAAAACGATATCAAAACAGCTTTTTTATGAAACCAAATTAGAAAAACACATTTTTTGCATATTTTCATATTTTTTACTTTCTAAATATGAGTGGAAGGGGTTGAAATAGACTACCCTTATCATTCTCGTTAACTAAATTTTAAAAAAGCTTACGCAACGATTTGAAAAAAAAAAATTTAGGTATGGTTAATTTAGAACCTTTTTCATCTTTTGCATATTTTTCATAAAACTTACCGATTTGAAATAAAAAGAAGAAGAAAATGTAAAGCATTACATGTTGGGACAGGCAAATCTTTTAGAAAAAAATCTAGTTGGCCGCTGTCACTTTTTAGGAAGTTTCTAATTTTGCTTTCTTTGACAGTGCTGAGATAGTTTGAATAGAATATTTTACGAATAATTTAATCAAACATTTGTTATCTTCTGTTTAATTGTGCAATAATAAGAGTTTTAATTAAATCAACAGACAAAATAATGGTTAATTACACTAATGCAGAAATGGTAGATTTGCATTTTATGTACGGGCGTGCAAACGGAAATTCCTTGTGGTCTTTATACACAAGTGCATCTTAATCATAGACCTGCTCATCACAGCATGTTTACCAGGTTTCACCAAAGGCTACATGAATCTGGAACTTTCGAAAAAATAATTAGAAGTTGCTGTCCTAAATATTATTGAAGCGCAACCTGAGACCAGTAGCAGGAAAATTGCAGCGGAATTAAATACTGATGTACCAACTGTATAGAGGATATTAAAAGAACAACAATTATATCCTCACCATGTAAAGAAGGTACAAGCTCTCTTACCAAGAGATTTCGAACCGAGAATGATTTCTCCCAATGGTTTCACCGGATGAATACCGATAATCCTTTTACTTGTTCAAAAATTCTCTTTTCGGGCGAAGCTACTTTCTCAAGAGATGCTATTCAAAACTATCAGAACAAGCATGTATGGGCTGAGTATAATCCACATTCAATAACAGAATCTAGATATCAATATCAGTGATTCTGTCAAGCTATATTAAAATGGAGACCAATCAATAGTAGAAAATAATTAACTATGAGTAGATGACCAACTATTCTGTTTTTTTTTTAATTGAACATGGTTTTTGTTGCACACTTCATCAGGTAATTAATATTTCTTTAACTATTTAATTTAGAAAAGGTCAGAAGAAAGTTTTTTCAATAAATTATAAATGTCGCTCAGTGAAAAGGCCGTATTGAAATTCTAACAATGTTTGGTTATGTCCTACTGTCCGTTGAAAAAAATCCGCAAAGGTGACTGACACCAAATAGCACTTGAAATGGAAATATGTCATACAAGATAGGGCCCCAACCCACCATTCAAGGCAAGTTCGGGAATACCCTAATTTGACAGAAAATGGATTTGCCAGCCGGATCATCTGATATGACCCCTCCGGATTTTTTTGTGGGGTTATTTGAAATCCACAGGGCTTTTATATCGCTCAAGAAGTATTGATGAACTAAAGTGCCTCATAAGAATGAAAATAAGAAAAATTTCAACCGAAAGCAATCCGAACATTGTCAAATAGCCAACAACAATTTAGTTAATCCGTATTATATAAAGTCTCAACATGAGGCTAGAGAACAAAGTTTCTCACATTGATAGGTACAAATTTATATGCCATATAAAGAACTGGTATAAATTATTTCTTGTGTTGACAGTAACCGAGTACAATCTATCGCTAAAAAACCCAGGCGGCAGTTTTCTCTAAAAAAGTTAAAAAACCAGGGGACACTCGATTCCCTTGACTTCATCGAATCATTTATTGGGCGACAATTTGGACAGGCATATGTTCGACTATACGACTTGGCATAGTCACATTGCGGCTTTAGCTAGGACAGCCTTACAGAAACTTAGGATATTTTTTCCAACTAAGAGTCTACGCAACCTAACAGTTTTTGACGCCCACCAAGATCTGACAGAAAAACCTTGAAAGCTTAGAAGTACGTAGGCAGGTTGCCTGCTTGATTCCACCTAGAGCGGTGTATAGTAGAAATACACGACGAACCACTGTAGCTCAGTCGACCGTGGATCACCTTAAAATGTTTAAAATTTATTTCATTTGGAAAACTTCATCACTCTGGAACTCTGAGGTCGTGTTTCTTAACAAATATTATCTCCAAAGATTCAAGATCATCATAAATCGCATCGCTCGCAGAGCGTATTTATGACGGGAAATCTGCCTGATCATTAAAAAAAGGTAGTCTATGTTCATGGAATGCATAAGGGTTTTGAATCCCTAATTTTGGATTGATAAACAAACCCTTTTCTTGAGAGCACAATAATACTTTACAAGCTGCTAAGTATTTAATATAACACTCACTGGTCAACACATAATTTGGTGCCGGAAATTTTTTTACTGTTTCTAGGTAATTTGGGTCTGCTAAACCTAAGAATAACCTCGGATTTGCTCCATCAGGTCGTTTTCAAAAACTGGGGCCATAGGCTATATTTTCGAGATTAAGGGTATCTTGTATCGTATAGTTATATATGTATTACTGCTACCACCAAAGAAACAACTCAGGAATGGAAGAAAAATGTTTATGGTACATCACAAAAAATACAAAAATCATGTGTCAATAACATTAACAATATTAACTTAAGTTATTAATTTAAATTAACCTAAACTAATAAATAAAAATGAGCTAAGCTGCAACACCAAAAAACTTCCTTTTATAAGATTCTCTCGCATGAGATTGAAAAGGACAGTCTTATTGAAGACTCCAGCAGTAATCGGGCATCATGTGAATGTCCCATCTACCCTGATATCTCTCTTTCGTAGTTTTTATATCCTGGTGGAATCGTTCCCCCTGTTCGTCATTAAGGTCGCCAAGACTTTCTGGATATCGTTCCAAGTGGCCGTGGAAATAATAAATCTTAATGCTCATTTTACACCCGTGTTGGTTAAAGTTGCTGAGCATATCTTCCACTATCTCTCGGTAATTTTCCGATTTCTTGTTTCCGAGAAAATTTTCCCCAACTTTAACAAAAGAGCACCATGTATTAAATTCAGTTTCGGTAATCGATTCTGTAAATTGTGAATCTTTTATCAGTTCTCTGATCTGAGGTCCATCAAATATTCCGCCTTTGAATTTCTCCTTGCTGAGTGCAGAAAATTTACTGGACAAATATTCAAAACACCCACCATTCTGGTCTAAGGCCTTTACAAATTGTTTCATTAGTCCTAGTTTAATATGCAAGAGAGGAAATATGATTTTTCACGTCCAAACAACGCTTCATTAATTACGTTAGCTTCTCCTTGTACTAAAGCCTCTCTACCAGGCCACTCTCTTCTAATCCAGTGTTGATCCTTAGCCCTGCCGTCTCAAAGACACAGGATACAAGGATATTTTGTATAACCACCTTGCTGTCCCAGAAGAAAGTTCACCATTTTCAAGTCAACACAGAATTCCCACTAATGTTCGTCATATTTAACTTTTTTAAGCACTAACGATGTTGTTTTTTATTCTTCTTTTAATTTTGTAGAATGTTCAATTGGAATACTTCCATATATGTTACCGTTATATAGAAGGACACACTTTAAACTTCGTTTGGAAATATCGATAAAGAGACGCCAGTGGTCTGGTGTATACTCTGTTATACCCACTTTCTCTAACATACCTTTAATGTCATTACAAGAAATCATATTATCCTCCTGAGGAAAAAATGGCAAAAGATCTATTTCTCTGTTACGGTAGTGCGTAATTTTGGTACCTGGATAAAGAAGATTATTTTCATTTAGTCTGGGGGCAAGTAATTCGGCAGACTCTTTTGGGAGTTTTAAATCTCTGACAAGGTCACTTAGCTCCTCTTGAGTAAAGCGTTCGGGACTTGTTAAATCTCCTGCAAAATCGCTGTCTTTTTTTTCAAATCGGTCACTCTACAGCTCGTTAGATGACGTTTCGACTGTATCCTCTGGTAACGTAGGCAGGCTGCTGTATTTTGGAATTGGTATTTTTTCAGAATGCTGAACAGATCTTTTTGCTTACTCTAGGTGAGAATAGTTCCACTTATGCCGATTGTTACGATTAATGCCCTCTATCTTCACAAGACAAAAATAACAATCGTCAAAGTGGCTTTTTTGTTCCCTCCATACCAGCGGAACACCAAACTTTAAACACTTTATTTGTCCTTTTGTCCATTGTCGCAGGTGTTCGACACAGGTTTTGCATACAACATGCGGAGCCCAGGGTTTATTTTGGTCTCCTAAGTGAACACCAAAATAGGCCAAATAAGCTTTTTTCGCAAAGTCACAAATCACTCTTCTACTTTCTTTTAAAATGTACTCGCCACATATGTAGCAAAAAACGTCCGGATGGTTTAAGCAACTACGCCTACTTGTAAAAGCCATGTTTAAATACAATTTTTCAAAAAACACACTCTTGCAATGAAGCTCAAGTTTCAACTAAATGCATGCAGGCAATATGCCGCATAATCTTATCCCCATATTAAAGGGATTATATAGGTACTAATACCCTGGAACACAAGCCAAGTTAACGAATTAATTTATGAGGCTTACGGTATACAATTTCATTTACTTTTATTGCCTTCTATTGTATATTTCGTGCTAATTGCAAATACGAAAATAGGAAATCTGCAGGTGCAAAAAAATTCTAGGAAAAATTATTTCTTATCTGTAATAATTATATGGCCTTTTGCCAATATAAGATTAGGTATTTCCAGTGATTTATGAATAAATAGGTATAATTAAAAGGCATTAGTAAAATTTTTGATAAAATGTATGACCATTATAATTGTCAAATATATAAGTATTACAATTTATCATTAGTAGGCTCTATCTCAAAAACTAAAGCTGATACGAAGAAAAGCTAAGGTTTTTGGAATCACCGCTTTCAAAATTATTTCAGTTGTTTTTTCTTCGGCACCAAGACAAAAAAATTTTTTTGTTGGGCTGTGAATTAATGCTAACTAAAAACTAAATTGAATTTATTAATAGAGGCAGAGAAATAAATTCTTTAGTTTATTGATCCATTTTTCTATTAAAGAAGAAGTGGCTTAAACTTGGCTTAGAACATATAGCTTCAAAGAAACCATTAATTTTAAAGTTTCTGATCTAGATCTATCTATTTCACATGCTGCAGTATTTTTATCGGACTACCATATATCTCGTATTTCTGGATCTCATACTTTTAATACTTTCTAATTTAATACTTACAAAACGCAGGGAAACAGTTACAGTAGAATAATCATAGATTATCTAAAAATATACCGTGGTTAAAAAAGTGAGAAGCTGAACGTGCAAGTATATTTCATGAAGATACAGGTGCAATAGAGTACAATATTCGCAAAAGTACAGGTAAGTATATTATATTCATAGTAATTGACTAAACTAGTCATTAATTGGTAAATTTGATTATTTTTTATTAAGCGTCAATTACACAAATTACACATACTATTTGTACAACACCTTTTGCGTAATGATTTACTTATAACCAATACTATTACAAAAAATTTAATATGTAACTATTATACAGGGTGTTTCAAAATTCACTGCAAAGATTTTGGGTGGGCAGTAACATCCACCAACAAGCTACATATTGCGCGACAAAAATTGAACACTTTGAACTATGACTAAAGTTATTCTTCAAATCTCCTGAAAACCTCTATGTCCGTGTTACTATAGGCGCTCTATTCATTTTGTGCCTCAAAAATGACGTAAACCTTATTTTCGTAGGGGCTTGATAAACGATATATTATGTTACCGGCCATAAATCTTAAAATTAAACAGCTCCAACAACTTATCGTTTTCGAGAAAAACGCCAGTATACGAGAGGTAGCAGTAACAGACGAGAGGGCTTGATGCCAAGCAAATAGGCCAGCTTAGATAAACACTTCTTGCCGACCCAATTTTAACGTCTCAGTAATGTCATTCAGACCGGACGTACAGGGTTATCCAACCAAGACTAGACAAGGCGATTTTTTGACTTTTCCTGTACTTTTATAAAAAAACTGAAATAGCCATCTTAAGTCATTTTCTCCCGCGAATTCGAATATCTTCAGCAAAAAACAATTGAACATCAAACAAAAGTACTAGGGGTCACTTTGATATTTTTTTAAATGGGATGCCGTATTTTTAATGAGCTTATCCGATTTCTCATATAAATTTTGATCTAAAATGTTGGATTTTTAATTTATTTTTTATTTTTAACATTTTCCGAATTTAAAACTGAAGAAAAAAGGCGTTTTTGAATTAAAAATCCAACATTTTAGATCAAAATTTATATGAGAAATCGGATAAGCTCATTAAAAATACGGCATCCCATTTAAAAAAATATCAAAGTGACCCCTAGTACTTTTGTTTCATGTTTAATTGTTTTTTGCTGAAGATATTCGAATTCGCGGGAGAAAATGACTTAAGATGGCTATGTCAGTTTTTTTATAAAAGTACAGGAAAAGTCAAAAAATCGCCTTGTCTAGTCTTGGTTGGATAACCCTGTACAGTTTAACGTGGGCTTTCAACTACAATATAACCGACAGATGTTATTCTCGATACAGCATTTTACGGGATTTGTTATTGTTAACGTCTCTTTGCCCATCACGAACCTCGACGAGCCAGCCCTGAAATGTCCTTGCTTGCAGCTAAGAGAGTTATGTATGTCGCGGAAACCCTCGAACCATCCGGAACAAGATCAGACCCGTGTAAGCAAAACTTCGTCGCCAACTCTCTGGTCGAGGTGTTTACCTTAACCATATGAGTATCACCGTGTCCGAGATCCACCATCCGCACCACTGTAAATCCTTCATTTGGTTCATCGGCCAGTGGCAATGTTTACCGGCCAGGTATATTAAAGGTCCCCGCTACTACATAGATTACCGTTAAGAATTTGCCGGTAGGTATTACATGCGCAACACGACATAGTATCCTCATCTTTAATATGGTCTCAAAATAATTGGCAAAACTGTTCATATAACCATTAACGGTGTGCGGCGAAAATAATTAACATTGATTCGCCCACTTTTAAGTTAAATAAAAGCAATCCAAACCGCTTGGGAATATTGTGAAGTTTTAATAAATTTCACTGAAATTTCCATAAAATTTACCAAAATCGCCATGTCATTAAGGGCCTTTTTACCCTACGGTACCTGTTTTAGTTAATTTGGCAACACAGGTAGGAAAACCCCATGTCTAAAGGCGCTCGCACGCTTTCTTATCGCCTCTAACCAATGTTCAGTGTCGTAGACAAGTTTCAATCAAGAAGATATTAGCAATTCAGTTTTATTATTTTGGTGGTTATTCAAAACACCAAATATTATAATGCAGGCGAGTTCTTTAAGTGATAATAACCAGCAAGTTACAAAACGACGTCATTTAGGGCCTAGGGACCGTACAATGGTAAAAAATGTGTATTAGGGAATTCTAAGTACACACAGTGGAATTTCATTTACTAATGCAGCAGAACTTTGTGTCATATTGACTAAGACATCTTGCCGTACTGTTTATAGAACTATCAAGGACAATAGGAATACTAAAGTGTCCGATCAGAAGGAAACAAGAGAACCGAAAAAGATTTTTTATTTACAGCAAACAAAGTTAGCCATTCGTCGGAAAGTACATGCATTTTGAAATTGAAAGGGATGAAAATATGCAAAAAATTTCACGAAGACTTCTAATGCGTACACTACGAGAATTGAATTTTCGATTCCTAAAACGAAGTCGCAAAAATCTTTCGGTGGAAAAGGAAGAAATCGTATTGCGGCGTAGAAAGTATCTAGAAGAAATACAACAATATCGCTGTGCAGGGAAAATAATTTACTTTACGGACGAGACATAGTTAAATGAAGGGCATACTGTGAATTACATTTGGCAAGATCTCAACATTAAAGATGCACGTAACGTCATTATCAATGGACTGTCCACTGGATTGAAAGCTCCTTCAGGAAATGATCGTCGGTTAATTATAACCCACATCGGGAGTGATTCTGGTTTTCTTAATGGTGGGTTAAACGTGTTTCAATCTCGTAAAACCGGTGATTATCATGAGGATATGAACTCGGGAGTGCTTAAAGATTGGGTCAAATCCATCTTACCGCGTATTGAACGTTAGTTAAAAGTTCAGTTGCTCGATCTTGCAAGACTTCACAAAAAAAAAATATACGAAATATGTAATGGATGAAATAGCTCGTGAACGAGGTGTTACAATATTACGTTTACAGCCTTACCATTGTGAACTAAATCCAATCGAGCTTATATGGACACAGATAAAAGGCGAGGTGACGCGTAAAAATAAAACCTTTAAATTAAAAGATGTTAAAGAACTGTCAAAAATGGCAATAGCGAATGTACAAGCAGCAGATTGGCATAAGTGCGTATTACATGTCGAGGGCGTAGAAAAAAAAAATGTGGGACTATTATCATAAATCCTGCAGATGATAGCAGTAGCGACAGTAATGAAATGTTTTCATTTCGTCAGATAGTAAATAATCGCTAATCAAATTAAAACCTAATTTTTTAAAATTTTAAATTCAATGAATGGGACCTCTAAATTTAAAACGAACATACAGTTTTTGACGCAAATGCACATTAATTTTCAATTCGTGTTTTATTGGTGTGGATTAAGGGACAAATTTAGATAACAATGCAAACATTTAATTGTTAATGGAATTTATCGCTGATACCTACTTGTCAAAACTGTTATAATTTTAATGAATTATTTGTTGGTACTAAATCGGATGTAGGTATATAATTCTAAACTACCAGCAAAATATATCAAACAACCAAATTGAGTGCTAATTTATTTAATTTTTTGATATTTTCGGACACTTGGAAGAATGGTATTAATACCTAAGGCCGGCAAAGATCTTACATTAGCTGTTAATTATCGGCCGATAAGCCTCTTATCGTGCCTAGGCAAGATTATTGAAAAATTAATACTGAATCAGTTAACCGATTTTGTATTTAACACTAATGTTCTTCCACTAGAGCAGTTCGGTTTCAGAGCTGCTCACTGAACAGTGTGCCAGACAACAAGGTTGGCAACCAATGTGCTGAGAGGTTTTAGTAGACGCATGTCCACAGGAGCAGTCTCTTTCGATGTCTCAAAGGCATATAAGGACTGGCACAATGGCTTGATACTGAAACTAATAAGGTTAGGTATGCCAAACGTGTTAGTGAATGTAATTATCTCTTACCTTGAAGGTAGAACATTCGTGGTGTCATCAGGGAACAAATATCTGAGAATACTCAGAACAGGGCTGGTGTCCCACAGGGTTCACCACCGGCTCGAATACGTCGATTGGTATTTCTACTTGCGCATTTTTCTCAATAAAAACTTTTTATACAGGATGTGTCATGTAGCTGTGGCCAATACTAACTTTCTTATTTTAAATGCAATGCCCCGTATATTTTTCAATTTTTGGATTCTTCAGAAAACTTTAGACATATTTCATGTACAATATCCTATACCTATCTTCAACTGTTTCGGAAATATTAAGTGTTTTCAGATTTATTGCAAAACACACTAAAAAACTAATAAGAAATACTGTTTATTTCTTGATAATGTAAAAAACAAAAAAAAAACATTAATGTGGGAGATGTTGAAAATGCTCGCCGCGAACGTCTTGGCAACATCCTAATCTTAAATAGAAATTCCTTGTAACGTTACTGAACATTTCAGGCGTGACCGATCTAATCGCAAGCGTTATTCGTCTTCTTTAGTTAGCTAATTCGAGGGGGTTAGTTCTGTATACAATATTTTTAACATAACCCCATAATAAGAAGTCTAATGTCGTCAGATCAGGGATCGTGCTGGCCATTCCATCGATCCACGTCTCCCTATCTACCGATTTGGAAATACTCGGTTGAGGTACTGCCGGACATTGATTTGGTAATGGGGCGGTGCTCCATCTTGCTGAAACCATATCATATTCGCTGGAAGTTGTGGGTTTGCTGGATCAGGATATAAGTTTGTCACAGTTGGCAAGATATTATTTTGGAGCAGTGCTAAATAATTATCGCCATTTAAATTGCCATTAATGAAAGGGGCTATAATATGATCTCCAACAATTCCTGCCCAAACATGAACCTTTTCAGGATATTGCGTATGTCCTTCTCTTATCCAGTGAGGGTTTTCCCTAGACCAATAGCGGCAATTCTGACTATAAGCATAACCGTGAAGTGTAAAGGTGCACTCATCAAAAAACATAACTTGTTCTAATTGGATCACATTGTTATCTAACATTGCCATCATTTGTTCACAAAAATACGTTCTCCTATCAAAATCGTCTTCCATGAGCTCATGAGTAGGTATCATTTTATGGGGATACATTTTATTTTTTTGTAATAATTCGAATAATCGATGAATGGCAAACATCGAACATTGGGGCTGTTTTTCGACTAGAAAGAAGTGTGGGTTTTCCTGAAACTCAAGCATAATATCTAATTTGGAATCATCACTTATTGCGTTGGCAGCTACTTTTTTTTTATCTGCTTTACATGTCCAAGCTGGCGAAACTGCTTTTCTATTTTACTAATTGTCCCTTGAGTTATAGGCGGCAAATTTGGAAATTTTTCATGAAATAAGCGAGCAACTTCCATTTGTGTGCGTGTTTTATCTTCATAACCAATCATCTGTAGAATTGGTATTTTGTGCATTTCTGTTAAATAAACCATTTCTTTGATATGCAGTTAACGAAATTCAAACACAACAATTTGCTAAGGTCAGGCGCTTTAAACAAAAGTAAACAAAACTATTTATACCTTTTTTTTATTTCATATTATTATCAAAACATTTTAACATCAATTATCAACATCTCCTCCATTAATGCTTTTTTTGTTTTTTACATTATCAAAAAATAAACAGTATTACTTATTAGTTTTTTCGTGTGTTGTTAATTTTTGCAATAAATCTGAAAACACTTAATATTTCCGAAACAGTTGAAGATATGGATTGGCTGCGACACACTATATAGCGTGAAACTGTTTTTGGGCTTTTGACACTCGCTCATCTGTATTGTCTCCCCATGCCATCTTTTTATGAAAAGTTAATCCAAGGTATTTTATGTTGTTTTACCATTCTATTGATTTATTGTTAACCTTTACCATGGTTTCAGTTAAATTGATTCTTGCTTTTAAAGAAAAGATGGCCTGGGGTTTGTCTGCGTTCAAACGAAGCTTTTAGCTGTCCATCCAGCTCTGAAGGAGCATGATATGACATTGCAGGCATGAAACTACTAACCAGGTTGTGGTTATCGTAGTATCATCAGCAAAGAAATAAATTTGTGTGTGTACGGGAGTTTAGGAATGTCGCTGGTATATATATTATACAAAATAGCAGCCGGTGGTCAACCCTGTGGGACACCAGCCCTGTTCTGAGTATTCTCAGATATTTGTTCCCTGATGATACTACGATAACCACAACCTGGTTAGTAGTTTCATGCCTGCAATGTCATATCATGCTCCTTCAGAGCTGGATGGACAGCTAAAAGCTTCGTTTGAACGCAGACAAACCCCAGGCCATCTTTTCTTTAAAAGCAAGAATCAATTTAACTGAAACCATGGTAAAGGTTAACAATAAATCAATAGAATGGTAAAACAACATAAAATACCTTGGATTGACTTTTCATAAAAAGATGGCATGGGGAGACAATACAGATGAGCGAGTGTCAAAAGCCCAAAAACAGTTTCACGCTATATAGTGTGTCGCAGCCAATCCATATCTTCAACTGTTTCGGAAATATTAAGTGTTTTCAGATTTATTGCAAAAATTAACAACACACGAAAAAACTAATAAGTAATACTGTTTATTTTTTGATAATGTAAAAAACAAAAAAAGCATTAATGGAGGAGATGTTGATAATTGATGTTAAAATGTTTTGATAATAATATGAAATAAAAAAAAGGTATAAATAGTTTTGTTTACTTTTGTTTAAAGCGCCTCACCTTAGCAAATTGTTGTGTTTGAATTTCGTTAACTGCATATCAGAAAAATGGTTTATTTAACAGAAATGCACAAAATACCAATTCTACAGATGATTGGTTATGAAGATAAAACACGCACACAAATGGAAGTTGCTCGCTTATTTTATCAAAAATTTCCAAATTTGCCGCCTATAACTCAAGGGACAATTAGTAAAATAGAAAAGCAGTTTCGCCAGCTTGGACATGTAAAGCAGATAAAAAAAAAAGTAGCTGCCAACGCAATAAGTGATGATTCCAAATTAGATATTATGCTTGAGTTTCAGGAAAACCCACACTTCTTTCTAGTCGAAAAACAGCCCCAATGTTCGATGTTTGCCATTCATCGATTATTCGAATTATTACAAAAAAATAAAATGTATCCTCATAAAATGATACCTACTCATGAGCTCATGGAAGACGATTTTGATAGGAGAACGTATTTTTGTGAACAAATGATGGCAATGTTAGATAACAATGTGATCCAATTAGAACAAGTTATGTTTTCTGATGAGTGCACCTTTACACTTCACGGTTATGCTTATAGTCAGAATTGCCGCTATTGGTCTAGGGAAAACCCTCACTGGATAAGAGAAGGACATACGCAATATCCTGAAAAGGTTCATGTTTGGGCAGGAATTGTTGGAGATCATATCATAGCCCCTTTCATTGATGGCAATTTAAATGGCGATAATTATTTAGCACTGCTCCAAAATAATATCTTGCCAACTTTGACAAACTTATATCCTGATCCAGCAAACCCACAACTTCCAGCGAATATGATATGGTTTCAGCAAGATGGAGCACCGCCCCATTACCAAATCAATGTCCGGCAGTACCTCAACCGAGTATTTCCAAATCAGTAGATAGGGAGACGTGGATCGATGGAATGGCCAGCACGATCCCTGATCTGACGACATTAGACTTCTTATTATGGGGTTATGTTAAAAATATTGTATACAGAACTAACCCCCTCGACTTAGCTAACTAAAGAAGACGAATAACGCTTGCGATTAGATCGGTCACGCCTGAAATGTTCAGTAACGTTACAAGGAATTTCTATTTAAGATTAGGATGTTGCCAAGACGTTCGCGGCGAGCATTTTCAACATCTTCTACATTAATGTTTTTTTTTGTTTTTTACATTATCAAGAAATAAACAGTATTTCTTATTAGTTTTTTAGTGTGTTTTAAATTTTTGCAATAAATCTGAAAACACTTAATATTTCCGAAACAGTTGAAGATAGGTATAGGATATTGTACATGAAATATGTCTAAAGTTTTCCGAAGAATCCAAAAATTGAAAAATATACGGGGTGTTGTATTTAAAATAAGAAAGTTAGTATTGGCCACTGCTACATGACACATCCTGTATAAAAAGTTTTTATTGAAAAAAATGCGCAAGTAGAAGTACCAATCGACGTATTCGAGCGTTTTTTCGGACACGCCCCCATGTATTTATTATCGAATTTATTCCATTTGGCTGATACACACTGTATATCCCCTAGTAAATAAAAATACTAAATTAAACTTAAAAGTAAAAACAACGTTGTACAAAACACTAGTACGCCCGGTACTTACTTACGGTATACCTACGTGGTGTACGGTAAATAAGACCAAAATGTTAAGTGTACAAAGATTTCAAAATAGAATTCTAAAAGTAATGGTGGGGGCACCAATGTACAGGGTTTTTCCGTATATTTTGGAGCACCCCTGGAGCTCTTATTTTAAGGCCTAGAAAAAACATTAAATTACCAAAGTTGCATTATTTTTCATGACCTGTTAGAATTTGTCATCGAACAAAACAAATAAACATCGTAAATTTGTTTAATAATGCCAATGTGGATTTCTTTAAATGGGGCACCCTGTATATTACATAATTTTTTAATTCCCCACTTATTTCTGATTCCAAATATGTATAAATGTTATATGTTTACTTTAGTCGTTTAGGCAATATTTCATTTCAAAATATCGCATATGAGAAAATCAAGATTGCCCTGAGAAACAATTTGGTTATTATTAATCGCTTATGGCAACTTACTTATGTCACAAATAATTTATCATACGTTGAATAGTCTTGTCATAATGGGTTACTCTAAAGACGAAAAATTCGATGTTATGCGACTATATTATGCGAATCGCAACAACGTTAAAATGACTAGGCAAGAGTATAGACGTTCATTTCCAAATAGACAAACGCCATCTATTAATACAATAAGAAATATAGTTAAACAATTTCGGGAACGCAAGTCTCTTGAACGAAAAAAACCGAACTGTACCAGAAAGCGAAGATGATTTATATATATTGTTATTTTTTGTTGGTAAGTGATCTCAAGAGATTTTAATTGTTTGCAAAAGTTTTAAAAGTCCCCATTTTATTTTTAGAAAATCCATTTAGTTCTATACCAAAAGCAGCAACGTATTTTCAAAAATCCTGGAAAAAAATTCACAGTGTGTTAATAAGGCATAACTACTTTCCATATAGAATTATGCCAGTCCAAGGTCTCACGGAAGACCACATTCGTCAAAGATATCAATTTTGCGCCGAAATTTTACGTCTTATGAGAGAGGATGCAGGTTTGACAAATAAAATCGTATTCACAGATGAGGCTTCATTCACAACATCTGGCATGTTCAATAGGAAAAACAAACGGTATTGGTCAACAGAAAATACTCACCAATATCAAGTTGTTAAGGTTCAAGGCAGACAGTCATTAAATGTTTGGTGCGGAATATTGGGAGGCAGAATCTTGGGGCCTATTATATTTGAAGGAACACTTAATGGGGATCGATATAGGAACTTTCTAGAAAATTAAATTGAGCATGAATTGCGAAACATTCCAAATCGGCAAGAACTAATTTGGCAACAAGACGGGGCACCCCCACACAACATTCGATCTGTGGTTACATATTTAAACAATCATTATTATCTGTGGATTGGTAGAAATGGCCCGATTAGGTGGCCCGCAAATAGCCCAGACCTAACACCTCTAGATCTATTTTTATGGGGCTATTTAAAAAATAAAATCTATTATGATAGACCAGAAACTATAAATATTCTTCGTCATAAAATTGAACAAGAAGTTTTACTACTTAAAAGGGAAAATTTGGTTTTTGTTACAAACGCTTTAAGAAAATGGAGAGATAATATTCAAAAATGCTATGACAGTGGTGGTGGATATATAGAACCATAATATTGTTTTATAAATTATTATCATTATTTATATGAATTGTAACTTAATAAAGCTTTTAGTTTCTAGCATGTTTTCCTCATACTAATCTTGATTTTGTAATACGCAATATTTTGACATAAAATATTGTCTAAACGACTAAAGTAAACATATAACATTTATACATATTTGGAATCAGAAATAAGTGTGGAATTAAAAAATTATGTAATATACAGGGTGTCCCATTTAAAGAAATCCACATTGGCATTATTAAACAAATTTACGATGTTTATTTGTTTTGTTCGATGACAAATTCTAACAGGTCATGAGAAATAATGCAACTTTGGTAATTTAATGTTTTTTCTAGGCCTTAAAATAAAAGCTCCAGGGGTGCTCCAAAATATACGGAAAAACCCTGTACATGATTAACAATGTATTGCATCTAGACCTAAAAATTGACACACTTTAACAATTAGCAGACAAATAATAACAAAATACTACAGCAGAACAGACAATTCATCAAATAGACTAATTACAGAATCTCACATACACTCACACGAAAATGTAAAACACAAATACCCAAGAGAATGGCTCCCTCCTTAACAGATTTGAACGCAAGTCAATTTCTGAATTTATTTAAATAAAATATTTTTGAAATTCATAAAAATTACAAAAATCAAAAATCTTGAAGACAGCAATCAAATAAACGCAAACAAATAAAAGAATTCAAACAAAAACTTCCAACCAAGTAATCGAAAAGAAATCACTACATGAAATAAAGGCAGGTCTCGTAGGCTAGTTGTTAAGGCGACGCTTTTGGATTCACAAAGACTAATGTAGCGCGGGTTCAATCCTCGAGACAGGTAAAATGGTTCGACTCCGTTTGGATTTGAGGGGTTTGACATGGCGTTGCCGTCTGACGTCGCCTTCGTTCAAAATAAAGTCTGTGCGTTTTAAGAAGTCCGATATCGGATTAAATCACCAAGGGATGTTATCGCTTTTAAAACAGTAAGTCGGTTAAGTTACAATATCTTCGCACCTTCGCTATACTTGATCACACCGAACATCCCACTGGTTTACTGTATTCTATTACTGTGCGAAATCAGAGGTTTCAAAACAAAATTATCTTAGAATTACGCGTTGAGCATAAATAATAATTAAATAGATAATTAAATTATTTTGCTATTATTATAGTTAAATCTATATAATAATCGCTATTTTCCAAGAACCAATTAAAATTTGCTCGGGATGGTTAAATATGTTAAAGATTTTGTCAGGTATATACTTTTCCGATAATGACATTATTTTGGGATTATTATAATTAAATCTTCATAATAATTATTACTATTTTCCAAGAAATAATTAAAATTTGCTGAAGTGCGGGATGGTATGTTCTACTTTATTTTAAATAAGTAGTTGTGCTTTTCACTTTTAGTTTGTTTCTCATTGTGTGTGAATTAAAATCAGTTATTAAGCAAAGTTATGGAAAATGTTCAGCAAGGTGGCACATCGCCTAGAAGGCATTTATCTCCAGGTGAACGCCATTTGGTATTACAAGTGGAACGTTATTTTACTTTAGAAAAAGATAACTCGGGCCCGTTAGAGTCTGTTTTGGCAGTGCCAAAACGAACGTCTAATGCGTGCGGCATTTCAGAGAAGACCTTAAGAAGACTTCGAAAAAAGAGTGAAGAGGATTTGGACAGACCATATAAAAGGGTTCGACTCCATTCAAAAACCTTGGATTTATCCCAAGGGATAAAACTCTCTATTAGGAATATTGTTTATGATATGTATAAAGCCAAGGAATATGTTACCCTCAAAGCTATTCTTGAAAAGATAAAGCGGAAAAAACTTTGCGATATTGGAACTAACAGTTTGTCCATCATCTTAAAACATATGGGTTTCAAATATAAAAAAACGAACAACAGAAAACTGCTTTGCGAGCTGTCCAATGTTGTTTCGAAAAGATGGCAATTTTTAAGGGGTTATTTAAACAACAAAAAATCGGAATTGTCAAGACAAGTTGTTTTTCTTGACGAAACATGGGTATTTGCAAACGGAACTTCAACAAAAACGTCTTGGCAGGATGACTCAAAGCATTGTTATTCAAGTACCCGTGCAAGTAATGGAAAAAGGTATATTATATTACATGCTGGTAATGAAGAAGGTTTTGTTTTAAATGCCAGTTTGATATTTTCATCAACAAAAAAAACCTATCTACAAGTAGGTACGTTCTGTCGCAAGACTACAAAATCGGTTCTTTTTAGAACCAAAACATTATAAAAAAGAATTCGTAAAACTAATTTGTCTGAATACTACAAAAGCTAAAAAATTATTATTTTTCTTTACCTAAACTAATTTTTTATTTACTTTAAATTATTTTATTTAGAAAATGTAATTCATCAACATCCAAAATTACCTTCAATATAATTTATTGTTTGAGAGCCACCGACATAATGCTCAAGAGGTTTTATGGCTTAGCGGACTTCTTAAAACGCACAGACTTTAACAGAGGAGTGGAAAATGAATGCATCCAAAATCCTTTCGCGGATTAGAGGCCGGATGAGATCGGATATTTCGTGGTGGGAGGCATTCCTCAGTTGGCAGAACACAAGTGACAACTCAAAACGGCGCAAAACTAAGGGTTGATAGCCCTTGGAGGGTGCAGTTTGGAATGAGTTTTTTAAATTTTTCAAAAAAGCACACCATATACTCCGTTCCTGATGCAATGTTGCCAACTATTTTCCATTTTAAGAAAATATCTTATTTCCTTTACAACATAACGGGTAAAAAAGGGTAAATATTGTGCCTACCTAGTAAGAATAATCGTATATTCTCATATAAGGGTCATATAATAGTATATTACGTTAAAGAACCGGAAGGACGATGCAGGCGAGTCCTCGAAGCCTGCGGGTCCTATTAGTTTGTGTAACGTACAATATTTTTTTTCAATCGACATATTCATAAAAAAAACTACTGGATACCTTGGTGGAATTTTTAAGTTAACATTAAATTAAAGAAAATTATCCTAATATTAAAATTCTAAAAACCTTTCAAAGATCTTTCGGTTTGATTAACCCCGTATATTACACTAAAGTGTTTAAAATTCCGAACTCACACACATTTGCCCAGGGAGCCAACGAGCTTTATCCCGAAAAACGAAAAGATTCCGTAGTGAAAATAAACTGCCTAGAAGATTGACCTAGTTCTTCATGAAAAGAAGTGGTTTAAACTTTATCGAGATACCTATCACCTACAAAATATTATTGTACTTTTGAAAACTATTTATTTTAAAGTTTTCTGGTTAAAACTAACTTCGAAGAATTTGATTTAGATAAGGTGAATCCACGAAAAGGATTAGAAACGTCGAAATAATCAATTTTTACTTCATTGCTTAAAGATCTACAAATATAACCTCAAAAACTTATTTATACAGGATGTTACTTAATCCTAGGCCTTAATTCCAAGAACGCATTTCTAAATCAAATTCAAGTAGAAGAGTTCATATAAACATGTGTCCTAAAAGTCTAGTTTTCAAGATACAGGGTGTCAAAGTTTAAAAAAAAATTGTTTTTTTATAAATATCTCAAAGATACTTTTGCCGATTTTGATGAAATTCGGCAGTGTTGTTTGTTGTGATAAGATGTTAAGTTAGCATTGACTAGATAATAATTATGAGTTCTAGTGGCGTACCGGAGGCATTCTCACGAATAATATTGACAAGTAAAATGTGCGCCACTGACTTCTTTAAAAATTTTATATTGTTTTCTGGTTAAGCAGTTAGAAATACAACTTTTTTATCTCTTGATATTTCTTCGTTTGTTACTTTGTTTCCAAGAAGAAAAAATAAAAGCCACTTAAGCGCAAGTCGAAAAATTTTTTTTCTCGAAAACGAAGTAAGATACGAGAAAATATCAAGAGACGAAAAAGTTGTATTTTTAGCTGCTTAGACAAGTCAGTAGCGTACATTTTTTTATCAATATTATTAATGAGACTGCTCCCCGTGGACGTTTAAAAAATTATTCTAACCTATACAGGGTGTCCGGGAAAATGTGGAAAATTTCTCGGATTCAGATATAATGTGAAAAATAAGATGACAAGTTGCTATAAATATTTTTCTTACAGGCCCTCCCTACGGCCCCTGAAGGACGCCACTGGAAATCGGTTTTCCTTGACTAACTTTAAAATGACTTAACCCTTAAAGGGCGAGGTTTTTTTGTGTAACATTTTTTGATTATAAACTTAAATTTATATTCGTCTAGTCAACATTGTTTTCTACCCATCGGACAACCATAACTCCCGTTTCTTTTTCAAGGGCCCCTTCGTATGTATCCCCTTCTTTCTTTGTGAGGTTTTTTTGTCCGAGATAGGGCAATTCTTTGGAATTCGGTTGTCTCTAACAGTACCGGTACCTTGACAACCACGTTGTTTTAAATAATCAAGAAGATTTAGGCCAGTAAACATCGAAGTAAAGATCATAAGGTCTGTCTTTGTTTGCATCACGCAGTTCATCTAACATGATACCAAATGGAGCTGCTGCTTTACCAAAAACATTCTCATAGTTTTGTGGCCTTCTAGAATTTTTCCCCTGGTATAGCTCACAGTTAACTAAATATCCGGATGTTGTATCCACGAATAAATTGTTTACATGGATGTCGCCCATAGTACTTTATCACACTCTCATCATAATTCATTTGTTTTTCTGGCTGATAATATTCTATAAACTTTGATTTTAGTCTATTTATTAGCGGAGGAAGTTTCCACACTTTATCATCAGCATCGGGATTTGAATTATCGACACAATGTATAAAGCGCATAATTTGAACAAATCGATCCCGTCTCATTGCTTTGCTTACCATGACATCGTTCATGTCACCCTTCAATTCCCAATAATACTTTTTTGCTGGTAGTACCGAGTAGCCGCTTACAATGAGTATCGCTATGAAGCATTTCATCTCCTCAATGGAAACCTTAGGGTCGGGCAAATTTTTAAGTAGTGCATACCTAGATGTATTCAATAGGAAATTTGTATATTTCATCGTCGACAAACTGCTCAAAGGTTTGAAGGGCTGTCAGTTCTTTATATTTAGAGAAATCAGGTTCAGGAAATTCTCTTGTTTGTGTTCCTAAGTCACCATGAATCCAGCTATAGTTTTTGATAGTTTTTTAGATTTGAATGAAGTTGACAGTGGGGCACTGTTGTTTGAAGGTCCTGACTCAGCAACAGTATCCCCACGTACAAATTTTACTTCTGTTGCAGCTCTTAGTTGGCGTCCCGAAAGGTGGTCAATGGTGCCCCCAGAATCCTCATCTCCGGAATTTTCGTCGGTCAATATATTAGAATCTGGTGGCTCAACATAAATAGCATCGACGTCCTCCGAATAGACCAGATCCAGAGCTTCTTGCAATGTAAAACCACGTCTATAATAATAAACACCATTGGCAAACCAAAACAAAATTTTATAGTGTATTGGCCTAGCGTTACCATACGGTAACACCGAGAAAACATCCTTGCTACCAGTCAACCCACCACATCTAATTTTAAAATCAAAATAGAATACTAAAGCATATATATTTATGCAGCACATATGCAGAAAACATTCCATAAACATTAAAAATAAGAAAAAAATACTTACTCAAAGTTTATATTCTCCATTTTTTCACTTTTACGAATATAATCAAAACGAAAAAAATAATTTCAAACAGCCGCACGCTAGCAAAGTCAAAACTAAAGTAACAGACAAGTCGAAAAGAATACTTACATCATATGTTTGGCGCCATCTTACTCAGAAAATCGAAAACGTGCGGTTTAAATGATAAAAAAGGAACCTATGTTCATCGTTACCATTTGGTAACGCCAGATCTTTATGGGTTAACATAATTCAATAAAAAGGACCTCTTAAAATAGTGTATTTAGCTATAAGCGAATAGTTGAAGAACACCTATGTTCGCAAAAAATGTGCGTTTAATTCATTTAACGGCACCAAAAAAAAACTTATTGTTGTTGCAAACGCTACTATGATCCTTTACTTCGATATTAATTTACTGATTTTGGGATTTCGTAGTGAATTTAATTGTGAATTAATTAGAACTGTGGTATATACGTTTAATGAGTATGCAGATATGCATCTGATGTATGGTCTTGCGTCTTGCAATGCTTTGGAAGCTAGAAGGTTATATCACGAAAGATTTCCTAATCGTACTACTCCAAACCAGAAGACATTTCAACGAGTTGACCATCGGCTAAGGGAGAATGGTGGGCGATTACAGTTTATAAAGTAATACATATTATTGAATTTCTTCATAATTTTAGGACAGTTTGGAAAAAATAGTACTGATGGTGGTCTGAGAAGAACAGTACGTACGCCGAAATTAGACGAAAATATTTTAAATGCTGTGACACTCCATCAACGAGCACTCGAAAATTATCAGCCCAGTTAAATACACCAAAAACAATAGTACCTGGTGTTCTTTAAGAACAGCTGTTATATCCATATCATTAGCAAAAAATATATGAACTGATTCCTGAAGATTTTCCTCGTAGAATGCAGTTTGCAAATAGGCTATTGAATCAGCAACGAAATAATGTATGCTTCATTAGCATTATTCTTATCACGGATGAAGCAAAGTTTACTAAAAATAGTATCACCAATTTACTCAACACACATTTATTGGCTGATGAAAATCCCTATGCCACTATTGTTTCGCATCATCAACATCAATTCCAATCACTTAATATCTGACCAGGAATCATTGGAATTTATTTGGAGTTCCTCCAGAACACTTGCCAGGATTTAATAGAGCACTTACCGTTTGAAACCCGCTCATCACTTTAATTCAAGGTTGGTGTGCGGGAGCACCTGAATAACATGTATCCAAACCGTTGGATAGGTAAAGAAAGACCTATTGCCTGGCCTCCTCGATCTCCCGACCTAACGTGTTGGATGTTTTCCTGTGGGGACACCTGAAAAACTTGGTGTGTTCCACTCCAGTCGACACTAGAGAGGAGCTTCTGCAGAGAATCACGTTTCATTGTGATGTGATAAGGACCAAGGCTGGATTATTGTGGCGGATACAGCAGTCCTCAATTCGTCGTGTCCGCGAGTGTATCAGACTTCACGGAGCCCGTGTTGAACCCTCTTATGAAGTTTTTCAATAATTTCGTTAAGGTGCCTCCTATTATATCACCGCGGTTTTTTAAATTTTTGTATTTTTTCGGATTAAACAACTAAAGATGAAACTTTTCTGTTATTTGAATGACTTTCGTAACACACTTTCTTGTCGAGAAACAAAACAGAAATCATGGTCCTCTTTACTAAAAATAAACCATGAATTCGATTACTATTCTTTTTCTTGAAAACGGTTAATTTTATCGACAATCAACAAAAGCACCTTTTCTTTAATCTAAGGTATAAGTTACCCAGACAGATTTATTTTTTTTTAAGTCTTTATCATACAGGGTGTTAAAAATGTAAGCATTAAGTTGTAAAACTTAGTCCTCCCCTAATAAACTAAAAAAGCTAAATATGTTTCAAGCGCACTATTTTAAGAAGTCCTTACTAGTATTGATCACGTTAAATTTTTATTAAATTATATTAAGTACTTCGAAAGTTATTCAAGAAAAAACGACTTCCAGCAACGTACTTCAGGGGAACATATCTCGTAGGTAGGGCCTGTAAGAAAAAAAATTTATAGGAACTTTTCATCTTATTATTTCATGTTCTATCTGAATCCGAGAGATCTCCCACATTTTCCCGGAAATCCTATATTCAAATAAATTTACCGATCTAAAGTTAGAAAATCATCTGAACCTTTTAAAAACAACACTGTTGCCAGGTGTATTCTCCGGTTAACTAAAGACTGTTATATTTGGTGGTGCAACTCTAAATTACTAGTTTAGCACTTAACTATTTCGGTAATTATTTAAAAAGCTGAGCACCTACTAGGGATGCGCACGATGTATCGATATTTTGAAAACATCGATGTTTTTTTATTCGATATTATTCGTTAACATCGATATTTTTGGCGATGTTCTTTCCGATGTTTTTTTCAATTAAAACTTGACATTTTATTTCAAGAAGTATTACAAATCAAATTGACCTATCTACAATTACCAAATTAGTAAATTAAATATTAAAAATAAATTTTAACTTATTACTATTACTTACATCTAGTTATCCAAATTTATTGTTTACTAATATCAAATAGCTATGTATATTTTTGACTTTTCACTTATTGCAACCCTCTAGCCTAAAAAAATTACTTTAATTGGCACAAGTGCGGCACGCGGTATCAGTGTAAAACAAACTGCAAAGACCTTATAATAATATCTTCAAAGAACTTCCGAGGCCAACGGCGAAAAAATTCGGGGTAATGCTGTCGGCAGAAATACCTACAAAGCTTTCGTTTTCCTTCTAACGGTACGTCTTAGAGTAAAATCGCTTACATGTCCCTTGTCCCTATCTTAGTTTCTTATTATCTTCCTAAAAGTGTCAACTTCCGGTTAATCCGGATGTAACTCAAAAGCCGGAAATACAATACTTCTGATTTAACCGAAAGTTTCACTCTAAGACGAACCGTTAGGAAGCTAGAAGCTGTCAAATTTCAAAAATGTCATTTTGCAAAAGTCGATATCTCGGAAACTGTTAGGTTTAGACTTATAATGCACTTATTAAAAAATAATAACTGTTATTTCATGTAAAATCCAAAAATATTCTAAGATATAGGGTGTTCCATTTAAAAAAACGTAAATTTTCTTGTCTGCGGTTTTCTGACTCATCATGTATACTTATTTGTTTAGAATTCTAATAGACCTTAAAAAACCATAAAACTTTTGTCTAAAATATTTTTTGCTAACTGTTATACTTTAAGAAATAATCGACCGTTTCTATTCATACCAACGACCCTGTATAGGGCGGTAAAGTTTTTTTTTTTAAATCGTTGTTTTATCATTTTTTTAAATATCGTTTTTCCGATTTTATTGACATTTGATAGGTACCGATATTTTGAACTCAGTTTTTCTATAGTGTTCACTGTTCACGCTCTTTTTAGCATTTTGTTTTTATATACTCCACAGGTTTTTTTTCGTAAGTATAACGCCCATGGTTTATTGCGATTTAATAGATTTTACTGATATTTTAAGTAGTCCATGGTTTTTTTTGCATATTTGGTAGTTTTTTATTTCGTCTTCAAATGGACAAATGTATTTCTACTTTTGTTTTTAATGGTTATATTTTTATTTAATATAAATATATTTGCATTTATTATATTAAAATGTATAATTTATTTTAAACATATTTATCGATATTTAAAAAGACATCGATGTTTATAAATATCAACATTTTCTGTCCGATATTTTTACAACATCGATTTTCTGTATTCGATGTATCATTTGATGTCAACATAGATGTTTTTTAAATTTTGCGCATCCCTAGCACCTACAGCTAATTTTTTATTTAACGCCTAATTTGAGGTCGCTGATTACGGCTCTCAAGTTTTTTCTCCGGAGTTTGAAAAAAAAATATTATTTTTTCACTTACAGGTACGATATTTGGCATGTTCCTTAAAATTTTACCATTTTCACAAAATATCACTTATTAAAGTCGTTATACACTTATCTGTTAAAAGAAATGTAAAATTTAAAAAAATAATGCAATAATCTTTTGTGTACTTGTTGTATTGAACCGAATTTACAATATTTAATCCATTCTATTTAAAAACAAAATGCTATTAGACGAGGAACCCCCAACGAAACGCATTATGTAGCCAAATGATCAGTTATTAGTTCAGATCAGTTATGGTTCAGGACTGCCAAAACTTTGTATTTACCCAATTAAGGAACAGTTACAAGTACAGGGTCTTCCAACGAGGACTGAACAGGGGCTCATTTTTGAGCTTCCTTGTATTTAAAGAAAAATCCAAAATAGCCAATCGATGTACTTTTCCCTGCAGAATTCAAAAATGAAACCAAAAATTTATTTGAACCAGAAACAAAAGAGTTACGCTATGGATAAGGTGTTTTTAAATGGAACATAGCTTTTTTTATACGATTTTTGGAACGAGTGATTTTTTTTTGTCCGTTCTGATTAAAATATTTAATATTGTGACAGCTATTTTTATTAAATTTTAATGTTTTATCCAGTATAATTTAACTTTAACCTGTTTGAAACATACACTAGGTAGTAAAGGTATAATCACCTTTGAATCCTTCAAAGTCAAAAAATTTGACAAATTTACTATAATATTGCTGAAATAAAATATTCATTAGATGAGAGATTGCAGATTGTTATCTTGTTCTACAAATGCCAAGAAAATGCAAGAGAATCAAGGAGAAGATTTATTGCAAATTTTCACAGAAATATATCCGTCAATACTATTCTAAGGATAAAGAACCTATTTGAGGAAAATAAAACATTACATGACAGAAAAAGAAATCCAGAAAGGAATAGAAATCGAGACCGTGCCATTGAGAATTATTTTCGACTGAATCCAACCAAATCAATTTCGGACGCAGTTCGGGACGTTCAATACGGCGGCGGTGTAAGACGCAGAAGATTTACCCAAGGAACTGTTCACAGGACTTTAAGAAATCATAAATTTAAGTCTTATCATATCCTTCCACTTCAACATCTAACACCGGCACAAAAAGAACTTCGCTTCCAATTTGTTTCCCAAATTGTGATTCGGAAAGAAAACAAAGACCCTAATTTATTCAGAAATATCTTATGGACTGACGAAGCCACATTCACAACATCGGGGGTTTTCAATAGACATAATAAACATCACTGGGCCGTTGGAAATCCAAGAAAATTTCAGACAATTAAATTTCAAGGAAGGACTTCAATCCATGTTTGGTGTGGCATAAAAAATAATAGAATTTTGGGACCAATATTTTTTAACGGGACTTTAAATGGACAGAGATACTACGAGTTCTTAGAAAACGAAATTGAGAACTTTTTGGAAGATTTACCATTGGAAGAATATCAAAATTTAATTTGGCAACATGATGGGGCCCCTCCGCATGCCGTGCGTGAGGTTACTCAATATTTAAACGGACGCCATTAGGAATGGATTGGTAGAAATGGAACATATGCTTGGCCACCCAATAGTCCCGATTTGTCAATATTAGACACATTTCTTTGGGGCCATTTAAAGAACGTGGTATACAAGCAGCGAAACCACGATATTTAAGAGATCATGCAATTGTGAATGAAATAAATCGCCTTAACCAGGAAAATCACAGTATAACAGCAAGTTTGGAAAGGCTACAAAGAGGTTATCGCACATGTTTCGAGAACAACGGAGGTCACATTGAACAATTAAATTATTAATGTTTTTTTTTAAATTAGTATAGAGTTGGATTTCTTTTTCTGTCATGTAATGTTTTATTTTCCTCAAATAGGTTCTTTATCCTTAGAATAGTATTGACGGATATATTTCTGTGAAAATTTGCAATAAATCTTCTCCTTGCTTCTCTTGCATTTTCTTGGCATTTGTAGAACAAGATAACAATCTGCAATCTCTCATCTAATGAATATTTCATTTCGGCAATATTATAGTAAATTTGTCAAATTTTTTTACTTTGAAGGATTCAAAGGTGATTATACCTTTATTACCTAGTGTATGTTTCAAACAGGTTAAAGATAAATTATACTGGATAAAACATTAAAATTTAATAAAAATAGCTGTCACAATATTAAATATTTTAATCAGAACGGACAAAAAAAATAACTCGTTCCAAAAATCGTATAAAAAAAGCTATGTTCCATTTAAAAAACACCTTATCCATAGCGTAACTCTTTTGTTTCTGGTTCAAATAAATTTTTGGTTTCATTTTTGAATTCTGCAGGAAAAAGTACATCGATTGGCTATTTTGGATTTTTCTTTAAATACAAGGAAGCTCAAAAATGAGCCCCTGTTCAGTCCTCGTTGGAAGACCCTGTACATCTTTACCTAGAAAAATAAAATAAATGTTAATCACTTTCATATAAGCACTTTTGGCAATCATACATATTTTAGGTTAACGGTCATCTCAAGGAGCTGTAGGACTATCATCTTGGACCTGCGTGAGCCAACATATAATCAGCAGATCCATATCGAAATAGTGCTTGCTGATAGGTTAGTAAAAGTTACAAAACATGCATGTACTTGAATAACAAGGGCAAATAATCTAAAAAAATCTAGAGTATTATCACAGCGGCTTTTACAAATGTTTTCCTAGTTTTCTTTCCCACGAAACTGATGTTAAAATAGATAACACTACTTTTATAATATATGGGTGTATTTTAAAATCCTATTTAAACTCAGGAACAGATGTTGTGAAGAATCTTAATAGAAAATGTATGTACAGTAGCGTCATAATGGATTATTATAGATTTGAATAAAGTATGGAGGAAGGTGTTCTTTTCTTAAAAATATGAATAGAGGAGCGGCGGTTATTATGGAATATACGGTTAATTTGGAATACCTTAATATCTTTCTTAAGCGGTAATATTACAACGCGGCAACACGGTAATATACAGGGTGGCGCATCGAAAACGAAACAGAGACATTTACTGGCAGCTCAGTTCTTTTTTGGAAAAACGCTCAGACTCGTCGATTTTGTTTTCGTGGGGGACACAAAATTGGCAAAAAATCACGTTATCACGTGCAGCCCCCTGGGCGGGGGTGGCACTACCCCTAAAATCTTAAATATAAATGGGGGTCGAGTGATACCTTGTTTTAAAGGTCTTTTAATTCCCTTTATAATGATGTAAAATTCATGTACTTCAGTTCAGTAGTTTTGGAGATTTATTGATTTAAAGCTTAAAGTAGACTTTAATAGGTACATTAGATTAGTTTGCACTACATTCAGAAGAAATTTGAGTAAAAGCATTTACTTAATAAATAAATGCTTTTCTTCCCTACGCCCATGGTTTGTTTATCATTTTGATGTTGAAAATAGCGATTGGAGCGGTTTTTGTGGCAAAAAAAGTTGTTTCTTGAAGAGAGATAAGAAGGGAATGTCTCGTACTTATTTTAAATAGGAATTTAGTACATAGTTTGCGATGGATTTGACCAAACTTTGTTGTTAAAATACATTTTAACGCTTTATACATAAATTAACCATGGTATATTCCACGGCAGAAAGGGTTGAAATTATCGAAATATTTTTCGGAAATAATCAGTGCGCTAATAGAATCGCACAAGTATTTAATGAGCGACATGAGAACAGTAACGTGCATCGAAAACATGTTCTAGAACTTGTAGCTTAATTTCGGGAAAACTGGATCAGTCGGCAATAAAAAACGCAACATTGAAAATCCCCTAAGAAACGAAGCAATGGGAGTGGGGTTTTAGGGCAAGTTTATGTAGATCCTACGTTAAGTACCCGCAAATTAGATACTGTGTGTGGTGTTAGTCGACGTAGTATCCAACGGATTCTAAAGGCCCATAGTTTTTATCCATATAAAATTCACCTTGTACAAGAACTTAATAAAGACGATTTTGATCGGCGATTACAATTTTGTGAAGATATGAGTGAATGAATTATAAACGATTAACATTTTCTATTCAACACTTGCTTTTCCGACAAATGTTCCTTTTTCTTAAATGGCGTAGTAAATCGTCATAACTGCCGATATTGGTCCGATTCTAATCCCAGAATTTATCGTGAGGTACACACATAGCAGCCACAAAAATTAAATGTTTGGGCTGGTATTTTTGGCGATCATTTAGTTGGTCCTTTTTTCGTACCTGGAAATTTGACCGGTGAAATGTATTTGGAATAACTGCAAGACGCCATAGATCCTGCATTAACAGCAATAATTCAAAATCAGAATGATCGGCGGTACATTGCGAATAGGTTGATGTTCCAACAGGATGGTGCCCCACCACATTACGCATTACGTGTTCGACAATATTTAGATCAGACGTTTCCAGGTCGATGGATTGGTAGAAGAGGTGCCATTGAATGGCCCCCAAGATCGCCAGATTTATCACCTTTGGATTTCTTTCTGTGGGGTCACTTAAAAAGTAAAATCTATGCTACTCAGCCAACATCGTTAGAAGATCTGCGACAAAGAATTGTGAATGAGTGCCTTCAAATTACTCCTCAAATATTGCAACATGTGCGGCAACGTTTTGAGCAAAATCTTTATTACTGCATGGAGAGTCATGGTGGTCATTTCCAACATTTAGTTGGCTGACGGGTCAGTTCATTTTTCATTTTTACACTACTTTGCTGCCAAATGTATTGATCTCCACTAATGATGATGTATTAGAGTTTTATTTAAGCTTTAAATCAATAAATCTCCAGAACTACTGTACTGAAGTACATAAATCTTACATCATTATAAAGTGAATTACAGGACCTTTAAAATAAGGTATAATAAATCGACGGGTCTGAGCGTTTTTCCAAAAAAGAACTGAGCTGCCAGTAAATGACTCTGTCTCGTTTTCGATGCGCCACTCTGTATATTGGGCAGCTAGTCAACAAGTTCCAACGGCGTATCAGTGTCCTAAAAGAGTTTATAGAGTAACGACGTTCAGTTTATCGAATTTGGGTGTGACGAAACTTCCTTATCAGGTAAGAAATATTAATTAAGTTCTAATATAGCATGATCTGTTTTCAGGATTTTATTTGTGAGGGGTAGGGCTTCCATTAAACTTTAATTTTATATACAACCAACACGTTTTTATGATATTTTTACGCCATATTTTCCTGTGAAATTAAAAATAGCAGTGTCGGGTAATATAAAATATTCCATTTTACCCGATATTCCATATTACCCAAGTGTATTAACTTATTTTATTTATTTACAGGATGCCAAAGAAAAGAAATAGGGACAGTAAAAAACGAAAACAATGGGACAAAGACAGTATGAAGCACGCAATTCAAGCCGTTCGGGACAAAAGCATGGGTTATTTTAAAGCTGCCCAATATTTTAATATTCCAAGGACAATACTTTTTCGATTTATAAATAAAGGTGAAAGTAATCTGGAATCAATCGTCACTCAAAAAATTGGACGTAAACCTATTCTTTCCGAGGAGCTTGAGAATTAATTGATGCGGTATTCCCTTGAGATGGAATCAAAATTCTATAGTCTGACAAGAAGAGATTTAAGATCAGTGGCCTATCAAATGCCTGTAAGAAATAGTCTTCAAAATCGATTTCATGATGGACTTGCTGGGAAAGATTGGTTGTATGGATTTTTGCGAAGACATTCACAACTTTCTATACGGAAATCAACTGGAACATCTGGCTATTTATGATGAACACAAATTTTCAGGAGATCTAGTATTCAATGCTGATGAGCAGTGCGCTTTCTATTGTTCAGAGTAAAATTCGACACGTTATTGCTGCAAAAGGAAAGCGACAGATAGGATCTATCACATCAGCAGAACGTGGATCCCTTGTAACAACAATTATATGCATAAGCGCGACTGGGCAGTATATTCCACCCATGCTGATATTTGCAAGGAAAGATATGTCGGCATTATTATTAAAAGGAGCTCCGCCAGGAAGCATTGGCCCTTGTCATCCATCTGGATGGGTTCGGACCTTTTTACACAGTGGTTTCAACATTTTTTGATACATACAAAGCCAAATGCAAATTCCCCGGTACTTTTGTACCTAAACGGACATTATAGCCACACAAAAAATATTGACCTCATTGAATTAGCTCACAAAAATCAGGTGAAAACCATTTGTCTCCCGCCCCACTGCACCCATGAGTTACAGTCTTCAGATAAAACATTTATAAGTGCATTAAAGGCCTATTGCAGTAAAGAAATTCGCCAGTTTTAAAGAAACAGTGACCATCTTGTGACACCATATGGCATTGCCGAGTTATTTAAAAAAGCCCATTTAAAATCCCAAACTGGTAAGACTGCAGTTAACGGTTTTAAGAAAACTAGTTTATTTCCAGTAAATAGATCAGCATTCTCTGATATAGATTTTTTTGCTCCCGAAAACGATGCTGCAGCTACTAGTTCACAAGAAAATGTTGCTTAGGGTGCCCCGTCTTCATCCAGTGCAAGTTGCAGTTCCGAGACTTCAAAATTGTTTGTCACTCCAAAGGAAATTTCGCCGATTCCAATAAAAAGAAGTAAAGTTTCAAATTGAGGTAGGAAACGCGGATCATCAGGTATTATCACAAGTTCGCCTTACAAACAGGATCTAGAAGGTTATAATAATAGAAAAACAAGAAATCCGCAAAAGAAACTTAAAGTAAAACACTGAATCATGGCATAAACTTAGGGTAAAAAAAAAGAGTGTTCCAAGATATAGAGTCAAGTGATGATGCTGGTGGCGATTACTAGCAGTAGACCTTTTGACGTCAACTGGAATAGTTTTTGACAATTTTCTTAAAGAAATTTTCGGGTCTTCGATAACCGCTTGCATTACATTGAGTTGCTTTTCTTCTGTTGTGGACCATTTGTTGTATTGTTTCTTAAATACATTTTCGACTGAGCCAGTAGCTTTAAATTTATTCATTACGTTTGCTATAGTGGCGCTACATACCATTTTGTCAGGGTGTCTAGTATTAGATATGAGTGCGGCTTCCCTAATAGGTTTATAGTGATTTCCGACGATAAGTACAGGGTGGCCAACTAAGAGTGCGAGGTACTGTATCTGGGAAACTATCCATCGTAGAGGCTTGCGGCAAAAAAAATTATTACTAAAACGGCCAAGAGAAAAACCTGGAAAATATTTTCAAGTTTCTGAAATGGCCGCTAGGGGGCGTAACTGCAATCTTGAATCTAAAAAAGTGATGTTTCTGTAAATTCCGCTATATTAACCTAATAAAAAAATCCTGATCTTTAAAGTCGAGGATAATCTGAACCTTTTTGCTTGATACTTTTTGCAATATCTCTAAAAATAATGTGGTGGGGGGTATTCAAACGTTTCCGTAAATAACATCCTGTATCTTCGAAACGGCTAAGCCAATTTGAACAAACTTGGGTTCGTTAAAAGGAGCTATTTTTGGGCTACAAACACCATTATATTTGAAGTTTTGTAAGTTTCACATATTGCCGCTAGAGGGCCTTTTTCGACATTCCAACAGAAATGATTAATTTTCTCAACAAAATAAAATGCAATGGTATGATTTTTTTTTCAAAATGCATTCATGAAAAAGTAGCTAAATGATGCCTAAACTAGCCCGCGAGAACCGCATCTCGATATTTTGTTCCTAACCCAAAATATCGGCAATAGAAAATTTTATACGAAAATCCCTTAAATTTTCATTTTATTGTAACTATATTTTTCTGGAATTCTTTCTATTATGTAAGTTGTGGCCCTAAAAAGACCGATTTATAAAAGGAAGATTTTTAATGCCCCCGCAAATGCTCGAAATGCTGACCTCACGTTCTATGCACGTTATTCGCGTAGTTAATATTTTCTTGTGTTCTTCCAATTCTTTGCAGTTGAAACTTAGGCCGAAAACAACCATTTGCTCGTAAACTCGCCACTAATCGGGGAAAAACTCTCACATCGCAAGGACGCCGATTTGGATATCGAGCGGCGTAAACTCTTTTAGCTACTGCGGCATTCTGAAGACATTCAAAATAAACCGCAAGCATATCAACAGCTTCATCATTCGTAAAATGCATTTTGTAAACACAAAAATTACTCAAAGTAACGCAAGACTTTGACAACTATTGACAATTTGGATTATTTATGTTTTGATTAGGTATTTGTTTTGTTTCCATGGCCTGCTTCTATTAATGGGCGTAGGAAATTTCGGCCCCGGGCAGGTAGCAGCCCGATTTTGACAGGAACATTCGGCACCGGGATGGAAGGGTCATGTTTTTATTACAGGCATTTTCGGCCCCAATGGTCTAACGTTATAACATTTTAATTTTTTTATGATCTTTTGTGTTTTGAATCATTTATAAAATGAAAATGCAACTAACCTGAACTAACTCAATTTTTGACCTGCAACTCGGCTAATGCGGTTTTATAGACTTATATTGGTTAAACAGCGCTAACACGGCATCTAATCCACCTTTTTGGTTCCAATTCGCCTTTTTCAAGTTCACCGGGGAATATTATTATTAATTGTTTGCCCCTTTTATAGACTTATATTGGTTAAACAGCGCTAACACGGCATCTAATCCACCTTTTTGGTTCAATTCGCATTACCTGCAATGTTTGGGGCCCAAATTTCTTGCAAGATTACTTGACCTAAAATTTCTAGCAGGTACCTTACCCAATATGGGGCCGAAAGTTCCGCCGCCCCTATTAATTGTCTTTTTTGTGCATAGAACGTGATGGTGCATTTCGAGCATTTGCGGGGGCATTAAAAATTTTCCTTTTATAAATCGGTCCTTTTTAGGGCCACAACTTACATAATAGAAAGAATTCCAGAAAAATGTAGTTACAATAAAATGAAAATTTAAGGGATTTTCGTATAAAATTTTCTATTGCCGATATTTTGGGTTAGGAACAAGATATCGAGATGCGGTTCTCGCGAGCTAGTTTAGGCATCATCAGCTATTTTTTCATGAAAAAAAAAAGCATACCAATGCATTTTATTTGGTTGAGAAAATTAACCATTTCTGTTGGAATGTCGAAAAAAATCCTCTAGCGGCGATATGTGAAACTTATAAAACTTCAACTATAATGATGTTTGCAGCCCAAAAATAGCTCTTTGTAACGAGCTTAAGTTTGTTTAAATCGGCTTAGCCATTTCGAAGATACAGGATGTTATTTACGGAAACGTTTGAATACCCCCCACCACTTTATTTTTAGAGATACTGCAAAAGGTGTCAAACAAAAAAGGTTCAGGTTATCCTCGGCTTTAAAGATCAGGTTTTTTTTATTAGGTTAATATAGCGGAATTTACAGAAACATCTCTTTTTTAGATTCAAGATTGCAGTTACGCCCCCTAGCGGCTATTTTAGAAACTTGAAAATATTTTCCAGGTTTTTCTCTTGGCCGTTTTAGTAATAATTTTTTTTGCCGCAAGCCTCTACGATGGATAGTTTCCCAGATACAGTACCTCGCATTCTTAGTTGGCCACCCTGTACAGTACAATTTCTATTTTCTCCTGCAGCGTTAACTTTATAGCCATGACGAAATTAACGAAAAACTCTTGTTAATAAGTCGAAAAATAGTAAATGATTTTTGACTAACATGTCAATATTCGTTACCATAATATTGCACATAGTTCTTGCCAAATTGTTGCAGGTAACTGTTAAAGAAATAAAATAAAAAAAATATTTTTGGCTTTTTGATGGTACCCTGTAAATTAAAATATTTCAACGAAAACTTGTATCTGACCACGTTTTGTAGTCCTGAGTAAAGTTTTCTTATAACAATTTGCTCTAAAATAAAAAATGAGGGTACTTCTCTCTTAACGTAATTCTGTGTTTCTACATTTTTTTGCCGCCCTGTACATGATATCTTAAGTTTTGATATGTCAATATTATTTGCGCATCAAGCAGAACTTTTTATAGAGAATAGCTTTTTTTCGTAAAATCAACAATAAAGTAGATTTCCATATGTCTAGAACTTTTCTGGACACACTGTATACATATTATATAAATATATTATATTAAAAAGATGCTTGTTTAAATTATTTAATTATTTGAATTTCCTTACATACTCTAAAAAAAAAACTAAAATATAAATATTCCATATTACCCGATTATTCCATATTCCCCGAAAAAAACTTTTTCTAATTTTGACATATAAAGTGACACTTTTTAAAACTGATTGACATTATGAAATGTCTTACTTTTTGTAACTAGTTGCATAAAGTAAAATTTTATGCAATTGGTGACGAAAAATGTATTTCAAAATTAGTGACAAAAAGAATTATTCTATTTATTAAACTGTTATAATACAAGTTAAAAACATAAATTATAAATTAATTAATTATTATAAATATTGATAACACAATTATTGCAATTATTCAAATTAATTCCCGACGACATATTTTTTTCATTGCTCGAACTTGCTGTTATTTGGGAAGCGACACACATTGCATTAGATGTTTCACCAAATATTTCTTGCGCTATAAGTTTTTTATTATTCATAAAATTTTCAACATATCCCTCCGCAACAGAGCTAGATTTCCAACCTCCGTGCCTCTTTAATTTTAAAAGATCAGCGCCACTGTCTGCTAGGAAAGTGGCCGAGCTTCTTCTGAAGCAGTGGCCAGTATATAGAACAGGATTTGAAAGACCAAGAAATTGTGCAATAACTTTTGGCAGACTGCTAAATGTGTTAATTTCCACAGGATTTCTGGTACATTTTCCATTCGCATATTTTACAAAAAATCTGTTGTGTTTAAGAATCTGGGGACGCAACTTAATATATTTTCTTAATATTTCAACAAGATTCGTATTTTCAATGTCTTCAGTGGTAATTGCACACTGCCGTATAACTTTTGTTTTTGAAGGTGGGATATCAACACGAAAATGGCTTCCTTCGTCTATAACATTTTCAACTGGAAGAAATGTTAATTCTGCTTTTCTGCATGCTCCTGCCATTCCAATTATCATTGCAACCTTAGCCATTAAGTATTCTTTGTCATCAGCTTCCAATAAAAATTTGGCAAAATCTTTTTTAATAAAAACTTTTGACTTTTTAGCACTGTACCCGTCCGCTTGCCTTTTAATATATGCTACCAAATTTGTATATTTTTTAATATCAATGTTCCTTTTCAGATTTAGTTCAGACCTTAACATTGAGTAAAGTGTCCATAATGTGGAAACTTTTAGATCTTTCTTACCCTCAAAATATGCAAGTAAAACTTTCTCATTAACATGTTTAATTTTCTTCTCATCACACCACGTAACAAATTTTTCGTATGCTAAATCATAAACTGCCTTTGACTTTTTGGGAATTACTGATAATAGAGCATTACCTGCTGCCTCTTCAATATCGCTTGGTAGCTCTTCAGAACTTGAATGACTCATTTTTTAAAAATAAAACTAAAAATATATCAATCTCGATAAAAACCTTCCGTCTAGACTTTTTTACAAAATGTCAAACTGACAACTAACATGAAGTAACAGCAACAATAGCTATTTATGCCATCAGTTATATGTCAAAATTAAAAAAACTAAATTTATGTTTTCCAAATTTTTATCAATTATATTAAATTTTATTTTTGTATTACTTTCTTCAAAATTAGAAAAAATCTTGTATGCAATACGTTACGAAATGAAATTTTGTGTAACTTGTGAGTTTTTGCGAAACTCACTTCGTTCGTTCCGCAAAAATCTCACGCGTTACACAAAATTAGGCATTTCGTAACTGATGGCATAAATAGCTACTTTTTTTATAAAATGGCTATTTTCTAAAATACTACGTCTATCAATAATTAGTTGAGATTATATGAAAGACTACTCCTTTCGTTCCCCTTCTACGTAAAATATATTTAATATCCTTTATTAGTACAGGTTTAAGAATGTTAAAATAAAATACTATTCTATAATACTCCTTAACGTATATATTGTATTCTTTATATAAATTTTTATATCTTGTTGTTTATAATAATAAAAATATTAAAAAATCTGTTAAAAATACTGTAAAAGAATATATTCGCTGGAACGTAGTTACAAAGATATTATCATCTCCATTTAAATTGAATTAAAAACCAATTACATAAAATTTACTCAAATTCGTATTTATTTTTGGATATTGGTTTAGGGTAGTTTTGAGCTCAATGAAAAGGGTCGTTATCATCTAAAAAGTTCTGAATACGATTCCAAAATCCGACATTCTCTAAATCCATATATAATCCAGCTTAAACAGTTAAATATTTATGGCTCCAAGACTTTCTGTGTATATCTCTCTATTGGAGAAATCGAGTTTTTTGTTTGCCGAGCTGTCGAAACTTGGAAAGCCGTTCACACAAGAAAAAACCTATAGATCATGAGAATGTATTAAAGAGCAAGGTAAAATTTAAAATCCTTATACAGAAAATATTTAGTAAATAATCATTTATTTCAATATAGATTTAAGCTTTTTTATTTTGAAAAAACAAATTCTAACAGAGTGTATTAAAATATAAAATTAAAATTTGAAGAAATACCTGACAGGAGTAATTAATAAGTTTTTGCAAAAATTTGCAATATTATCAATAACAAGGCTAATAAAAAAACATTATGGGAGAGGATTAAACTGATTACAAACAACGTTGGAAACAACAAATTAGATGAAAACGAAACTAAACGTGACAATAAAACGTTTAAGAATAAACAGGAAATAGCTGACATATTTAGCGAATACTATGGAAACCTGGGAAAGAAGCTTGCATCGGAAGTTAGAAAACATCCACCTATAGAACGGAACAAACCAGGCAAAATGAATTTCATTTTAGTGACGCCAACATCTAAAAACGAAGTACTTCAATTAATTAACAATCTAATAAATTATAAGTCGCCAGGTAAGGATAACATAAGGCCGCGTTTCCATATGCGAGAAACTCGAAGAAGTCTTGCGCAATATTCTTGCAATGCCGTTTACACTATCGTAGAAATTTCTGCACAACTGAAAGCAATCACTGTCGTACAAGAAACTATCAGACAATAGTGTCGCAACTTCTTGCGGTGCTATACAGGGTGAAGCGGATCTAAATGAACATACTTCAACACAAGACAAAGAATACCTTGGGGGTTCTTAATCACCCATCTTTGATATTCAATTGTCGATAGTTAATAAGATACAGGGTCTTTTATGAACTTCAGCAATTTTTTGTTCTTGTCATATTTTTTAATGCACTCCGTATAAAATTTTCATATTGGGTCAACATCTGTAACCTATCTGTCGCTTAAAATTGCAGTATCAGAAAATTTTAAATTCCAGGCCCGTATTAAAAAAAGTTGACATTTTCAATTTTTACATTTTTAACACCCTGTAGATCAATTTTTTCAAAATATTATTTTTTTATTGGAAAGAGCATAAAGAATTGACCCTAACGGCATAATTTTCAAAGTTCCCGCACCCATGACTTGATTAGAATAAATGGTTGTTTTGTAAAAAATTTGAAAATGGTGCATATTTGGAAATTAGAAATTAAGAAAATAACAATAAAAAAGCAAAAACTGCTTCCGAAGTAAAAAAATAAATGTACTCAACGTTTAATAGTTTTAACGAGACTAAATTTTAGGGAACAACACAACAACAAATAACAAAGTAATAATAATAATAACAAAACTGCAAGATAATGATTGCTTTTTAGACATCGACAAAAAATCGTAAATTACAGTCAGAAATTTCAAACTTTGTAAAGTAGGCTTTGCCTCATTTAAAAACAAACCAAAGACTATCGAGTTACTGTTCCATAGCAACAATTCAAGTCACTATCAGATATGTGACAGTTGTCTGACCTTTGTTAGTATTCGGTTAACAATTATTGCAATTTTCTGTTGAAGATGCCTTACCAATTTTCAAATGGCGAATATGCCGACATTATTTTTGTATACGGTTTTTTTAACGGTAATGGAAGAGCTGCTGTTCGGGAATATCGTAGGCGATTTCCGGGTAGAAGATGTCCATATCACAAAACATTTGCAAATGTATTTTTATTTGCTGGAGAACATGGACATTTTCCCACCGACAATAATATTGATCAACCAATACGACATCCAGTTCAGGAGGAAGAAGATATCTTAAATCTTGTTGAAGATAATCCCAAAACATCTACTCGAAAAATTGCGACACGTCTAGGAATCCCGCAAAAAAGAGTTAATGTAACACTGCAAAAGGAAGGCTTGCATCCGTTTCATGTTCAAGAAGTTCAAAGATTGGAACCTGGCGATTATGCAAACCGGTTACTCTTTTGCCAGTGGCTCAGTAGACACCAAAGGAGTCTTTATCGAATCCTCTGAACCGATGAAGCACAATTTACCAGAGATGGTGTAAATAATTCAAGGAATTCCCATGTATGGTCGTTAGAAAATCCACATGCCATCAGACAATCGCATTCGCAGCACAAATTTTCCATAAACGTTTGGGCAGGTATAATAAATAATAAATTAATTGGGCCGCACTTTTTTGCTGAAAGATTAGATGGAAATCAATATTTAAATTTTTTACAAAACATTTTGCCAGGACTTATGCAGAATGAAAATGCTAACGTGAGAGGGCTCTTTTTTCAACATGATGGGGCCCCACCACATTTTGCAAGGGTTGTATCTGAATTTTTAAATATTACGTTTCCTAACAGATGGATAGGCCGTGGAGGGCCCCATTTATGGCCAGCCAGGTCGCCGGACTTTAATCCTTTGGATTTTTTTTCTGGGGGAATATGAAAAATTTGGTTTATTCAGAAGAAATCAACACGCGGGAGCAGCTTTTGCAACGAATTATTAATGCTTTTCAGGAAATAAAAAATAACCCAGACGCAATTAGAAAAGCAGTGTCAAATTTAAACATCAGAAGACGAAGATGTGAACAAGCCAATGGAGGGCATTTTGAACAGCTTCTTAAATAACAGTGTTCTGCTAAAGTGCTCTTAAAATTAATTCTTGCTAAAACTTTTTCTATGTATTAGATTTTAAGCAGTCGATTTTAACTTGCAGTTTTGTTATTATTATTATTACTTTGTTATTTGTTGTTGTGTTGTTCCCTAAAATTTAGTCTCGTTAAAACTATTAAACGTTTAGTACATTTATTTTTTTACTTCGGAAGCAGTTTTTGCTTTTTTATTGTTATTTTCTTAATTTCTAATTTCCAAATATGCACCATTTTGAAATTTTTTACAAAACAACCATTTATTCTAATCAAGTGATGGGTGCGGGAACTTTGAAAATTATGCCGTTAGGGTCAATTCTTTATGCTCTTTCCAATAAAAAAATAATATTTTGAAAAAATTGATCTACAGGGTGTTAAAAATGTAAAAATTGAAAATGTCAACTTTTTTTAATACGGGCCTGGAATTTAAAATTTTCTGATACTGCAATTTTAAGCGACAGATAGGTTACAGATGTTGACACAATATGAAAATTTTATACGGAGTGCATTAAAAAATATGACAAGAACAAAAAATTGCTGAAGTTCATAAAAGACCCTGTATCTTATTAACTATCGACAATTGAACTATCAAAGATGGGTAATTAAGAACCCCCAAGGTATTCTTTGTCTTGTGTTGAAGTATGTTCATTTAGATCCGCGTCACCCTGTATACATAGAACTTGCAGTGTCAGTATTAAAAGCCATGCCTCGTCGACGTGAACGTGCATCAGTTGCAATAATAACTTTATTGATGAATAAAAAGAAAAAAAAAAGATCCATTTGGATCCGAGACTGGGTTTTAGGGCGATCCGAACTTGGCTGCTTCAACAATTTGGTCAGAGAATTACGAATAGAAGATGCTCAACAATTTTTTAATTTTATTTGAATGACTGCAGTAGGTTTCATGATTTTGTTACAAAAAGTTCGTTATACAATTAAAAAAAAAATCCCATATGCGAGATTCTATACCACCGGCAGAAAGAGTCATCGTAACGCTACGATTTTTAGCATCAGGTAACTATTTTGTTTTCTGGTTTAAAGGTTAAGAATTAACTGAACATTCCAATTTATTTTTTAGGTGATTCATATTAATGTATTTATTTAGAATTCCTGTCTGCGCTATATCCAAATTAATTCCGGAAGTTGTACGACACGCTACACGAAGAATATTTAAAGGTAGGTAAAAATAAAATGGTATTTACTATAATGTGTTTAAACATAAGCTTTCATTTATAGTAACTAAAATACCTACATATATTTCTTAGTAATTATTATGAATTGGGTTGAAAAGTAGACGATGAAAATAAATTACGAAGCGACTGTGACTGTACATTATGCGTATCAGTAAACAGTGTTTCATTAATATCTCCTCCAGACGTAGTATCAGTAGTATTTACTTCAAAAACAGTGATGTTGTCCATATCGGTATCTTGGGGAGTGGGAAGCGGAGAGAGAATAGAAAAGTCCTGGTGAACAGACTGAGACGAAGATATACGCCGTGAAGATATTGCTACAGTCGATTAAGAATCCTCATCGTCTTGTATGTCGACACTGGCTCGTTGTATGAATCTTTGCACATTTGTTCAAAATTGCCTCGTCTTTTCTTTTTTTTGTGTTTCGGGATGGCTTTAGCAACTCTGTATTTTCGTGTATTACAGTGTTTTGACTCTCCTCCGCAGTTGGTATGTCTGTGACAATCGTCGCTGTGCTGCAAGTGCGAGAGAGACAGTTTTCGCACGCTTGCTGCAAACTTTCGCGACAGCGATAAAGTGTAAACGTGTTCGCGTCGATTTCGGACAAAACTCGCAAGGAATAGGATTTGTTTCGTATATCTTGCGGTTCGCAGCGACAGTTTAGTTTATATATATGCAATAATGAGTCAACGGGTGACACGTGAATGGTCCCGTGATGATGTTATTAATACAAAAGGTATATATTATTTTTTTTTTTTAGATTCCATCTACTGAAGCAGAATGGATTCAGATAGCTCAACTTTATGAAGAAAGATGGAACTTTCCTCATTGCGCTGGGTCATTAGATGGAAAACACGTCGTTTGTAAAGCACCAGCTCATTGGAAAAGTATTTTCTTCAACTACAAAGGCTCTCATAGTATCGTTCTAATGATTACAGCAGACCCTTGTTACAAAATTATACAGGGTGACGCGGATCTAAATGAACATACTTCAACACAAGACAAAGAATACCTTGGGGGTTCTTAATCACCCATCTTTGATAGTTCAATTGTCGATAGTTAATAAGATACAGAGCCTTTTATGAACTTCAGCAATTTTTTGTTCTTGTCATATTTTTTAATGCACTCCGTATAAAATTTTCATATTGGGTCAACATCTGTAACCTATCTGTCGCTTAAAATTGCAGTATCAGAAATTTTTAAATTCCAGGCCCGTATTAGAAAAAGTTGACATTTTCAATTTTTACATTTTTAACACCCTGTAGATCAATTTTTTCAAAATATTATTTTTTTATTGGAAAGAGCATAAAGAATTGACCCTAACGGCATAATTTTCAAAGTTCCCGCACCCATCACTTGATTAGAATAAATGGTTGTTTTGTAAAAAATTTCAAAATGGTGCATATTTGGAAATTAGAAATTAAGAAAATAACAATAAAAAAGCAAAAACTGCTTCCGAAGTAAAAAAATAAATGTACTAAACGTTTAATAGTTTTAACGAGACTAAATTTTAGGGAACAACACAACAACAAATAACAAAGTAATAATAATAATAACAAAACTGCAAGATAATGATTGCTTTTTAGACATCGACAAAAAATCGTAAATTACAGTTGAAATTTCAAACTTTGTAAAGTAGGCTTTGCCTCATTTAAAAACAAACCAAAGACTATCGAGTTACTGTTCCATAGCAACAATTCAAGTCTCTATCAGATATGTGACAGTTGTCTGACCTTTGTTAGTATTCGGTTAACAATTATTGCAATTTTCTGTTGAAGATGCCTTACCAAATTTCAAATGCCGAATATGCCGACATTATTTTTGTATACGGTTTTTGTAACGGTAATGGAAGAGCTGCTGTTCGGGAATATCGTAGGCGATTTCCGGGTAGAAGATGTCCATATCACAAAACATTTGCAAATGTATTTTTATTTGCTGGAGAACATGGACATTTTCCCACCGACAATAATATTGATCAACCAATACGACATCCAGTTCAGGAGGAAGAAGATATCTTAAATCTTGTTGAAGATAATCCCAAAACATCTACTCGAAAAATTGCGACACGTCTAGGAATCCCGCAAAAAAGAGTTAATGTAACACTGCAAAAGGAAGGCTTGCATCCGTTTCATGTTCAAGAAGTTCAAAGATTGGAACCTGGCGATTATGCAAACCGGTTACTCTTTTGCCAGTGGCTCGGTAGACACCAAAGGAGTCTTTATCGAATCCTCTGGACCGATGAAGCACAATTTACCAGAGATGGTGTAAATAATTCAAGGAATTCCCATGTATGGTCGTTACAAAATCCACATGCCATCAGACAATCGCATTCGCAGCACAAATTTTCCATAAACGTTTGGGCAGGTATAATAAATAATAAATTAATTGGGCCGCACTTTTTTGCTGAAAGATTAGATGGAATACAAAACATTTTGCCAGGACTTATGCAGAATGAAAATGCTAACGTGAGAGGGCTCTTTTTTCAACATGATGGGGCCCCACCACATTTTGCAAGGATTGTATCTGAATTTTTAAATATTACGTTTCCTAACAGATGGATATTCCGTGGAGGGCCCCATTTATGGCCAGCCAGGTCGCCGGACTTTAATCCTTTGGATTTTTTTTTCTGGGGGAATATGAAAAATTTGGTTTATTCAGAAGAAATCAACACGCGGGAGCAGCTTTTGCAACGAATTATTAATGCTTTTCAGGAAATAAAAAATAACCCAGACGCAATTAGAAAAGCAGTGTCAAATTTAAACATCAGAAGACGAAGATGTGAACAAGCCAATGGAGGGCATTTTGAACAGCTTCTTAAATAACAGTGTTCTGCTAAAGTGCTCTTAAAATTAATTCTTGCTAAAACTTTTTCTATGTATTAGATTTTAAGCAGTCGATTTTAACTTGCAGTTTTGTTATTATTATTATTACTTTGTTATTTGTTGTTGGGTTGTTCCCTAAAATTTAGTCTCGTTAAAACTATTAAACGTTTAGTACATTTATTTTTTTTCTTCGGAAGCAGTTTTTGCTTTTTTATTGTTATTTTCTTAATTTCTAATTTCCAAATATGCACCATTTTGAAATTTTTTACAAAACAACCATTTATTCTAATCAAGTGATGGGTGCGGGAACTTTGAAAATTATGCCGTTAGGATCAATTCTTTATGCTCTTTCCAATAAAAAAATAATATTTTGAAAAAATTGATCTACAGGGTGTTAAAAATGTAAAAATTGAAAATGTCAACTTTTTCTAATACGGGCCTGGAATTTAAAATTTTCTGATACTGCAATTTTAAGCGACAGATAGGTTACAGATGTTGACACAATATGAAAATTTTATACGGAGTGCATTAAAAAATATGACAAGAACAAAAAATTGCTGAAGTTCATAAAAGACCCTGTATCTTATTAACTATCGACAATTGAACTATCAAAGATGGGTGATTAAGAACCCCCAAGGTATTCTTTGTCTTGTGTTGAAGTATGTTCATTTAGATTCGCGTCACCCTGTATACATGAATGTGGGATGCCAAGGTAGGGTTTCTGATGGAGGCGTTTTTTTTACAGACATCATTATTTCCCGCTTTCGAAAACAATACATTAAACCTTTCCTCAGATTCTTCTTTGCCCGGCAGGTCTATAAAAGTTCCCTATGTTTTGGTTGGTGATAATGCTTTTGCGATGAAGCCTTACTTAATGAAACCATTCCCTTTTAGAAACCAGCCTGCACCCAACAGAGTTTATAACTATCGGTTGTCAAGAGTAAGAAGAATGGTGGAAAGTGTTTTTGGAATACTCGCTAGCAGGTTTCGTATATTTAGAATGCCGATAGAACTATGTCCCGAGAAAACTAGATTGATCACTATGGCTGCATGTGCATTGCATAATTTCATTTTATCTCAAAATGAGCCTACTCAAACGCGTTACATTCAAGGGTTTCCCGCCGAAAATTTGACAAATGAAGTTGAAGATATGCCCGTACACAATCTGCTAGAGCTACAAAGTGGTCAAAATAATCGCCCCGGAGTAGAAGCAATGCGAATTTGTGAAGAATTCAAAGATTATTTCGTCCCTCCTCTAGGTGAAATTGAATGGCAATACCAGCATATTTAGTACCTAAGCGGGCCAGAATTTACTCTTAACCGATCTTTCATTTTTGATTATTTTAGTGTAGAAAATTATTATATAATATGAGTACCTACCTACCTAAATATATATCTTTACTATTAAAAATATTAATATTTACTTACCAATGTATCAGTAGTAGAAGCACTGCCCAGGTCCAGAAATTTCAGTGCCTCAAAACACCACCAGTTAGATTTGTAAATATCATCTACTCCACTGCCACTTTTCTTGATTTTAATTTTTTTAGCCTCGTTTTGCCATTGGCTTCTTAAATTGTGCAATTTTCCAGTGACTTCTTCCACAGATGTCGAAAATTCGCTGGCAATTGTAATGTATAAAGTATATTTATTTACTCGGTCTTTATAATCAACATGTCGGCAATCCCATAAGCAAGGGTTGCATTCGTAACGATCTATTAATTTAATAACATCATTACGGGACCATTCACGTGTCACCCGTTGACTCATTATTGCCTATATAGAAACTAAACTGTCGCTGCGAGCCGCAAGATATACGAAACAAATCCTATTCCTTGCGAGTTTTGTCCGAAATCGACGCGAACGCGTTTACACTTGTAATTTGTCGCTGTCGCGAGCTATATCTCTCTCTCATAATTAGTGTAGCAATTTTAGAATTGCCACTATTGACTTTGTGTGGAATGTTTCTGCTTCCCGTCAAGTCGCAGAACGTCCATTTTTACTTTTGGCAATTTTATGTATAAACAAAGTTGCTTGGAATTATTTTCTTTGCTTCATTATTTAATTTATGTTCTGGTAAAAGCCCAGACTCTCGTGTCGTTTTGATCTTTTGTAGTGTGACTCTGTTCTCTTCTTTTGAGTCAGCTGATTTTTGTTGGAGAAGAGGGGAGTTTCTTCGGAGGAAGGTTGTGCCTCGCTTCTAGGCCATTTCCTTGCCAAAAGACCACGAGGTCTCACCCCCGCTTTTAGAGGTAAGCTCGTCTAAATCCATTTGTTCTTTTGGTTTGTTCTTTTGTGGGGATTTAGTGGGTAATGTTTATTTTTTGGCTATTTTTAGAGGCTTGGTTTGTTTTTGGTTTTGCCGTTCACGGGGTTGTAAGGTTAGGAAACCACCTACCTGATATGCTCCAAGTAGAGATATTAACGAGCTACCATATAAATTCCACCTGGTTATAATATTTGCAGAATTATACCGTTGACTCTTACTGCCATAAATAATCTACCTGACTAAATCCTATTGTATATGCCTCAACCTCTTCAAAGCTGAATAAATGGGATCAGGGTCGGCTTGAAAATGTACCACAACACATGATTTACTTTTATAATTTAAAATAAATAGACAGGTATTTTTAGTTTTAGGTACCTATAATAAATGTAAAATAATGATAACAATTAATGATAATTGAAAATAATATAATTTCAAAGTATAACTATTAGGATAACAAGTACAATAAAAATTAATTAAATTCCTAAAATATTTCTTATTAATTTTAAAAGCTTTTAATACTTCTAGCAGTTCTCGTTTTTTGTAAATTTCTTCAAAATTTCTACTTTTGTGCTTGACTATGATAACTAGAATTGTCCATTACAATGACGCTATTTTCAGGTATATTTTTAAGGAGTTTATGTTTAAACCAATCTTCAAAAAGTTGTGCGTCGGTGTCTTGATGATAATCTAAAGAAGAATCTGCTATGTTTTTAGCTGAAAGCAACAGACAATTTGGAACGAGCCCGTTCTCTGAACCAGCATGTAATATTGTGATTCTTTTGCCTTTATTTGATGGTGCCTTGGTTTGACAATTTTTGGAAGAATCATCCCAACCTTTTCTTGGAGTGTCATGGGTATCGAACCATATTTCGTCAAGGTAAATAATTGGACGATTTTTTTCTCTAAATTGTTTAAGAGCTGTTAAATATTTAAGTCTCCATTCCCGTAAACGTGGAGATTCCATTAATGTTTGTCTTTTATTAATGCTTCGGTATTTAAAACCCATTTTATGCAATATTTTCCTAAGACTTGAAAGGCTACAAGAAATATTTGTTTCGTCTTTAATCAGTCGCTCTTTGAGGGAAATCAAAGTGGGTACAGTTTGTGCCTCATACATTTGGTAAATCTTTCTTCTTAATAAATCCATGTCATTTTCGTCAATGCTTCTAAATGTGCCAAAATCACTCCGATTTTTTCTAGGATTAACAGGTTTAAGTACTATGTCTCTTACCGAAAATAAAGGAGTTTTTGTCAAAGTAGACGTCTCTGCTAAAGCATCCATCGAATTAAAATTTCTACTCAACAAAGATTGATACACATTTTTAATTATTAGTTTGGCATCGGTAGATAAATGCTTTCTTTTAAAAATGACACTTGAAGATGCCCCCCTATCAGCACAATTCCAAGGACGCCACATTCTACCACTAATAAGCCCAAATAAAAATTACTCGCCGGAAAACCACTAAAGACCAAAATTATTAAAAATCAGCTTGTATTTATATATGCATCAGGCATAGGTATAAATTAAATTTGTACGTGTTCCGGCTCTACTCGAAAAGGTTTTAAAATTTGGGATTTCCTTATTTATTTTATGGTCAAAGGGATAATGAGGGTATTATTGCAGTCTAAAGATCAACGATATAATTCTGCAAATACCATACGTCGTATGTTTTTATGAAATAGACACGCATTCTTGTCAGCCCACTTCCCATGGTATGTTCTCCTATAATTATCATTATACTTTTTATTCTAATGAACTACCTGAAGTAAAGCCGCTGTCACCTTCCTTCTTCGTTTTTCCTTTGTATGCAAATTAGGGTGACCCTAATTTAGGACCGATGCGGGGTGTGTAGGTCTGAAATACGAAATTTTGAAAAACATCATTGCAATTTACCTGAAATTTATAGTGCAGCATTTAAATTGTCCAGCAAGCAAGAAGCAGGGTGGACAATTTAAATAGTCATGTCATTGCAAAATTACATTTTATTACTCTCTGGCATTAAGCTACAGAATATAGTTTCTTTTGCCTTCATAGAGCGAAGTCACGATTAAATTTAAATAAATTCAAGTAAATTAACAAGTAATGAAAATCATGTAAAAAGAAATACAGTGATGTGCTAAAGGAAAAAGGTACTATAAAAAAAGTTAAAGTAACTAGAGTCACAGCTTATATCACAATCAAAAAAAAAATAAAGGAACTAGTTAAGCAAGGCAAGATGTAAATAAATGAAATGTCACAAGTTAAGTTTTTAAAAAGAAAACTATCTAAATGTTTTAAGAGAGAGAAACAGTTGATTTTGTGTATTAAGTGTATACTCTTTGAAATTTAATGCAGAGCACTTTCTGACTGTAAAAAACTCATCACAGAAAACATTCAGTTCATAAAATTGTAAAAGACGAACATAGTGGACGAAACATTGACTGGTACATACATGAATGTAAAATTGGATTGTTATTATTTAATATTAAAACTTTTTTATAAAGCCGCTGAAAAAGCATGAAAGCAATTCTGTTGTTTGTTTTAATTAAACCAAATAAATTCTGGTTTTAAAACAATGTTTAGACGCGGTGTAAACTGAATTAAAGTTAATTAAAATTGTAACAAAAAGGATATAACATAACACAAAATGGATATGAGTTTCGGATCAAATTTTATTCTCGGACTTAAGGCCTCTTTTTCCATGTAGAGTTACCTATAAACGATCGTTTAATCTAAAATATATTAATTTTTCCACCAGTTTTAACCACTTTCAAACTGCCTTGATTAAGATATAACATAAGCTGTGCTGTATTTGGGGTTATTTTAAATCCATCCAATAAACAACTATAATAAATTAAATAAAATAATCAAATCTTCCTCCACAAAGTTTTCAATAAAAAATGTTGATAATATTCCCTACATGTTTCGGGCGTCTGGACGTTCATCTTCAGGGGATACTAAAAGGGATTTCAAAATCGTAAAAGAACCAGTTAAAATAGAATAAATAATGACTTACCCAAAATCGAGTTAAATAAAATTAATTAGATTTGCCTCAAATTAATGAGTGCAACTGGAAGTGAGTAGAAACTTCAAAAATTTTTCAAAAACGGAGTGAATTCTTAAATTAAATTATGAAAATTGTTATGTTGATTGTATAAAGATTTTATGTGAAATGTGAAAAAGTATTTGAATTTAAATAAATTTTTTTAAAGTAATATATTTTAAGATTTATTGATTACTTTATGATGGTTTTAAATTGTGAAGAAAGAAATTTAATTATAATTTAATTTTTGGAGACATGCTGCGGTTAAAAAAAGAAATTAGAAAAAAATAGAAAAATGGGTATATGGCAACTAAAACTCAAACAAAGACATCATTTTTAAAGGTTTTTTAGAGAATTTAAATAGTACTAATCACCACCGTGTTTAGGGCGTAGGCAGTTTCGGCCCCGGCGAGGTAGCAACCAGATTTTCACAGGAACTTTCGGTTCTGGGATAGAAGGGTAATATTTTTATTACAAGCATTTTCGGCACCAACAGTCTAATATCATAACATTTTAATTTTTGAACCATTTTAATTTTTTTATGATCTTTTGTGTTTTGGGTCATATATGAAATGAAAATGCAATGTCTGGTTTGTATATTTCGGTTTTTTATTTCAAAATTAAATTTTATCACTAACACAAATTCCTAATATATTTACATATCACAACATACTTTACACAAAATCTGAAAATTACTTATTGCTACTACAAGAATGATACAAAATCTAAACCAGAGATGTGCCCCAATTGGAAGTTCTATACCATTTTTGTCTTTAATTTTTGCCGGTGTGTGAATACTTTTCATTTTTATATAAGCGTCTATTCGAAATTCTTATAATTTTTCTATAAAAGTATATGTAGACGGATGTGGTGCATAAAACGAGAAGAAATAAACCTGGAATGGAAAGACTCGCAAGCATTTGTATTCCTAATAATTGATGGATTTTTGTTTGCCCATATTGTCGGTGGAAAATGGGCACTTTGGATAATGTACACCTTTAAAAGGTAGTCAGCGTATTTATCAAGAATGTCATTATTTGGCTTATAGTTCATTGAATCTAATACAACAGTCATCTACTTCCTCTGAAGCTAAATATGTTAAGCCAAATGTATGTCTTAACCATTTTCCAATATCTGAATTTTTATTTTTAAATTCGTGAACCAAACCAAGTAATAGCATTTTTTTAAACTAACTTTGATGTAAATGAGGAAGAGATTTTCTAAATAGTTAGATCGATATACCAAGCTTAAAGGAAGTTATCTCATCTAAAGTAAGTGCGGTATGCCTTAAGTGGTGCCCTCTACTAGTAAAATTAAAACCAGGGACGAATTTGAGTTACTCGCCTGAAAAACACCCAAATCATTGGAATACTGATCACTAAAGGGCGGAATATATGCACTTAAATTCCGCCAAAATATGCGCATATATGTATGCCTTGTTTGCCTTTAAAATGTGCAGTCATATGCATTTTTTGAACAAGTATGCATACTGGTATGCAATATTTCTTAATTTGTGATAGCAAAATAGGGTAAAGGAACATACTGGGTTTTAAAAAAAATGTTTATTTAAAAAAAATGCAAAAAAAAACAAAGAAAAATCAAAGTAAACAATTTTTTAACCTGAAATTGTATAAAAGGCGTTTATCACTAAATATTTTTCAAAATTTTCAAATAAAAAGGATTATCTTCTATCGGTAAAAATATATTTATACAAAGAGAAGCTTCTTTTAACATTTACCGAAAGATAAAACTTCGTTGGATGGTTTACCTTCATAAATGCTTTTTACTGCAGTAAAGTATTTAAATCCTTCATTCTTTTTTACAATTAATTACATCCAATTTGTTCCTTACTTGGCCTCCTACTTTACAGGGAATGTTGTTACATTTAACGGAAAAAGTTTCAACAATACTAATTAAGTCTCTTAAACTAAGGTTTCTACTCTCTAACGAGGATGTTATGTCCAGTATAAAACTGAAATTAACCTTAAGAATAACAAGATCTCTAACTACACTTGCACTTTTTAACAACTCTTTACTTTGCAAAACACACACAATCGTCATCTAAATCCAAAATTAGTTCTTTAATGGCTTTGAAATGTTCTGCATACAATATTGGGGTCAACTAACTCATGGTAATCTCTCCTTATACATCTTTAATCTTAGAGGTTCTTTTAGAAACACTTTTTTTATATTTTAAATTAATTTATTTACTGAAGGATATTTAGTTCTGACGGTTTCTGCGACTTATTGGGGTAAACGATTTTTAAGTATTGGCCTACTTTTACCATTTACGGTGCTGCATCAGACAAAAGCACTAAAAACTTCTCATCTGGGACTGGATTTGGTAAGAAAAAGCTCGATTGGGACTGCTGACTAAATCGGGATACGGTCACATTATTAGTTTTGTTAAGCCGTTTAGAAGCTATTAAATATGGCTTTGTTGCTTGATCTTCTTGAAGTGCTTCAATCATAAGATGTGCGATATATCTGCCACAAGCATCTGTGCTTTCATCAACAATAATGTAAAAATTTTTATCACCCAGTGAAGCTCTAATTTCTTCTAAAACGGTTTCGTATACTGAATGGACATTTTTCTTTCTAAGCGTGAATTTGTCAGGAATGGTTGGTTGACAATATTTTTGCAAAAATGCCTTGCAGAATGAAAAATTTCCTTTTCAGATTTCGATTTTTCTCCAACATTTTGAAATGCGGTTTTTACACTCAGCTGAACTGGCTCAGATTTCATTTTTTCTAACTTTGATTTATGCAGCGGTGTTTTCAAATGTTCATCGAATTGGAACTTCTTTTCACAAACAACTATAGTTTTTGAACAAGCTTTACAAAATACTGTTTCTTTACTTAACTCTAACTCTGGAAAATTTTTAATCCACCAAAACGTTTTCGGCACTTTGGACATTTTGGACACAAACTTGAAATCACTAGTTTCATACTGAAAACACTGAAATTTTTCGACAAACTAAAACAGAATTACGTATTACAACCTGATGTAAGTACAGTTTGTTAAGCAGGTAATAATAAGGCATTATTTAATGACAATAAGTAAGCGCTAACAATATACCTGCAAACCCCGAAAACCCCCAATAAATACCTTTTGTATTATGTAATGTAATGTAAATATTAATTATTATATAAATATCTTCAGATTGGAAAATCGCTGAAACAAATGCCGGACTGAAAATTAAACCTATGAGTCTACGAGTTTTCATGACCAGGCGTTTTTATTCTTTGATAGCGCCGAAAACATAAATATATGCTCATAAAATAATAATTTGGGAAAAATATGCATTTTATTATAAAATTGACAAAATATGATGCACTTTGCATATATTCCGCCCTTTACTGATCACACGTTTGGGGTTCTGCGCCTAAATATGCTCTAAGACTGAATTCCATTCAAAGAAGAGCAATTCATGAGCATCGGACACAGAGCCTCTATTACAGATATGTTTATTGCAAATGCTGAAATTTTATTATTTAAAATAGTAGAAATACACGAGGAACCACTGCAGTCGAAACGTGGTTCAGCTTAATGTTCTTCCGTTAAAAGACCGGGGAATTTGTCTGCACACAGACGAACATCGACGGTCATACATTACCGTGTGTTCATGTATTAATACTTGTACGCGTCTCTGTAGATTCTTTAACGGGTGCAATATATTATGGAGATCATGGTATGAACCTAATCTTCGAATAGTTTTTCTAAATAAAGACTACAGAAACTTTTAGCAGTACTTTCAAATAATCAAACTCTTAGGCACATCCTAATTTAAGCCTTATTTCAAAGCGACCGCTTATTTCTTTAAAAATCAATTTCGAAACTGCAATCTGCCTGGTATTGTTTTTCATTTACTTTCAAAACTTTGCTGCGTATTTATCACTTTCGGACGTCGGACACAAATCATAAATCCCTGACTAAAAAACTAACGTTTTTGTTTGAAACTTGTCAATTCTTATTCTCGCACATAAAGTTATAAATGGTTTTAATTCAATTTTTTATAAAGTTTTAAGTTTGAGACCTATTTAGAGTTTAGTAAATAATGTTTCCGAAATATTAGTAAAATAATGATATTTGAATTTTGTTTTTAATATGTTTATAGAACTGTAAACCATATAGCGTATTATACAAGGACATTTAAAACGCGGCAATGCAGAGAGAGGTCGAGGAGATGAAGCACATTTCAGCGAAAAACTCCGGAACAGTACTGCTCGGACCAAAAATAGGCCGGTTCACATACTAGCGTGTGATAATGAGATACGTCTAATGGGTTCGACTACCCAGTTGCAAGTGATCCAGGCCAATTGCACTGGATTTTTATGTGTCTCATCAGTCAGTGAAAAATTTGTTTAAGCAGGAGAAGTTGACTCCCTACAAGATAAAGTTGGTGCACAAGTTAAACGAGGACGATTTTGATAGAAGAGCTAAATTTTGTGAGCTGATGATGGAAAGATGCAATAATGATAATAACTTCGCAACAAATATCATTTTCTCGGATGAAGCTACCTTCTATTTGAATTACATTGTTAATAGATACAATTATCGTTATTGGTCTGCTGAGAATACTCACTGGTCCCAGGAAGGTCATACTCAGAGGCCCAAAGAAGTTAATGTTTGGGCAAGCATAGTTGGTAGACATAGTGTGGGACCTTTTTTCATAGATGGTAATTAGAATGGCGAAAAATATCTGGACCTTCTAGGAAATCGCATAATTCCTTCTTGCAGAATGGTTTTACCGGGTGTAATTAATGACATAAACGAACAGGTGTGGTTTCAGCAAGATGGGGCAAATGTTAGATAATATATAAGCGAATAATTTCCAGGATGTTGGATAGGCAGAAGAGGTGCCATTGACTGGCCAGCGCGACATTTAAAGAACAAACGTAGACTTAGAATCTTTAAAAGTCAAAATTAGTGCTGAAATGCGAGCCATTCCAGAGGACTTCCTTTTAAACGTTGTATACTGGTTCATGGATCGACTGGCGTTCTGCTTAGCAGAAAATGGTAGTCATTTTTAACACCTGCTCCACTGAAATTGTTTCACTTATTTATTATTCCGATGTTAAGTTGTTCAATTTTCTAGGCTATTTATTTTGTTATTATAAGGTCTGTTACAATTTGAAATAAATAAAAATTTGAAAAACAAAAAATTCAGAGCCTTTCCTGGAGAATCCAAATATGCAATCATATGCAGGGGGGGGGGTTCCATTTAAAAAAAAGTAAGTTGGTCTCTATGGCAACCAAACCAGAAATGACAGAAAAAAACTCATGCAGGTAAAAATATGGGGAATAGTTTACACAACAGCTTTATCACGAATTGAACAAGCAAGGAAAGCATTTATAGATGTGAAGCAACTTTTCAGAAGACCAGAACTTAGTCTACAGTTACGATCGCATGATCAGATGCTACATTTCCTCCGTGCTGCTGTATGGATGTGAAGGATGGACTCTTGACCCAACTATGGAGAAAAAGCTGGAGGCCCTTGAGATGTATCTACTCATATATAGGCGCATATTAAGAATATCGTGGGTACAAAAGATGACGAACGAAGCAGTGCTTGTCAGAATGCGAAAGTCACTCGAACTCCTGATTACTATTAAGGAAAGGAAAACGAGATACATAGGACAAATAATGAGGGGAGGAAAATATGAGTTTTTGATTTAAGTCTTGAAACCTCTCGAAATCAGCTAGACAGGCATCCAGCTTCATAGGGACATAACTTAACCTATTGTCTTCTTCTTCTTCTTCTTCTTCTTTGTTCGCCGTCTTCTGCCGAAGGTTGGCGATCCATCTGGCAATCATTAGTCTATAAGCTGCTGATCTGAAAATCCCGGTGGAAGTACAGCCCAACCATCTTCGCAGATCCTTTAACCCAGAATTCTGTCGTCGTCCGATTGATCTTTTGCTCTGAATCTTGCCCTCAATAATCAATCTGAGAAGCTCATACTAGTGTTCTCTCTGCCAGGTGAGCTTACAGTTCGAGAGCAAGCAACTCCTATTAACTTCATCACTTTACACTTTAACGGGTCGATGGAAAATGAACTTTTATGGAGGTTCCACACTTGGTGTGGTTTATCACTTAATCTTAGTTCATTTAATGCTCTCTCCAACAAATCAAAATACTTGTAATTAATGAATGGATCTGTTGCTTTTTTTCGAGCAAATTCTACAGATTAGGGAACTTTTAAGCTAAGATTATGTCGTCTTTTAAAATTTATAAACCAATCAGGACCTGGCACACTATTTCTAAACGGGGTTTGGATGTTATTATCCTCAACGTATTTTGACACCAACTCTAAGGTCTCCTTGCTACTCAAACCAAAACCCCATTTTTCTAAGGTTGTGAGTCCTACGACAACCCTGAGTTCTTTTGGCTGCGTAAGCGCAGTTGTTCGTCCTTTAGTAGAGCTCTTAACTCCGCGCAAACCTGTTACACGGCTATGTAAGGTACTAAAAGGGATATTGAAAGTCTTAGAAGCTAGATTCATTAACATTCGTCTGACACGCACTTCCTGTATTGCTTGTTGCAACCTGTTCTCGTCACAGTTTTGTTTGGCCCTGTTTTACGTTTATTTTTCATATTTCACCTAAAACAAAAATGGGGGCAAGTGTGATATATATCTGACCGCGAAGTAAATGTGATATAACACATTTACCCCTCTACCACATTTAGAAGGGGTAAACGTGAGATAGGCAAAGTACACAAAAAATATCAAAGGAAATGAAAATCTAATATTTGTCAGTCAAAATGTAGATCTATAACTATTGTATCACCGTAATAGTATCGGACCTACCATAATTTTTACACCAAAAATCCTCATAAGAAAAACGTTATGCATCGCTTTATATTATAGTAAAACTGACAGGTGTTTAAAAACTTAAAAAAATTGTATCAACAGTTGGCAGCAAGCAAGCTTCAAACTAAGGGTGCATTCAGAAATTACAACTATCCCAACTCACCTTAATGAAACCACAACTAAAGTAGTTATATAATAATTTCTATATTTTTTGGTACCTTTAAACAAAGACATAATTAACAATTGTAATATGACACAACCATCTCTATATAACAACACTGATTGTCAAAGTAATATATTTCCCCTTTTAGCATTATTTGGATGTAATTTTAAAGACAAACTGTAACCTTACCCTCCCATATTAAGCCAATTTAATCTGAAAATGATGTCGTTAAGCTCTAAAATTCCAAACCAAAAATAAATAATCCCAACACGCCACAATAATACGAAGAGTTACAAACAAAGGAAAATTAAATAACGGCGATATTTCATTATAAAGCGCAAGAGACAACGTTTGCTTTAATCTTAAGTACACAGCATTACATGATGCTAAATGTGGACAAAAAATATCGTTAAAAATTAGCTTTGCATATAGGACTCAAAATAGCGTGGAACAATTTTAATTACACAAAAATGTAAATTCGATCACATACTCCTGGATTCTTAATTAAGTCATTATAAGTTAATAGTCAAAAGTGAAGTTTTCAATCGGAAGAACTATCAAAGCTTGAAATGTGATTTTCGCACCTGTGGTGGATAATAATTTGTGCGCCTCATCCTTCAATCAATCAATCAATCAATTTATTTATGTTAGTTACATATGAAATGCTTACACACGTCAGACAATATGTGAATATAAATTTTGAGAGCTAAATCCTAGATAGAATATTAAATTGTCTAATTTCATAATATAAAACATAAATAGCTAAGTACAGACTAATAAACAATACATGAAAATTAGGTTTAGAGACTATTACAACAGATTAAAATTTGAGTTGACGTACTCCTCAGGGGAGTAGAAGGCTTAACTAATTAGAAACTTTAAGTTCGACTCTTGAACATAGAGAGTGGCAACTCTCTTACCCTCACAGGCAATTTATTAAAATACTTAACTGCCCAATACCCTGGGCCATCCTGACACCTTTGCAAGCGCCAGCAAGCAGGAACCAGATTACTCCTGGCATTTCTACAGTCCTCTCCATAAGCAAAACCAGACACAACCCTAACAGCTCTCCTTTGCAGTCCAAAAACTCTGTGCCACCCCGCTGAATGTACCCATGTAAGAATTGCATAGCTAATATGAGTATGAAAACCTGCAAAATATGTTGTTCGTCTTACATCAGTGGAGACACACTGAGAGATATTTCGGAGGAGAAACAGGTTCCAGGCTAGCTTCTTTGCAAGGGCGCTGACATGCTCGTTCCACTGCAATTCCGGATCCAGTAACACACCCAAAAATGACACTGCCGACACATTTAGTATATTGTGTAGTTCTCTGAGGGAAAAGGTCACCATATGGGTTTTATCTGCGTCTATCAGCAGCCTGTTAGAGCAAAACCAGTGTTCCGCGCTCTCCCGTGCCAACCTGGAAGCCTCCAACGCATCCCCCAACTTATCAGCAGCAAGAGAGACTGTGGTGTCATCAACAAAGAGTGTATACTTGGCAATTCTGTCATTGCAGAGAAGATCATTGATATAATATATCAAGAATAATATGGGTCCAAGAATCGACCCCTGGGGCACCCCTATCTTGATTTGACTCATTGCTGAAGACACACCAGCCACACTTACAACCTGTCGTCTGTGTTCTAGATATGAACGAATCAGTTTCACCCTTTTAGAGTCAATGTTATAATATTTAAGCTTGCGGAGGAGGATACCATGGTTGACACAATCAAAGGCTTTGCTTAAGTCTAAGAACAGGACAGGCTCGTATTGCATTCTGTGAAAACCATTCAGAATGGTAGATACAAGATCCATTATGCCATGAACTGTACTTCTGGTTTTTTCTATATCCAAACTGACAGGGGGAGAGAATATTTTCAGTATTGAAAAAATCTACAATTTGAATAGCCATACATTTCCACAAAACCTTGGAAATCACAGGCAGAAGTTATATCGGCCTGTAGTTAGAACATCTGGGAACACGCTATTTCCCAAACATAGATTGACCAGTTTGGTCAGTGGGACCAGTATTTCATTTTTAACAGATTTTATAAGCTTCATGTTAAGGCTATATGTCTTGACTGTGTTTATTATTTAGCTGATCTAAGATTTCTCGTATATTACTGAAACTTACCTCTACAAATGAGAAAACCGTTAGAGGTTTAATGACATTATATAGGTTTATTAAGGGGTCCGTATCTGTATCCGGAATACTTTGGACCACATGGTCCGTTATATTAGAGAAAAAGTCCTTGAATTGATCTGGGCTGGGAGAGGGCATATTCTGGGTATTCTTACATTCTTACCATTGTATTAATGACATTTTTTGAGAGTTTTTGGGAGTAGATACAGGTAAATTAAAAATATACCTACTGTTAGTTGTCAGAAGTAGTTTTTGTGCTAGGGCAGGGTGTGCTATTTATCAAATGAATTCATTAATATTTGTACATCACGTCATTTGTATCAGTCAGGCACATCTGAGGTACCGTTCTTTTCGACCTCGCAAGTAACTTACCATAAAATAGTACAATACTAATATTCCTCACAAAACATGTATGTGTTAAAAATAACTTCCGAGGCAACTCGCATTCTTAATCATCCAGAAGAATATACAGTAAGTCCCAGAAGTAATGTCTAAATTCATTTAAGATTCAGAAAAAACGCTCGCACCGGTCGATTTTTATTTCTTAATGTGTTTCTTTTTATGGTAATTTAATGTATACAAGGCAGCCCAAAAACACGTTACGACCATCAACTTCATTTTGGCAAATGAAAACATCTATTTTTTTATTTAATTTTGAACTTTGCAGCAAATTCTAAGTATGTTTCGTGTACCTTCATGTTCTATACCTTATATCAATAGGTTAGACCTGTTTATTTGAATAGAACAGAACAACATATCAAATTAAATATTGAAAATGTGCGCCATTTACGGCTTTACAATATCCACGGCTATCAATAAACTCTCCTTGCAGGTTTTCATCCATTTCTGGAGTTATGGCACGCACTTCTCTTCGGATTCTCTCTTTCAACTCCTGCAGATTGCTTGACCTGTAAACAAATACTTTCGATTTGAGGTAACCCCACTCCAGCGGAGGTAGGTCTGATGACCTTAGATAGGTCCTTTGCTTCCTATCCACCGATTGGGAAAGGTTTCATAATAAAATATGCGCACAGTGGTAGCATAGTGCGTAGGAGTATCATCTTGCTAGAGCATTAGTTCGTCATCAGAGTCTGGTTTTAATACATTCGGAAATCAAACCACCAATGCTGTAATTAATTCAAGTTGGAGAAATTCGAGATATGCTTCTTCAGTTAAAGACTGTTCAAAGACAAATGGACCAGTTACTCTTCCGCGCACTATTCTACACCACACATTTGTTTTTTGAGGGTACTGGCTGGAATCTTCATCATACAATGCCCAATAACAACAATTTTGTCTGTTCACATTACCATTCAAACAGAACGTAGCTTCATTGAGAAAATAATATTTTTTACTAAATTATTATTTAGGTTGCACATATTTTGCATGCGTTCACAAAACTCATTTCGCCTATCGAAATAATCTTCAAATAACTCATGCACTGGAATACTGCCCAACTATGGAGAAAGGCAGTATCTGCATGTCTTAAGTTTTGTGGTAAATAGGCAAAAACTTTTGAACTTTGTATTTATTGGATTTTTGAAACATATTCTTTTTTTATTATTTGCGTCTATAAGAGGTTCAAACGTATGGTTTAAATAGATATAAAAAAGTATTTTTTTTTATTTGTTTACAAGAAAAGGCAGATACTGCTTTATCTTATTGGTTTTCCGATATTCATAAAATAGACAAATGGCAGCAAGTGGCATTTGCTGCTTTTTTCTATGTTATTTGATAGATACTGCTTATTTCTATTGCAAGAAAGGAAAAAACAACATAGTAAAACATAGTCTTTATTTTTTTTATAAATAATATTATTGTTAGCATTATGTTCTAAACAAAAGAAAATACAAAATACGACACTAAATAATTATGGCGCAGTCGACAAATTTAACCAAAAATCTTTTCTGCTGTCTTCCATTAAGACAATAAGATTTTTTATTATGGTCGATTTTCTTTCATCTGACACACCACACGGTTCATTGTGAAAAACTGGTTCAGGAAACAATTTTTTCTTATAAACGTCGTTTTTTAAAAAATTTAGGGATTTCGTTTGTTCCGCTGCTAAACTACATTTATATTCTAATTCAAATGATCCTCGAATTGTCTTTACATAAACAATATCTGACAGCAATATCTTTTCCTGTCCTCTAGAGTTTCTTTTATTCGGCGCAGAGAAATCTTTAAAATCACAAAAATCAGAGGGATTCATACTCTTTGTTATTATTTTCTTGTTGTTTGCATTTTGAACTGCAGTAACAAAATCATTAAAGTCACACGTTTTCTTTTGGCGACGTAATGATAACTCTATTTGGTGGTGCACAGAATCAGCAGACATAAAAGTATGCCCAGGCTCAAAATAATAAACTTCTATGGATTTTGCTGCTACTTTGTTTGAGTTTACCAAGTATACTAAGAACGACATAAAAGCCCAATTTTTATTTTGAGCTGCGCAATTGTCCAGCCAAAAAATAAAATTTTCTGCATCCCGATTGTGCAGACAAAACTGATAAAATGTACTTATTAATTCTTCTTTCCCTCTTCCTCTGATTGCTTCGGGCCACAATACTGCAAAAGGCAACTTTGTATTGTTCGCCTTAGTTCCAATCGGTACAAAGGTTTCATTGTAAACTACTAGTCGCGGTGTAAATAAAACCTTTTTAAAACATTCCATTCGTGGCAACATTATAACTTTTTCTAAGTCAGCAGATACACAAACGGTTTTGTTTATTACATTAAAGTAACATTTTTAAATTAATCTTTATGTCCGCCTGGCTTGTCAATTTTCTTGGTCATATTTTATATTTATTATGTTTATATTTGTGTTAATATTGAGCATCTTATGTTCCTGAATATATAAGGAATAAACTCAGATAAAGGGCAATAAAATAATGTTATGTAAATCAACCTAAAAAGTCAAAAATAAAATTTTTAACTTTTCATTTCTATGTTTTTTTAAATTTAAGAGTAAGCCAATAAAATTATATTTTTGGCTCTTAGGATAAACCTTATGCATTGAGGAGCCTACGATATTATTAACACTAAATAATTTTTCAGATACCTATAAAAAGTTCCACAAGTTTAAAAATTAAATCTAGTGGTAAAGTGGGCCATTTCTTCCAGACTTATCCAAAAGAGCAATACAATCAGTAAAAGTTAGTGATCTTAATATTTTTTGTATTTTCTTCATTGGATATTGTGAACATTTTTAGTTTTTACCATGCAAACTGTCATAACATTCATTATTTATTAATGTGTAGTCTCACCACTTTAGTTTCAGTTTACTTTTACGTATAATAACAAAAGTAGACAACAAACTATATTTTAGGATAGGTTAGGATAAGAGCTTACTTAATTATTACAAAACACACTTAGTAACATAAAAATCATGTCTGCATAATAAACATACAATTTAAATGTCGGTACATACCTTCTTTTATCCATGAATCCACGTTTCACAGAAAATTAGTTTGCCGGTAAAATTAAAACACGAGGGAACAACTCACAAGTAAAAAACGGCCAGATATTTTAAGCCGTTCGGCGCCGCCAGTAATTAGTTACTGCGTCTCTACGTTGATATTGGCGCTTGCTGCGCTCTATATTTATAACAGCTGGATTTGAAAGTAGCATGTAAAATGCAAAAAAGCAGTATTTACAACTTAAACTCCAATTGCTGCTTTCTTAAGTTGTAATGTAATTTACTGCCATCTTTCTTTGTAGCAATACTACTTAAAATTAGATAATGCAAATTAGGAACGGAGCTTCTACAGTTCGAATCGTAAATACTGCTTTTATACAATGTTATACGATCTTGCTGCTTTCTTCTGATGTATTTATACAAAAATACCTGAAGGCAGTAAGTGTTTTATTAAGATTTTGTGTATTTAGACTTGAATTTACTGCCTTTTTCAGTGGTAAATAGAGGCAGAAACGCCTTACAATGCCAAAACCGCAATAAAGCCAGTTTTGAATTTTGTTGTAGTTACTGCCTTTCTCCATAGTTGGGCAGAATAACTTTGAATGGCGGATATTTGTGCTTTTGAGCTTTTCGGTGAACAGCAGATTTTCGCAAGTGTATGTTGGCCCCAATGTGCGACAGAGGAGTACATGAATTTTCTTCCAAGGAAAGCGAAACATCAAGTTGTTTATTTTCATCTCGACCAGGTCAAACAGATTTGGACAAAACCTTTTGACATATATAGAAAGACGATCAGTATGGATTTCATTGAATAATTGGGCTTTTTCTATTTAAGTTCAATCGTAATTTTTTCGAGATTTGTTGAGTTTAGGTATAGGACATGGTACATAAAACATACTTAGAATTCGATGACAAATTTAAACGTGAAATGAAAAATTTTTTGATTTGAAAAATGAATTTGATGCTCGTAACTTATTTTTGGGCTGCCCTGTATACATGAACTTACCATAAGAGAAAACACATTAAGAAATGAAAATCAACGGGTCCGAGGGTTTTTCCAAAATTCACACCCACGGATTTTAAATGAATTTAGACATTACCTCTGAGAAGCACTGTATATTAAAACCAAATTAAACAGTTACAAATTTAAAAACTATACGACAAACACCTTTTTGTTTATTATAAATGGCTTAAAGCGCAGCAAGCTTACAAAGAAGTTACAAGATAGAGAATACTTCCCTACCTCATTAGAATACAACAATGAACCATCTTCGATAAAAAAAGGTTATAACAATATTTTAAGAAATACAATTCTAAACTAGCTATTAAAATCAGAATATACATTTAGACGTTGCCTTTCACAACTGAAACCATGCATGGTTGTGTTAGTTAACAGAAAAGACAGAAGAACATTCAATAAAATAAATTGTTTTGCATCTTATAACTTAAACTATACGAACACACCAAAACGTCAGGAAAATTGGCTAAGGGCCAAAATACGCTTAAATTGTGTCATACTTCAACTAAAACAGCAATTTCCTTATATTAGAGTGTTGCTGAACCACAAACTCCTATAATAAAGCCAAATAAACAGTTTCCGACAATAAGATCACAAACAAACAAACGAGAATTAAATAAAAGACAACATTTGCTTTATTCTTAACTTAATTACTTTGCAAGGTTTTTATTTATATAGTCAATAACGAAGGAAAACAAGCTGAAGTTGTTTTAGTTCTCTTGCTGGTTTAAGTTTTAAAAATAAAACAATTTTTCTTTTATTTCAGCTTAGAGTTATGTTAAATTTTAGAATTAGAACTAAAATCTGCTTTTATTATTTCAATTACTAATTAATACATTATATATTATATAATTAAACTATCGGGGGTAATACTACACGTGCATCAAAATAACCGATTTTTCTTGTCTTAGGCCCGTACCTAACCGGAACACTGCGGCCATAAATAGGCCTATTGTGCAAACCTTCGTTTTATTGTATCCGCTCAGTTATTTTGGTTCCGTGTATTAGTTTATACACGTCAGCTGCTGATTTAGTGATTATTTTATTCGGTTCCAGTTTTAGTCTCCCGAATATGGCATAGCGTCTGCGATCCAGGGATTCGCATTGACAAACAACATGATTGACAGTTTCCCTATCTTTGCCGCAGCGCCTACAGCTAAAATCTCCATTGTATATCTTCAACTTGTTCAGGTGATCCTTGACAGCCATATGTCCTGCAAGAATTCCCGTTGTTATTCTTAGTTGGTTCCTGCTAAGGTTAGGCAACTGTCTGCTGTTTCAGTAGACTTTGCTTTCATTTTTTATCCATCGTTTAATAGCTTCTCGTGCTGTGCATTTATGCACTCCTAGGGCTGGTTCAGGACCAATATATGGTGCAGCTGATGCTTGCCTCGCGAGCTAGTCTGCTATATCGTTGCCAAAAATGCTTCAGTGACCCGGTACCAATAATAATTTAACAGTATTGCTGCCCGGCAGGGTTCTCAGTACGTTCTGGCATTCTCAGACTAGCCATAATGTTATCCTCTTGCTCGTGAGAGCCTTGAGGATCGCTTGACTGTCTAAGCATATGTAGATTCGTCTATTTTGGAAGGCTCTTCTATTGTTTTCCTACGCACATTGTAGTATGGCATAGGTTTCTGCCTGGAATATTGTTGGAAGTTTTCCCAAGGGAAAGAACAAGTCTTTTCTTGGTCTTAATCCGTGTATCCCAGCCCCTGTACCCTCTTCAGTCTTGGATCTATCGGTGAACCACACCAGAGCTCCAGACAGAAATTCTGGTTCATTGTTTGTCCACACGGTTCAATCCTGAATGTTTATCTCAAAGAGTGTGTCGTAAACAAATTTTGGTGTCATATGGTCTGATCTCATCTTCATCTCCGGCACATGTGCTATGTCTTCTATAAGTTTGTGACCTACCTTCTGTACTCTGGAGGTCGGCAACATCATGTGATGGCGGTGGAGGCCCATTCTTGCCTCCCCTTGAATCGTCAAGTGAAGAGGAGGGAGGTCAAGAAGGCGCTCCATAGCTGCAGAAGGGGTCGATTTTATTGCCCCTGTTATAGCTAAGCAGGCCAGTATTTGAAGACTTCCTAGCTTCATTATAGAGGCCTTCTGCAGAACTTTGGGCCACTAGATCACGGATGCGTAGGTAATTGAGGGTATCACCACTCTGATGTACATCCAGTGCACCGCGATAAACCCCACTTCTTTCCGTACAGTCTCCTTGTTACTGCAAGAGTAATTTCAGATTTAAGGATAATTTTTTCCATGTGGCTTCTTCTTGGAGGATTAGGAGCCCTAATCCCTCTTTTTTTCTTCGCTTTGTAAAGGGAACTATAACGGTCTTTTGAGGGCTAATGTGTAGATCTTCCTGTTTTATCCACTTTTCTATCACTGTTAGGGCCTCCCGCATTCTATCTCTCACAGTGGTGTTAAATTTTTCTTGTGTCGTAATGACCGATAGTTGTGCTTGAAAGCGTATTGTATTTTAACTGCTTGAGTTTATTTTCATTTTTGATTAAATCCGAAAGATCCTGACCAAGAAGGAGGGCTTTTTCGAGATCTACTAAAAAATGAAAATAACCGAATGTTTCAAAGAAGTGGGCAGCATAGTGGATTGCTCCGAGGATGGAAAGAGAAATCCCTTCAGAGCAATGCCACTTGAAGAAGTACTGAGGCTGGACAGAAAGTTCAGTCTCACGATCCCTAATAGGGAGCAGTGGGAGGAAGAGCAGGTGAAGTTCCCTGAAGATGATCTGATATGCTACACCGATGGGTCGCGCATAGCCGGAACTGAATCATCAGAGGCAGAAGTATATTTGGAAAACGTCAACATATGAAGAAGCTACCCACTGGAAAGGTTCGCGATGGTTTTTCAAGCAGAGATGTCTGCCATCCTCTAGGTGTCAATAGCGAACTATATATATTTTATCTTCTCGGATAGCCAAGCCGCCCTCGAGGTAGTCTGCTAACCCAGGAGCAGTTAGACCCCGTATAGGAGTGTGCGGACGCACTTGGGAGGTTTGCAGAATGGAAACAGGTATTTTTGGTCTGAGTCCCTGGACATTGCGGAGTGCATGGCAACGAGACAGCCGACGAGCCTGCCAAACTTGGAGTCGGAGTTCCCTATCTAGGTCCTGAACCAGCAATAGGCATATCAAAACAGCAGATAGGAACAGCCCCGAGGAAATGGGCCGCCAATCCCTCGAAAGTGGAATGGCGTCATTGGCCAGGCTGCAGACAGACTAAAGATTTTATAACTTGGCCTTATAGGGCTAAGTTGAAATGGATTCTTAACAGGAGTAGGCGTACCCTGAATTCTCTGGTAGGAGTTCTACCAGGCTATTGCTAGTTAAGGCACCACCTGCATGCGATGGGTGTGGAGAACGACCCGATATGTTCGCGGTGCTTGGAGGACGAGGAGGCACTACTGTACTTCCTGTGCGATTGTAAAGCTTTAGGAAGACTCAGACCGCAAGTCCTTGGGACAGTGGTGATCCAATAGGAGGAAGTCAGGACCCTTGCTTGGAATGATGTCCTGAGCTTCATGAGAAGGTCAGGCGGATTTAGCAAGGGCCTGGGTGGTTAAGTGGATGGGGAAAGACCTAGGGGTAGGTAAAAAGGATCGCATTAGGATTTCTTGCCAGGTTAGTGTGCCGCTCCTCACTTACTGCTACTACTACTAGGTTAATACTGGCGATGTCGATATCATCGGTCTTAAAAATAAAGTAAACTTGAGTATCGTCGGCGTATAAGTAAACATATACATTGTTTGCCTACTTATACAATTTCATTGTATAGATAAGGAACAAAAGCAGGCCTAAGATTGAGCCTTGTAGCAATCCGGAGCTGACCAACTGAATTCCAGACATACCATTACCAACTCTAACACTCTGAGATCGACTATTTAGGTATGTGTCAAAAAAATGAAGCGGAATGTTATTCAGACCAAAGTATTTCAACCTTGCGATCAACAATTCACTTTTCCGCAGTGGTAAGGAGGGAGTCTGAGCACAGATATTCCTCGTAACTTTGCCATTTCATCGACTACATATTTTTTAAATGCGTTTTTATATAAATTGGCTAGTACCAATAGTTCTTTTTTTAAGGACTCTAATGTAAATTCTATCTGTCTTAAACTTAGCAATTCTGTTATTTCACTTTTACGCCACGCACTTGTCGGTAACTTTTCCGTCAGTCTAGAGTGATAACTTGCATTATCCAATACAATACAACAAAGATCCAACATATGCTCGAACCATTCTTCAAAGACATCGGCATTCATATCTTTGTGATAGTCTCCTGTATTTTTAGATTGTAACATCAGAAGACCACCTTTAACGAAGCCTCCAGAATTTCCAATATGGGTTATGATAACTCGATGTCCTTTTCCAGATGGCGCTCTTAATCCTGGAGAGTCCTTCCAAAAACGCTTGCCAAACGCTTTGGACAGATCCAATAAAGCAATCACACGCCTTTCTCTCATCCATTGCTCCCATTACGTTATATAGTATTCTTGACAAAGCAATAGTGGTGCTCTGTTACCTTCGAGAACTGGATTAATTATTATTATTATAGGCATTAAGTTATGGGAGTTGATATATTCAGTAACTTGAATGTGCACTACTTTTTTTAAATTTTGCTTAAAATTGGCAACAAGCTTATGGGTCTGAAGTCCTTATAGTCCACAGGAGAATTATACTTCGCTACGAGGCATACCATCGTCCCAAGTCTTTTAGCTACTTAAGACGCTTTCTTTTATCTACAGATAGCGCTATACGCCGAATAATGTCTATGGAAACAATTGTCGAAATAATTAACACTATATTCAGACGTGAAAGTACCGAGTCTTAGCGTGAAGTGTTTTCAGTGTAGGGTGTTAATGTTTATCTTTTGGTGGGAGATACATATAGCGCCAATAAAAATATGAATCTTAAAAACTGAATGGAAAATATAACCGAACAAAGATTTTTTTTTTGTATTATCATATTGATTTTAATAAAAAAAAAAAAAAAATATGACAAAAATTGTAGCCTAATAAAATGTGGTGTGTAACAATTTTCGACAATAATCAAATATACATGAACCTTTTGTTATACAGTGAGAAACAAAACAGTGTATTTGTACCATAACCTTAAACAACGTTGTAAAGCTCCATAGGCGTGACAGAACGTAATGGGCAAACTAACATTATTACAGAATCAACCTGTCCCAACATTTCGTCTTTTTAAAAAGTTTTTTTTTTTTTATATACAGGGTGTTATGGAAATGACTTATTATTTTTTAACCCGTAAATATATAGGTCGAGACGAATTGGGGAAAAATTGCTATAAATGGCGCTCGAAGCTAGAAATTCGAGAAAAATGCCTTCAAAAATTTAGGTCCAAAACACCTACACGCCAATGACCCAAACAGCTGATTTGGGTAATTGTTTACTTTAGTGGAAATGTTGAATTTTTCGCTAAAATTTCGTATATAGGCTAATTAAGGGTAGCTGATCACAATTTTCCTTTTGCGTTTAGGCAGCAAATGCACTGGTTTTGAGAAAAAAAATGTTAAAGTTTTTCTAACTCACCGGTATGTTATTTTGCATGTAATCCTAAAATGTTGCTTATTTCCAATAAAATATTACTTGTCGGAGTCATAGTATACACTTCTGAGTTGAAATAAACGAAATATGCCACAAGGAAACTCTGAAAAACGGGATAACTTGTAAGCGAACAGAAAACTCTACGTTATCTGGAAAAAGACGGGGGCTCACTGACAGCTGGCCACCCATGTTGTCAGATTGTTAGTGTATTATAAATTGCCTATACTTGTCAATTCATTTTTATTAATTGAATGAATCCTATTGGCTCGAGCTAGCATATCATTCTCCTGGATGGAAGCCATTGATAATTACAAGAAAAAGAAGAACAATCTGGCAACGTGAGTGCAATGAATCTGAAAAGAGACGGTTCTACTTTGTCGGCGTATTAACAACGAATTTAATTAAATTTGTGCCTTTTCCATTGTTTTTTTGCTAAAATGTTGCTCTTATTTTATGAACAGATAGTTTGGTGAAAGTTTTATCACATATTTTGAAGGGAAAACCATAAAATCTAGGAAATTGAAAGGAAAGAATACCCTAACCTGTAAGTGAAAAACTTTAACATTTTTTTCTCAAAACCAGTGCATTTGCCGTAAAAACGCAAAAGGAAAATTGTGATCAGCTACCCTCAATTAGTCTATATACGAAATTTTAGCACAAAATTCAACATTAATTGCACTAAACTAAACAATTACCATTCCAGCAGTTTGTCTTGTCAAAAACACATGTGTTCAGGGGCATTGAACTATCATGGAAGGCGCACATAGTCCGGTTTAAGGGTATTTTACAAAATTCAAAATACTTCAGATTTTAGAAAAAAAAACTATCAAGTGTAACTCTAGACCACCTCAGGAGTGGCCCCTTAAAATATAATAAGTCATTTCCATAACACCCTGTATAGCTAGAGTTAATGCAAAACAAAAACCGATGCACGTCATCAATCAGCTGATAATTGTAAATCCGTAAGAAAATATGAGGGAATTCAATTTGGACAAAAAGTATTAAAACTTTATGCGATAATGAATTTACTACAAACTTAAACTATTCTTCTTTGATACGAACCCACTTATAGTAAATATTTTCTTTATTTAGGCTTGTAAAATTAATATAATTTAAATTTTATTTGCCGATAGTTGGCAACGCAACTGTAAACGGTGCGGTGGCGCTAGCTCGTTCGTTAGCTTCGTTTGACGTTTCATGCAAAACTAACCTTAATTATTCGTAGTTCGTCTATTTTTTAAATAAAAATTCCAGATCTTTTCATAAATAACATTAAAAAACTGTTTTATTAAGAAAAACAAAAGGGCACATACATATCTCTGTCGATTACGTTATTTACTATTTGTGAAAATTGTTGAAGATCTTAAATAGTCGGTGTAAAAAGCTAATAGCTTGTCTAAGAAGCTATTTTCAGGAAGAACTTAACAACAATATTGTTACCCTTGACAGCAGTACAGATGAGGCAATTTAGAGTATGTTAAGGTCTAGATATTTTATTTCTACTTTACTAATTTTTAGCATGTAGCACAGCTGCCCTAAATTTGAATATCTCTACTGTAAGCGCGATTTCAACAACAATTAAAAAATATTAGAATCACCTTGAAAGGAACGTTTTAATTCAAAGACAGTTGTAAATGTGTGAAGATTGGATATAAGTTCTATCCGTGACACTATTCATGGAATGTTCGCAACAAATAAGTTGTATTATTTAAATATTATAACATTTTACATCGGTTATTTATAAGCTGTAACTTTTTATAGAACATAATGTAACTTTCACAACTTTAAGCTAGAAATTAAAAGACAGAGAACTATTTGATGGTTGTCTTAACCCTTTAAGAAGCCTCTTTAAGAAAAAAGGCTTAGGATAGTAAAAAGGTGAACTGAGGTTAAGGCTTATGGAACTTTCCCATGTAGCTTTGAAACAGGGCAAGGGCCTAGCGACACCTAAAGCACCGGTTCCCGTCAGATCACCGAAGTTAAGCGGTGTCGAGCGCGGCTAGTACTTGGATGGGTGACCGCTTGGGAAACACCGCGTGCTCTTGTCTTAGGGAAGAGTGTAAAATGAATCGACATCAAAACCATCCTATTCACGCCGGACAGGCCGGATGAGATCGGATATCTCGTAGGATGAAGGTGCCGTTTCACACTCCCCAATCGGTAGACCGCACGATTAAAAACCGTACTGTCGATGACCGGTTCTAGATGGCCTCAGATACGCCGACGAACCGTAAAAAAGTAAAATAAAAAAAAAAAAAAAAAACTTTCAAACGACTGGTATTTTTGAAAGGATATATTAAGGAAAAAGAAACATTCTTGTACCAATTCGTTTTCTTGGATGAAATATGGATTTTTCAGAATGGTAGCATTGGTCGATCTTAGCAAGATGAAAACAAAAGAAGTGTTGTATCTACTTTAGTAGACAGTAAAAGGTATTATGCAGTAAACAAATATATAAACCATGGGAAGTTTTTCTATATTTATCTTGTTTTTATGAAAAAGAAACTGAGTAATTCCCTCATTTAGATATTTTGGTTACAAACTGGCAACACTGTCGATAACTGGCGTCACTCAAAGGGTGTGACATGCATCGGTTTTTGTTTTGCAAAGAGTATAATATAAGAAGAAACCTTCATATGGTGACGTCATAACCCGGCATACCGTTTGTTTTGAAAATTGGCATCCATCCAGAACTTGTCATCAGAATGTTCTATTATGTAAGCCTTCTATTGCATAGCTAATATTTCCTATTATTATTTCTTATAATTCCTAATATTTTAAATTACTAACCTCCACAAAGCTTTATACATAAAAGCATATTCCTTTAAATATTATTGTAGTGAGATGAAGTTCTTTGTATTCGCCGGTTATTCATTATAAAGTAATATACAGTAAATTTACTTTTACAAATAAACAACAATATTATTATTAGCATATTTTGTTAACTCTATCCAAAAGAGAAAATTACATATTTTCTTTGATGTCTGCTCTATTTTGTTTTTGAAAGGCTGATCCCTAAACACGTATATGGTTATTCGCGAGTTGAGCAGCTTAAAATAGGCAATTATTTTCATATTTTCATTTTTAAATTGCTTTAAACTACATACGTATAATATCATTTTGCTCGTTAGTATACTCATTGAGTTCTATATAAATGTAACTAGTACATTGTAGTAGAAGGAATTTTTTAATTCACATCGACTCACAAAAATCTTTTAAACTCTTAGTTTTAATTATTTGCAACTGAATCCTAATATAAAAGGTTACTAGTTTGGGGTTAGTAACTAACTGTTAGTCCTCCATCGGGCTCCTCTCCAGGTGGCGGGAAAGTTCACTAGATATGGTGTATACCGGGGAAATAAAATACCCGGGGCGGACCAAAACTAGCACAGGACACTTGTTTTTCCAAGGCCTATTTGACTCTTAAAAAAACCTTTACAATGGCAACTTGAAAATAAAATCATAATGTTCCGTAATTATGATTATTGTTGTTGACATCTCCGGAATGAAAATAGATATTAACTTGCGGTTTTCGCTGACTTTTTAGACTTTTAATCATCCTTGTAATCAGGTAAGATTGAATATACTTTTATATTTACAATTATGGAAAAAACGCGCAATGTTTGTGAAGTTGTAAGACAGCGCCCCTAGCGCCTAGATTAAAACACGTATTGCCGTAGTTCATAAGATGATATATAGAGTGAGAAAAGCCCTTCTTAACCAAACTAAGTTTCCTAAATTATGTTAAGCCAGACCGGAGTTATCAGCATTTATTACAAATAATGTTCAACCTTCCCCCACCACTTTATTTGAAAAGTGACGAACACATTCTATAGGTGAATTTTATTAATAAATCTTCGAAATATACAAAAATGTTATTTTCGGGATACCTGCCATGCCTAGGCGACTTTTGAGGAAACCTCGCGATTCATATTTACCGTTACTGTTGCGCCCTTTAGCGCCAGTCTGAGAAACTTGAAAATAATTTGTTGTCGATATCATGGGCCATAGCGAGGTGAGATGGCCTGGTACAGGGGCGCAGCGAATGAACGAAGGATATATTTACTACAGGAGGTTTAGAACATAAATATGGAACAGCCATAATCCTCAAGAATGATATTGCAAAATCAGTCGCAGATTTTGTACCTCTGAATGACCGGGAACACACAGAACAATGAACATTATCCAAGTATATGCGCCTGCAAGTGACAAACCTGATGCGGAAGCGGAGGATTTCTACAGTAATATAACTGAGGCCTTGCGCCTCACCAAAGAGGGCGAAATGACGGCGATAATCGGCGATCTTAACGCTAAAATAGGATTGAGAGCCGACGGTGAACTGATTGGAGCTTATGGCCTGGGAACAAGAAATGCACGAGGTAATAGATTAACTTAGTTTTGTGGAGAAAATGACTTTTTAATAGCCAACACATTCTTTAAACTACACCCAAGGAGACTCTACATGTGGAGCTCACCACAACACACACCAGGTAACATCGCCAGGAATCAGATCAACTTCATCATGACTGATCCAGCCTATAAAAAATTTATAAAATCAGTAAAGACTTACCCTGGGGCAGATGTTAATAGCGATCAAACCCCACTTGTGACTCTAGGATGAGACGTTTTAAAAATATTAAAAGGCATATCCCCAAGAAGAACATTGATCTGGAATTGCTAACTAATCCTGACATACGAAGAGACATAGGATCCAAATTGAAAAACAAGATGAAGGCAGTAGCGACTTCAGATCCGCTGCCAATAGAACAGACTTGGACGGATATTAGAGAAATTGTCTCGGAAGTACCGGAGCAAGATATCGGATACCGAAAGGACATAGAAAGAAAAGAATGGATGACATCCGAAATACTTTAGCTTATGGCCGAAAGGAGAAAAAATAAAACAGTACAACAAAAATATAGAGAACTCAATAAAATCATTTGCAAAAAATGTGGGGAAGCAATAGAAGGATGGCTCTCTGATCAATACACAGAAATAGAAACCCTCCAAGAGAAACATGACATGTTCAATCTACACCGCAAAGTTAAAGAAATGATGAATAGGTGTCGGAAACCTGCTGTTGCAATCTTAAGAGACAATTAGAGGCTAAGCTAAGAAGGTGGAAACAATACATTGAAGTGCTGTTTAATAATAATAGGCCGGAGACTCCACCAGCTACAAAGACCGAGCCAAATGAAAAACGGCGAGAAACCACGAAAAGTGAAGTCATTTATGCTATAAGCGCTCAAAAGAACAGAAAGGCAGCTGGTCCAGATAACAACCATGCCGAAATAATTAAATTAATATCGGACAAGGAGGGTAGAGGATTCGACATACTAACATCATTATTTAATGCTATCCGTACAACAGGCATCATACAATCCGATTGGCTGATATCAACGTTCATAACTTTGCCAAAGAAATTGGACGCATCAAGTTGCGATGAATATCGAATGATTAGTCTCATGTCACACGTCCTTAAAATCTTTTTAAGAATTATTTACACACGTATCAACAAAAAATGTGACTTTCAAGTGGATAGAACGCAGTTTGGGTTTGGAAATGGTTATGGCACTCGAGAAGCACTTTTTTCACTGAATGTTCTGACACAAAGGTGTATTGGCATCAGACAGCGGAGGTACACGAATTGAGAATGAAACATCGGAATCTACAGTGATAAGAAAGGGAGTCAGACAAGGCTGCATTTTGTCACCGTTATTGTTTAATATCTACTCCGAAGCTATTTTTGGAGAGTCGCTGGATAATGTTACAAAGGGCATAAAGGTGAATGGTAGCGTAATAAATAATATTAGGTATGCAGATGATACTGTAATTCTCGCGGACAACCTGGAGGATTTGCACTTTATGATGGATCGCATAGTGACACACAGTGAACAGCATGGCCTATACATCAATATACCAAAAAATAAGATGCTTATTTTCGCAAAAACCAATATAACTGCCAACCTAACAATAAACAGAATAATTATAGATTAGGTGAGCAGCTTTAAATATCTGGGCACAATTATTAACAACCAATGCGATCCTAAGAAAGAAATTAGATCACGAATTGAACAAGCAAGGAAAGCATTTATAGATGTGAAGCAATTTTTCAGAAGACCAGAACTTAGGCTACAGTTACGAGTGCGCATGATCAGATGCTACATTTTCTCCGTGCTGCTGTATGGATGTGAAGGATGGACTCTCGACCCAACTATGGAGAAAAGGCTGGATGCTCTTGAGATGTATCTATATAAGCGCATATTAAGAATATCGTGGGTACAAAAGATGACGAACAATGCAGTGCTTATCAGAATGCGAAAGTCACTCAACCCCCTGGTTACTATTAAGGAAAGGAAAACGAGATACATAAGACAAGTAATGAGAGGGGAAAAATATGAGCTGCTCAGACTGATTATTGAGGGCAAGATTCAGGGCAAAAGATCAATCGGACGACGACAGAATTCTTGGTTAAAGGATCTGCGACGATGGTGCAGCTGTACTTCCACCGAGATTTTCAGAACAGCAGCTTCTAGACTAATGATTGCCAGATGGATCGCCAACCTTCGACAGGAGACGGCGAACTAAGAAGAAGAAGAAGAAGAAGATAAAAGGTTAAGTTATGTCCCTATGAAGCTGGATGCCTGTCTAGCTGAAACATGTTTCATGATTTAAAACAGCTGTTTTTTGGAGAAAAATGTATGTATTTCAAAATGTCTAGTACTGAACAACGATACGCGTGAAAACTGTTTTTTGGAAACATAAGATAGATATTACTATGACTTTGTGTTACCAGCTATCGCTATTGCAAATTTCACAAGAAATAAAAGCACTTGGACGATTCTCACATACCAGACTATCAGCCGACTAAGCCTCGACTCTGTGATTTTGGGCCTGATCGCATAGAGGTGTTTTCTATTTAAATGCAGTTTTTAATTTACCCGTTATGTAGGACTAGTCAGTCAGCGTGCAGGCTGATATTAGAATCGACCTTAGAAGTGCCCATATAGTCCCCTCACTTTTACTAGTCATTTACTAATTATTTTAGTGTGCACAACCGCCAGCTTTTGTTTACTGTATTCTACTGGCCCAAATTTAACTAAAAATTATTCTTTTAGGTCCCAAATCATATATCAGAAGAACGACATTCCCATAGGGGACTAAATATGGCGGTAACAAAGAAGAACAATTAAATAAAGGGCCATATTTCATTACAAAGTACAAAAGATAACATTTCTGCTTTCCTAAGTAAATTACATTACGTATTTGCTTAGTCGATGCGGAATAATATGGTTGAAGTTTTTTTTTGTAAAATTTATTCTTGTGTTGTCATAACTTTATTATTTATAATGACATTTCCTATGTACGTATTTCTTCTTTCATGTGTGCAATATCATTTTAACGGCGAATGGTAAAAGTGCATGTATAATAGAGTCAATATTAAAAATGTTATTAAAACATTTTTTTTGAGGTGGCTAAATATTGGCTTCCCTGCACATTTTAGAAACAAATTGTATTATAATTTTTTGAAGAGGCGGATACAATAAACCCATGTGCTAAATTTGAATAAGTTTTAATGAACGAATCCTAACTTATTCAATTAAATGTGTTGGCAATATTGCAAGATTTTCACAGTTTAGGTAATTTAGCAAACACCAGCCAATTATTGCATTGGCATTGACAAAACGAAAAGTAGCACCAGTGAGAACATTTTCATAGAAGACGTTTTAAATATAGCTAAATATGAGCTATCTCATTAAGGAAAAACTAACTATGATTAAGTGGTACTATACAGGAAACAATTTAGATGCAGTGTATGAAATGTTTTCAGTTCAATTCCCTAATAAGCCTATCCCTTCCATTTCATTAATTAAACTTATCATTAGTAAATTTGAGACCAAGAGCATCAATAACTGTAAATGCTCAACTCAGAATGTCAATTGAGGTGAAGAAAGGGATCATAGAGATCTTCATATTTTACTGCACGTGAAGGAAAATAAAATGATTACCACGAGGATTCTTGGGTAAGCCCTAGAAAAACATCAAACCACAGTGATGCGCACTTTAACCTTTCGTCGGGCGCAACCGTTCTAATAGATACAGAGGATGCTATTTTGTATGTTGTGAACCAGCCTTAACCCGGAATTTTCCCCACTTATTAGTAGCTTCATGGTTTTGGATGATCTTTCGATACGCCCGCGCCAGTTAGTGTTCGAACGTCTTGCGAGTTAACGGCAGCCATATTGATCTGAGAGATACACTGCGCCCGATTGTGTAACGAATTGAATAATGTTTGTTTAAAGTCTCAAATCTCTTTTAATCATAAATTAGTAATAGATTATCCTTATTGTATCAGTTTTTTCTATATTATTTAGTTCTTATAATTTACAAGTTTTAGTTCTGTATTATAACAAATAAATATTTCTAAAATATCACAATCGTTTTGTTGTTTACAAGAGGTCTGTGGGGGCGGTTGTTACGCCACTGACTGCTACTTAATATTACTAAAACTATCCATTGGTTAATTAATCTATTTAAAAATAATTACAATTTGCTAATGTTTCATTACTGATGCTAAAATTAATAAATTATTGGTAAATATATACATCTGAGTCTGTTAGATACACTGCGCCCGGACATGTACGTATGGCAACTGCGCCCGACGGAAGGTTAAAGAACATAAATATTTTCCTTACAAGCGTGAAAACATCAAGAGCTCCGTCAAGATGATGAAGAACGGAGAATGGTATTCTGTTTTGAGGTAATGGAAATAGCAAATAATAATAGAGATTTTTTGAGAAATATTTGATTTACCGATGAATGTACATACACCCTCAACAACGAACCAAATATCCTAAATTGCCGGTATTGGAGCCAAGAAAATAAACATTGTCTTGTTCATACTGGGACGCAATATCCACAAAAAATAAATGTTTGGACGGGAATTGTAGGACATCCCATTATTGTACCATTTTTTGTGGAAGGCAACCGTACCCTATTTGGACTTACTACAAAATCGAATTGAACCCGCACTAGAGGAAGTTGTACGCAATAATCAGGAGTTCTGGTATTAAATGTCTGGTTGTCCTGCCCATAATTACATTATGGTTAGGGGATACTTGCAAAATATTTTTAACCGAAATATCAGTGGGCCACGGCATCTAATCCTTTGGCCAGCCAGGTGTTCTGACCTTTCGCCTAACTTCTTTCCGTCGGGTCTCGGTAATGTTAGAAACGAATTTTATTAATTAATGGACGATTGTTTGAACATTTAATTAATTAATGTTTTTGTGAAAATCTGTAGTCTTAGGTATGGTATGCTAAATTAAAGGCTTAGTAAGAGAAACATAATGATGTCTTTTATTTTGGATGTGTGATTGCCGGATTGGTGAAACGAAAATGTGTTTTTAATGATTATTCGTTATGTCCAGCTTTACGTCAATTTTTGACAATAGCGCCATAGAAATTATTTGCTGGTAATTGCTGTATTACCTAAACTATGAAAATTTCGTAATTTTGCCATCACATTTAATTGAATAAGTTAGGATTGACTTATTCAAATATATTCAAACTTGGCATAAGGGTTTATTATATTGGTCTCTTCAAAAAAGTATTATTCAATTTTCCTCTAGAATGTACAGGGGAGCCAATATTTAGCCACCTCAAAATTTACATTGGATTTCAGATGTTTAACTAAGCCATGCATCACCCGGTATACAATACATAAATACAATTAGTGTAAAATGAGTCAGAGTAGTATGCGTTGTCTGTTGAAAAACATAACTTTCGGTTTGATTTGTATAAGGTTAGGATTAAAATAAAAATATCTTGTTTGGAGGAAAAAATTGAGGGTAACGCACGCAATGACATGGAAAACCAAGTTGAAACGAAGGTAAAAAGTAACCTTGTTCAATATATTTTAAGTTGTAAAGTAATTAGAACAGAAGGTTGAGGTGATCATACGATATCCCGACTTCTCACTCCAAGGCCGTGCAAGTTTGATAATGTGGAGCACGATTGTGTCGATATTCATCGATATTTGCCGGGTTGACGTGACACGTGATCTTTTAATTCCGATCAAGGGTTGCAGTGAATTTTTAGTATTTTGAAACAAAAATGAATGAAAGGGAAAAGCAAGTTTAAAGAGAACTTTTTGAGCTGTATAGAAATTATAAGGAATTGTCATTGTTATAATTTATTTTTCTCACAACGTTTCAACTGGTAAATATCTCCAGTCGTCTTCAGGTGAATTTAAAGGAGATTGAACTTTGTAGGTACCGTAAAACCCGACAATTTTGCCCAGTTACGTCATTTCTGACACTTGTCAACATTGCGAGATATAGATGGCATACTTGGTCATTTAGCTTCGATGCTTTATAGCAACTGGCTATAGTATCTAGAGGTAAGTAAATATTGTACATATTTTTTCGAATTTTTTGTAGCAAAAAGCTAGTGTTTCGTACCAGTTTAGATATATGACTGTGCCGTTTTCAGTGGAAGGTTGTTAAGACATCCCGAAAAGAATAATATAAGCTCTCCAAAGGATAACTACAAGGGTTATATTTTTATTTGTCATAAACAAAGTGGGCAATGTTGTTACCAATAAATGTGATGAATACGCAAAAGGTGTGGATCTTCCTATGTTTGTCATTAATTTACCTGGTATATCTTGGACACAAGTGTGTCAAGGCACAAAGATCGATTAACAAAAAGGCAGTACCAAAGTTTAAAAAGAAGTCGTGCTGAAATAATCCAAGATGATATCGCCACATATTTTGATAACTTGAAGCAACGTTGGGAAAGGGTAGATCCAGAATTTATAATAAATTTCGAGATAAATACAATAAGCGATAACCCGGGAACAGCTGAATGTATTTTCTTAAGAGGAACTAAGTATCCAGAAAGACATATGAATTTAACAAGAACAGCGATTTCGATCATATTTACTGCCACTGCTATTGATGAGATATTGCCACTATGTGGTGTAGAAAAGTGAGCGAGTCTATGATCGAGGGGTAAGTGGTGGACCGCCTGGAACAGTTTACAACCGAAGTCATTTGGGGTGGTTTCATTCTGTGGCCTTTTAAAATTGTTGTTCCTTGGGCAAGACGTTCGGCAGAACCTAACGTTTTAATTGGAGATAACTTAAATGTGGATGTTCTAAGGGAACGTCAAAGGTGCAACATTAGATTTGTGTTGTTGGCACCGAACACTATGCAATTGACCCAGCCTTCGGAAGTCAGCTTCTTCAGGCCACTTAAACAAACGTGGAGATTAATTCTCACTAAAATTAAACAAGAACACCTTAACTTAGTAAAAAAAAAATATTTTTCCTTATTTATTGACTTTATTAAAAAGTTGAAATGACGGGAATGTATGTACTGAAGCCTTATGGAGTATACAAAAAGATGCCAAATAAAAGATACCAAGCAAAAGTTTACACTGATATTAATAGTGCGTTGCTAAGTTTTTTAAAAGATCAGAGAAGTCCCATTAATAAGCAAACCATTCAAAGGGGAAAAAAGAAAATATTACGCCTGGGTGTTCAGTAAGTGCTAAGGATATCTTATCATCTACCGCACCCGAGACTAGAACTAATGAACTTTCAGGATCATTTGGCACAAATGAGCTAATAAGAACAAGAACTTGAGACGACGAAACGGAAAACAGGATCGAAGAAGAAACAATCAGGATAAATAAAAAAACAAACCGGATGGAAGAAGAAACAAACAGGATGGAAAAATAAACAATCAGGATGGAAGAAGAAACAAATTGGATGGAAGAAGAAACAAACAGGATGAAAGAAGGAACAGTGAGTAAAACTTTTGAACCTGATCGACTAAGACAAGGCCTTTACGTCGTAGTTAAATTTGAATATAAAAAAACGTGCAAGCATTTCACTGGAACTTCAATTGAAAATGAAAAAGTGAACGATAATTCTACAGTGAAATTTTTCAGATAATTCACCTCACTTTTATTGAACCAATCAAAACGCTCATTTTCATAGCAACCACCTTGGTAACGGTCGTCTTACCCGATAAGACTACCGCTAGCTCGAAAAGACGCTTTCGAAAAGACGCTTGTAGCTTTTTTACTTAAATAAAAAATTAGTAACACCTCTAACTTGTATATTTACCTTTATCAGACGGCCTTCATTTTTATGTTCAGTAAATTATCCAATAAAATACACCTCTAGAGGCGGTTTCTTATCTTCATACCTTCGTTTTTCACTCGAAACTCGATTTTCCAAGAAAATTTTCACTCAATGTAATTTTTACTTATAATCAAAGATAAGACCCTCGAGCTAAAGCTCTCGGGATCATATCAGATTATAAGTAAAAATTACATTTCGTAAAAATTTGTCAGAAAATCGATTTCTTGTTAAAAACATCGGTATTACCGATAAGACGCCTCCTCTATCGGTATATTACCGTTGAAAAACTATTACGGATTTGTAATTATTGTAGATTTGCGTTTAATTTTAGACAACTTTGTTAAATAAACAACTTCTAGAAACTTGACAAAGAATTTAATATTAATGTCATATTTTTAAAATCTTTAATCAATAGTTCTATAATTAACAAGCAAGCGATTAAAAATCCAAAAATTTTTCCTAGCAAAAATTAGTGGTGCATCATTATTTCCCAAGTTATAAGAACTCTAAGAACTTTGTAGGTCGTAGCCTAAAGAAGTGTGTAGACAGAAAATGAGCTGGCATACACTTATGTATTATGATACATTTTTTTTCCATTTTTACTTTCTCACATGGGATTTTCACTGTATTTTTACGTCAGGCAAAAACATTTTACATCGTTTACATCTTCGTTACGTACTAGGTTCTTTACGCTTAACAATCCTTAGTAATCGGCATTAGCTTTGTTTGATGTGTGCGTCGTTCGCGTGTGTTCTGGAAATTTTTAAAACTGTATAATTTGGCACCTTGACGTATGTCTATTCTCGATACAGATGGTCTAGTTCAGTGCATTTCTACTATTATTTCTTATAGTGCCTCTATACTGTTAGCTGCGATCAATAGGGAACTAGTCATTCGATAGTTTGGTATGTCTATATCGAGGTTTGCATTGTCTGTGTGGTTCCAGTGATTTTTGTTCATCTACACCACTAAAACTATATCCGTGCGTTTTTTAAACAATGTACCCTAATTGCTATGCAACAAACGGAGTGTGTCAACATACTACATTTACAAATTATTATTGGACATTAATTAATTGCATTATTGTCACTGAATACATAAAAAAACTTTATATACGATAGGTCTCTAAACTAGATATTATTGTTTTGAAAACACGAAATAGCAATTAATGGTTAACAACAAAATATCATTGTTGTTGTGGAATATCTGTATCATTATTTTTGCACAGTTTTTTATTTCATTTGTTCGAAGTTAAATTGCAGTCCTTATGCTTAAATATCACTGTCTACTGTTAAGTTGTTTAACAAATTTACAAAAACGATCTCACCCGTTTCCGTGTCTTGTTGAGAAAACTGTGATAAAATCCTCCTCTGTAAAACGGGACTCACAGACCTACTCTGCTATCCTTTTCAGGAATAAAGGAACACGAAATACGCACACTTTTGGGTAATTTTAGTAGTTACCTTTACAACCGACAACACAACATTTATTATGATTTAAGACACTGTTTTCACTGTTTAAAACCTACAATGCGGCTTATTTTTACACCTAAACGCAAGCAAATCTGTCTATTTGCTGAAAAAATTCCCGAAAAGTAATATTGACAGATGGTGCGACGTTGTAAGTTCGCATTTAGCGTTTCCACTAATAACTTCACGTTTTCCGCTTCAGCGACAAGGCTCTGAAGCCGGCCATACCAAAATATATGTTGACCGGGATCGGCCGTCAGACCGTGATGTTACTAGCAAGATTTGCTTGAGCACTTTGTTCTTGTATTGTTGGAGTTGTTGGGGAAGGGGTTGATTATCTTGTGCAAACACTGTATAGTTATATTTTATAATAACAATCCAAATGTATATCAACTACGAAACTTTTAAACAATTTAAACTCAGTCATATGGTGTTTACTCAAAATAAATATTTAATAACAATCCACGAAAAAGCCATATAAATAAACAAATAAAGTTATTTAATGTACGAACTAGAATGAAAATAAAAGTGAGTTTTTAATTTTTTGGATACATCTTTTTTAAATTTTCTAAGTGTTGTCCATATTTAGTAAAACCCTTTTCGAAAATATCCAGTTAAGTTTAATAGTATTACTCTAATACCTGTCCTTTACGATGAGTTAACTCATAATGTTTTCAGAGCAACAGGATGAAACGTAGAGATATTCTGAACATTTCCAATCAGAAAGACGAACACTTGAAAATAGACAACAGAAGCAAATATGTATATTTTTAATACTTTGTAGCGTTCATCTGTTTAGATAAAAATGTAATCTTACGATTCTCTGTAAATATTAAAAAAAAATGTTGTATTCCTTTCCTATACTCATCTACTTTTAAAACATACATTTAAAAGTATTAGAAAATTTCATGATGAATTGGAATCGATATCTGATCAACAATCTAATATTTTAATTTGACATAAGAATGGAAGTCGAAACTTATAGTTTGCCAGGAGGGTTTTGGTAGCTATTCCTACCGTACCTTATTCTAGAAATAATGTAAGCATAATTTTAATAATAATAATAATAATAATAATAATAACACATGTCTTTATTTCTGAATACACAAATAATTCATCCCATACAAAAGAAAATTAGAAACAAAATGGTATATTCAGAAAAAGGCGAAGTTCAGATGACGTATTCTAAAATACCTCCCTGATCAAACTTAACCTAAAGTGAAAACTAACCCTAACATATGTTTACATAGCTACATAACTACATAACATATTAAACAGACCAATTCTACCGGTTACCTCTAGTGTACTTCGTATATTTTAATTTGAAAGCAGATATTGGAAGATTTTTGAAATTCTCCGGAAAGAAGAAAGTTGTAAAATTTTGCAATTATATGGCGGCGTTATCTTACCTCTAAACCTAACATTAAGTGTATGAACATGTGTTCGAAAAATAATACGATGTATAAGTATCTAAGACACTTTAAAACTAATAATATTATAAAAGAAACATGCCTGATGCAATTCTCTTCTCTCAGTCATATCCAGCCATCCGGACTCGATTAGTTTATGAGATATATGTTGATATTTTCGGTCACCGTGTATAAGTCTTAAACAAGAATTTTGAACAAGCTGTTTCCGACGCTTATCGACACTATTAAGGCAACTTCCATAAACTACATCACAGTGGCTAAACAGTGATAGTACCAGAGAGTCGCAAAATAAAGTTTTTACTTTTCGTGACAAAAAATTACACATATGGTACAACAGTTTCAATCTTAGAAAGGCATTTTGTATACATCTTGACACATACGCACTAAATCGTATAGAACTATCAAAATTGATGCCCAACTTGCGTACATTGTCTTTCACTGGCAAGGGGGTATTATCTATCTGAACATCAGACTCCGACCGAACACTATCAAAAAACACTTTCCAGGATTTAGGATAAGGGAATGTTCTATATTTTTGCAATTTGCCATTTGTATTGCAAGATGAATCATTTTTTATTCACGGTCGTTTTCTATACAAGTTGCTCGGAAAATACGTTATTTGCCTCAGAGAGATGGTTCTATGAGATAAAATAAGAGTGGTAAGCAATGTTTAAGCTGTTTTTGTAGCCGGTGAAGGAAAATAAATAAAACGATTCCAAAATTGATAAAACCGCCGACGTTTCCTCCATTTATTTTGTATTTTCCCGTGGATCTGGAATTCTTTCTTACTCACTAATAAAAATCTAGAAATACTAGAAATACATACCACAAACATTGCTAACAACATTCAACGAGGTCGCTTTGACGACAAGACGGGCAACGTAAAACGACATTTTGAAAAGATTATTGACGCTTTCAATTCGCTTGTTTGGCCTTAAAGTCGAGAGGATAAGGTTGTTCTGTTTGAGATTGGGAGAGATTAGTAAACCCTAGTTAATATGTAAAACGCTCACAAGGTGGTAAAAATAATTTTAATAGGTTCTATAACGATTTACGAAAGTGGAGTTTGATCGGACAGATATTTGTAGGCATTGACGTGCCTATGGAGTCAGACCTTTGTACTCAAACTCAAATATAGCTACTTATCTTACTGTAAAATCGACATTTTCATCATATATGGAAAAGGGCGCTTTTATTCCTGTGGATAGATCATCTGAAAACGGGAAAAATTATCCTGCCATATTTTTCCAACTGTTTACCTCTATTATTAATAAGCAAGCGATTAAAAATCCAAAATTTTTCCTAGGAAAAATGTGTAAGTCGTAATCTAAAGAAGTGTGTAGACAGAAAATGAGCTGTCATACACTTATGCATTATGAGATAATGTTTTTCACTTTAACTTTTTTAGTGTTAATTAAAAGTGAAAGGGGTGAGGTGGAGGGTTGATTATTTCGGGTAAACACTATTGCCACGTTTCGTCCAAGCAGTACAAGTTCCTATTTTAATTGCGAAAGTCTCTTATTTTTCGTAAATATTCTCGCTTTCAACATAGCATTTAATCTTTTGATTAATTTAGACTTTTGATTTTGTTTTTCCGATCTACAATTTAATTCCCGTAGAAATTTCCAAAGCTTATCTATTTTTATTTTAGGAATATCTTCTTTTATTGCAAGTAAAATTATAATTCTAAAGTAGGAATTGTTTTTAAAATAGAATGAATATACTTTCTTTCCTACAATATTTTGTTCGTCTTTATCTACAAGGTTCCTATGCCTTCCTGATGATGGTTTTGATTGATTAACGGTACACCTCGACTATAGTACAATTCATTCTTTGTTGATAGATAATGCACATGTAACTGAAATGCATCCCGAAAAACCTCCCATTCTTAACGATTATATTACATCTCAAGCAGTGATGCTCATACTGTTTCTTACTTTGCTTAAGGTGCCGGTTAACTTATGTAAAAATATTACCAGGTACCTTGGTCATTAAGACTATAATAAACTTTTAGTTTACTTTACATATGCTTTATTGTTAGAAATTCTAAGAATTCAACGACAAAGCGATTTTATTGTAACAATAATATAAAAATTTGGTAATTATAATTATCCTGGGCGTGACAATATATAAGAATATGCCTACCTAATCAAAAAAATGTATTTTTAAAACACTATAACCGAATAGGGGTAAACAATTAATAAAATAAAAATGCTTGACAACGTGTGGGTACACAAGAACACAAATACAAAGAACAAAGTCACAAATGTAAAACAGCAAGCAAATTAAATTAATGAAAATAAAATTGTAAAAATTAAAATACAAAAACAAATATGTAATTTAGATAGGCATTTGATTAATAAACATTTTTAAAAGTCCTCATTGTAAAATTCGTCCCAGCTGTAATATGCCTTCCGAAGTAAGACACTCTTCATCTTCCTGCGGAACTGGAGATATGGCGATTGTCTGCACTCGATACTCAAATGGTTGTAGATCTTGAGACTTTCATAGATTATTGACGGTTTGATCACAGTGAGCCTAGGTATATTTGGTTTTGTCGCGTGCTATATTTGTGTGATTTTGATGCGTTTTCAAGTTGATAAAAGTATTTTTTTGTGAAGCAGAGACACTGTTTCTAAAATAAATAAATATGTTAATGTTAAAATGCCATGTCTGACAAGTAATGGTCTACAGTGGTCTCTACTTCTCATCCTGCACATATACCTAATAGTTTTTTTTGCAACACAAGGATGCTACTAAAACGTTGCTAGTTACAAAAGCACTAGAATACTATACCATATCGAATATATGATTCACTTAAAGAACCATGTACCATTCTTGCCGTGGAATTGTCCAGTTCAGCGGACACCACCCTAGTTGCAAAACATCCAGATGATAACTTGCTACTCAACCCAATAATGGGCTCCTCAAACCTCAACGTATTATCCATAGAGATACCCAAGAAGTAGCTACCGTTTTCAATTTCATCATTTTCTATATGAACGCTGATGTTGTTATAACACAAAGTCAGTATTTTGGTTTTATTAATATTAAGGCAGACAGAATTTGAGTCACACCATTCCTTAACCCTGCACAGATCATCATTCATGGCCCTTTCCAGAAGTTCGACACTACTTGAATGCCACAAAAGGGTAGAGTCGTCGGCAAACAGCGTAAAGTCTCCCTGTATGTTTAAATGTGTTATGTCATTCAAATATAAAAGAAATAAAATGGGACCAAGTATAGACCCCTAAGGAACGCCACAACTAACACTCAAGGGCTTAGAAAATTCACCATCCACCCTCACTGTCTGCACTCTCCCTAAAAAAAAAGTAGAAAACCATTTGTGGGCCACTCCACGGATCCCATAATGTTGAAGCTTTCGCAGCAGCAGTTCCCGATCGACACAGTGCAGTGGAAGGCGTTGGAAAAATCGCAAAATACTTGCTGCGGCAACCTCGCCGTTATTAATACATAAATATACTTGTTCCAGGAAAGCAAACATTGCATCACTCGTATTTCTGTTGGTTAAAAACCAAATTGAACCGAGCGGAGGATATTAAATCTTAAAAGAAATTCAACTAGCCTTCCATTGACAAGCATCTCCACCACCTTCGAGAGACTAGCAAGCAGTGAGATGGGGCGGTAGTTTAAGGGATCGCCTGTTTCACCTCTTTTATAAACGGGCACCACAATAGCCAATCCCAAACATGATGAAAACTCCCAAGTCTCAAAAGATCCATTGATGGCATTGACGAGGGCATAGAGGGCAGATTCTGGAAGATTTTCCAATATTCTAATAGAAATATTATCATATCCAGCAGATATCTTATTTTTTATTTGAGAAAATATTTCTTTCAATTCGGTAAGGTTGGTAGGATACAAATGAAAGGTCTGTGGGATATGCACCTCAGCTAGATAGTCTAGTGGATCTGTTTGACCTCAACTCATTAATAATTGACCAATTCTCCTCTGTTTTGTTGCCAGCCTTAAAAATTCTATCATTATAGGATTTTTTTTTAGCACACCTAATTATATGCTTATACAGGCGCCTGTAATTATTAAAATAGCTCACAAAAGTATCATTACTTAAGTTAAATTTTCGTATATCATATAAAGGTATCGCAAATTCCTCGCAGATGTTTTAATAATACTTTTAAGAATTAATATTAAATATGTAAACAGGCAGGTACTCCCATGGATTGACCACTTAATTCTCATTTAGTACGCTCTTCCAATTTCTTGTCGAAAAAAAAAAATTTAGAAATATTTCTCTGGGATTTTAGGCGTAAAAAAAAATGTTCCTAAACGTGAGACCTTAAGCTTCACTTGTTCCAAGTTTTAGCTTTATTGCTTCAGTAGTACGGGTTCTATCATAGGGCTGATATTAACACTTAGATTGTCATGATTCCGCTTTAAGAATGCGCACTGTATAGCTGCTATTGTGGACCGTTTACATATTCAAGCTTAAATTAAATTAAATAGTTTAGAACTTACTCCAACCCATGCAGTATTTTATTATTAAATCTTAGTTCTCGTTCTTCAAACTTTAACTCAATTTAGATCTAGCTTAGAATTCTCACGCCATATACACGCCATGTCGGGTTTGTCAACATAAACTACTTCTGAAATTGCTTTTACCGAGAAATGCATAACGTATGTTGCCCTCTCACGTATCTGGTACTGTGTATTGTTTAAATTATCTCCTGACTTCGCTTAACTATAATTTGGCATCTTAATTGAAATAATTTATTTTACGGTTGCAGGCGGAGAAGCTCATGTTTAAGTTGAGATAACATAAACATGTTTTCTGCCAGTTCACTCAAAAAATGTGTTGCTTTTATAAATTCTTTAAATCAAAAAAGTCTAGTTTATTATTTTATAGTTCATTTACTGGTATAATTTTTGAATTAGAATTAAATAGAATTAAATCTTTAGGAATATACAGGGTGCCCAGAATCCCTTCAGACAAACTTTAAATAAGAAATAAGAAAAAAGTTCCTATAAGCAACCGCTTTAATTTTTACGCACAGTATATTACAATTTTTAAGGGGATCCAGTAATATGTACGCCACTGCCGTTTTCTCTTTTGATAATAGAGTTACATAGGCAGTTTAATGTCTAATACGAAGTATATTTTGATAAGTTTTTGATTTCGGTATCGAATAGGAGAAAAGCCGCTGATCCCACGAAGAAAAGTCCTTGGGCCGATCTTGCTTAGTGATAAAGCGCAATTAAGAAAATAATAATTATTTTAAAGAAAAGCAGAGGCGTATCATTTTTTTCGTTAGAAATATAAAAATACATGTTAGCGCGGACGCCACTGGTAGAAGTAGAGCAAATATTTTTTTATAAAATAAAGTAATGAATTTTTGTGCATAGTTAGTAGGTACCTACCAAAATTTAAAATGATATCTAATCGTTTTTTTTTTTTTAAATTTCCAACACCCTGTATCTCAAAATTATAACGGCTGCGGATCCGCATTTATAGAAACTTTTTTTCTTATTTTTTATTTACTCCTTAAAGTTTGCCATGAGAGTTTCTGGGCAACCTGTATTGTACAGGGTATCCCAAACTTGATGGTACATTGGGGGAATTTAGAAAACGAAATAAATATCGCACCGAAATTTTGAAAATAGCGATAAGACATAGCATTTAAGCCTCTAAAAAGGAGTTTGAAAACGGCGTTGCCAGTTCTGCCTCCTGGCCTACAATTTTAAATACAACTCCCTGTACCGGGTGAGTCAACGATTGCGCGGTGTAATTTTATGCTTTGAAGATATTATTATAAATATATTATTGTCGATAATAAGCTTTTGTATTAAGTTATGGTTGGATATCTGCCACATTTTAAAAATAATTTAAATTATACAGGGTGCGCTCAAAAAGTAGGGTGTCATAAAGTTACATTTTTTTAAATGGGACACCTATATTTGAATACATTTATTAATTCTAGGTATAATCTCATAAATTCTTATTAATGGTTTAATATGCGAAAAGTTTTTAAGATAATTCGACTTGTAATGAAAATTTTCCATTTTCAAGCATCTCGTTGTTGTGAAAATGCTACTTAAATTTTGACTCTAAGCGATGCATAATTTTCATTCTTACTAAATAAAGTCAAAAAAACATATTCACTATGAAATATTTCACATATCATTTACAGGGTGTTTCTTTCTAGGACCAAAGTCAGAAAACTTCTAATTGAAAAATATTATTTCTATTAAATGGAACACCCTATGTATATTTCTGTCATCCTATAGCTCGTCATAAACTCTTCAACTTTCGTGAAGACAAGCGCGGATCCAGGGGGAGGGTTATGGGGGTCATGACCCTCCCCAAACAAATAGAGGAACACAAAAAAATATTATATATTATATTTACCTTGCTCATTATATAATAGCATTAATACACAAAAGTAAAATATATTACTTTTTTGTGAGTGACCCCCCCCCCAAAACGAGGTTCTGGATTCGCTCCTGCGTGAAGAACGTCCTTTCCCTATCTCTAACAGTTTTTGAAATATTTTGATATTTTAAGATTTAATGTCCTCGTTATAGCATCTTCTGTCAATTGATGATAAACTACGGTGGAAAGAGCACGTGAAGCAGAAAAGCACTTAGCTAGATATAAAATATAAACAACACTAGCTCCTGGGAACAAATCCAAAATTATCAATCTACAATAAGACGCTTATTAACAACCAGGTTTTGAAACCAGTCAGGTTTTACGGTATTTTATTTTGAGGCTGTTCCTGTGATAGCAATATTAAAATTATACAGATGTTCCAGGACAACGTGCCGCGTAACATAGTGAATGCTCCTTCCTATGTTCGCAACTCTGATCTAGCCCGCCCTCACCCACATATCAACCCAAAGAGCTTTACAGCTATACAACCGACATCACGTCCGAAGACTGAAGAGAACCAAGCCGTTTGATTTTGTGTAGTGTGTAAATTTGTATATAAAGAGCACAAAGCGCGAGTGAATGTGTATCATCTAGCTTGAGCAATATACAGAAAAACATCTGCAAGGACATCAACGGATGGAGTTTAGGTGAAAAATAAACAAATAGGTTAGTCCAGGTTAGGTAAAACGTGGTGGTTGGGTATGTTGTGTTTTTGAGCAAAACAATTATTAAAACGTCATTTTTGAAACTTAACTTTATTAAATAAATTTATAAAAAAAGGCAACATAATAATTAGGGTGTCCCATTTAAAAAATATAACTTTATGACACCCTACTTTTTGGGCGCACCCTGTTTAATTCAAAATATTTTTAAAATGTGGCAAATATCTAACCATACCTTAATACAAAAGCTTATTATCGACAAATCTTATGTTCAAGACATAAAATTACCCCGCGCAATCGTTGACTCACCCGGTATACTATTCGCTTTTTTGTTTGTACTGTTGAATCTAAATAACTTTTATTAACCATGTTCTATATCTATCACCCATTTTTCGTTAGATATTAATTATGTTGTTATTTTTTTAGGCCAAACCAAAAACCAAATATCGTAAGTATCTATGGATCTAACGATCTCAAATTTTTGACATATTTAAACAATATTCAGGTCTTTCGGTTGTATGACAAGCTTGGAAAATATTTTAAACAGGGTGTCCAAAAAATTTGTTTCGGTGAGCCTTTCCGAAGAAATATCAAAAGTCAACCAAATCAAATCATCCCATATATTATTACACCAGATTACAGGACAGAAAATTCCTAATGTAACATAACATGTTCCCATACCTATGTTTAATCGTTTTCGACTTAAAAAGGATTTCTACGGGTAAGAAATTCATGTACGCTACTAAATATTAAGAACATAAAATTTGAAATCATGCATATTATGCTTATGCAGAATTCTACAAATTGAAGAGTGGGATATTCCTATATCACTTTCAGTGCTGAGTACTGAGGCATGAGGAGAAGTATGTAAATACCCTAAGACAGTTATTTCATTTTTTTCATTTCCAGTAACTGGTTGTTTTGATCTATTGAAGCAGTAGTTCTTGCAAAAGTAATATAATGGGGTGATTTGGTCAAACCTCAAATTACACTCTTTACCTAATTTTTATAAAGCATTTATAAGGTATGGTCAGCACTGAAAATTTAAAGTCAATCCGATAAGTTATTCTCGAAATACACGAGATCAAAATTAAATTAATTCATCATTGCCTTCCACAGTTCGTCCATTTTGTACTTGTGCAATGTTCTTTCTGTGCATACAAGGGAGATGCACATACTGTCTCTTCGTTCAGTTAAAGCAGAAGCTTATTACTTATTATTACTTATTATTACTATTTTTAACAGTAGCAAGTAGGAAATACCATTGCATACAAGTTCTAGACTATACTTTCTCTACCACTATTTTAGAAAAAAGGAAAAGGAAACATTCAAAATTATCTTTTTCTCTCCTGTCGATGTAAATTCCGTTACCCAGCAATGAAGAAACGGCGATGTAAATGGTCATCTCTCTTAATTAATACAAAATAGCACAGAAACGACTAAACAGAAACATACTGGATGAGTGAACCTAGCCTCGCGTCTCGTCGTGCATCTCGCCGTGACTCGATGAGTAAAATTACTTGTTTTTAGCAGGCAGCTGCCTAAAACTGGCTCCGCGATTGGTTCATGCTGTGGGCGTCATTCGTTCATGGTCGCGCCTTAGGTCGACGTTAGTCTTTTAATATTTTTACAGAGTGTGTGAACACTAAAGGGAATTAAAACATGCAAAAAGACGCAGGGTGTACCGTTACAAAAATAAAAATTTTGTTGTCATACCTTTTTGGACCATTCTGTATACGCGAAAATATTTTCCCGAAGTACACCCATATTAGCGTGGTCCTTATTTTTATATAGCAAAAAAAAAACTTTTATTTTTGGATGCTACCTTTTAGAATGATTCTCTATAATGAAAAAATTATGTCTATAAATTTTCAGATCTATTCTTTGAAATCAAACCGTGCAGCCCAGAGGAGAAAAAATTACATAACGATTTCATTATATTCGCATTGCAATTATTATTTTTATTATTATTAATAATAAATAAGCCCACAGAGGAATGTTTACAATGAAGAAGTTAGTGTTTGTTTTTAAAATCAGGATATCGTTTTCTATACTAGTCAGAAACCACTTGCAAAATAAACTGCTTTTGATCTTCTCTTGTGCTTCTTTTGTGCTCGTCACTTTTATTTTATTAATGATATCTTTGCCTCGCTAACATTCCTTGTTTGTAATCCATTTTGATGGATCTTCATTCAGGAAAGAGGAATTTCTTTTGAAACAAATAAAAAATCTATTAGTACCTGACCATACGAACTGTTCCAAATCTCTATTCACAATATCTTCTAGGTCAGAATATTTTAAATGAACCTTTTTTCATAAAACACTTTCTTCATCTGACTTACACTTTTCAAAAAATTTTTGACACATTTTCCGCTTTACTTCAAAAAGGACATTTTCATCAAAAAAAGAAAACGCTACGGCCTCTGTACTTAAATACCATAAATAACGTAAGAATTTTTCTAACGCAATTTTAGATATGTGTTATTATTTTTTTGTACTCGTACAAGTCTTTAATCAAGTTGAAGTCAGATCGTGGTGGCTGTGCAGAAAACGTAAACGAAACCCAGTTTTTTGCATACATTTTCACAATAAAAATACTTATTTCAGACAGAGCTTTCTCTACAGTTGCTTTTAACTTAAATTCCTTTCTAAATAAAAATAGTTTCAAGGAATAAATAACTTTAGCCATCCAGCGGGCGTGGTGCATTGCCCCTGGGTAATAAAAATATATATTTTCGGTCTGATATTCTCCTAGGAAAATTAAACATAATTGTGCAAACCCTTTATAGTCATCACGTAAATAATTTACTATTGTCTTTAAATATTTAATTATTTCAGACTTATGATCACTGCAAATTTCAGATATCTCTTTCCCTGCAATTTCAGGCAGAAATTTAGTTTTATTGATTTTTGGCCAAGAGTCTTGAAATTTTTTAAATAATGGAACACTCGGACCCGATTATCCTGGAATCCCTTGTTCATATACACTTTATATAACAATTTCCAAAATATGATGTGTACAGGGAAGATAGAGTAGGCTGGTTTTCTAGTAATTGTTCCAGTAAGACACAAGCACCATTGTATGAACCAGTATTAGCAGCAGTGGTATCAAAACAATAAGCTTATAATGTATTTTCCAAACCCCAATCGCGCAAAGCCTTAAATATAGCTTCAGCTTGTGCTTTTCCTGTACCATTTTCAGTATTGCAACGTGAAGAATCTGTTCAATATCACCATTTGTAATCACAATTGGCAGTCGATCAATAGTTTCTTCTCCTGTTAACGCAGGTAAAAGCTTCCAATCCCAATGTATTACTGCTGCATTTAGTGCAACATTTTGTAATTCTTCTTTTATTTTTTTTAACTTTCTTTTTTCTTATATATAATAGACGATCTGTTAATTACCAAAGTGCTTAAATCCTCTCCTACAGCACAAATAATATGAACGGCCTGCCTATCGCTTACTTTGCATTTATCCATAGTAGATACCAGACAAGATACGTGAATCGTTTCCTGCGCACGCGCATCGCTCCTAGAGCGCCATAAAGGATTTATCCTGTAGTGCTGTGCCTTATCATAAAAAAAAAAAAAAGACGTTCAGTAATTACCAATTTACGACCTCGAGATCTATACTCTTTTATAGCCATTTCCGGGTTTTCCAAATTCTGGTTCTTTAAAACCGTTTCTGAGAAGGAAACAGTATCGTCTAACAATACATTCTTTTGGGCATCAAGAATTTCATCACTCGCACTGCTAGAAGTACTAGAATCCTTCACCTGAAAATAATATAAAGAATTGATTTTTTTTTAATTTTTTGGAAGGATTAAATAAATACCGCACCTAAATAAATAAATTTTATCTTATCTAATTTATCTATTTCTTCAATTTTCCGTTTCTTAAAAGGTTCCTTTTATCAGCCCGTTCAAGCAAGCGTTTTTCAAGTTCTGCTAGATTTGTGTCTATCCCACACATATATCCAGGACGTCCTTTTTGTCGCTGTTGTTTGAGAAATTCTTTGTCTTCTCCTAAAACTTTTTTGAATACTTCGCCACTCTTCATATAACTTTTTTAACTTTGGAATACAATTATTATCACTTTGGGTCCGCGCACTATTTTGAAGTTTAAGTTTGACTTGTCGTAAATTAAGAATAATACTTTTAGAATCTGTCTATTTGACTGTAGTTTATTGCCAACAATTTGAGGGGAACAGCTTCCTATCAAATAAACATCACAATCCTTACGCAAACTTGTTTTTGAAGACGAAGCCATTAAAACCACTAAAACAACGCATACCAAGCGAAGAAAATAATAAAACTGACTGACTGGTATGATTTATCTGGTATAAGTAGAGGGGTTGCGTCCTATAGGTTTGCGCGCCTGTCTCGACCTGTTTGATATTAGGTAAATAATTAATAAACAAGGCAGAAATCGCTATAATAACAATATGCGTTCATTTTATATTGGAAATAGTATGTAAAAATTTTCAGAAATCCTCGCCCTCTGCGGTACGGGATAACGTGATCGGAGTGAGCCGAAATTTTGCACACTTTATTTTTTTATTTATATTATATATTATTTAAACTTTCAAAAATAAAGACCGCCCTAACCCATATATACAGTAGGTATAGGTCTGCGTTCGAACAAAATTCCTGACTTAATTGGTATAAAAGCTATGGAAGCCTGATGCACTATTGCAGGACCTTGTATACACGGTGTCCCATATAAGAATGCACACTACAGGGATCTTGTAAACCACAGGAGATACAGAGATGGTTAAATTAGGAAAAAGTTGCGCTTTGCTAAACCCTTCAGTCACGATTCGAAATCTAAAAAAATCCGATTACTTCCTACTTAATAAAACCGAATTTTCCCGATTTCGTTTTTATTTTTTTCTGATTCTATTTAAAAAGATATGACAAAATAAATTTCACATTTTTATTGCTACTTTTTCTGCTCTACAAACCGACGTTCTTAGATTTTCAATACGACGTTTCGTTTCTTCGCAACCATCATTAACTTCATTTTTTTAAAGATAAATTTTGTGTTCTCCCTAAAAAATTCTAACTTTAATTCTAAATTCCACGACATATCGTTTCTTACATTTATCCGACGTTTTGGACGAAAAAATCATCATCAATATTATTTGATGATTATTACGAAGGAACGAAACGTCGGATCAAAAATTTAATTACGTTATCATGTAGAGGAGAAAAAATTACATAGGAATGTGGTTTTTATTTTGACCTGTTTTCTCTTGTAAAATCAGCAAAAAATTAATTGCCAAAAACTATGTTTAAAATTTGAAGAATGCGTAAATTTTTCGATTCTACTGTAAGAGATAGATTAAAATAAATTTTACATTTTTATTGTCTTTTTCTCCTCTACAGCATGACGTCATTCAATTCTTGATTCTACGTTTTGGCTTTTCTCGACCATTATCAACTTTTTTTAAAATAATCCCAAAATTTTAAGCTTTAACTATTATTAGGGCAAGTAAGCAAAATGTTATTATTAAAAAACAAAATATTTTATTTTTACGCTACAAAATGTTCATTGAAACATTCTTAGTTAATCATATGTTGAAAAAGTCCTCCCTCATTCTCTAAATAAACGTAGCAACGGTAAACAATTTCATTCATTACGTTTCCTAGCATCATTGGAGTCATCCTTGCAATAGCGGCTTGAACCTCGGCTCGAAGTTGTTCTACATTTTCGTACGTTTGCCAGTAGACTTCATCGTTGAGAAAGCCCCACAAGAAAAAATCCAACGGAGTGATATCGGGAGATCGTGCAGGCCATCTTATGGGGCCATTAGTGGCGATTACTTTGCTCTGGAAACGTTCTGTTCAATATTGTTTCGAGAATTATGGGGAGGTGCCCTATCTTGCTGAAACCAAATACTGTTGTTTTCTACCAGAGGAATGTCATCAAAAAAATCTTCAATATCGTTATTCAAGAACTAGAAATATCTTTCTGCATTTGAAGTAAATTATTGGTCCGATAATCCTTGTTCCTAAAATACCACATCACACAATAAAGCCAAAGCGTTGCTGGTGCCTCAATGGTTGTACACGATGTTCATTATGCTTTGCCCAATAATGTCGATTGTGTCGATCAAAAATTCCATTGTTACAAAAATTACTTTCGTCTGACCAAAGAATAGTTCTTGGAAATTCACGATTTTCATCACACATTCTAGTAAGCCACTCGCAGAAAATCATTCTGCGCTGTTGATCACCAGGTACTAAACTATGACAAATCCGGAATTTAAATGGACGAAAACCTTCCTTGTGAAGTATCCTTTGAGCATTGGACTTACGAACATTGTGCTCTTTTTCGATTGATCTTAATCCCACAGTATCTTCTTCTTGTACAGCCAACAAAACGGTTAATGTTCCTTCTAGAATTTCAGATCTTTCGTCTGTACTCTATGCGACACTGGTTTTTGAAATGCGCTATATTCCCTTAGATTTGTGAGAGGTCTTTTGAAAATTGATATACATAATATTAGGTTGGCGTCGCTCTGGATATTTGAGCAAATATTGCCTTTCAGCGTAGAAACAATTTTTATGGCTTTCAATATAACAACATAACATGTCCGATTTTTCTTCATTTGAAAAATGTGCCACCATTAAAAAACACTTACACTATCACAAGACAAGAAAAAGTTTAAATTCAATCGGTAATTTCCGAACTAAATCTACTTCTTTCCGTAAAAATTTCGATTTATCGGCAATACTGACAGATCGCCATGATTTATTTAAACAAATGCGTTTTAAAGCCTACTATTTCAAGACGCTGTAACTGGAGTAACTCGCAATTAATTATTTGATAATAACATTTTGCTTACTTGCCCTAATAATAGTTAAAGCTTAAAATTTTGGGATTATTATAAAAAAAGTTGATAATGGTCGAGAAAAGCCAAAACGTAGAATCAAGAATTGAATAACGTCATGCTGTAGAGGAGAAAAAGACAATAAAAATGCAAAATTTATTTTAATTTATCTCTTACAGTAGAATCAGAAAAAAATCTACGCATTCTTGAAATTTTAAACATAAATTTTGGCAATTATTTTTTTTCTGATTTCTCAAAAGAAGACAGGTCAAAATAAAAACCACAATCCTATGTAATTTTTTCTCCTCTGCATGATAGCCTAATTAAATTTTTGATTCGACGTTTCGTTCCTTCGTTATCAAATCAAATCAAATCAAATCAAATCAAATCAAAACATGCTTTATTATCATAAAAATACAAGGTATTCATAGACAAAGCTTTTTTGGAGTATAAAGAGTAAAACAGATTAAAAGTAAAAAAAATAAATAATAAATAAATAAAAAATAAACTCTGCCAACCAACATGCTCATATAGAAACCAAAACAAAAACAAAAATTGTCCATCCAGTCTCACAGGGCAATACATCAGGACCAGTCATCTAAATAATACTCTGTTAAACTATAATAGGCTTTCTCCTTAAGAAGAAACGCTGCAGATCTTTTGAATTGTATCTGTGTTGGAGACTGCTTTATACTTTCAGGGAGGTGGTTAAATATTTTAATGCTTTCATAAATTAAAGAGTTCTTGGTGAGTGTGCTTTTGGGAATCGGTACTGGAAGATTATTTTGTCTCGTATTATAGGGATTACGAGAAGCAAAGCTGGTAACATTGTAATATTTTTTAAATATGAGGCAAACAGTCTCAAGCATAAACAAGCAAGGTAGCGTTAAAATTCCCTGCTGTTTAAACAGTAGCCTGCAAGAATCTCGAGATTTTGCCCTGCATATATACCTTATTGCTCTTTTTTGCAAGACAAATGCTGAATTAAATAAATATTGGCTACAGAATCCCCAGAAAGCAATTCCATATCTTAAATGGCTTTCCACAAGCGAGAAATAAACCGATTTGGAGATTGACTTTCCCAACTCATTGGACACGATCCTAACCGCATAACTTCCCTTTGCTAGTTTCTTATTTAGAGCTTCCACGTGTTTATGAAACTTTAACTTATTGTCGATCAGAATACCAAGGAACTTAATAAATTGTTTACTCTCTATTTCTGAGCCATTGAGAGTAAGATTGTCACATAGAAATCTGAAACTAAGTACATTTGTTTTGTTAACATTTAAACATAAACGGTTTGCATCACACCATTCTTTGACCTTCCCCAGATCATCAGCGACAATGTTTAACAAAATATCCTGTCGGGTGTGGGACCATAAAATTGTAGTGTCATCTGCGTATACTGTAAATTGTCCCTGTATATTTAGTGCTGCTTGGTCATTTACATAAAGTAAGAACAGGATAGGACCAAGTATAGATCCCTGTGGGACCCCATTCTTTATGATGAGAACATCCGACAAATCACAGCCCGACCATCAAATAATATTGATGATGATTTTTTCGTCCAAAACGTCGGATAAATGTAAAAAGCGATATGTCGTGAGATTTAGAATTAAAGTTAGAATTTTTTAGGGAGAACACAAAATTTTTCAACTATTTAAAAAAATGAAGTTAATGATGGTTGCGAAGAAACGAAATGTCGTACTGAAAATCTAAGAACGCCGGCTTATAGAGCAGAAAAAGTGGCAATAAGAATGTGAAATTTATTTTGTCATATTTTTTTAAATAGAGTAAGAAAAAAATAAAAACAAAATCGGGAAAATTCGGTTTTTCGCAAATATCTTCGGAAGTAATCGGATTTTTTTAGATTTCGAATCGTGACATTGAAGGGTTTAGCAAAGCGCAACTTTTCTCCAATTTAACCATCTCTGTATCTCCTGTTGTTTACGAGATCCCTGTAGTGTGCATTCTTATATGGGACACCGTGTATAGCTCAAAATCTCGAGTGGATATTTCGTCCAGTTTCAAGCCTAGGAGAACATTTCGGGCTCATTGAATTGAATAATGTTCACTTTCTACTTGTAGAAACATAATAAACTATTATCAGTACGATTTTAATGCATTAATGTAATGTAAATTATAATTTAAAAAAAATCTGCAATGATAGGGAAGTGGCGTGAAAGAGTCAATGTAAATTGCCATAAAATTAAAAAGGAAATGTAAAAAAGTTTATTAAATTTAAATTGCCGTCGGTCACGCAAACAACACAAGCACTGCAGCTGACTTTATTTAAATACTTCCATTAAATGGATCAAAAACCACACTAGTTTGCATAAAACTCTTGAGAAAACTGCTGAAAGTATATGTAAGTTTATCGACATACCCTTTTCAACTAAAATATTAATATGTTTTTGTCACTTGCGGTTATACCGAGATTAGCTGCCGACTTTTGTTTTCTAAATACAACGTGGCATTTTCTTTTACGTTTTTGAAATCGTAATAAATTTTTCCTACAAGCGTGCGCGATATACCGTTTTCCCGCACTCGTTTTGGTTCTGAAAGACCCATTTTCCCGCACGGTGCGGGAAAATTTTTCCGGCACGGTGCGGGAAAATTTTTCCCGCACGGAAAATTAAATTTTTAGAAATACTTTGTGGTAGTTTTTCTAACGCTTGTAGAAACAATTTTGATTCTAACTCATGCGGAAAGACACTTTAATAAATAAAATATAAATTTTTATTGAAAGTAAATGAGGTATATTACAGAAACACTAATTTTTGCCGTTTATTTTAAACATTTTTAAAAAAGCTGATTTAAAACGGTTTATTTCAAAAACCCCGTACATAGATGTTAACATGGTAACCACGACACACACATAAAATTTAATTGTCAAAGTGACACCTTACAACATTTCACCGGAGCGTGGCTTTGATTTATAATTTCGTTCAGATTCTGATACAGATGTCTTCCATAGATAATTTCTCGGACGATGAGCTTCCAGAAGATATTCTAGAAGCTGCAAGTGTCGCAAATTTGGATTTGCTACCAAAAAAGTCAATAGTCAGGTATGAAAAACAATACGATAATTTTGTTACTTGGTGTGAAGCGAAAAATGTAAAAGCACCAAGAGAAGAAGTACTTTTGGCATATTTCTTGGAAATGTCTAAACTTTGGAAGCCAAATACTTTATGGTCTCGATATTCCATGTTGAAAAGTGTACTTAAGGTTAAGAAAGATTTAGATATCAGTAAATACTATAAAGTTACTGCGTACATCAAGAGACAAAATGTAGGTTTTCGAGCAAAAAAAGCAAAAGTTTTTACACAAGAAGAGATTGCGAAATTTATGAAAGAAGCACCTGATGAAATTTTCCTTCTAATTAAAGTGGTAACGATTTTTGGACTGGCTGGTGCCTGCCGCCGTGAGGAGCTAACTAAATTTACCATTGACGACATAGACGACAAAGGAGACGTTATAATTGTCACAATAAACGACTCCAAAAACCATTCTGCTAGATCCTTTGTAATAACTAAGGCAGTCAATAATGAAATTTTTCTAAATCTATACAGAAAATATGCAAACTTACGTCCACAGCAAACTCCACACCGCCGATTCTTTTTGAACTACAAACATGGAAAATGCAGTACCCAATGTGTTGGAATTAATACCATAGGAAAAATGCCCTCCAACATTGCAGCTTATATAGGACTCAAAAATCCAGAATTATACACAGGCCACAGTTTTAGACGTTCCTCGGCCACTCTACTTGCTAATTCTGGCGAAGAAATAACAAACATTAAACGTTTAGGAGGATGGAAATCCACGTCTGTTGCCGAAGGCTACCTGGAGGAATCCATCACACACAAAAAAAACATGTCTAACAAAATTCTCAATCTCAATAGTCCATCAAGTTTGAGCTATAATTTAGAAGCAAAAACTCCACAGTTTCCCAGCAGCGCTAACAACAGCTCGATACCTCTTTCTTTGCAACCATCCGCTCATCAGGATCAGTTGGCTTCAATGGCTTCATCCGCAATCAATTTGCATAATGCATCAAATTGTACTTTTAATGTAAATATTAGTTATAATTAGAAATTAAATCTGTGTTTGTTTTTCAGTAAAATTAAATTTTTAGAAATATTTTGTTGTAGTTTTTCCAACGCCTGTAGGAAAAATTTTGATCCTAACTTGTGCGGAAAGACACTTTCCCGCACTCGACTGCTTACCCGAACTCCGCTTCGCGTCGTTCGGGTAACGGCAGTCGCGTGCGGGAAAGTGGCTCTTTCCGCACTTGTTAGGATAATAACTATTCCGAGCGGTTTCAAAACTGTTTTCAATATGGTAATAGACTTTCTAAGAAACAGTTTTTTTAAACCTTGATAATGGTATTATTTATTAAATGTTTTATTCTCTCAACATAGCGGCATGGCAAGTTGTGACGAATAAAGTCTACGTTTTTTTTTTTGTCATGCATGTTTGGTTGCATATACGCTGACAATAAAGGTCTTTCGTTGATAGGACTGTTTGATAGTATAAAGCCGGGTTTATCACCATTCATAACTTTAATGCATAGTTTATAATCATAAACTAAGCTTTAAACGCAATGCGTAAGACACACATATAGTTTATAACGGTACTTAATTCTTAACCGCATTATGAACTGACAGTAGTACACATAACCTCAACTAGGTATTCATATTTATTTTGTTTTTTAAACGGCCATAAATATGAAAATAAGTAAAAAAATATGTACTGCCCTGGCCGTAGTGCCACTTTATTTATCTCTGGTGACCACTATATCTGCTATAGTCAGCAATAAGCAAGGAAGAGTGAGAAGATTTGGTGTGAGACCCATGAACAGAAATCGCAACAAAGAAGGTCTTTTTGTTACCTTATTTCATGCAATGAAAGAACTTGAGTGGGATGAACAACAATTTTTTAAATACACACGTATGACTAAAAATCAGTTCTATCATTTACTGCGCCTAACAAGACCATACATAAAAAAATGTAGAAAAATAATGTATTTAACTCCAGAACATCGGCTTGTATTAGTTTTGCAGTAAGTTTTAATTGTTTAAATAAGTATCTGTCAGACAGATAAATCTGAATTTGCGCATGCGTATATTAGTGACATTTCATAACTTTTAATTTTTAGTCGTAAAAGTTAAAAGTTAAGCATCTTTCAAGGTCGCGTCTTAGCCAATAAAGTTATGTTTTATGCATTGTAAATCTTTATAAACGGGTTCATATCATCCTTTAATTTGAATATTATGCTTATGCACTAAAGTTACGGTTACGAACTAGAATTATGTTTATGAATGGTGATAAACCCGGCTTAAGATAAAAATATGTAGGCATAAAAAGTTATGAAATTAATAAGTATTTTTTTTAAATATTCTTATTGGAAAGAAATGCAAAGCAGAAAAAATAGTTTAAAGTACATGTTTTACAAAGTTATTAGAAAACTTCTACTATTAGAAAACTTCCATCAAGCGTTTTCCAACATGGTGCTAAAATGATGCTTTATAAAATTTGTACTTTAATAAAAAATTTTAGAACATATTTTTGACTTATCTGCACTTTTTGTATTTATTTGGCCAATGTATGATGATTAAATAAATAATCCGTATAGTAGTAGTAGACCAAGTGCGATCCTTTCCTTGGTCTTCCTCCATCCACTTAATCACCCAGGCCCTCGCCAGCCCTGCCCGGCCTTCTCATGAAGGTCAGGATGTTATTCCAAGCAAGGGTCCTGACTTCCTTCTGTTGGATCACCACTGTCCCAAGAACTTGCCGGCTGAGTCTTCCTAAGGTTTCACAAGCGCACATGAAGTGCAGTGGTATCTCCTCGTCCTCCAAGGATCCCGAGCATATCCGATCCTCCTCCACACTCATCATATGCAGGTGCTTTCTCAACTTGCAATGCCCTATTAGAAGTCCTACCAGAGGATTCAGGGCACGCCTGCTCCCGTTAAGAGTCCACTCTAACTTAGCCCTATCAGGCCAAGTTATGTAATCTTTGGCCCGTCTGCAGCCCGGCGCCTGCCGCCATTCCTCCTTGGAGAGGTTGACGACCTATTCCCTCAGGGCTGACCTATCTGCTGTTTTTATATGCCGATTGCTGGTTCGGGTCCTAGATAGGAAAATCTGTCTCCAAGTCTGAACCTGTATTATAATCATAAAACTCATCGGCCGGCTCGTTGCCATGCACTCCGCAATGCCCTGGGACCGAGACCATGAATACCTGTTTCCGTTCTGCAAACCTCTCAAGTGCGTCCGCACACTCCTGTACGAGGGTCGAACTGCTCCTAGGTTGGCAGACTGTCTTGAGGACGACTTGGCTATCAGAGCAGATATATGCGGTCCGCTCTTGATAGTCCATGACCTCCTTCATACTTGCAACCGCGAGGATGGCATATACCTCTGCTTTTAAAACCTTCCCAGTGGGTAGCTTCTCCGTATGTTGACGCTCTCCAAATATACTCCTGCCCTTGATGATTCAGTTCCGGCCATGCGCGACTCATCGGTGTAGCATACCAGAGCATCTACAGGGAACTTTACCTACTCCTCCTCCCACTGCTCCTTACTAGGGATAGTAAGAGTGAACTGCCTGTTTAGCCTTAGTACTCCTTTAACTAGCATAGCTCTGAAGGAAAGCGTGGCCTCCTTCTGAATCCAGATCGGAAGGCTCGGCAGCCCCAGCAGGACATCCAATGCAGCCGTGAGCTTGGTTCTCATAGCTCCGGTTATGCTCAGGCCTGCAAGCCTCTGAACTTTGCCAGTCGGGCGCACACGGTGACCTTTTCTACTCCAGGCCACCAACCCACAGAGCCATAGGCGACTCTCGGTCTGATGACCGCCGTGTAGAGCCAATGACTTACATTTATTGAAGAATTCTGTTATTTATTTCACTGCAAGGTATTAGGAAAGTAGAGATCGTACCTTAATTTTCACGATGTTTCTATTATCTTCGGCACGAAAAATTATGAAAATTGTATTATGTTACTTTGAGATTGTTGGACCTTGTTTGGAAAGAACATCTTTAATTTTATAATTTTTGCAGTAGGTATATTTTATAATTTTGAAGACTTTTCGGGTATTAAATTTATTCCGCTTGCCATTATTGTTAAAGTTTACAAGGCAAATTTTAAACTTCCAATCAATAAATCGAAAATATATTTACTTCAGTTGTATCTAGTGGTAGAGGCATGTTAATATTTTAACTCTAATAAAAACTTAAAAGGTATACGAAATGTTTCGTCCAAGAAAAGAACACCCTGAGATTGCTAGATTCTATTCAAAGAAGAACCATTCGCTTAGTCGGTGACCATGATCTAAGAAACAACCTGGATAGTTTTGAACATCGAAGGCAGGTTGGCGACTTGAGTCTATATTACAAATATTTTCATGGCAAGTGCTCAACTTAGATTACCCGCTTGATTCCGCCCAGCGCGGTGCATGGTAGAAATACACGACGAGCCACCGCACAGCTCACAGAGCGCCGCAAGGGATTAATCCTGCAGTGCTGTGCCTTATCATAAAAAGAAGAAAAAAGAAAGAAATACCTTCACTTTTCAAGGGTGATACATATACCTAATACAAAACACTTGTAAATGCCGTCAATATTAAAAACATAATTTACTCTCTAAGCATTTCTTAATTAACTAAATTATTCTCTAAATAATGGAGTTATTTCATATTTGATCATCATCACCTTACATAATTTTTCTGATTTAGCAAACACTCTGTAAAAAGGATTCGTTTTTTTCCCAAAAGTGTATAGTTCAGAATTTGAAAATACCACACTATTTGTTTGGCAATAATTGAGCAAACTATTCAACTAAGGATGGTAGTGAAGGTATATTTTAAACTTTTCCAAAGGACTTTTGCATGCTTAGGCGTCGTTTATAATTAATAAATTGTTTTCAGGTTTCATTACCTTAAATTCTATTGACATTTATTTACACTTAACCCCAACATTTTACCCTAAAAGCACGCTATTCTAATTTTGTTTCTAAAATGCCAAAATATTTATCACTGGTTTCTGGTTATTGTGCCATTTCATGAACTTAATGTTGAAAAATCTTATTTTCTTTGAACATGGATTGCTTGTTTGTAAAAATTACTTACTGATTCGAGTAACTTTAAAAAGAAATGTATACCCATTGTATGTTCTAGAACTTTTCAAATACATTTTGAAGCTACAATAAATTACTTTCTTTTCGGTTATCAGAAGGAATCTCATAAAAGGCTTTTAACAACCTAATTTTACAAATCATTTGTAAATAAGAACAAGTTTATGGTAAATAATTCAAGCACCTAAAGCGGTTAAAATGTTCTTTCAGGTTATTATTTGTTTTCTTCGTTTTGTTCTTTCTATTAACTTATAACTATTAAAAGTCACTTAGTGGTAATGTATTTTAAATTGCTATCGGGTCTAATTTAAACGCAGTTGGATAAATCGGGATGCAAATTCTAAAACGATTTGCTGGCATGCTAATATTATTTAATTATATACATATTTTTATAAAGCAGGTTTAAACAATATACCATTAATTTTGTTAAAAACAAATTTTCTAAGTAGCAAATTAAACAATTTGGTGATTCAGGAAAACAAATAAGCTAGTCACAGAGGATCATTACCAAATTATGTAGACACTAAATAATTTTAAGTGAAATAGGACCTATATTATAATGAAGAAACTACCTAACTTCTCTTCGTATAAATGCATGTACTGAAGTTCATTGTACAGAAAGTTTACATGTATTTTCAAGCCAAATACTCAGAGCTGTGATGCTAGGTTAGATCCAGGAAGAATTATTGTTTAGGAATTTTTTCAGCTGAAGAACGTCAGCAGTAGGGAACGACTTTCATAAGAACATGTTTTCTGAAAAATATATTCTCCCAAATTCAAAGCAACGTGAAAAGAGTAACATCTCAATATAAACTAACGATAACAAAAATAAACATTTTAACTGTGTTCGTCTCCCTATTTTAGTCTTTAAGGGTATATAAAATATAAGATATGTTTTTTTAATAATTTTATTTTAAATCAAATTCTATTGTTTTCCCTACATAATGGGACGAACATGACGCAAGTTGACGGAACCTTAGGTCTCCAATAACTAATTTTACAAATGAAATTTCAACATTATGTAAGTACAGACATTATTAATAATTTTATTTCATTACTAATTACAAATTTCTTTCTTATTACAGAATTTCTCATAAAACAAATCACAAACAAAAATCTTTCTCTAACAAGACCTAGAATGTCCAAAAGATCCTTTTTATATATCCTGACTTATGATTTTCAAATAACGAATATCTTCCCCTTTTTAAATTCGACCACAGATTGACAGTGTCTTTTCAGAAACTTTGAATTAAATATAACATTCCACTTTCATTTACAATTTTAGTATGCTGATTACATTCAATTTTTAATATCTTGTCAAAATATTTTTAAATAAAAAAAGCTCCGTCAACGTCATTTTCCACCAACAGTTATCTCTCTACTGCTAATAATAACTGCAGCACTACTTTGGTCTCCTGAAGATGAAGGTTACTAACTTCGAAACATGTAGAGACAATTTAATTTTAAAATTGAGCCTCTAATAGCTCACTATTAAATTAGTGGAGAAAGACTTTTTGACTTTTTTTCCCCTTTTCCCTATATTTCAACTCCACTTCGAGAATGGACTATTCCTTTAAATTAAAAATAAAAAAGTTGCTTTCAATAGTTCGTTGTAAAATATCGTTTAACAATTAATTTACAAAAGCTAACCAAGGCACCAAAATCATGGACGGAAATAATAAAACACGTGTTTCCAGAGAACACAACGTTATTCTTTAGGTGTCTACTAGCGATATCCAAACTTGGCTAGTGCAACTGTTTATTTAAATTAAGTAGATTTTCTGGCCTACAGGTACAGAAGAACTAAATGGGAATTAAATACTTTATAAATTAAGAAAAACTACACAGTTTGGAAGAAACTGAGTTTCTCGTCAAACAACATTTTTAGACATTTAATTAACTAGCCTACAAGAATCGATTGAAAATTCGCATGCCGTTCACTGGACCACAATCGATCACATACACATACATTAAATCATTTTGTACTGCAGATATTTAATAAATAATGAATAATTTTCCTGCTGCTCCGTTTATTTATTACGCATTAATGCAGCAGAAAACTAGTCCATGAAAACTTTTAATAAATGCAATCTCAAAATTTTATGTTTTACGGCAATATTTACGGGAAAAGTTTCATGCGATATTCCGGTATTCTAAAAACTTGCCACTATATTATTAGAATCATTTACACAGAGCGAAATATAGTAATAAAACAGCATTGCTAGAAATCATATAACAATAATACCATTTTTAATTAACTTATATGCAACAAATAGTAGTAAATAAAGAACCGTATACAGAATTGTTACCACGTTACGTAGTGGGCATGAACCCCGGCGGTAATCATTATAACAAAATTCTCATAAATAATGTAATTTAATCAAATAGTCTTATTGGGAATAAAAACGATTTTATACATAATGAGTCATATACCGAATATAAAACGTTTTATTTATTGTACATAATATCATGATGATTGCCCTTTTAAAACGTTTTGGTACATTTATGCAACATATCCAGAATGGACTATGACAATCGCGTTTCACTTTTAACGAGTCAGTTGTATTTCAGGCTGTCTAATGACATGTACGGGGCGGATGATTTCTCGGAAAAGTACTAAAAATTATGGATATATTAAAAGAATGTGCTGGTACTACACCTTTTTAGGGTAAGTTCTTGCTACTGTATAGTTTTTCTGAAATAATCTATTATTTATACAAAGAAAATACGTTTAATTTTTTTGTCTTGGCATAAGGCTTTTAATTTTACCCCTATTATTTTTTAATCAATTTTAAAATTTGTTTTGTTGCAAAAATTGCAATTTTAAATACATTTTTGTATTCTACGCCATAAAAACGGGGTTATAGGTGGCATTATAGAAGCCCAAATAGAATATTGCTAAACATATTAGGGTCTAAATTATTATATCTTATTTTATGACATGAATCAGTAACGGGGCTTTTCCATAATCAGGCGATGGAGAACCGATGGCTTGTATTTTAAAACAGATCCAAGCGAGACAAAACTACACCTAGCAGCATTCGTCCAAGTCCGATTCCAATGGCGTCCACATAGTTTTGATGCTTGTCATACCACTAAGTTGGCATATATAGAAATTCAAAAGTATACACATATCTACTATAGAATTTTAAAAAATATACGTCGGTGTTCGTATCATTTTAAAATTAAGACAAGGTTAGTTTAGTGTTCTTAAATTGTTTTGGAAATAGGTATATTGTTTCTCATAAAATTGTACAAGTCCAAATAAATACATCTTTCATTTTAATAAAACTGAATTATATCCACAGCCGCTAAGGCGCATACCCAATATAATAACGTTTTATAAAGAATATAAAACTAATTTTAGCGGTTATATAATACCTGGTAGAGACACGTTTAATAGTGCCAAACAAATAATTCTTATTGGCAATAAGACGTGCTCATAAGTACTATAAATGAATACCATATTACGGACATAAAGCGGTCTTATTATCGTTATATACCTGTCTTAGCAATCTCTGGTGTATAAAGGCTATAAGTAGGTGCTGCTGTCCCAAATCGTATTAAATGATTATATAAAGGTCTTGAGAATTCTTATAAAGAGTAAAATACTTCTCTCTCAGTGTATTAAGACAGTAGATTTTAATATATACGTTTTATATTTCTGGAAGTATATTATTACATTACAGGACAGGGCAGCAAATGCTGAAGAATGAATAGTCATAATAAATGTTAAACTCTATAAAGAATGCAAAAGTGTTTCATAATTTAATGTTGCATGCGACAGAGAACTAAGAACTACCAGAAAAACGGAAGGGATATAGGGATTCTACATCTCGATGATCAATTTGAAAACGACAAATTTAAAATGGTGTAACCTTATTAGGTGGTAACAAAATATAGAAGATGTTTTTTTGATGTAAATCGAGTGCAAGGTCACCACCTACCTCACCTAGCTCAAGCTCGTGGCAGTTGTAGTTCGGGGTGGTTCTTCAAGAAGGGTCCTTGCTTATTAGCCAACAATGTGTACTAGTGTGGCCCCCAAAGGAAGCTGTTATGCAAGCCAAGATTTAAGAATGATTGGAGCAGCACCTACAGTGTCTTTTAATTCTAACTTGATACAACAAAGCCAAATTCCCGTGAGTAAAACATTGGCCTCCACACACAGTGGCAAAACAAAATACAAAAATAGGAAACAGTAATTTAATTTGAAAAAAGGAGTAGGTGATTTTAAATGGAAAATTTAATAACACTTAAATAAACTTCAGTTAAATTCTGTTAATTTACCAAGTCAGCCAAAATTGTAAAGGTATAAGTTCAGCTAGATTAAACACTCATTATTGTGGCGCAGCAGTTGCAACTCCTTTACATATCGCTTTAGAAGTATATCTGAATTCTTAGATTAACAAGCTAAATCACTTATATACTGTGTTGAAATAATACTAAATTATACTGCTAAGTTATGTCATGAAAAATGCAAAATAGCTTATGAGTCTGGGTAAAACAAACAAAAGAAAATTACTAGTTTGTAACTTGTAAATCCAGAGTGCTAACCCAAGAGAAGGCCTATAATTTTTAGATTTCCACACACTTCTCAGTTGTGATTTTCATATTGTATTCTTAAAAGTAATTCCTCTAAATTTTCATAATTTTCCTTTAAATGAACTAAATGGCCGGCTGGAACAGAAGCAATAACATTGCCATTATGTAACAGAACAGTTTTAAGGCTCCTTTTTAAAGAATCGATGAAAAGTCTCCAGTCAGAAGGGGTGTACTCAGGAGCTCCGAGGCAAGTAACTAGATCAGCAATTGCTTGGTAGTACACAAGTGGTCCGCTTTGCGCAAAATTTTTTTGCAAATTCAGCCTCACGATTTCTATACCAAGAGAAGGAAGTTTCTGGGGCAAGCAAATTTTTTTTGCTTTAGCCCAGACACCAGTACTTCAGAAAGGTCTTTTAAAAGTCCCAAATCTCTTACTAAATCATTCAGTTCCGTTTGTGAAAATAGTTGAGGTTGGTTTTAACCTAAGGTTAATGGCTCAAAATCACCATCCTGTAGGGAGCCGGAAGTTGAGGAGTTTTCAGTATCTTCTTTTAGTACTTAAGTACATTATCACTGTAAGGAACTGGTCTAATAGTTGCTTTAATATTGTTTGGGTACAAAATTTGTTTCAAAGTTTTTCTATTATGGCCCTTAATATCACAAAGACAAAAGTAGTAATCATTATGATGATTTTGCGGTTCTCTCCAAACCATCGGTATTCTAAAAGTAAGGCTTTTTCTATTCCCTTTGGCCCAATATCTTAAGCCTTCTTCACATACCTTGCAAACAACGTGCGATGCCCAATCTTTATTTAATCTCCTAATTTGATTTTGAAATAAGCATGATATGCATTTTTCACAAATTCATTAATTGGTCTCTCAAACTTTTTCAAAACGAAATATCCATCAATATAATAAAAGTCATCTGGTTTAGGGATCTTCCTTGTCTTCTAAGTCAGGCTTAATGCCTTTAACTTCTATTCAATGATCTGTAGCGTTATGGGCCGAACTTCACATAAAAATTTGGTTTGGGCAATGCCCTAAGTATTGTTGTTTGAGAGTGCGTTAATTTTGCTTAATGTTATCACACTATTTCTTCTCGAAATTGGTTTCCTTGTTTAAAATATTATTATATTTCGTCGAGCCCTCCAGCTCAGTGCCTCTCAACTATAACTGGAGGTAGCCAATTCTTAGGGTACTTATAAGTGGAGCCTGGCGGAGAATGTATGTGTGTTTGTCTAATAAGTGGGTTAGTGGTAATGTCCGTTCGTCTGTAGTAGTTTGTAATAATTTTATTGTAAAATTCTATTAAAGTGGGAATCTCAAAATCTCTATGTAACACCCTATTCACAGCATACCTCGGAGCGTCCGCAATGATTTTTAAAGCTTTGTTCTGAAATATCTGGAATCTGTTATGCTCAGTCCTGCTTATCATGCACCATGTTGGCACACCATAAGTCAGGACCGGCCTGACCAAAGTCTTGTATAAGTTTACTTTAGTTCTATATCCTATTTTACTCTTTTTATTTAAAAGACAGTAAATAGAACCTAGCTGCTTTCCAGCCTTTTTAAGTCGTGTATCGGAATTTTTCTTCCAGTTCAATCTTTGATCAAAAATTAGACCCAGATACTTGACTTCTTGAACCCAATTTACTTGTATGCCGTTCACTTTTAGAAGGGTCTCGGGCCTTCTCACCGTGCTTTTCGAAAAGAAAATGGCTTTCGTCTTGGCGGGATTCAGACGAATCTTCCAGTCCGAAAGCCATTTTTCTAATGATTTAATGTGTCTTTGCAATCTAGACACCACTATCCGCGGTGACTTTGAAACAGAAGTAATTGCAGTATCATCAGCAAACAAAAACAACTCATTAAATCTGTCCCTCGGAATATCATGAACATAAATGTTATACAGCATCGGAGCGAGAGGGGATCCTTGCGGAACTCCCGCCCTGATGTGTTTCGGGTCTGAAATCGCGCCTTCTGACGAAACTACAAAACTTCTGTTCTCCAAGAAGGAGATAATGACTTTAATGAGATAATTGGGGGCACCCAACCTTATTAGTTTTAATATCAGACCACAGTGCCAGACCTTGTCAAATGCTTTCGAAACGTCAAAGAAAACCGCTCCCGTGTGTGCTCTCCTGTTAAATCCTTGTAGTATTCTGGTTGCCAGCCTTGTTGTTTGTCTTACAGTGCAATGTTCTCCCCGAAATCCAAATTGTTCATCAGGGAGAATATTGCGCTCAAAAACGAAATCCTGCAAACGACTAAGAATGATTTTCTCAATGACTTTGGCCAGACTCGATAATAAACTTATCGGCCTATAGCTTACAACCTGTGTAGGATCCTCGTTTTGTTTAAGGATCAAAACAACCTTTGCCTTCTTCCACACACATGGATAGTGGCCTTCTTTGATAATTACCTGTGACAAGTTTACTATGTCCCTAATAATATTATTTGGTAAATTGCGTAGTGCCGCATTTCTAATGCCGTCCAAGCCTGGAGCCTTTCTTATATTTAAATTATTTAAAAGTCCTTCCACCTCCTCCTGAGTGACGACTGATATATTTTGAACTGGATGATCTATTCCTTGATATATTTGTACTGTTCTGGAGATCCTTTCATCTCTCCGTGGGTCATCAGATGGGTTCTCGCTGAACTGTTCGCAGAGCTTTTCTGCGAAAAGTTCAACTTTTTGCTTACAATCCGAAACTATTACATTATCCTGGGTTTTGACGAATGACATCGGTTTCCTGGTTCCCCTCGTCAAGACCCTGGACATTTTGTAGATGCTACCATCCTCCGTATTTAAGTCCCTTATCCTGCTTTCCCAAAGAGAGGATTCGCGCTCATTTAATCGCTGTTTAATTAATGTATTTAATCTGTTTGCTTCAGCCTTTATTCGCGGATCTCCAGTCCGGTATGCCCTGTTCTTAACTCTATTTTTTTCCCTAATCGCCTCCTTTAAATCAACAGATATGGCCCCAAACTTGGAAAATTCCGACACCCTTGTGACTGAAGCTGTTGCCAGAGCAATATTAATGTTATCAGTTAATAGTTCAATAGCTTGTTCAATTTGCTGTGATCCTCCTAATTGGGGGAGCGGCTCTACCTCCTGCAGTAGCGCCTTGTAACGGAGCCAATTAGTGCTGGTTTTAGACATAAATGCTCTCCCCCTCTCGCGAGGATCACCAAGCTCTACAATGACTGGTAGATGGTCAGACGTTAGGTCATGTAATACAACAGGCTGTGAAATTTGCCCTGTATTCTTAATCACAAAGATGTCTAGAATTTCTGGAAGTCCACGCTCGAAAAGATGAGTATGAGTTTCCGGCGGTAAAATATGATAGTTGAATATATCTGAATGATTAAATAGGGCGCGACCTCTTGCTTCCGTTGTCCTACAACCCCAAACTCTGTTTTTAGCATTGAGGTCACCCCCTATAATCGTGGTTTTATTATTATCAAAAATTTTTTGCAAACAATTGCCGTTGAAATTGCGGTTAACCGCAGGGCTACAGTAAACTGATCCCAGGTACACGCGCTTACCATTTTTCATCTTTACTACTATAAAAGTTCCTTCAATATGGACACAGTTTTCAGGCCCCGGCACTGCCTGGGCAATGATGTGCTTTTTAACCAGGATCATGGTACCCCCTCCCCGTCTGTCAGTACGATCATTTCTGTAAATATTATAGTTTGGAAATGTGAACCTTTGGCCTTTAAGCCATGTCTCCTGGATTAAAAGCACATCAATGCCATTATCCTCCACAAAACCAATAAGTTCGAGTTTCTTACCAGTTAATACATTAACGTTGATCGTAGCAATTTTTAAAAAGGCGACTTCTGACTGCAAAGCCATCAATCAGCAGAGTGAGCAAAAGTTGATAACATATTTTGTATTTGCGCCTGCATTACTTTCGTAAATTCGGCCAAGAAGCCCTGCATGGTGGCTTGCAGAGCAGCTTCCAGCGCCTTTGCTGCTGGTATTTCGCTTGTAACTTTAGTGCTTTTATTGACATCATTACCTAATAATTTATTATTGTCTTGTGACCCCCATTGAAAATTACCCCTGGGAGGCAGTACTCGCGGTCTAGCTGCTTCTTCTTGCCTTTGCTTTAGTTGTTTTGGATGCTTGGGGCACCCTTGAAAATTAGCGGGGTGGTCCCCATCACAGTTAGCGCACTTCGCTTTATCCTCCCTGCTCTTTGGGCATTCATATGAGAAATGCGCCTGCGCACATTTTAAGCATTTGACTGGCGCCGTGCACCTAAACTGAGAATGTCCAAAGAGCTGGCATCTATGACACTGCGAAGTTGTCGCTCTTGCTTTTTGGGCTTCAACCCTAATAGACATGAAATCAAGATTTGTCAAATCAAAAATATTTTTTTGGGTTTTAGGTAGAAACACTAACACCAATGGCATCCGGTTTCCATCTTTATTATGCCACCTTATGACGCGGGAGGGTGTGAAACCCAACTCCTCTAAATCGACTTTAATTTTTTCTTCAGACCATGCCTCCAGGATTCCACGGAGGACGACGTGTAGTTCTTTTTCCTCCTGAAACCTGAAGGAATGGTACGGCTCTTTATTTGCATCTAAAAATTTTATAATTTTATTGTAATCCGCAGGAGTTGCTGGGTGAATTTTCACACCCGCCTCTACTGTCACTGCTCTACCGTAATCGTATTTATTAACAGTGAAATACTTTGCAATGCTGCTATACTTGTCCTTATTTCTAATGACAATGGGCGGTACTCGTAACCTTTTTGGGGCCTCCCCCGTCCCATTCTGATCAGAAGCAAGGTCAACTGTCAAACTATTGTCATTATTTTTATTAATCGAATTACTATTATTTACATTATATTGTGGTCCCGCCACTGGCTGGCGCGATTTTTGCTTTCCAGCAACTACTTTTTGTGACAAATGTGCTTCCAGAGCAACATTATTTGTTCTTGGTAGATTGGGCAAGTCAGAGACTCCAGCCACCTTTTTACTCGCCTCATCTGGGCCACCATGCCTCGCAGGCCTTTTGCGGGCCCTCCTTCTGGGGGATCTCAGTGGACCGCTTTCGGAGTCTTCCGAAACCGAATCACACTCCATGTCAGAAGTATTTAAAATAGCTATAGCTTCCGATGACGCTTTAGCATTAGCAGCGCGACCCACTGAGGTCCCCGCAATATTACTGTCAATGAGGCCGTTTAATTTTGCCTCAAATAAAACGTCCCTATCTAAATTTACTGTCTCAGTCATAATAATATCTGAATCCCTTTCGCTATATAATTTATTAACGTCATTGTCATTATTATTTGATATTAATTTTGAGTCAGAATTTACCCTGTTAGCGTTTTTTAAAATACCAATCTCCACTCTAAGATCCCTATTGACTGCTTTAAGTTCTAATAGCTCCGCGAATCCAGCTTCTTTCTGTTTACACGACTGAATCCTCCATTCAAGCTCCTTTTCATTGAGAATTTTTCTCCACCTCGCCTCCATTCTCTTCTCGATCTCTGCTATTCTTTCATTCATATCTAAATCTTTTTTACCTGGTAATTTCTCGTCACCTGACGATGTTGATACGTCTTTCTCGGGGAGGAGAATGACCCCCCCGCTGCTTCCTTCCATTTTTCTATTTGTAATTCTTATTTCAGAAAAAATAAAATTCTCTGACACTTCTTGACAACTTAACTGACAACTACTGTCAACAACCTCTCGCTTCGAATGGTGAAACAAGACTAGTCATCTGGTTTATTTTTGCAACACCAGCTAGACATATTTTTAAGCAATGTATATCGAATACCATGCACAAAACTAAACAAAAAAGAAATTTTACTTGTTTACTGATCAAACTCAGAGCTCGAATGAACCAAATGACCTTAAAATATAAATTTTGTTTGGAGTGATAAACTTAAAACCCTTCTTCTTCACAGTACTCATAAAGTTAAGGCATAATAAATAGGATATAGCAGGTCAAAATTCTCGAAAATCTTGTCCAAACTACCATAAATTAAGCAATTTATACATATAATAAAAGATTTACCTCAGGTAATGAGCGGTTACTTAATAAATTTCTTGAGAAGCACCACATAAAATCCTTTTCCGGTTAATACCTATAATTTAAAGTACTACATTCGATTTAAAATGTATTATAACGCCTACTATAAGATTTTTTTGTATTTTCTCTATTTTTTTTTGCAAAAAAAAAATTCTATGAGTGATAGAGACCAATTGTATTTTTATTACTTATTTCTATATAAAAACTGAGCTTAACTAACAAAAATCACGTCATCACAAATTTCATGCAGGCCTGTGCTTAGACAACGTGTTTCCCAAACAATTTGTGTCATGTAGGTTAACTTGTGTAATTTACTATATTTTCATATTCGACGGATTTTATACATTTCAAAAAAACTCACAATGTAAAAAAATGACTAAGGAAATGAAAAGTTTATTTATTTATTAATTTCCTGTTCTACTTTTTTAACAAAAACGAATAAAGCATCCCAGCGCCTATAAAATTGCGAGCAGTATGATCTTCCACTAAATTTATTATTGGTGCAATTGTCTAGGCAAATTCTATATCCTTTCCATCCTCTGGATACGTGGTAACTTTCATCACTAGCCAAATGGTTTAATAAACTGTCAAACATAAATGTTGTTAGAAAAAGCTATTTATGTGTTAAGTTGCAAAAAATAAAGAATTTTTTTTTTAGAAAAAAATATTAACGAAGTCATTTTTTTTATTTAATAGAGATAACAGTGCAACCCCCATTATTATGGAAAATAATAGATGTTAAGAAATATTTGCCAAATATATATCAACTTTTATTTTCTTTCAAAAGCTGCAGTAACAAAGTTGCTGCAAAGCAAATCAAAGACAGCCAATAAAGTAGTGCGAAGTGAGAAAAATAAATATTGAAAAATCGGTATCAGAAAAGGTTCTTCTGCCTATTTCTCGTATAAAACAAACGTACTTAAACCCTCGACAATGTGGATTTACTACTCACTGTTACGAACAACAATCTCTGAGAATAAAAATGTGGATTTAAGTAAGTTTACACATTTTATTGCGTTTTTAAAAAATTATGCAGAAGGAAGTCGACTGAAATAATCGAAAACTTTTACTAAGGAAATTGTTAATAAATTTTTAATAGAAGCTGATTGAAATATTGATTTAAGCTTAAAAATATTTTTTATAGTCGGAACGGCAGGAAAGAGAAACTCCCAAATATGCGTACCGAAGACGTTAGAATGCGATACTTTTACAAAAATAAATATCTTATAACATGAAGAGTAAAGATTGTGAGACATTTTACGTTAACCCAAGATAATGTCGCTCAAAATCTGATTGCAGTGTTCCGCAAATATGTTCAAATTCATCAAAATTATGTTGAAAATATCGTTTTTTTTTTCCCGGATATATGCATTGTGTTTCAGAAGTACGATACGCAATTTACGCGGGTAATTCCTTATGATATTTTAAGAAAAAAAGTTTATATGAGCATTTGTCCGGAGTTGCTCCAATTTTGATATACAGGGTGTTAAAATTTTTTAAAAAATTATCGTTTTTTATCATTTTCTTAAATATCCTTTACCAGATTTTATTGAAATTTGGTCCCGTTATTCATAATAATAAGGGGCTTAATTAGACCTAAGTAGATTAAATTTATTAAGTCCAGTGGCATCCCGGGAAGCACCTTAACGAACATTATTGATATAAAAATGTACGCCACTGAGTTTTTTTTAATTTTGTACGGGCGTTTTATATTAAAAACCATAATTTATTTTACCAAACGTTTTATAACCTATTTTCATGATTATACCATTTACACCTTTCATATCAAAAAAATTGCCACTTGTTAAAAAAAAATTCAAAACAATTTTTTTCTCAAAAACTGCTGCAAAAAATTAAGAGAAAAATGAGTGATTTAGAAGACTTAGACATTGAAAATGCCGCAAATGAGGCAATGGTGAACCTTGTTTTCCAAAAATCAAGGAGTTTGTATGCGGGCACATACGAAAAACTCAAAAACTGGTGTGAAGAAAGAACAACGTACTGTTTTATGTTACCTAAGCACTAATTTTAATAATGTAAGTAACTGTACTTTAATTATTTATAATTTATGATAAGTAGGTAAAAATATAGTCTGTGTTTAGTTTTTAATTGTAAATAATTACTTTTAGACACAGCGTGCTTAAAAAACTTTTTTTTTGACAAGTGTCAATTTTTTTGACATGAAAGGTGTGAATGAAACACAGGTAATAAAATGTTTGGTAAAATTAATAAAGTTTTTTTAATATAAAACGCCCGTAAAAAAATATTGTATACCATTCGTTAAGAAACAAAGTCTTTTAGTCACTCTGACGTGTTGTCCAACTCGGCTTCGCCTCGTAGGACAATTTTCACGTCGCATGCTTAAAAGACCATTATTTCGTAGCTTGTTGTATAAATAGCCATTGCAACTTAGGTTCCTACCTAATTAAAAAAGAGGCTATTTTAAATTTTAATTTGGTTTGATTGGTTAGTTGGTTGGTTTTATTACCAAGCGCAGAGAATTCGTGCCACTGTTCACTAGATCTAGGCTAGGTGTAGGCAATCCTCATCTTTAGCCAAGCCAGGTGCCGGTGTTCATAGTCTGGTCATCTTCTCAACACCTCTAGGTACTCGCAGTTGGCTCTTATAATAAGGGTGCTACGTGCCGCTTGACTCCCTAACCTCCCTTCACCCAAGTACTTGCATTTGGTTCTTGCTACAATGGTACTGCGTGGCGTCTGTCTCCCTAGCCTCCCCTAACCCAGGTACTTACATTTAACCCTTAATGGGAGGGTGCCGCGTACCACTTACCTTCTCAGAACTTTCCCTATCCGACCGCCCTTCAGGCACCCTTAATAGGAGATAAATAAATGAAGTCTTATTGAAGAACTTCAGTCTTTCTTCTGTACGTGCTACCCTCTACCCACAGATTCATGACAATATGTTGAGTCTTCTGCGAGCAAGCGCAAGTTACCTTGAGGGGTTCCCTATTGTAGCTCTTGCGTATCTCTAGCTTGTTCAGATGTTGTTGTGGGGCCCATCTATTAATTGTTGGCTTTACTACTTGTGTGGACACGCTGAGGTCGAGTTCAGGACCCCTGGTTTTCATTTTTCTAATATAACTTCCTGGCATAAAGAGTTTTAGCTGACGAATTATCCTCAGTTAGCGCACAATTATTATTCTTGTAACGAAATACACGATTCAACTATTTTAGTTTTTTCTATTTATTTGTCTCTTTAAATAATAATATTGCATATCACAAGTGCATTAAAAATAATTTACATCATAACTCATGAAATACGAGAAAAAGTGCTAGTCACCCAAAACAACCACTGCGTCATATATGATACCGTATATGAATATGTGGATCGAATAATCGAAAGCTCATTTATCATATATACTGACACAAGTGGCTGATTTATTAAATTTATTCGCGTCTTCTTTTCAATTTATTGTATTGCTTTTAAAAAGTTCAAAATTGTCTTTGTGAGATGTATTATTATACTAGTCAACTAACCTGAACTAACCTGACCTTAAAGTAAATTTAATTTAACCAACACTTACATATAAAGTGAACATTAGTAGTTCAATTTTCGACTAATAAAGTAGCTTATAACTCACACGTGGGTTATAACCATAACTCACTAGTGGGTTATAATTATAACTTACGCAGGCACATCTTTTGTCACACCAGTCGATAAATTATTTGAAGGTTTAGTCATAACTAGCTCTTGACTTGTGGGGAATAATAAATGAACACGCTAGGTCAGCTTCTTTTTGAATTTCGGCTGGAGCTTTTTTATATTTTGAAAAACCACTATCGAAAATCGCAAAAATAATAATTTTATCCAACGTCTGCTAGTTATAGAATTATTATTTATGTCATTTTAGACAAGTAAAGTAACAAATAATACAGTAGTGAGTTATAAATCATAACATACTAGTGGGTTATGATTATACCTCACTGGTGGGTTGTGGTAAAATATGCATTCATGTAAGGCTTTGTCATAACTGTCTCTTGACTTGTGGGGAATAATAAATGAACACGCAAGGTTCGCTTCTTTTTGAATTTCGGTTGAAGGTTCTTCCATATTTTGAAAGCTACTCTCGAGAATCGCCAAAATAATAATTTTATTTAGCCTTAAAATTTTTATTGTTAATCAATTCCATAACAACCAAAAACGCCTTAGCCTACTTTTACGTATCAAATTTTTCATTCAAAGATATGTCAATTATAAAGTAATACAGGGTTTTCCAGTTTACATTGAAACAATATAATTTTCTATTTTTTTATAATATCTATCAAGTGTTGGATAAAATTTTGTATGGCACTCGTGCGTTAAGTCATATAAGTCCTAACCACTTCCCAGCGTGACCTATACAGGGCTGCCCAGAAGTCCGGAATAAAATTAATATAGCCTCAACCTGTAACTTTTGGGGAGAATGCTCGGACACATCAATTTAGTTTTATATGTTCACATTCTGACGTTATTCGTTTGTTTTTTTATAGACATTTGTCAAAGATATGACGACATCGATCTTTTTTTTAAATGGAAACATACAGCTTGTGATACATAATTGAAAAGCTAATATCTCGTACAGTATGCTCATAAATCTTGACGCGATTCTGTCAAGCTATTTCGAAATGGCGATTGTTAGAAGTTTAAAAAAAATCCCAATTTAAATAAGCGGAAATGTTTTTTTTTACCTTTCAAGGTAAGAAATCTTCATTGTTTTACGTTCTGATATTTTGTGACATTGTGACTTAACAATAGTTATGGTTTATTTCGTATTTATTTTGTCAAAAAAAATAAAAATGTAACGAAGCAAAACAAAACACAACAAAAAAGTGGTTTAACGCGGCAAATGCTGGAAATGTCCTCCACCCTCTACTTGCCATGCTCTCAGACGATGGTAAAATCCGTCGACGGAATTTCAATTGGCTTCAGCCGGTATGTTCCAATCTAATTTTGTTTTTCAAATCTTTAATATTATTTGGCCCATTTTGGTAAACTTTTCTTTCTAATATCCCGAACGAAAATAGTCTAGATGCGTTAAGTCTGGGGACCTCGGTGGCCATTCAATTGTACCACGTCCTCCAATCCAGCGACCTGGAAATATCTGATCTTAATATCTTCTCATATTGACACCAAAATGCGGAGGAGCACCATCTTGCTGATACCAAATTGTTTCATTAGGTATATCTGGATCTACATCGTTGGGCAAAATTACAGCTAGAGCAGGCCTCATCTCGAAGGTTAAGAAATCCAGGTACCGTTCAGCTGTGAAGTTTCCTTCCAAAAAGAAGGGCCCTAAAATTCGGTTATGAATGATATCTGCCCATACATTTACTTTTTGGGCCACTGACTATGCGCTTCAAATATCCATCGTGGATTTCCTTGACTCCAGAAACGATAATTATATCTGTTAACCACCCGGTTTAAATAGAAAGTAGCTTCATCCGAAAATAGTATGTTCTGTGGAAACCTATTATTCTCGTCACACCGTCTCATCATTTCTTTGCAAAATTGCAAACGCCTATCATAGTCATCTTCTAAAAGCTCTTGGACAAGACATACTTTATAAGGGTGGTAATTTTCTGCTTTCACAAATCTTCCAATAGTACCTCTAGATGTATCACGATTTTGAGCCAATGAAACTGCTGAAACATGCGGATTATCCTGAGGAGATAATGCAATATCCAATTATTCATCGTCGCCTAAAACACGTGGCCGTCCATTCCTAGGCAAGTCCTTTACTATGCCATGTTCATCAAATTTGTGAAATATTTTACTAACAGTGCCCTGTGAAACTTGATTTTCCGGATATTTAGCATTAAATAAAGTGCACACTTCGCTTTGACTTCTTTTTTTGTCTCCACATCCTAACAATATCAAGACTTCGATACGCTGCCATTCCGACAAAACCATTTTTGTTTAGAAAATTTTAAAGTAATACTTCGGAAATACCTAAATTAATTTTACAAGTTCACAATGTCACAAATGGTCAGAACGTGAAACAATGAAGATTTCTTACCTTGAAAGGTAAAAAAAAACATCAATGATTTATCATTTCCGCTTAATTAAATAGGGATTTTTTTAAAACTTTTAACAGTCGCCATTTTGAAATAGCTTGACAGAATCGCGCCAAAATTCATGAGCATACTGTACGAGATATTAGCTTTCAAATGATGTATCACAAGCTGTATGTTTCCATTAAAAAAAAAATATCGATGTCGTCATATCTTTGACAAATGTCTATAAAAAAACAAACGAATAACGTCAAAATGTGAGCATATATAAAACTAAATTGACGTGTGGGAGCATTTTCCCCAAAAGTTACAGGTTAAGGCTATATTAATTTTATTCCGGCCTTCTGGGCAGCCCTGTATATAACATAACACACTGGTATCATAAATAACTATTAGCTACGAATATCACTATGGTAAATGCTATACAATTTTATTGTTGACCGTGGAATAGTTATTGGCCTATCAGTATTTTTTGGGAGAACTAACAATACGTTGCAATAATAAGTTGGTTTGTAATACTGAAACAGTTTTGGCAACATCTGTCCATGTGCTGTCAAAATTATAAATAAAAACGGTTATTTATTAAGTAATAGCGTCAAGGTGAGTAAACATGTATTTATTGGTCTGTGTTTTCTATTGAAATTTCTTTATTTTGACCGGAAGCAGAGTCAAAAAAAGTAAATTCTAAAAACTAGATTTATATGAAAAATTGATTGGCTTTGTTATTACAGGCTAATACAATGTTTGATAATCAATATTTAGCTTCAGTGATGTAAAATTTTAAGCATTTAATTTAGAATCAATCATATTACTTATTGCGTTGAAACTTCTTGTCATCAAGCTCTTGTTTTATTGGAATACCCTTTATTATACCTAGTAATCTGGACAATAGGGATGAGTAAATGAATATAGTGAACTTACCTAATAAAAATATCGTTGTGACTGCTGAACCTAATTAAACACTATATTCAGAAGCAGATTCTTGTGTCGTTAAAATCTTCTCTAGGATGGCCTGATCCTCCTTAGAGAAAAGGGATGACAAAAACAGAAACGGTTCCGTTTGAGTGAATATCTTCAGATATACTAAATATAGGAAGGAAGAAGAATGAAAAAAGAACGGATAAATTAAAGCTCTCGAAAGAGAGGAATTAAACAAAAAAATGAGATAAAGAAAAAAGTACCAAGGAAAAACCATTAAAACGTCAACCAAACCTTTAAATTATTTACCAAATTTAAATAAATCGAATAATGCTTTTTCCAAAAAGGGAGGTAAAGTGAAAGTCTCCATAGAAAACAAAAAATTAAAACCCAGTGTTAAAACAAGTCCGAAGTTACAAATTAAAGCTATCCTGATTGTTTATTCTTTAGTTGTGGCGAAAAGGCGGTTATTTGAGGATAATTGTGAACGTCCTAAAAAAAACGAAAGTAATTTCAAACAACTTGATTTGTCTGATTATGTTTCTTTGTCGACAAGTATTTTTTGCAAATTGCAAAAATAATAAATACTTATTTCAAAATTTGTTGTTATTTTTAAGTAGCAAGTAGATATATCCGCGTAGGTATAGGTATCTAATTTAGTAAAATACTTAACAGGTGAAATGTACCTGAACCTGTTGGAAACCACTATTACCCCTGCTTTAACGAATGCCATAGAAGAAAATGACCGTTATCGGACAAAAAATATTTACTTTCAGCAAGACGGAGCACCCCCTCATTATGCGTTCCCTGTTAGACAGTTTCTGGATGAAAATTTCCCAGGAAAATTGGTCGGAAGAAGAGGTCCTATTAAATGGCCTGCAAGATCTCCTGATTTGACGCCACTGGACTTCTTTGTCCCCAACCCAATCCTTTGGAAGAGTTGCGACAACGAATAGTGTACGAGTGCCGACAAATAACTCCCGCAATACAAATACAAATACAAAATACAAAAATGTTTTATTCATAAATATTTACATAGTAATATTACTGTTTTTCTAATTACCTGCACTTAAACCCACAGCGGGCTTTTGTGTGCAATTATATTAATACCTATAAATTAGATTTACGTTATAATAATATTATTCTTCGATGCATCACATTGTGATAAAATACAACGATCATAACAATGAAAAATTCAAATTCATTCTTATATGCACTTCCGAACTAATTCAGAGACTTAGGTACCGTCGAGAACGCAGGACCCCGCCCCTCACGCATACATGGAGAGTCCGAGTATACAATATTGAATTACCTATATAATTAGTCGCTTTAAATGAAGAGAGTTTATTAAAATAAAGGCTTTCAGTCTAGATTTGAAAAGTTTATGACTTGGTATTTGTCGCAATTCAGAGGGCAAATAATTGAAGAGTTTGATTCCCACATAATTAACTGATTTTAGAAAGAGTGTATTGTTTGCTTTAGGTAAAACTAGTTGATCATTTTTGCTTTTTCTTGTGGCATGACCGTGACTCATAGTTTGAGAGAAATTTGTACTTTTTTTCATGAAGCAGATAGTTGCATACATGTATAATTCCGATAAGTCAAACAAATTTGTCTTCTTAAACAACAGTTCTGTCGAGTATAATCTTGGTTTTTTGTACATAATCTTTATAATTTGTTTTTGTATTGTTATTAAGGTTTAAGGGTGGTCTCATAAGCATTGCCCCATATTGGTATTCCATAATTTACTACTGACTCCAGCAATGAGGAGTAAACCAATTTTAATTCTGCTGGACTCAAAAAGTGTCTTAATTTATAAAATCTGAAAATTAGCTTTCTTAGTTTGTTAGTTATCATTTCAACATGTGCGTCCCATTTTAAGAATTGGTCTATTTTATTGCCTAAATATTTTACATTGTGAACCTTACTAATGGAGTCCTTACAATTATTACAGTTATTAGGGTTGTCGCACTTATGTAATTTTATTGCCGTAAACATTGAGGAATTAGTTGAATTAAGTGAAAATATTAGAAACTTGGTTTTTTCCGAATTTAGACTTAAAAGATTGGCTCTCAACCACGACGATACTTTACACAGCCCAGTCTCAGCCTTGTACCTAGTTCCCTCCAACGTAGCATCAGTGAAAATCAGAACGGTGTCATCGGCATACGAAACGATCCTACCGGATATATCCAAATCAAAAATTGTATTCATATATACCTGAAACAATATTGGTCCCAGAACGGTACCTTGTGGAATTCCCATTTCTACCTCTAGTTCTTTACTTTGATTTTCCGCTATTCCAACGCTTTGATATCTGTTTGTTAGGTAATCCCTGATAAGCTCCCCTCCCACGCCTCTGACACCATAGTTATTTAATTTTTCGATAAGCAGGTTGTGGCTCACGGTGTCAAAAGCCTTTGTCAGGTCTAAAAAGACTGCCAAAGGCTTCTTGCCATCATTTAGCGAATTTTGAATATTGCCCGAGACCGCATATATTGCGTCCAACGTAGAAACACCCTGCTTAAAACCATATTGATTTTTTGCTATTATTTTGTGTTTATTAAGATGATCTAAGAGCCTTTTTTTAATGCATTTCTCAAACATCTTTGCCAGATTGCTAACTAATGAAATTGGCCTATAATTTCCAAGAAGAAGTGGGTCACCTGATTTAAAAATTGGGATTACAACACTCTTTTTTAAGGCGCTGGGAAACTTGCCTGCTTCGAAAACAGCATTAAGGATGTGGGTTATTGGTTTGGCAATATAAATACTAGTTGCTTTAAGAGTTTCGCATTTTAGGTTATCTGGTCCCGGCGATGAGTTGTTTTTTAGATCAATGGTTGTCTTAACTTCTATTTCAGTTACTGGAGACAAAAAAATTGTTTGCATAATTTGGTTTGTTTCATTTGGTTCTTCTTCAGAGACTATTATTTACTATTTTTTTTGCCATTTCAGTACCTATTTTAGTAAAATACGCGTTGAACTCGGTGTTTATGTCTTTGGGGTTGGTTAGATTATTACCTTGCTCATCCCTTACTTCGTTGATATTTTTTTTTGATGCTAAAGTATTTGTAGATTCATTAATAATATGCCATATTTTTTTTGAATCTTTATTTGCGGTTTGAATTTTTTCTATAGTATCTATACTTTGTTTGTTTTATAAGTTTATTAACAGAGTTTATACAGTTCTTATAAATATTTTTTAAATCAATGTTATTAGGACTTTTTAATGTGGATTTTCTTAAGAAATCTCTTTGTTTAATGGCATTAATAATACGATCATTTATCCATGGTTTGGATTTATGTTTTGTATTATTTTTGATCACTGTTTTTGTACATTTGTTTATTAAAAAATTAAATTTTGTAAAAAACATTTTATATGAAATTTCCGGGTTTGCTTCATTCAAAACATTTCCCATCTTTCATTTTTTAGAGAGTTTATCAACGAAGTATAATTAATTTTTTTGATGGTGCAAAGTTTCGATTCCTTCTCCGCTAAATTCGGTATATTTAAGTGCAAAATGGTCGGATTATGATCAGTAACGCATGATTCTAGAATAAAAAATTTAGCTAGTGTGTCGTTGCAATTATTTTTTAAGAAAATATGGTCAATACAGCTTTTACTGAAGTCAGACATTCTTGTTGGTTTTGTTATTTGTGTGTAAAAGCCATATTCACATAATATATTTACGTAAGTTTGTACCAGGTGACTATTCATGTTCATTAAGTTAATATTTATGTCTCCGGCAAAGATGTTTAAGTCGGAATTGCTACCATTTCCAAGTATGTTATCTAAATCTGTTAGGAATAAGTCTATATCCGCAGAAGGCGGTCTATATGTAGCTATTATGTTATAGGATTTATTTTCTTTTTTAAATTTTATTTTGCTAAAAGTTACTTGATTTAAAGTTTCGTTTTCTACATTTACAGCAATGTTATTTTTTGAGTAAATTACGACGCCATCATTTTGGTTAAATTGGGCTTTGTTATAATGAAAGTTATAATTTGATATCTCAAAATTACTCGACACAACTGTCCATGTTTCTGTTAATATTATTATATCATAGAAATCATCGAGTTCGCTTATAAGAATTGTAAACTCGTCAAAATTTTTTTGTATGCTCCTAATGTTCATGCAAAGTAAATTAAATGTTTTATTTTCCCCAGAATTACCCAGTGCGACAACAAGCAAATCGTGACTCTGCCTGTATACGCAGTCGGCAGCATCATACGCCTCCAGGTTATCCATCAGTCCCCTTATTCCATTCATAATACCAAAATTCCTTTCCTATGTAAATGTGCTAAAACGAACGGTATGCGATGCCTAAAAAAAATTAATTATAAATATTCTTTCGGTTTTAGGTACCTGCTATTCATATATTTTCTGCCCTATATTTCTTGTTTATATCCTATACCGGGTGTTGCATCGTCGAGCGGGACATAGGAAACCCCATGTAATTTTAAATGGGGTAAATTATTGGCTTCCCTAATTATTTTAGAGAAAAATTCTATTTAGGTTAATTAAAGAGCACTAAAACCCACATTCAAAAGAATAACTTTAGATAATATTTTTAATGAGCCCGTTTACGGGTTATCGCCGATTTCTTTTTAACTATTTCTCCTTTTTATGGCCCCGTATTTGCGGGCACCAGTCAAGGTAAAAGATGACTGTCAAATAAAGTTGTCATTTTGAAATGTGTGCTTTATTGTTATAAAAACTCGTACATATTAAAGGTGTATTTATGAGTACAAATTAATCTGAATAAAACTAAAATAAAGTATCCAATTACAAGGTTAATTATGACATTTTACATGTTTCAATATTTTACTAATTAATAGGTAGGTACTATTAAATTGTTAGAACTTTAGGATTTAAGAAGATGTTCAAATATGCCTCCATTGACTGCTAGACAATAACCGAGGCGATCATAAAATTATCTTCTTACATTGTAACAATCTTTTTGTGCTTGTTACAACGTTAGTAGATAGCCCGAGTTTTTATCAAATTTTGACCAATTTAAATAATTAAATTTTTTAAAAATTTTGAATACGCCCCTGTCTAAACGGTTCTAGACCCAGGCCGATTCGTCTTAATATAATAACCTACGTATAGGCAACCCGTAATATGACGATATGCATGACTAGCTGTCGGACACCCAGATGGTATTAAGCTATCTTTTACATGTTTGGGATGACTGCCGGGTTTTTTGACGTTGCCTAACCTAGTATTTTGGATGCATTTAGTTTCGGGTCAAACTTGCATCTATTTTCATGGCTTTTTTGGTTAAAATGAGTAGATTCCCGTTTTCAAGTTCAAAGTGCCCTCCAGCTTTACTTGTCATTTCCGGAAGTCACATGGGTTTTCGAAGCAGTACGAGTCACGAGTGGGAAGTTGTTTTTTTTTGGATAGGAAAGTCTATTTAAGGACTTTAAGGCGTAGTGCGTCGGTCTGTTCGTTCTAAATACCGGTCCAGAAGACTTGAACAGCAGGTGACGAAAATATAAAAATTATGGTTTTGTGTTAATAATTCACATTTTATATGTGTTGGCAATGGCCGGATCGGAATTTAACACAGAAGCTGTCTTTTGAGCCTTACATGGGATTGTTTCGTCACCTAGACCGTAGGAAGCCCGACCATCTGGTGAGTAGTATTTTTGGGTTTCACAAAATGGCGTCCTAATGTCCACGTTTTGTTTTAGGTTTCATTATTTATTATCTTTCATTATTTATTATCTTTCATTATTTATTATTCTTTATTATTCTTTATTATCCTTCATGATCCTTCATAATTCTTCATTTGTCGTTATTCATTATCCTTCATTATTCTTCATTTTTCTTTTATCAACTTCTTTTTCTACTTCCTTTATCTACTTCGATTACCGTCTATTTTTCTTTTATCTTCTGGTTCTTTTATCTCCTACATCTTTTATCTTCTACCTTTACTACCTTCTACTTCTATTTTCTACGTTTTACATGGATTTAGCCATGTGTTGAAAGTGCTTTAGTCAGTATTCGTAACCTGGAGTCTTCCTCTAAATTCTTTACCCTGCTATGGATCCCATGCCTGGAATGGAGGATGTATGTCTTAGAGAGGCCAAGACGAGTGGGGGTGTCATTTTGGATGAAGTTCCTGTTTCGGTGCATGTGCCGGTCACCCCGACGTGCTGTATGGTCAACCGTCCACATTGATCTGATGCTGGAGGTTGATGCATAATCCGTCGTGCCTGTCTGCTAGAGTCCTGCCTTACATGAGCTAAGTAGCATATTTTTTCTCCTTGTTTACTGCACTAACACCACTTCCGACTAATTTTGTTAAATTTCATAAGATATAACACCAAAAAACCCTTCTTTTGAGTTTGAATAAGTAAATTTCATGTCTCCAATAATTCAGGATAATTTCACCTCTGTACTTCAGTTAAATCACTCGTAATGTACTATTAATGGGCCTAGAGCCACCTTTTTATGTTATATTGCTAAAATGCCTCTTTTTTATTCACTTGTAACGTTTTGACTGGCACAATGCCACACTTACCGGACTTAACCTTTTTTATTTGATGACTGATAGCCACTAAAAGTCAATTTGTTAACCTTAACTTAATTTCCTATGTTATAAACCTTTTATGTGGTGATTTGGTAGACTGTATTATATTTGTATATTCTTCCCTCTGTATATTTTGATGTATAGTGTATAATTACCCTAGCTTCGCTTAAGACTGTTGTAAATTCTTGTAGATTTCGCTTAAAGTGGATGGGTCACTCCAGTAATGTATATATTGCCTAAACTACCTATCTTGTATCATACGAAAACTTAGTTTTCAATTTAAGACCGAAACCTCCCTCGTCAAGGAATGCTTGAGTGGTTGGTCTATTTATTGTAAATTCATTTGCATATTAATCCCTAGTAGGTTTTATGCTTACCTAGCTGGAACAGGCTAGTTTCGATTTATGAAATTAACTTTTACTCGTCAAGGAGTATAAGATGTTTATTTTAATTATCTTAAATTGAGATTTACATTAAACAAAAAACGTAAGTCTTACTTTCTAACAGAAGTAGCGGTTAAATGTTTAATTTTTAAGTATTATTCTAGAACTTCCTCAGGAAGTATGCGTTTTCGCACTAAAGTTATTGAGATATTATATCTGTAATTTCTTTATTTTTGCTTAATGTGATTAAGATATCCCTATAGAGTATTGAGTTATTTCTATAGCTGAAATTTTCTCTATTTTGACTTAATTTTATTAAGATACCCCTATGAAGTTGTTGGGATATTCCTATATCGGTAACTTCTTCATTGGACTTACTCTCGTAATGGATATACCTATATCTGTTGTGAGCAGGTTAATAAGAGACTGATAATCTCGGTTTTGAATGCATTACTTACTGACCCAGATATTTTAGTCACCATCAGTATGTATCTTTTGTCATTCTAGGTTTTGGCTATATATCTATTAGTTAGACTTAGCTAGATAATCTTTACCTTCACCCCTAAGCTATTTTGCTGGGAACATAACTAAAGTTTTAAGTTCCCATTTCTATTTTGGAATAGGGCATGGTAAATGTTTTTATTAATATAACCTGGAAGTGATATTACTATTTATGAATTTGATTCTAAATTCTAACTCACTTTAAATTCTGGCGTAGGGAATGCTATATATATATGTATATGACTTTATATTAACTTTACTTTCATTGACTTTACTATAAAGAACATTTTATTTTTTATTAATTATTACAAATGGCGCCCAACGTGGGGCCAGGAATAACATTTTGTGGGTAGCTCAGTCGTATGTAACTAGTAAAATTTTAACAACATTTCAGATAAAAATCTTCATTTTTTCTTGCAGTGATATCTTTCTAAACACATAAATTTCTATATTTTTGGCTTGGCCAGAGATATTATTTTGACCATTTTTTAATTGTATTTGGAATTTTTAGGTACATTTTGGTATAGAGAAAAATGTCTAAAATGAACCCTACCTACCTGTGGAAAGATGAGTTGGTTTGGGAACTCTGCGTCAGAGGAATCCAGGCTGATCCAGGATCAAAAGTCAACATCCTCAAATCCTTATTGCGACAGCTACAGAAAGCTGAGAAAGATGATTCTATCGTGCCTCATCCGGCGATATCGATGGATTTTCAACAGGAAACACAAATATGCCAAAGAAAACTCGTGATATTACAAGGATTGGTAACCATTTTTAATTCCAATAAAGAACATGTTGATTATAAAAGAGCTATGTCACGTTTACTACATGTTAAACGTAGATTAGAGTATATCTCTTCTGGTAACCCAGAAGAAGATAATTTCAAATCCGAACTTATAACGGAAACAACCTCTCTTATTGCCAATTTAAAGGCTAAAGCTCAAAATAATGACGTCAATCTTTTGCATTTCAAGGACACAGATGAAAGTTCTTCAGAGACCTCGTATGAGAGCGATTCTGAAACTCCTGAAATTGTAGATTCTCGTAGAGTATCTTTTGCGACCGACGAACAAAAAGTAAATCCAGGAGAAAATCCTAAAATAATTATTCATTCTGACGTTCTTGTTCGTGGGCCAGCACAGGAGGCTTCGCAATTAAATTCTGTATCTCAACATATGAGTAACAATAATGATTTTGAAAGCTCTATTCAACCAACCTGTTCTCATACATTACAGCCTAAAACTTTGTTTAGTAGGGACACACAAGAAAACGTCAACCTGTATAGACGACAATTTAGTTTAAACTCAATATCTCAAAATAAAGTTGATAATGGCGAAAATTTAATTGATAATGACTTTGAAAGCTGTGTCCAACCAAATTGTTCCCGCACACCAAATCTTGCAACCTTGTCTAGTAGAGACACCCAACAAAATACAAACTTAAACACACGACAATTCAATTTAAACTCAAGACCTCAAAGTTCGCGAATAATGCCAGACTTTTATAATGAACAGGGTAGATTAGATTCCTTGGATAGATTTTCACATATGGCCACCTTGGGAGACTCTCCACACGACATGGATAATAGCCTTATTAGGGAGGAAAGTGGGTTTATGTCAGGAAACCAAGTAAATCAGGCTGCAGGTCATATTTTTCAGAGACAACAAAGTTTAGAGCAGGGTCCTATTTTGCCACAGGCAAACTTGCATAGCAGATATCAATCTGAAGGAAATGTCACTATAAATCGATCATTCTTGCAGGGTCCTAACTTGCCACAGGCAGATACCTATAACATAGATATCTCAAGACCAGATATAAATAGGAATAGTTTATTTGCACAAGGTCCTCCACCTAATATCACCACAAGCTTACCTAATCCGAGTCATAACTGTTTTCCAAACTCAGGAATTTTCGATAGCATAGCCTCCAATTTAAATTTAAACGAACCCCGGCCATTTAATCAACAATTAAATAACGATCCTTATCGGACCTCATTTTTAAATAGACAAGTGCCTTCAAATTCGTTAAGTAGTCAGGATAATTACAGACTACCTCCCTTAAATCGTATTGGTCTTAAATTCAATGGTAGAAACCAAAGTCTACACAGCTTTTTAGAGAGGGTAGAGGAATTTTGTCTAGCATATAGAATACCTAGAGAAGGGCTCTTAAATTTTTCACATGAACTTTTTGAAGGGGATGTTTTAATTTGGTACAGGTCAATAAGAAGTCTAGTTAACACTTGGGATGAGTTAGTTTATCAGTTGCGTTTAAACTTCTTGCCTATAGACTATGAATTAGCATTGTGGGATGAAATGAGATCTCGTACTCAAGGTATTACTGAAAGGGCGCTTATCTATATAGCGGTTATGGAAAATTTATTTAAAAGATTTTTAAACCCAGTTGACGAGAGCGTACAATTAAAAATAATAACTAGAAATCTGTTACCCTATTACCAGGGACAATTAGCTCTGAGGCAACCAGTATCTTTATTTGAGTTAAAAAATCTTTGTCGAATTTTAGAAGACACAAAAGTAAGAACTGATAAGTTTCAAGCTCCACCGTTTTGCAATTCTTCCACTCTGGAACCCGAGCTAGCTTATAGAAAGCCTTTCCAAAAATTTAATAATAATAATAGAAACGTTAGTGAAATTAATCAATCTCCTAGCAATGTCAATCTAGAACAAGAAAAACAAAATTCAAGTCAAAATGTCAATAGTACTGATAATTTAATAAATTTTCAAGACCTAAATTTAAGCGCTTTAGATCAAACAAATAAAACTACTGGTATAACTCAGCCTATTTTAAGAAAGAGAGTTAAATGTTTTAACTGCGATGAAGAGGGGCATATCTTCTCCGCCTGTAAAATGAAAAAGAAAATTTTCTGTTATAAGTGTGGACACAAAAATGTCACCAGACCTAATTGTAAAGCTTGTGGTCCAAAAAACGTAGTAACCTACTCTCATCAGTCGGCAGGGAGTGTTTAAAAGCAAATTTAAAGTCCGATATTTTTCATTTATCGAACAACTGGTCTAAGTGGCTAAATACAGTAAAACATTTCTTTAAATATAATGAAATTTCACCTTTATTCTCAAAACAATCAAATGACGACCAAAGACCTTATCTAGACGTTTTTATTAAAGATAAACTTGTGACTGCTTTATTGGATACAGGGGCTATGCAAAGTGTAGTAGGGGAGAGAGGATATCAAATCATATCAAACTTAGGTTTCACAATTAAAGAATTCAGTAGAGAATCCATTACCACTGCTGATGGCAATCCACAATCAATATTAGGATCTGTTACTCTTCCACTTTACTTAAGTAATAAAAAGGTAGACCTAGAAGTATTAGTAGTTCCAAGCATTCATCAATCTTTTATTTTGGGCATAGATTTCTGTCAAAAAATGAACTTAAGACTAGATTTTAAGGACAATTCCTATGATTTAAACAGCACTCTGGGTTTAAATGAAATTATTGTTAAAGAAAAATTCGAAAAGATATCTATCCAGTCTGAAAACGATCTAACAGTGGTACAAAAGGGTAGATTAGAGAATATGATTGGGAAGTTTGATGAGTTAGTATCAGATACATTAGGGGTGACCAACTTAATAGAACATAAAATAGAACTTACATGTAAGGAACCTTTTCGTAAGAGACCTTTTCTTCTTTCTCCCTATATGCAAAAATACATGAACGACGAGATCGATAGATTATTAACTCTCGGTGTGCTAAGAGCTTCCACAAGCCCGTATTCCGCCAATGTCTTGCTTGTAAAGAAAGATTCAGGTGAATACCGGTTATGCTATGATGGGAGAGCCATAAATTCTTATACAGTTAAAGACCCTTATGCTTTACCATACCTGTCAAGAACACTAGACAAAGTAAAAGATGCTAGATTTTTAAGCTCTATAGATTTAAAGCACGCTTTCTGGCAAATAAAACTAAGTGAAGACTCATGTGCCAAGACCGCGTTTACTGTCATTAACAGGGGACATTTTGAATTCGTTCGTATGCCTTTCGGGCTATGTAATGCTGCTCAAACCCTCCAAAAATTAATGGACCGCCTTTTTGACCCCACTTTAGAAAAGAACATCTTTGTTTATCTTGATGATTTGGTAGTAGTAAATAGCGATTTTGACTCTCACTTGGAAACTCTAAATAAAGTCTTTGATACTCTTAAAAATGCAGGCCTCACCATAAATGCAAAAAAGTGTAAATTTTGTCAACCTAGCCTTGCTTTTCTTGGTTATGTAGTAGACAAGAATGGATTACACGCGAATCCTGACAAAGTTTCAGCCATCTGTAATTATCAAAAACCTAAAGATGTCACAGGCATTAAACGTTTTGTGGGAATGGCTTCTTGGTATCGAAAATTTATTAAAAATTTTTCTGAACTTATAGTACCCTTAAATAATATAACAAAAAGTAAAAAGAAAAAACAAGTTGTAGAGTGGAACCCTGAAGCGGAACAAGCTTTTGAAAATATTAAAACAAGACTAGTTACAACACCGGTGTTGCGAAATCCAGATTTTAATAAACCCTTTACCATACAAACTGATGCATCAAACGCAGCAGTAGGCTCGGTCCTTACTCAATCAGATGGGGACGACGAATATGTAATAGCTTATGCTTCTAGAACCTTAACAAAATCAGAAATTAACATGACAGTTACAGAAAAAGAGCTTTTGGCCATAGTACACGCTGTACTAAAGTTTAGGTCTTATATAGAGGGTGGCCCAACTTTCACAATTTTAACTGACCATTATTCCTTGCAGTGGCTTTTCCGTTTAGAAAACCCCATGGGTAGATTAGCTAGAATGTCCATCTTGCTGTCACAATTTAATTTTGTTATTAAGCATAGGTCTGGCACCTCAAACGTCGTCGCAGACGCACTTAGTCGTAGTTTTCCAGAAATTTCATCAATAGATAACGTTCCACTAGATAAATGGTATTCACAGTTGAGGGATAAAATACAAAAACATCCTCAAAAATATCCAGCTTTTCGAATAGAGGGTAATAACTTATATAAACATTTCCCCAGTAGTCACAATGTTCAAATTAACCAAAAAGATTGGAAACTAATCATACCACGAATAAAAAGATCGGAAGTCTTAGAAAAATTTCATGATAATCCATTAGGTGCACATTTTGGTTTTAAAAAGTGTCTCGATAAAATTTTAGAACAATGCTGGTGGCCAGGGATTAGACAAGATATAAAGACGTATATTTCTCGTTGTCAGGTTTGTAATGAACAGAAAGTTTCTCAATTTGCTAGGGCTGGTCTCATGGGGGCACCTAAGAATATTTCCACACCATTTAAATTACTTTCTATAGACATTCAGGGACCTTTTCCAAAATCCAGGTCCGGCTTTTGTTATTTGCTCGTCGTAATAGACTGGTTCACCAAATTTACTTTTATTCATAAAATGAAACGAGCTTTGACTAAGGAAATTTGTAGCTTTCTGGAGGAAATAGTTTTTATATATTTTGGCGTTCCCCAAGTTCTAGTAGTAGACAATGGTACGCAGTTTAAATCAAAAGAATTCACCAGCCTGATGAATAGTTATAAAGTAGGTCACATCTGGTACAATGCCCGATACCATCCCCAAACAAATAACGTAGAGCGTGCAAATAGAGTGATAGGCACCGCGATTAGGTCCTATATTAAAGAAAATAACCACCGTGACTGGGACAAACACGTACACCACATATGTAACGCTATAAACACCACTACACACATATCAACTGCATTTTCACCAGCTTTCTTAACTTTTGGACGTAACTTACCTACCTCTGGAGATTATTTTGGTATCATAGAAAGTAAAAATCTTTGTCCCTATAAATTTGACGACAGACAAAACTTAGCTCAAGAACTGTCTAAATTACCAGACATTTATGAACAAGTTATTAAAAACATCAATAAAGCTTATGAGCGAAATAAGAAATATTATGATTTGAGAAAGAGAAATATTGAGTTTAATGTAGGTGACGTAGTCTATAAAAGAAATTTCATCTTGTCTGACGCTGGGAATTATTTTTCTAAAAAACTGGCAAAGAAATTCATTAAATGTAAAATCATTAAGAAAATTTCTCCAATCATTTATGAACTTAAGGATGAGCACGATAAAAGCATCGGTCGGTATCACATTAAAGATCTTAAATCCCCTCTGGATAGCAGTCTTGATCTTGAAGACGCTGACCAGCCCTAAACCCAACCGTTTTCCATAGCTAGTAAGTTAGTAATTAAGACTAAAATATAAACCGAAATGTATATTGTATCTCAAATGTAAAGGCAACCTGTAGCCTAAAAATTTTTTGGTAATTAGACGTTAAGAGGTACTCAATTGTCCTGAATTATTTCTTATTTTTTTTAATTTTTTGTTGAAAGGGGGTATTTGTAACAATCTTTTTGTGCTTGTTACAACGTTAGTAGATAGCCCGAGTTTTTATCAAATTTTGACCAATTTAAATAATTAAATTTTTTAAAAATTTTGAATACGCCCCTGTCTAAACGGTTCTAGACCCAGGCCGATTCGTCTTAATATAATAACCTACGTATAGGCAACCCGTAATATGACGATATGCATGACTAGCTGTCGGACACCCAGATGGTATTAAGCTATCTTTTACATGTTTGGGATGACTGCCGGGTTTTTTGACGTTGCCTAACCTAGTATTTTGGATGCATTTAGTTTCGGGTCAAACTTGCATCTATTTTCATGGCTTTTTTGGTTAAAATGAGTAGATTCCCGTTTTCAAGTTCAAAGTGCCCTCCAGCTTTACTTGTCATTTCCGGAAGTCACATGGGTTTTCGAAGCAGTACGAGTCACGAGTGGGAAGTTGTTTTTTTTTGGATAGGAAAGTCTATTTAAGGACTTTAAGGCGTAGTGCGTCGGTCTGTTCGTTCTAAATACCGGTCCAGAAGACTTGAACAGCAGGTGACGAAAATATAAAAATTATGGTTTTGTGTTAATAATTCACATTTTATATGTGTTGGCAATGGCCGGATCGGAATTTAACACAGAAGCTGTCTTTTGAGCCTTAAATGGGATTGTTTCGTCACCTAGACCGTAGGAAGCCCGACCATCTGGTGAGTAGTATTTTTGGGTTTCACAAAATGGCGTCCTAATGTCCACGTTTTGTTTTAGGTTTCATTATTTATTATCTTTCATTATTTATTATCTTTCATTATTTATTATTCTTTATTATTCTTTATTATCCTTCATGATCCTTCATAATTCTTCATTTGTCGTTATTCATTATCCTTCATTATTCTTCATTTTTCTTTTATCAACTTCTTTTTCTACTTCCTTTATCTACTTCGATTACCGTCTATTTTTCTTTTATCTTCTGGTTCTTTTATCTCCTACATCTTTTATCTTCTACCTTTACTACCTTCTACTTCTATTTTCTACGTTTTACATGGATTTAGCCATGTGTTGAAAGTGCTTTAGTCAGTATTCGTAACCTGGAGTCTTCCTCTAAATTCTTTACCCTGCTATGGATCCCATGCCTGGAATGGAGGATGTATGTCTTAGAGAGGCCAAGACGAGTGGGGGTGTCATTTTGGATGAAGTTCCTGTTTCGGTGCATGTGCCGGTCACCCCGACGTGCTGTATGGTCAACCGTCCACATTGATCTGATGCTGGAGGTTGATGCATAATCCGTCGTGCCTGTCTGCTAGAGTCCTGCCTTACATGAGCTAAGTAGCATATTTTTTCTCCTTGTTTACTGCACTAACACCACTTCCGACTAATTTTTGTTAAATTTCATAAGATATAACACCAAAAAACCCTTCTTTTGAGTTTGAATAAGTAAATTTCATGTCTCCAATAATTCAGGATAATTTCACCTCTGTACTTCAGTTAAATCACTCGTAACGTACTATTAATGGGCCTAGAGCCACCTTTTTATGTTATATTGCTAAAATGCCTCTTTTTTATTCACTTGTAACGTTTTGACTGGCACAATGCCACACTTACCGGACTTAACCTTTTTTATTTGATGACTGATAGCCACTAAAAGTCAATTTGTTAACCTTAACTTAATTTCCTATGTTATAAACCTTTTATGTGGTGATTTGGTAGACTGTATTATATTTGTATATTCTTCCCTCTGTATATTTTGATGTATAGTGTATAATTACCCTAGCTTCGCTTAAGACTGTTGTAAATTCTTGTAGATTTCGCTTAAAGTGGATGGGTCACTCCAGTAATGTATATATTGCCTAAACTACCTATCTTGTATCATACGAAAACTTAGTTTTCAATTTAAGACCGAAACCTCCCTCGTCAAGGAATGCTTGAGTGGTTGGTCTATTTATTGTAAATTCATTTGCATATTAATCCCTAGTAGGTTTTATGCTTACCTAGCTGGAACAGGCTAGTTTCGATTTATGAAATTAACTTTTACTCGTCAAGGAGTATAAGATGTTTATTTTAATTATCTTAAATTGAGATTTACATTAAACAAAAAACGTAAGTCTTACTTTCTAACAGAAGTAGCGGTTAAATGTTTAATTTTTAAGTATTATTCTAGAACTTCCTCAGGAAGTATGCGTTTTCGCACTAAAGTTATTGAGATATTATATCTGTAATTTCTTTATTTTTGCTTAATGTGATTAAGATATCCCTATAGAGTATTGAGTTATTTCTATAGCTGAAATTTTCTCTATTTTGACTTAATTTTATTAAGATACCCCTATGAAGTTGTTGGGATATTCCTATATCGGTAACTTCTTCATTGGACTTACTCTCGTAATGGATATACCTATATCTGTTGTGAGCAGGTTAATAAGAGACTGATAATCTCGGTTTTGAATGCATTACTTACTGACCCAGATATTTTAGTCACCATCAGTATGTATCTTTTGTCATTCTAGGTTTTGGCTATATATCTATTAGTTAGACTTAGCTAGATAATCTTTACCTTCACCCCTAAGCTATTTTGCTGGGAACATAACTAAAGTTTTAAGTTCCCATTTCTATTTTGGAATAGGGCATGGTAAATGTTTTTATTAATATAACCTGGAAGTGATATTACTATTTATGAATTTGATTCTAAATTCTAACTCACTTTAAATTCTGGCGTAGGGAATGCTATATATATATGTATATGACTTTATATTAACTTTACTTTCATTGACTTTACTATAAAGAACATTTTATTTTTTATTAATTATTACAACATTCGCTAGCTGGTAAACTGAAATTACATTGCATTCGGCAGAAATGGCATTTTTTAACTCGTCTAGATTTGGGTATTTTTTTATCTTTGTATATCCTGTTTTTTAAATGGCCCCAGAGAAAGAAATCATTTGGCGATAAATCAGGAGACCTGGCTGACCAATTTACTGTATGATTTAAGCTAATAACATTTCCATTAAAAGCACGGTTTAAATATTCCCGGACAGCCAGGGTACTATGTGCCGGGCAGCCATCCATTTGGTACCAAACTTCCTGATTTTCCCTGGCGGCATCATGTAAAGTAGGTAAAATATGATCTTCAAGTAGTTCCAAAAAATATTCTGCATTTAAATTTCGTGTAAGAAATAATGACCCGATAATATTTTCTACGAAAATCCCAGTCCATACATTAACTTTTTGTGGATATTGCGTCCTTGTTTCCATAAACCTGTGTTGGTTTTCTTTGCTCCAATATCGATAATTTTGAACATTGGGTTCATTGCTTAAGGTAAATGTGCATTCGTCAGTGAAACAAATGTTTTTTAAAAATTCCCTATCCATGTTTGCTCTTTCCATCATACCAAAACAAAACTCCTGTCGTCGTATTTCGTCCCTATCTCTTAGCTCTTGGTGCTTTTCATATTTGTATGAATAATATTTATGTCGTTTCAAAGCTCGTAACGCTGTGGTGTGATCTAATCCTATGTCATCCTCAAGTTTCCTTGTGCTGATCTTCCCATCATTTTCTTCCACGCACAATAAAACTTGCAAGTCCCTATCATTTCTTGCATCTCTTCTTTGTTCCTGCCTTTCTTCACATCTGCAGTTATTTATTACAGTGCCTTTTGTCTCAAATTTCGTGATAGTCCTATTGACTGTAGATTTTGCAGGTATCGGTCTATTCGGATACAGAGCAGCAAACATGTCTGACACATTTTGATAACTATTTCCTTGATAATACCATTTAATCATCAATATTTTTTCTTCAGAAGTGTAATTCATGGCTAATATTTTCGATGTACGAGTTTTTAAAACAATAAAGCACACATTTCAAAATGACAACTTTATTTGACAGTCATCTTTTACCTTGACTGGTGTCCGCAAATACGGGGACATAAAAAGGAGAAATAGTTAAAAAGAAATCGGCGATAACCCGTAAACGGGCTCATCAAAAATATCTAAAGTTATTCTTTTGGATGTGGGTTTTAGTGCTCTTTATTAAACCTAAATAGAATTTTTCTCTAAAATAATTAGGGAAGCCAATAATTATTGACCCCATTTAAAATTACATGGGATTTCCTATGTCCCGCTCGACGATGCAACAACCGGTATAAATAATCACATTAAAAAACATATTCTAGCCAATTCGCTATTTGGCAAGAAATTAATACACATTACTTGATTTGAATTTAAAAAATTAAAGGATCAACAATAAATTGACGACATGCCAATAATATTATTGACCTTTGGAACTCAATAAAAAGATAAAATAATGAATAATTTATTTTTCTTAATATAATTTTTCCTGTCTTAATTACTATCAAAATATTAAAAATACTAAGTAGATGAAAAAGGCAGTACCTGACCATCGTAAAAAAAGGTAAACGGTCCCTAATTTCCAGCCAATAAAGATGTTACGTGGTTAATGTTCTTGATAAGGTTTTTACGACCATTGACATAAGCGTAAACATTTCCATCCCTTGTCCACACATTTGTTGTACCAAACTCTTGAACTGCTGACCTTATAATTTCATTTCTGGCCTTTGTAAGGTCCGCCCTCATAACAATTCCTGGACCTTTTAGTCTAATATATCTGGTTTTTTATTTCATATGACAAAAAGTTAACTATAATTGGTCTAGTCATTTTATCCTTCTTGGTACCCATTCGATGACAAAAATGTATAGCATCCGTACGTATTTGTAGATTAAGTTTCGTGTTTATGGCATGTAAAGTAACGTCCTTCACGATTTCATTACTTTTTTCTTAAATGCCAAAAATTCTTAAAGAGTTTTTTCGACTGTGTTGCTCTATATTATCATTTTGTAACTTTAATTTTTCTATATCAGATTTTAAAGAACTAACATGACTTTCTAGTTTTAGTATTTTTTCCTCTTGTTTGTCACATATTTCCACAAACTTTGTTTCCACCTTTTCCACTATCCTTTGAACTAACTGGTCAAGCCATTTTTCGTTGAAATGGGCTAATATTTTGTTCTGGATTATTTCTTCTGTTCTATCTTTTTGTCTCGTTTCTAGTAGATCTCGACATTTCCTTAGCCTGTTTTCAGGGTTCCAAAAATACAACAGTATTTATGTATAAACAAATTGAATTCGCAGGTAAAATACTTTAACCTTGAGCAAGGCAGCGCCGATCGGTACGTCTACTCGCTTCGATGCATGACAATACAATTATAATGTTCGCGAACATTTTGAACAGTGTGTTTACAATTGCATGGAGGGTGGAGGTGGAAATTTTCGACATTTACATGATTGATACAAGCGGTAATAAATTTTGTTACTCTTAAATTTTCTTTACTTTTTAGCCCTGTATGTGTTTCGTCAATACGGCTGCTATTTTACTGTTGCCTCCATATTTCAACGTAAAAACCTTTATTACTGTTTAAAGATTGCATAATACATCCAAATACTACTTTTATTACACCTCTTTTGTTTTTTTTTTGAGTGTGCTGAACATTAATATTTTTCCTACTAAAACCTTAACTGTAGTTTTATAATATTAATAAATATATTAGTAGCATAATTGTTTGTTTCACTGCTTTATAGTTTTTATAATCTAGCAATATTCTCAAAGAGGTAGTCACTGAATTGTTTTTTAAAATGTTTTTTGTTTGTTAAGGTTCTGATTTTTTGAGGTATTAAGTTATATAATTTTGGACCATAGTATGTTACAAAATGTTGCATCATTGTTGTTCTAGTTCTATAAATGTAGGTATACTAGTTCATTTGTATTGCCTCTGGTCTGATGATCGTGTGACATTTTTAATTTGTTGAAATTTTCATTTGAGTGAAAAAAATTACATACCGTAATAATATATAATGTTCTAATATTACAAAGTTCTCTGCAATAAAGTTGGTTTGTAGGGAAAAGTTTTGGTTTCTTAAGACTAATCTTTACAATACAATTTTGGACAACTCGGAGTTGTTCTAGATTATTGTTATACATTCCTCCCCAGACCAGAATACCATATCGTAGTAGAGGTTCGACAAGCGCCCTATATACCATAATCATGAGCTTTTTGTTGAGAATTTCTCTCAGAGTATAAAATTTGTGTATTAAACATCTAACTTTTTTATACAAATATAAAACGTGTTGGTCCCATTTAAGGCGCTTGTCAACGACTATACCTAAATATTTAATGTGATTGACCTCTAATAGTGGTTCATTAATATCAGGAATAGCAATTTGATTAAAATAAGGTCGATTTACAGAATTTAGAGAGAAGGCAATGTAGTGTGACTTTTTGATATTTAAAGTCAGTTTGCGACTGTCCAAAAAACTTTTTATTTTTAAGAAGCCTTTTTTTATTTTCTTCTGCAATAGAAACCAACTTTCATCGCTGAAAACAACAACCGTATCATCCGCATACGCCACCCACAACCTTTTCACCGACGCCAAGACTGCAGATTTTACCTATGTACAGGTTAAACAAGATTGGTCCCATCACAGTACCTTGTGGTACCCCTTGCCTAACAGTCCCGGGGGAACTAAGCACGTCCCCAATCCTAACGTGCTGGACACGTGCGCTTAAGTAGCTTTCCAGAACTCTCCACGCGATGCCCCTAATGCCACTACATTCAAGGACATCAAGCAGTATGGAATGGGATACCGTGTCAAATGCCTTTGCCAGGTCCAAAAACAAAGCAATACATTTTCTCCCCTGGTCTAAGTTTTGGGCTACTTTGCATGTCAGCTCAAACATAGCATCAGCAGTGCTGCGTCCCTCAACAAACCCAAACTGATTCCTAGATAACAAATTATTGTTATTTAAAAAGTGGACAAGTCTATATTTTAAGCATTTTTCAAAAAGTTTTGCGACATTGGAGATAACGCTTATTGGTCTATAGTTATTTATGTCTTCTTTACTGCCAGACTTAAAAATTGGTGTGACAATTGATACTTTAAACGCTTTAGGAACATTACCTGTCTTAAAAATTAAATTCACTATATGCACTATAGGACTAGTTAATTCTCTGTGCAGAAGCTTAAGTACACTGGAAGATATGCCATCTGAACCTGATGAACAATTGTTCTTTAAGTTGTTTATGTGTTTGTTAATCTCAGTGTCGTTTGTAGGATATAGAAACATTGATGTACAATTGTTGTCCTCTGGCTGGTGTTGATTTTGATTTGTAATTTTTGGGACATATTTTTTCCGATATTATTAAAAAATTCATTGCATGTGTCTGCTATTTCTTTTTGATTTGTTATAATTTTATTATTTTTATCCTTTATCTGAGTTAAAGTATTTTTTGATGTAGTCTCGTCTGACGCTTCACTAATCAAATTATAGATTTTTCTCATGTTGTTTTGATTTTGTTCAATTCTCTGTTTATAGTAATTATTTTTTGTATTTTTTATTATTAAGTTCAGTTTATTTCTATATTTCTTGTATTCTGTTAGTTTTTGTGGAGAAGCGTTCAACCTCAGTTCCTTTTTTAGTTTGTCACCTGTTTTTATAGATTTGATTATCCCATTTGTAATCCATGGTTTAATTTTTTTATATTTATTATTAATACGCTGTTCGTATTCAGATTTCTCTATTATATTTCTAAGATTCTGTGTAAGATATTCAGTGGCTTGCTCGGCGTCATTAAAACTATTTGTATGATCCCAGTCTATATTATCTGATAAAGTTTTTAGTTTGTTAAAATCAATTTGTTTTATAGTTTTAGACCAACAGTTTTTGCTCGTACCTGTGTTGCCATGCTTGGGGTCTGTTACATTAATCATTAGCGGTAGATGATCAGTTATATCATGTTCAATGATGAAAGATTGAATGCTTTTTAACTGAGATTTTAATCTATTACGTATGAAGATGTGATCAAGACAAGACTGACTTGTTGGTCTTGTGATATCCTGACAATGCGACACATAACCGTTCATATTCATGATAGAAAGGTAGTGATTAACATTGTCATCGTCAGCCAGAAGTAGATTGATATTAATATCCCCTATAATAATGTCCAGACTGGAATCCCTGGCCGTGACTAGATAATGTTCAATATCTTCTAGAAAGTCTTTTATTTTCGATGATGGTGATCTATAAATTGCTTGTATATTAGTGTTTATATTGTTTATACTTAAGGTAATATTTGTTATAGTTACTTTTGATCTTACGAGCTTAAAGTTAGTAAAAGTTGGATTTAAGTTCGATTTTATATAAATAATGATTCCATCATACGAATTATATTCAGCTCGATTATAATATGTCGTATATCCGGGTATGTTAAATTGGGCATGTGATTCCAGTCTGTGACATTCTGTCAATACTATGACATCACAATAGGTTAGATAATAGGACTGCAAAAAAACCAAAAAATTATTAAAGTTAGTTTTAACTCCACTTATGTTAAGATGTATAATACTAAGAAATGTATCTTTAGTTTTTACACACTGGTATAAATCATTTGGAAAAATTCTAACACTCTTTTGAATTTCTTCACTTATTATTTCAAGAGTTTGCGCCTCATTATTAGCCATAATTAATTTTGGTTTTCATTATTTCAACTTGGCGTTTAAAATTAGGGCATTCCCAACTGCTAGCCTGATGTTGTATGTCGTATTTGGTTTTATATTTAGAGTTACTATAGATACAATTTTTGCATTTATGAACATTACCTTGACAGTCTTTTGCATCATGTTCTTTAGCACATCTATGACACACTTTCTTATTTTTGCACTCGGTACTTTTGTGATTAAATTGCTGACAATTAAAACATTTTAGGATAGGGATGTCCTCGTAAACGGCGTACCGTTCCCAACCAATGTAAATTTTTTTAACGCTCATAAAAATTTGAAAGGCATTCTGCATAAATAGTTTTTGTGCTTTTGTTTTTAAATGATTTGATGTATGTAACTTGAAAAGTATCCTGATCTGAAATAAAGTGATTTTGTTGCTTTTTCAGTGTCTGTGTTTCTTCTTTAGTATAATTATGTAAGAAACCAGGTATTTTGATTTTAGGGTTTCTTAAATTAGTCTCTTCTATTTCATAATTAGAACCCATAATTTCCCCTGCAGATTGTTTTAGTTTTTCAAAATCTTGTAGTGATGGTAGTTTCAGCATAATTCTTCCGTTTGATAGCTCTTTTGTTGTGTCAATTCTTATACCCATTTTAGCGGGGTTTATTTTTTTTTTCACTTCATTTTTTGTGACTTGTCCGTCTTGTTGAATTTTGGGTTTAATTATAATCTTTGGTATATTTGATAAAAGGCCAGGGGTGGGTAGTTTAGATTTTACATGAGTGGCATAACTACTCTCAGTCCTTGGATTCTCAAATTGGGCTGTAAAACTGTTTAATTTACTTTCCACCGTCTCAATTTTTTGGAGAATTTTCTCGTTTATTGGCTTTATTTTGGCTTCTACCATAATCTTTTTAGACGACGCGACGTTTGCACGTTTTACACATCCAAAGCATTATATCAGCAATTTCGCTAGTGATCTTTTTATATTGTTGGGTTGTCACGCCAACACATATTGCATGATACCAAGATTGGCACTGTCCTTCGCAAAAAATTCCTGCCGAGTTTTCGGTTACCTCTTTTCCACATTCTTTACAGGTAGTGTCTTCTTCTGTGGAATCGGATTCTTCGCTCATAATAATCAGAAGTTTTTGCTTTTTCAATAGAATAGTATTTTTAGGCTGTGTTGCGGTGTAGTAGGTCTGTTAGTCCCCAAATAATAACAAGTGTATTCCTTCTTCGAGAAAATTGATGCCTTACATCTTCTTATATTTCATATCATACCAAGATTTACTATAGATGTTTCTTTTTATAAATCAATACCTATTCCAACGTATTAAGTTAAATAATTTTAGAGCCGGACATGACGTACATGCGAACTGCGCAGACCCAACAGTTCCGGAAAACGCCGCATGCTGGGGACATTTCTGTAATACGGTATTAGCAATATATTGAATATATATAAAATATGTGGACTGACATCGACCTACGGCGGCGCGGCGACGAACGAATGACGCCGACGAAACGAACCAATCGCGGAACCAGTTTCAGGCAGCTGCCTGCTGAAAATAAATCATTTTATTCTTTGAGTCTCGGTGAGATGCGCTACGAGGTGCGAGGCTAGGTGCACTACTCCACACTGAAAAAACAAATCCTTTGAACCAAAGAATTATGATATTCAGCCTAGAACTTTCCGGTTTTGAATAGGTCCAAATGCGAAGTCTCTTAAACCAAATCTCTAACTCTCTTAAAAACAATCGCGGATTTTTTCTTGTGAGGATAGCCTATTCTATTGGTCTAATAGCGAAATAACAATTGTTTTAAGAACCACCAAATCAAATTTGTTATTGGTTTCAGATCTTTGCTTGGCTTAAAAGAACTATTCTTGTTCCAAATACGGGATTGGTTTTAATTTAAAATCTTTCTCTGGGTCCAATAGCTTTAAATATCTAGTGCCAAGAGCTTTCGGACTTGACTTAAAAAAATTGTTCCTGTTCCAAGAGGGTAGTTAACTACGTTTTGGCCTGTAGTAAAACCATCATCAGGCAATTTTTTTAAATTTCAAAAAAGATACCATAAAACGAAAAAAAAACTGATATTTAAAAAACGAATTTATTACAAAGATAGAAATTGTTTATACATGTTTCGTATACAAAAACAACTTCACAAAACATACCGCCTAACTGATGGCCATAGAAAATCCCATGTAAATTGGGCTTCCCTGATAGTTTTACCAGCAGAATTGTATTAGACTTTTTTGAAAGCCCTTATATGTTGGACTCGCTTTCCATTATTTCCTGATAAGCTAATTAAAGGTTATTTCGCTTCTTAAAATCACGCGGTCTTTTCCCAACAGCGCCTAGGATTTTAAACAAAAGCTTTAGATATGAATTCAAAGCATTTATCTCTTGAATGGAATGCTTAATTTCCGCGATTTTAAGACAAAAGCTTTGGATTTTGTCTGGAGAAAAAAACAACCAATAGAAATTCGTTTTTGTTTCAAGAGAACCATCTCTCTTGTTCCAATATAAATTCTCTTAATTTAAATAACATTCGCTTAAAGCAAAATATTATCTCTTGTCTACAAGAAGTGACGCTCAAAAGCAACCCAAGAATATTGTGGACTTTGGGCCAAGGCCCTCTATTGTTTCAGTGGAGTGCGTTTCTGTTCAGTCGTTTCTGTGGTATTGTTTATTAATCGCAGTACAGCGAGCAGCGCGGCGAGATGAACTACTCCACTATGCTTTTACCCTTAGAATCTGTAGTTCCGCAAGCGGTCACATCGCATTGTAAAAATATTTTATGCAAAAAGACGAATTTGTGTATGGTCCTATTGACTGAATCGTCTTAAACGTCTAATATGATATCCACGGTGGAGCACCCTGTATTGAGAATATTGATCTAAAATTGTTGACGTTATTAAAATGGCCTACATCAATATTGTCATATTTCTTTCGATTTTTTAAATATTTTTGGGGAAAGTCTGTTATTTTTAATATGATCTAAACTACATTTTTTGTCCTGTATTAAAAAGTAGGATTGGTTCCGAGCCACAAAAAATATTTAATATTTCATTTTATTGACGACTATATTTTTTCCCTTTCGAGTTTTACTATTTTACCCAATATTTTGTTTTAATATAGCCCATTTTTCAAATATTTCTCAGCATATTTTCATAACCTTTTAAGAAATGGCTTGTACGTAAAAAATGGGATTCGGTTGCGTCACTTTATGGGACTGACACATTTATAATAAGCTGCGAATCACGCCCAAAAAATCTAAAAAAATATTTTTACTGCTTTTTTATTAAGCAGAAAGGGAAACAAACGATTTAATTTTCAGTACCTTGCATCCTAAAATTATTCATATCTGTTTTAAGCTATTTACATTTTTTTAATAATTTAAGAGTTAGTAATAAACATAACTTGTATTTATCTGGCCCTGGCCTAGGGTTAGGGTAATACGTGCAATGGAACAAAATCGGGAGTGCAGTGGCGTGTAACTAGAGAAGGAATAGAGAAAGGGATGTGCCGCCCATACTTTTAGATTTAAACAGGCAGTCCCTTTAAGACTAATGGAAATTTCATTAGAGGGGACTAGCAAGTCCATTCAAATGGAATGGAATTCATGTTTCTTTGTAACAAAGTCAAACAATGAAATGATCTCAAAGAAGGGACGTATGTGCTTCAAACCCTTCATTCATTTGGACCTTTCCAAAGTCCCCATTCCTTTGAGGGAATGGCAGATTTCCTTGGGACAAAGGTTCCTTTTTTTCAGTGGGGACAAACAATTAGTTATGAAAAAGCGTAGTCGCCATATGCCCTATATAAATATCGGAATGGCTTGTGAAATTCATGGCAAAATCTGTAAACAGCATTTAACAAGGACATCAATTCATTGAACCAGTTATTCAAATAAAGACGCTTTGTTTTGTTTTCCGTATATGTCTTGTTCCTTACTGATCCTGAGGAGAAGGTATGGTATACAATAGGGCATCTCTATGAGCATCTAATGAGGGGGGATTGGTTAGAGTAAATGAGAATAATAGTAGATAGCTGGTTTATTAAATCTAAAATCTTCCTATTTATAACGCCATGTGAACTTAACTTCAAGTTTGCAAGCTTATCCTATATATTGCCGATACCGAGATGTGCTTTCTCAGCAAGGTTGTCGTTGTTTAGTTTATTGTTTCATGCTATGTACCATTTTAATATGCAAGGATTAACAAAAAATAAATTTAGGTAAAATATTAAAAATAAGTAAAAATGTAATAAAGATCTGTTGGTTAAATATTCTCTCAGTCTCCCTTGATAGGAGTTCTCCTAAGGGCTGTGGCTTCATCATACCAGCGTCTTTGAAATTGGCTTCTGATCGTCGGTTGCCTTTGTATGGTGGAAGGGATAATCTCATCGAGGGTTGTGGTGTGGGATGTTATATAGGCCTCTCTTGAAATTAAATGTTTTTTGCAGTTTATCAGGAGCTCTACTATTTCTGTTCCTAACTTCTCTCCTTCGCGAACTAATTTATTGCATGTTTCCATGTTTGTAAGGGCTTTTGATGCGGGTAGTATAAGTTTCGTTGATTCCATTTGAGTTCTGTGCTCTTCGAGAAGGCTTGATATAGTTGGTTACGTCCTCTTGAGGTCTGGCGCTCTTTGAAAAGGGTTGGTTTTGCTTCCACTCGAGGTCTTGTGTTCTTCGGGAATGGTTGATTTTGTTGATTGTTTTTGCTTGAGGTCTTGTGCTCTGCGGAAATGATTGGTTTTGTTGACTGCTTCCACTTAAGGTCTTGCGCTCACCGGGAATGGTTTATTTTGTTGAGTATTTTCATTTGAGGTCTTGCACTCTTCGGGTATGATTGATTTTGTTCATTGCTTCCAGTAGAGATCTTGTGCTCTTTGACAAGGGTTGATGTAGTTGTTTACTTCCTCTTGGGGTTTTTCTTCAGGAAGGGTTGCTGGTCTTGCTTTACCATAAGTTGTGTTCAATATGCTCGAAGGACCATTTACAACAGCGCGTCTCTATGTGTCTCTATTGCGGGATGTTGGTTAGGGTAAATGAGTATAACCGTAGGTAGTTGAACACTGGTTAATTAAATCTAAAATATTTCTATTTATAATACCGTATGAACTTTACCTCAAGTTTGGAGCCTTACAATGTATATTGCCGGTACCGAGACGTGCGTTCTCAGCAAGGTTGTCGTTGTTTAGTTTAATGTTTCGTGTCATTTCTAGTCTATTAGTTCGTACGACAAATATTCTGTAATTAGCATATAAGATAATAAAGCAGTCTGGTAACGCAGATGTTCTATCATTGACATATATGAGGAACAACAGGTCCCAGTATATAGTTGGAGAGCTCCCCTAAAGAAAGGTTACCTGCCGTCTATTCGTTTAATAGCCTTTCAGTAATTTCACACAACCATTCATGAAAGGGTTTACAAATAACAAATTTCGGTAAAATATTAAAGATGAATAAAAATATAATACAAGATGTATTGAACGTGTAAATCTTTGTTTCTTAATTCCGGACTTACTTTGCTTTCGATGGCCGACTCTGACACCAACTCATTATATTTCTGCGATAATTCACCTTGACTTTCTGTCTTAAATTGTCGCCAAAAAGCCATACTGATATAATTAAATATAGGTACCAAGCAAAAACTTGTCTGAAACCACACAGTTATAGCAGAAAATGAAATATGTAAGTTGCAGTAAGTCGTTTCAACCAGTCACGCCGCTGTCCGATTCCCAATATCGCGTACCTCAAACATCAACTGATTTTAAAGCTGATAAGGGATCACCCAATTAACAGAACCTTTAACTATTTGCTGTTCTTGTCTACAGCATATAGGTTTATATTTATAAGCTGCTCTATTATATTTCCCACTCAGAAAAAATAATTTGCACTTTAAATTGCTAGTGGGCCTCGATGGTCTATCGCCAGGATGTTGCCAGTTCTGTAAAGTTCTCGTGTGTAGGAGGAATATAAGGGGCTGTTAATTGTTTATTTTTTTATTATTTTATTGTTTAACAACAGTGAAATTCCTTTTTAGTTTGATTTAAATTATTTTTGAATAATTAATATTTCTGAAGTACCAAAAAAATAATTATAATATTCATGAATGGCTTGTTCCTTCTGTCTTTGACATTGCAAATTTCTTGGTTCAAAGTACATTTGCAAACTAGCTTTCAAAGAGAGTTACTGACTATTAATTTAATACTGATATAAAAGAAAATTTTGAATAATAATTTTTAAGGAAAGATCTGACAACCCCGATTATGATGCCGGCCCCTTTAAAGCCCGGTCGAAGCTTATTTATGTCATCAAACTGACTTTGGATAAGGTATACCTAGCATTGTCTTCAGTTTGGTATGTTCGTCAAATATTTACAATATTTTTCTAAGAAATAATAAAATCTGGAGATAAATATTTAGATTCTGTTTTCCGTCGATTGTAATGGCCAATTTCTGACGGAAAAGAAGAAATATGTTCTATGATTTTATTTCTACACTATTGCAAATCTTGTCAAGTTCTTGGTCTTCCTGTTTTTTCACTGTCGTGCATTTTACTTAACAGAATTTTCCCACCTTAAAGCTGAGCTCTGAGGGTGCTAAGCCCCCCCTAAAACCCGAATTAGCCCCCCAAAAATTATTCGACCAATATTACAAACACATACACACTTAATTGCATTTTATTAATACTGTTATCATCGAGATCGCCTTCCCTATAAACAAAAAGGGGGTCACGAGGATCTAATATACTGCCCTCCTTAGATAAAACGTCCTAACTCCATTTTTTTCATTTTTTGCTTTTCTGCATAGATTTGTAGGTCTCTATCATATTTATCTATTTCCCCAAGTAAGAACGTCCTAGCTTTACTTTCTCCTAGCCAGAATTATTTAAATTTATTGTCCTATGTTCAGAAATCATGACTATCCAAACACAAAACGTCCTATCTATAATTTACAAGAATAAAACGTCCTAAGTCAACAGTTAGGACGGTTTAACCTAGAATTGATGAGAAAAACATTTTAGTCACTTACAAACGCAAAACGTCCTATATATGATTTACAAGAATAAAACGTCCTTATGTCAACAGTTAGGACGGTTTAACTTAGGATGCTTGTTTAGTTACTTTTTAACGTTGTAAAGAAACTTGGCAATTGGGCATAATAACCTAACCTAAAATAAATTCGATCTGTCATGCGCTAGCGGGATAGTGAGACTTAAATTAATAATAGTGTTTGTACAGGATTAAATAATATTATAAGTGGTGATGCAATAATAATTATAAAACGTAAGTACCTACATTTTGTTTTTAAGGGTTTAAATTAATTTTACTTGTGATCATAATGGGGGCGGGCGGCGGGGCCCGGGCCCCTACCTGGCTACGCCACTGAACCAAGTCTTATTAAGTTACAAAATACTCGTCTGTTTATAGTTAATAATCGGTACCCGATTGTTTTTTTTTTAATTAATTTTTCTCATGACCCTTTCGTTATTCCAGAATGTCAAGCCGCAGTAAAAAAATCATTGCTTTAGCTTTAAATGCAGAGCTCCAAAAAAAAATGGAAAATTTTAAAAACAAAAACAAAACTAATCATCGACCTCAAACGGATGCAGATCCGGAATATTTACCTAGTCACACAGATAATCTTGATTTTAGCAGCGATAGTGATTTCAATGGAAGGATTATTCTTCTAAATTTAAGTTAAAAAAAGTAACTCCTTACCCTTACCTTAAAGATATGGTGCATTTAAAATTCATAAGAGGCGAAAATGTAGTTTATTACTAAAATGCGTTTTCTGCTGCAGAGTTTACGTTATTAAACTTTTTATCGGCCAAAGAACAAAGAGAAGGAATGCAAAAACCTTCTTGTATAACTAAACATAGGGGTGTTTCTTTGGAACGAAAGTCCAATTTAATATCAAAACTTCAATCAATCATTCCCGAGAATCGCATGCAATTCTGGGAAGAACTAGCTACTTCAGAAACCGCTGTTGACCTTGAACACGAGACTGATTAAAATTTAGTTTTGATTAATTAGTTGTTCTAATAATATTTACTTTGAGTTATCCAGTAACATCATATTTTGTTGCACATTTACGTTGGTTCCAATCGAGGTTCCAATGTTCCAATAATAAATAGTTTAGTAAAAAAATATTTGTTTCCTTATTTATCAGGCGTTACATAGTTAAAACGTCCTAAGTGTAATTTTTTCCTAATATATCAAAATCTAATAAACATTCACTTTTCTCTCTTCTTGCACTAAATAACTAATTCGTAAACTAATCTCATGACAAAGTAATAATGAACATTTTGCTCAAAACGTGAACGGCATAATTGAATTTATAAAATCTCAATTATCTCAATTTTGTCAAATTGTTAGTTAGGACGTTTTCTCTAAGGAGAGCAGTATAGGGCATCCGAATAGCTAAATATGGAACTGACAATAAACCCACGTTTCCTTAGAGCTTATGAAATAATATTGGCACTACGAGCTTATTCTGTATAAGCTTTTAGCTAAAACTAGCAGAATTCTAAAGCCACTTTTCCGCTATTATGTATATCATACACGAACAGTATACTACCGTTCACAGCGAGCACAAAATATGAAAAAAAGTCCAGGCAGCCTTTAAATAACTGATATACCATATATGTATGGTTCTCACAATCGAAGTCTCATTAATCATATCCAGTGACACCAAAATGGTTGATTTATGGCATTTATCCGAATCTTACTTTGTTATTTTTTTGCCGAAAAAGCCTAAAATCCGTGTATCAGCTTCCATTCTTTTAAATAATATAACGGAAAAGGCTTTTGTGTCGATCCCTTTGCGTCTAGTGCACAATAATAATTTGGTTTATTTATTTTGTATATTCTGCTGCGTGATTTTTTTTATAACTGTAATATTCGTATCAAAATTATTGATGACAAATGATTAATTAAATTAAATATTTTCTGTATGTAGGGGGAATAGGTTAATTCTAAAACTACAAAATAGAAAAAAAAATAATACAAAATAAGTGTTTTTAAATATAAAACTAGTCAAGAGCGGGTCCAGAAAATATCTTACCCAATGCAAGACTTTAACGAACAAAAGTTACTTACTCTTCACTAGATTACTCGAAGGCGTTCGATAAAATAAATCACACACTTCTTTTAGCTATTTTGAGCTATCTTGGTTTTCGCGAAAATACTTGCAATTTTTTGAATAAATATTTAATTAATAGAAGTCAGCAAACAATGGCACACCAATTAAAGAATGCATTGCATGGTGTCCCGCAGGGATCAATTTTAGGACCTATACTTTTTGCTCTGTATGCATCGCAGTTGATAACGTATGTAAAACATTGCAAATCTCATTTTTTCGCGGATGACACGCAACTGTACTTTTCCTTTAAGCCTGATGACGTTGCAAAATCTAATAATATGATAAATACTGATTTAAGTGCTGTCCCCAGAGCCTCAGCGTCTCATTGTCTTAGTATAAATCCTACAAAGTCACAAGTTTTATTTTTCGGTAGCTCACAAATGCGTAATTTACATAAGAAAAATGTATCAATTAAAATAAACAATGTAGATTTAGAACTGGTCGAGAAAGCAAGAAATCTGGGTCTTATTATCGATACAAACCTGATGTTCTCCAAGCATGTTAACCTGTGCATCAAAAGAGCCTTTGCTAATTTAAAACTGATTTATGGTCATAAGAACATTTTAAATAAAGGGAAAGGGGAAAAAAAAAGTCAAAAAGTCTTTCTCCACTAATTTAATAGTGAGCTATTAAAGGCTCAATTTTAAAATTAAATTGTCTCTACATGTTTCGAAGGTAGTAACCTTCATCTTCAGGAGACCAAAGTAGTGCTGCAGTTATTATTAGCAGTAGAGAGAAAACTGTTGGTGGAAAATGACGTTGATGGAGCTTTTTTTATTTAAAAATATTTTGACAAGTTATTAATAATTGAATGTAATCAGCATGCTAAAATTGGAATTGAAAGTGGAATGTTATACTTAAATCAAAGTTTCTGTATAAGTTTCTGTATAAGTTTCTGTATAAGAAAGAAATTTGTAATTAGTAATGAAATAAAATTATTAATAATGTCTGTACTTACATAATGTTGAAATTTCATTTGTAAAATTAGTTATTGGAGACCTAAGGTCCCGTCACCTTGCGTTACGTTCGTCCCATTATGTAGGGAAAACAATAGAATTTGATTTAAAATAAAAGTATTAAAAAAAAAAACAGATCTTATATTTTATATACCTTTAAAGATTAAAATAGGGAGACGAACACAGTTAAAATGAAAACGTGACAACGTGTTCAGTCATTTTATAGTCGACCGTTGAAAGCTTGAGAACAAAATGGTTGACAATGTCAGTATAATTGCATTAACGAAAAAGGTATGAAAAGCTCAATCATCGTTCTTATAGTTACTAGTCAGTTAAATAAACATACATAAAACTTGAATATAACATAAAATATAAATAAAAATTTTTTTTCACAAGGTTGGGGGAATGGTTCTAAAAGATTTCCCTTTTATATTCTTTGGTGGTCTCCAGTGATCGTTAAAAGAAATATCGACATTTAAGTTGGGAGAAAAACAATCATTGTTAAGATACAGAATCCAGGAGTACGAGTAATAAGGCAGAAATTTAAAGGTTTAGTACAGCGGTTCTCAAACTTTTTTGGTGACGGAACCCTTTTGGGAAGCAAAATACTTGATGGAACCCTACAATAAAACAATAGTTTTTAAAAGTGTATTATTTATTAATAAGCATAATAAAAGTACAATGTAACAGTTACTAATTATTACTTACTTTACCACATGGCAAGTACAATAATAGAAGATATTAAAAAAGAAAAAATCTAACTAATGGGAGGTATGAAACTGTTTTTTATTTTTCATCAATTGGTTGATATCAGGTTTGATAGAAGACAGTTGAAGTCTCATATCAGGTTCGGCGTCCAGTCTATTGCGATATTTTGTTTTCGTGGCTGCATAGGTTGAGAATCCTGTTTCACACAAATATGTTGTTGGGAACGGGAGAAGAATATTCAGAGCCATTTTGCGAAGCATTGGATATTCATCACGGATTCTGCACCAAAAATCGTTGAGAGGCGTCGTTTTGAACAGTGACTCCATACTTGTGTCTGATGACATTTCTAAAAGAGATTCATATATCTCGTTTGACATACTTTCGGGCTTTTCCAAGTTGGGTAAAAAAGGATTATGAATCCATGAATTCAGTTTCATTTTTGTATTCTGTTCTTCGGGAAAATACTTTTCAAAAGATGCGCGCATCGAACTGAGATATTGGACCAATTCTTCAAACACATCATCTTGAAACATTTCTGAGTCGTTATCGCTAACAAACTCACTGAGTGACGTAAAGCTTTCTATTTCTTTCTTACCAACGCAAATAATCCAAAAATCTAATTTTCTTTTGAAGGCAGTTATTTTATTATTGGCCTGAAACACTGTTGTCTGTTTACCTTGCAATGATAAATTCAATTCGTTCAGTTTTTGAAAGATATCCGCCATAAAAGACAATCGGAACAACCAAGTTTTATCATACAAACGGTCCTTCAAATTAAAAGAAGTATCTGCTGAAAGAAACATTTGTAACTCGGCTCTAAGTTCAAATAGCCTTGTCAAAGTTTTACCCCGAGACAGCCATCGCACTTCTGTATGGAGCAGCAGTGTTTTATGTTTGCTGCCATAATCTTCACACAATAATGAGAACAATCGGGATTGTAGTGGTCGTGATTTGATAAAATTAATTATTTTTACCGCTTCATCCATAACTAATTTTAGATTTGACGGCATTTGCTTCATCGCAAGTGCTTGTCTATGCAGAATACGTGGCTGGAACTACAATTAGGCGCTTTATTTTTTATTCGTGACACTGCTCCTGCTGTTTTACCTGTCATCGCATTGGCCCCATCTGTACAAATGTCAATGCAATTGTTCCAACTGAGATTATTTTCTTCAAAAAATAAATTTATTTTATTAAAAATTCCTTCCCCGGTAGTGTTTGTGAGCAGCGGTAAACACATAAGCATGTCTTCTTCAAAAGAACTTTCATATGGATATCTCACGATAACCAGCAAGATAGCCAAACTAGCGACATCAGTTGACTCGTCCATTTGCAAGGCGAATCGTGTTTTTTGTAGACGTGTAACTAGTTCTTGTTTGACGTAGCTTGCCAGATCATGGATTCGCCGTGAAACAGTATCGTTTGATAGCGGCACAGTAGAAAGATGCTTTGCAGATTTTTCATCGAGCATACATTTTGTTATGTCTAATACACATGGCTTTATTAAATTCTCAGCGATAGTGTGCGCTTCACCTGCTTGTGCAATGCGATAGCTAACTAAATATGATGCCTCCGTGGCCTTCTCGTTGATAGTTTTTGTTACATGCATCATATTTTTTTGACTTTCCAATAACTGATCTTTTTTACGAACAAAAAATTCTTTATTCTTGTCTTTAGACTCGGGGTGTACAGTTTGTAAATGTCGGCGCAATTTGGCAGGTGCCATGGAACTATTAGGAAGCAGTTTACTACATAGCATGCAGAGAGGTGAGCCGTTGGAATCAACAAATCCGAAACTGATATATGATTCATCATACTTCCTTTTTTTCGTCTTTGAAATCGTCGAGCTTGACGTCGTGGCATCATCGTCTGGATCGGTGATTGCTATATTCTCCGCGCGTACTGCTTTTGAACATTCAGCGTCATTAGAAGATGTTGTTGCAACACGTTTAACACCTTTAAGCCAACGTTCCATTCTTCTTTATTTATAATGTTACACGTCAGGATGGTGGGGTCTAAATAATGCACAATCGTTACTGCGTATAAGAGACTAAGTTTAGTACAATGAAGAAATGTATAAAACTGAGACAACAGAATACAGCAGGCAGTAGAACAATGAACACTAGTTTCTCGCTAGCGAGCTTGTAAGTAGGTAGGTAGGAACTTATCGCTCCGAACGCTAATCGTCAACTGACTGACGAGGCGCGACGCGCGATCGCCGCTTTTATACTTAGTCCTAGACTCGATCTCGAATATTCTCGAAAATACTCGAGTCGGCGCCTTTGATAAACAAAAAGCAAAAATAAAAAGGGAAATATAAAAATTGCGTTGTAAACAATTCAGAGGCGGCTTTTATCAAAGGGACTGCGCGCTCACAAGTATACAAGTATACATGTTGATACCAAACTTATGAGATATTGTACCAGCTATTGTAACACATGTTTATACAAATACAAATAAATAAATAAATATACCTACGCGCGGCCGCGGAGTCAAAACGTTCGACCAGAGAGAGGTGCTTTGATTTTTTTTCTAAATTCTTGAGGAACCCCTACAGAGGTATCGCGGAACCCTAGGGTTCCGCGGAACACACTTAGAGTATAGCTGGTTTAGTACAGAAAATAAATGTCAAACAAGCAACCCAAAAATCAAAATCAGTTGTCTGAAACTTCCCTTTTTAAATAAAGTATGAAAAGAGTTTTATTCGACTCGATTGTTTTGTCACACTTTAATTTTGTGGACGCGGTCTATCGGCCATGTCTGGTAGGTGCAGATGTGTACCGTATCCAGAACTGTTGCGTCCGTCTGATTGGGGGTATAAGAGGACAAGAGCTTGGTGTTTCTGCTAAGTTGCGAAATATTGAATGGCTTGTCCTCTATAACAAAATTATCTTGGAACGACTCCCTCAGTATTTATATAAAAAAATTAAATTCCGCGATGTTAAACAGAATCTGGATATTCGACACAAATCTACAATTACTACACCTCTGCATTACACAACATATTTTGAAAGATCCTTCAGTTTTAATGTAGCCAAACTTTATAATAAGGTTCCTGCCAGCATGAAATTTTCTACTGGCATCAAATTTAAGCTGTAAGTAAAAAAAAATAATACAAAATTTTGTATAACAGTTTGTATTTAATTTACTCTGAATTATACCCGAATCAGGTTGATTTTATTTTGAGTTATATTTTGAATAAAGTTTCATATTTTTAATAATGTTAAATACTTAGGACTTATTACTTAAATATAACTTACTATAGTAAATATTGTCACGTTACTTTGGATTTATAGAGTTTAATTTTCTGTTATTTGGTTAATTAATTATTTAGTACAGTGATCATTGATTACCTACTATTTAAATATATCATAGGGGTTGAGTAAGGAAGCTTTGTTTCAACTTCGCCGTTTGTAATCTAATCATTACAATAAAGTCATTTATTATTATTATTATTATTATTAAATCCATTCGTTGAAAAAATAACACTGAAATAAAAAATGGTAAGCAAACATATACGGGGTGTCAAAAAAAGTAAAAAAAAATAAATATTGTTTAAGAAAAATCACTTGCAAGAAAATTGAAAAAAGGATCGAATATGAAATTTAATAAATTTGTTTATTTTGCCTATTTATTTAATTCATTACACACTCTACGGATTACGCAATCCAATTACAGAGTAGTAGCAATTACTCAAATCAACTATAGTCTATCTTTAAATGGCGCGAAGTAACAAATCCTCATTAAGTATGCAAAACGCATGGCGGGGTATAAAGAACAATTTAAACACCATCCTTTAAAATCTATTGTGTTTACATTAAAGGATCCAAATAATGAGCATTATTTAGGTAGATCCACCCTAAATTTATCGCAAGCTATTGTTATATTTGAAGATTTACCATTGTTATTGGGAAAATCCCTTAGCCAGGAGCGTGTATTGGGGAAGTTTTTAAATTGAAAGTTTTAAACATGCCTATTTTCCTAAAATTTTATTATATTATATTCGTAGCTATTTATAACATATGAAAACATTTAGAAAATCGTCATATTTAATAAATAACAATGGGTGGTGTGGTACTATTATACATAATATAATTACAAAAACAAGAAATAATAAAGAATCTTACAAACAAAGCGTTTTCAAAAATCAAATAATACTTTGTCGTCATGGTCTAATCATAGTCCGGTTCGGAAGATGAACTTTTATTAACATCGTTTATAATAAGCGGTTCAACCATTTCTTCGATTATTATATCTACCTGCCACATTTCGGCTTCTTCTTCTATCATATGATCGATACACTTTTTCCACTTTTCCGCACCGATTTTACCCATAGCTTCATTATAGGCGAATTGCAAAGAAAAGGGTGGATTGGAAGCGGGTTAGCGGTAATTCAGCAAATATATGGCTAGTATTCTTACTTCGTATTATTTTTCAGCATATTGTATCGATCTTTTTAAACTGAAAAGTGACTTTTATAACGATAATTTTAAAAAATGATCTAACCATTAAGCCTTATATTTGTAGAGAATAAATGACAAGTGGCAACTCTGTTGCAGATGTCAATTTTCAAGCGAAGGACAGGTTTGACGTTACATGGCAGAGTTGCCAAGATCAGTTTTGTCTTTTAAGTTTAAGTAAGAAAAATGGAAATAAGTAGTACTTTATAGTTTATCAATTGTTAAATAATAATTTTAGTGGTTCTTGTTACTTCAGTTCATGTTACTTTCATATTTTATTAAAACCCTAGCTGTTGTTTTACTTTTTCTTTGTTATAAGATCGAAAATCTGGCAACATCGCAAATATTTTTCTTGTCAATACCATAAAATCACTACTTTTATTAATTCATTTCTTAAAAACTACTGTGTATCCCGCGAATTTTTTGGTTGAAAACAACTACTAAAAATTTGTGCTTTTAGAAAAAGAAACTGAAAGTTTCAAATTCTTGTGTATGTATAGTGTCATGGACCCATCTTTTGAAATCCACCATTTTATAAGTGGTGTTTTTTCTGGCGACATCCGTCTTTATTTGAGCCCATATAAGTTTGATCGGGTTTAATTCGCACTGGTAAGGAGGGAGTCTGAGCACAGATATTCGTCGTAACGTTGCCATTTCACCGACTACATATTTTTTAAATGCATTTTTATGTAAATTGGCTAGTACTAATAGTTCTTTTTATAAGGAATCTATTGGAAGACACATGGGTCTAGAGGGAAACGAGGCTGCTGACAAACTCGCTAAGAGTGGAGCGGCAACGAAATTCACGGGACCCGAACCGGCATTAGGTATATCCCATGCTACCGGCGAGATAAAGATCCTGGCCGAAGCAACAGATAATTGGAGAAGGCATTGGTTGAGCTTACCAGGCCTAAGGCACTCAAAGGCATTCATACACAGCCATAGAAATCAACAGCTAACTGACAAACTACTAGAGCTTAATAGGACGCATCTTAAAGCCCTAGTGGGACTTTATACCGGCCACTGCAGACTGCGACACCATATGCATAAAATTGGACTAACGCAAGATGAGGAGTGCCGACTCTGCATGGAAGATGCGGAAACAGCGGAGCACGTACTGTGCGCCTGCCCTGCAGCAGCAAGAACCAGATTCGCCCTATTTGGCGAGGTGACACTACTGCCGGAAGACATGAAGAATGTCTCCCCCAATACAATTATTAGCTTCATTAAGAAGATAGATCTATTGGGAGAAATATAAATACGCTGTGGGCCACAATAGATCATTCGGTCGCAGTGGAGGGTTAATTGTAACCCACTCACTTTCAACCTAACCTAACCTAACCTAACCTAATAGTTCTTTTTATAAGGAATCTATGGGAAGTTCTATTTGTCTTAAACTTAGCCATTCTCTTATTTCACTTTTACGCCAAGCACATGCCGGTAATTTTTCCGTCAGCTTAAAGTGAATATATAACTTGCATTATCCAATAGAGTTATTGCATCTTTTGATATAAAATCCAGCATTTGCTCAAACCATTCTTCAAAGACATCGGCATTTATATCTTCGTGACAGTCTCCTGTATTTCTAGTTGGAACATCAGTAGACCACCTTTAACGAAGCCTTCAAAACTTCCAATATGGGTTATGGTAAGTTGATGCCCTTTTCCAGATGGCGGTATTTATCCTGTGGACAATCCTTTAAAAAAAGCTTGCCTTGAACTTTTAATATTTTTATCCTGCAAAAATTTAGTCACAGTGTGGCTCTCATTTAGCTATGTTTCGTCTAGGTAAAATATTTTTTTGCTGTCTTCTCTGACCTTTCGGATGCTTCTTAAGTAATTTCTTCTCCAACAGATGATATCGCTTCTGTCTATTTAAATCGATTGCCCATTATGTTTTTTCCACCAAAAAACAATTTATTCTAATACTTTCCAAAGTATATTTCTACACACAAATGGGTAGTCCTGGTCTTCTTGCATTGAGGATAAAATTTTGTCCAGTATGGGAATTTCTATTTTTAAAAAGAAACTATGAACTTCTCGCCTTATTCTCTACATTGAAACGTCATTCAGTTCAAGTTTTGGTCGTCCTGGAGAAGTTTTTGGAGGTTTGACGCCAACACTTTTTTCTTCTTTTAAAAGTTAATATATTGTTGTTTTCCCAACGTTAAGCATATCTGCTGTCAATTGCACCGCATTGTTAACATTCAATTTCGCATTCTTACTTTTAATATTCTTATTACAATTTTTTCATTTACTGTACAGGGACATTTTTTTAAGGGTTGACTAAAACTAACCCGATTGGCGATTTTCCTGCTGACTTTTAATTTTTAGATAGACTATAATCTATCTAATACTAACTACTTAAATGTTATAATGATTTTCTAATTCTGCCTTAAATTGTTTGAGCGTAAAATTAAATATGTCACATTCGGCCAGAATTTCATTAAGTCTTTTAAGCATATAAAAAGTTAAAGGGTTTCTTGCATTATATGATGGTATATAAAAATTGATTTGTGACAATAACACTGAGTCATTAATGTTGATGTCATTGATTGTCGAATAATTGGTACATAAATATTCCTGATCATTCTGCGTTTTTCTAAATTTGGTTGTTTATATGTTTATATTAACTTTATTTTAGGGATGTTAAAATCATTGTTTCTAGTTTTTTTGTAATTAAGGTATCTTAGAAATTTATTTTGTACTCGTTCAATGCAGTCTAAAAAAAAGTAATCCTAAAGTATTTCTGACATATGAAATGTAGAGTTATCGTATGCATTTAATACCCCTAAATGGTCTACTGTTTCTAACAGTAAAACCATACATTTGTAGAGCTTTATTGGTGATATGGGAAAAATGTAATCTAAAAAGAAATTTTGAGTCAAAAGTAACTCAAAGAGCTCGCATATTATCTTCAACCCAAGTCAATGGTGCTTCATTCATTGTATATTCAAAGTGAATTGTGAATTAAATGACATGTGTCCTTTTATTCATGTTATACTTTTAAAATCCCCTTTTTGACCAATAACAACTTTAAACGTGATACTAAGACTATGTGCAAGCTTTTTCCACGTTTTTTCTTTTTATCTCTTATTCTTATGATGTTTTTAAACTGTATTATTATTATTATATTATTATATTGGCGAATAATGTATTTTCTACTTAAGGAAAGTTTGGTGTACGTTTTGCAAACTTACTCATTTTGCAAGACATACAGAAGATTTCAATTCAGTCAAATATCTGTTTTCAAAAACTTTACCTTATAGAACAATAAGTTAGGTTTCTGAACACGAAACTAAAACACAATCATAAACCAAATATTGTTTTATGATATAATAATAGCAAAAATTGTTCTGACGCCACAATAGTCATTGTTCTACTATTGTTATTCGTTGGTAAGCAATGAGATATACGACAGTACTCGAATATTTAGTTCCCGGCCTAAAACGGCAAGTAAAAACCAAATTATTTGCGGTTTATAGTAAGCAAAATTTTAATTCTGTCGATTTGATGGAAGCATTAAGGCAAAAAACTCTCTGAAAACCCAATACCAGCGTATGCCCTGTCGTGCATTGGGAAATCTGCGGATCGAACAATCAAAGACTAATTAATCATTCGATATGACACAAACCGTTGGTTTATGGCATTTGTTCGCTTCTTTATGGATTTTTTCCCCAACGGCCAATAATATAAATCCGACTGATAATAATTGTAGTCCTTCGATAAAATAATTTAGCGAACTGGTGTAATTTCTGGTAATTTTGTTTTTACAATACAAGCAATGCTTTGTATATTATACTAATTTGTCAACACACGTGGTGATTTATGTAGATACGATCCTGAGAATAACATTTGATACTTGGATTTGATGTTCAAAAATGTTTTCGAAAATGCGTTGCAGATTGGTATAATAGGGAACTTGCATATTTTTCTTTATTGCATAAATATGCTCAATTACATTAAAAAATACGATAACCTGCATAAAATGACGCCTTAAATTTAATTAAATAATTATTTTTTACAGTTCCACGCGCCATCAAATAATTTCAAACAAGTTTAAAACATGTGATGCTGTGTGACGTCACTTGTCAGGACATCGGAAAGCGCACAGTGACAATTATATTGACGATTAAACGAATAACGTTAATTCGGTAGTTTTAAAAGCCTTACAAAGCAATTATTTTAGTTAGGAATTTGAAATTGTTACCAGGGTAAATATTTATAAATGTTTTATGGTTCCACTTTGTTAGAGTACTACCATAGTGGTAACGTAGATTCCAAATCGCCAAATAAGATATTACGTATAGGTATTCACCTACCAAATAGTAAAAGTAGTAGATAAAAAGGGATGAAAGCCATAAGAATTTATGCAAAAGTGCAAGAAACACCAAAAATAATGAAGCCCGATCACATAACATCCCCCCCCCCCCCCGCTTAAAATCCCCGCTTTGAAACTCAAAAAATATAGATCACAAATGAATATATAACCACAATATATTGTACCATATTATTATATGAAATATAATTTGATATCCGCCCCTGGTAGTGTTATACATTTTATTAGCTCTCAGAAATAACAACATATTAATATTTAATTTTAAAACGCCCAGAAAAGAGACAGAGGTTTTTTGCCTTATTACGCATAATTGACTTCATTGCCTACTTAGCACCCCATATTTACAAGCCAATATTTATTATGACTGCTAGGTTCTACCAACACTACTGCCACTTTTCTACTAATATTTGCAATCATAAGATTCACAAACTTATTTGCCTTCACTCGGCGAACTTCCTCCAAACAAAAAACTTTCGATGGTAATAGGAACATATCAGCATCCGGTAAACTATCAGACTGTGGCCTTTTAAAATACTTCGTTAGACATAAGGAAGCAGGTAATATAATATGTTTATTAAAGATATACCAGAAATCAAGAAAACAGCCATCTTATGACCTAGAAACCGCTAATTCTCTGGCGTCAACCGCGGTAGAAGGCCCTGACAGATAACGTCACGGTGAATGGCAGAGTGTTCTAGATTTTTATGCGTGAGAACTTGGAGTGAATAACGTAGGCTTTGGTTTAGATCACAATTGTTAGGAGACTATATTATGACATGATATGTCTGATGAATACTAAAATAAGTAAACAAATAAAGTAAACAAGTAAACAAAATTTGCTTCAACTTCGCCGTTTGTAATCTAATCATTACAATAAAGTCATTTATTATTTTTATTATTATTATCGATTTTCTGACAGGTCGCGAGCCCTGTCATGCACTGCCCCTACGGAAAACATTCACTCATCCCAAATATCGCCGATATCAAAAGGATTGAGCTCTGTGGGGCCCCTTCCGTGTTATTGGGCCCGTGAGGTTCTTCTCTGGTTACCCATATACTTCTTGACTGTTCGGCTTGTTGCAAGTAGCACTGCTTTCTGCATATCCTTGTAGACATCTTTAGGTACGTCTAGTATTCTAAGGTTTTCCAAAAGCTTGTTTGAGATTACCAATGTTGCTGAAACAATAATCGGCATGATCTCGATGCTGTCCATATTAAACTGTCTACTTATTTGCTCCTGGAGGCTTCACTAGAAAGTTGTTGTTATTTGGTACAGCTTTAACTATCAAAGTCGTTTTCCTGGCCCTATTAACTACCACAGCTAGGTCCGGTCTGTTGTGGGCCACCGTTTGATTAGTAAGAATAGTCCGATCCCAGTAAAATTTGTAGTGGTTGTTTTCCAAGATCGTCTGTGGTGCATATCTATAATATGGGATCTTCTTGTTTTGGACAAGCTGTAGCTTCACCGTTAACTCCTGGTGTAGGATGTTGGCCACTGCATCATGCCTCTTTTTGTATTCTGTTGCAGAAAACATCTGACATCCTCCCGTGATGTCTTGGATCGTCTCTGCCATTTCACATCTTTATCTGCATTTGTCTGTCTCCTATTATGTATTTTCAGGCAGTTTCTAGTTGGTATGACCTGATCTTGGATTTACAGTAGAAATCCCTCCGTTTTATGAAAAATCCGTCCACAGATGAGTCAGCAGTTCTACGCAAGACTCTCGACGTAATCCTGGGCTGCCTCGTTCAGATGTCGTCCATGCAGGGTTTTTTCTCTTTCTATATCTGCAGCTTTTCTTCATTGGTCTTGTGGTGTTGTGGGACATTCTGATCCCTTAATCTTAGAGGAGTGGAGTGGTCTGCCGTGCAAATTGCATAGTGTAGGTCTAAAGTTTGGGCTCTTTGCGGAAGTATTCTCTTAAGTTGGTTATTTGTTGATCCATTATTTTTCCAATGTCTGCCAGTCCTATTCCGCCTTGATTTCACGGTAGAGTGATCCACTCTACTGTTATTTAAGAATAATCCTGCATGTTGAATAAGATCTTCCCACTTCCTGAGCCAGACGTCTTACAAATTTTGTTGGCGTATTTTACATTATTCCACGAACGTTTGCAACAAGTTCCTCTGTTCTTACAGAGTTGGCCATGTGTAGGAGATTAGTGGACTTTTTCAATAAATGCAAATTATTTAACGTACATCAACATGGATATATAATAGGAAAATCCACACAGACTGCAATCTTTTAATTCACAAGAGTCATTCTGGGACATTTAGAAAAAGATAGCTTAGCCCTAGGTATTTTCTTGGATTTATCTAAAGCCTGTATTATTATTATTATTATTGTTGTTGTTACAGCAGTAGGCGGCTCGCACCGATGAAACTGCTGTTGCATAGCCAAAGTCAAATTAAGCAGTATTTTTTCTCCGCTCTCACAAAACTGAAATATTTGTGCCTCAGTTTTATAGTCTTGATGTTTTCGACTCTCAACGTCAATCAGAAATAATGCACCAATGCTGTATTGATCTGCTGCAGATCCTTATCCAAGTGGTTCTTAAAAGAGTTGATGGAAGTGGATGTCACTGCTTCTTCCCTGAGGGCATTCCACTGATATACAACCCTATTTGTGATGAAGTTTTTTCTGGGGAGTTTTGCACATCTTTCCTTGGATAATTTCAGACTATGACCTCTTAGGTTTTCATTGTCATTAAGTTGGTACACGTTAAGGTCAGGTTAATAGTAACCATTCAGTGTTTTAAAAGTTTCTATCAAATCGCCCCTTAGCCGTCTTTCTTTTAGTGTTGGCAGTTGAAACACTCGCAGCCTGTCATCGTAGGTCAAATCTTTGGTTGCAAGAGGAATTTTCGTGGCTCGTCTTTGCACTCTTTCAAGCAGGTCTATATCTTTCATAAAGTATGGATCCCATACACTATGCGCATATTCCAAGATTGGACGTACATGAGATTTGTATAATTTCAATATCATATCCACAGTCTTGTTTTCGAAAGCTCGCCCAATCAGAAAAAGAATCGAGTTTGCTTTCTTCACAATTTTGGCTATGTGGGTTTGCCATTTAAGATCAGAGCTCACTGTAATTCCAAGATCTAGCTGTTCGTTAACATGTTGTAATGGTGTACCGTTAAGATGATAGGCATTTTGGGGATTGTTTGTTCCAATATGAAGTACTGTGCAATTTGCCTCATTAAGTTTTAGTTGCCATGTCTGGGTCCAGACTTCCAATGCATTTAGATCTTCAATTATGGTATTAATATTTGTTAGTGGGTTCCCAAATATTTTGGTGTCATCTGCAAACAAGGCTAGACCAGCCTGAACATAATCCGCCAAATCTGCGACATACAGGAGAAAGAGTAGTGGTCCCATAACTGAACCTTGAGGAACCCCACTGAGAGCCTCGTACGAGTTTGATAAGTGGTTTTCGACCCTCACATGGCATGTGCGCTCCCGAAGGAAATTCTCAACCCAGGTCAACAGTCTGCCTCTTATGCCCAGGTGCTCCAGCTTTACTAAGAGCCTGGTATGCGGAACTTTGTCGAAAGCCTTCTCGTAATCTAGATAAATCACATCTGTAGGTTGGTTCTCGTCAAAGCAGTTGCTTATCAAAAAACTAGAATTGTATGGCTTTAGGGGAAACGCACTAAAGCTGTATGATTCTTACTTGTCACAGAGAAAGCAAAGAGTAAAAGTAACAAAAAATGGCGGTACACATATGTCAGACATTAAGGAGAATAGATTAGTTGTAGCCCAGGGCAGTATTGCGGGACCTATTTTATTTATAATATTTTTAAATTACCTATATACTGTAGTAAATCCCATTGACGAAAATATCACATGTTATGCCGATGACACTAATTTAATAGTAGGTGGAAAAGATGGCACAGACATAATGGAGAAGGGAAAAAATCTTTTACTCAGGACTTAAAGTTGGTTTAATGGAAACAAAGTGATATTAAACCAAGAGAAAACCAATATTTTTATCTTTAGAACAAAACTTTCTAAAATACAAAAACCAACCAACCTAATTTTTCTTGATGAAAGCATAGAAGTCGTATCAGACACGAAGTTTTTGGGCTTAAAGATCGATAAGTTCCTGGACTGGTCTGATCATATAAACAAATTAATACAAAAACCTAATTAAGTATGTTATGGAAATAGGGTGGTGGGAAATTATATGAGTGAATAATCACAAAAGATACTCTACTTTGCTAATTTTGAATCCATTATAAGGTACGGAGTTATTTTTTGGTGAATAGTAGCCAGACAGAGAAAGTATTTGTAGTTCAAAAGCGTGTCCTTAGATTATTTAAAAAGATGCAATTTCGGAAAAGTTGTAGGGGTCATTTTAGAAATGAAGGCATTCTGACAGTCTATGCGATGTATATGTATGAGTCAATAATATTCGTTTGTGAAAACCGAGCAAGCTTTGAATTACAAGTATTTCATGAATACAATACGAGAACGCTAAATGTTAACTACCCAATACATAGTCTTACGTAAACTGAGAAAAGTCCTTTTTACATGCGTCTAAAATTATATAACCATCTATTCATCTATCAATGTGCCTTTGTCAGATCTGTCCTTCCTCTCCAGTGAATTGTCTTGGCCAAGGAACCGACGCAAGGTAGACCTTAAAATGCCGGTTAACTGCAATGTCCTTTTAATGACAGCTTCTATGCCCTCTGACGTTTTTAGAAGACCTGCAGACAAATATTTTCCGTAAGATTTTGACCTGATATTTTTTTATCACTCTGTGTGGCTACAAGGTCGGTCCAATGAAAGAAAATGCTTATTTCGACTACCAAAATAACATACTAAAATTTTAAAAAAATCTGTTCGGAATCCATAAGAAGTGTAATATGTTCTTTCATATCAAAACTAAAAAAAATACAAATTTTACCTTGATATACTCGCAAAACAATCCTCTTGCAGCACATCTGTAAATGGCACTTTGTTTTTTGCTCGTTTGTGTCTTCAATTCCGTCGTCGAATTCACAGTTTTCAACCCACGGTCTGAACATTTTAAAAATTACTAATAATAATAACACCACTGAACACCGTTGAATGACACAGTTCAAATGATTTAATAATAATTCGACAATTTCTAATATGTCGACAGGTATAATTAATTATACCTTAAATACGTACATTATCAAAATAAAAATAAAATACCTCCCTGTTACTTAGAAAAGCTTACAAACCAGCCCTTAATTGGTTTATGGTGGGTAAAGTCGCCCGATCGTTAAAAACCAGGTAAAGTCATGACCATTTACCTTGTGTCGGAGAATACTAGTCTGATACTGTTTAAGAATAGTGTTACAAACTTATTGATCGAGTTGGAACCATATTTAATTAGCCACTTTTTTGCCTAGCTTCGAGACTGGTGATGACAAATACTATTGATTGATCGATCCTGTATTGATTTTGTAAACTTAACATCGAGTCAGTTAAATCCTACACCTTCATTTCAACAATCATTTTGTATTTTAATATTTTATTATTTCTTATAATTGAACTTGGTTATATGTCGTTTAAGTCATTTCTCTTTTCAAAGTAACCTCACTTCAGCCTCCACGTTGCGACAGCTCCACGGTAGTGTCTGAAGAACAGGTTGTACTTTTTTAAATTACTAAGAATTCTAAAAATTTTCTAAAATATAATTTATTTTTAAACAAATAAATAATCATGGTTATAAAAATGATTACCCTCTACAACTTCTCCAAATCAGCTAACTTTATATATATATTAATATAAATTTAATTCTAAACGCACAACTATAATTTAAAAAATTTCTTCTCCTTCATAAATTTTAAACTGTTCCATTTTATCCACTCACAATGTTTTTTCTCAGATCTTAATCTCACATTTAACCAGGACTTCATTCATTTCTTAAGATAACTAAACATCTCACATACCAAGTCTTCAACTTTCAAGTTACTATGAGTTGTCCTCATTAATTTGAGACAACGTTTTGTCTACAAAACTCGATGTTAGGTAAGTCCTTAAAAATTTTCTTTTATTTTCATTGGTCGTTTTAACTTTGTACTTTCCCTTATTATCCTCTGATAATGAGTGCTTAAGCGCTCGAAACATGTAGGGAATCTTTTCATCTATCATCATTTTTAATAAACTGTGGAGGAGGACTACTTTGATTTATTTATAGTAAGGTATTAAGTACAAAGCACACTTTGATGATAATAATTCTTGCTCAAACGGTATCTTAGAGACGAAATTAAATAACAGTTTATTTTTATGTAATCTAAGGTTTGTTATATTGTTATCTTTTATTTTTTAGTGATATTTTACTTATAATTATTTATGCAAGTTCCCTATTATTTTTTCCTTTTGGTACTTACTTTTCACACGATTTTAACCAAGGACGAACATGTCTCTGGAATAATTTTAAGAAGAGCTTGTGATATTATAGTTGGATATTTGACTCATTCCTATCTTCTCCGCGTTGCAAGACATTTTAGTGTTGCTGCTAATCTCTCTTGTGGCGATATAGCATTGTTTAGATGAGTATCCTGTTTCTTAACTAATAAGGTATCTATTGATAATAGTGCTAAATGTATTGCTTTGTTCCTTTCAAAATCTTTAAAGTGTTTTTTAGTTGCAATTGTCAGTATCGTTAGGATGTATACGTGACTGTATTATTTTCTTTATAATACCAATTGTTTCGGCCACTTTTTATGAAAGGAATTCTCCTACTTGGCGGTCACAAACTAACAAGCCACTCTAGAATCTTAGAAGTTGCTGCTTTAAGGCTTTTTCCAGATATTTTTTTGGCTAACATTGTCACTTCGTTCTACCCCCGAAATACCGACCGAGCTGAAATGATAACGTATAAAAACTCTTTTTTTTAAGAACGTTATAAAGTAAACGAAAGTAAATTTAATAATTAAATAGCAAATTTAAAAGGCAAGGTAATATCAAGACCAGAAACCCAGCCTTTCTTGGCACATATACACCTAAAAGAGCAGTATTTAACCGCATAGGGTGGGGAAACTAAGAAAGTTTTAATAAATGGATCAGTAAAATTATATGTTTTCGAGATGATTCTCGGAAAGTTTTAGCCTAGCTTTTCCCAAGACATCCCTTTTGGGAAAGTTTTCTTAGTTAAAATCCTTAAATTTCTTATTAGTTAGTTAACCAGATGTGTTTGTTTTATGCCTTTCTAAGGAAAACTCTTCGGTGAAATAAATTTATTTTTAATATTTACATTTCGTTCCCGAAATTTTATAAAATATAGGGATTCTTTATTAAATTTTGTATGTTAATAAAAGGAAAGTAACCTATTTTAAATAGAGGATAAAACTGTTTTGTTGAAAATTATTATTGTGCACCGTGAATTAAAACGTTAGTTCAGATTAGTAGCAAGAGCTCCTGTTCAGTATATACAGCATTATTAAAAAGCTGCTAACTTTGAAATAAATAGAAATATAATAATACAATCTCGAACGAGTCAATAATAATTCATTTTAAGCAAGGAATTATAAACCTCAACACGACGAGTGAGGCGTCACCTTGAAATATGTTTTTTTTTTCTGTTAATATATCTTCAAAATGTCATAGCATTCAAAGAAACCTTATCAAGATGTCGACCGCTAGACTTTCCAAAAAGCATAGAAAAGTTTCATGTATGCAGGTTCGAGAAAATGGAGAATAAACCATAAACATGAACATGACGTGTGACGAAGTCATGGCTAAGCGCAAATATTCCATCGAGCTCTATCAATATCCCCAGTTTTAATTTAATTAGAAAAGATCTGCTGGTAGGGGGGGGGGGGGTGTCGCTGTGTATGATAGTAATAAGTTCTCATTTCAACAAATTCTAATTTTTAACATCGATAATAATAGTACGATTACTATTCTAGAGTATCTTTTTGTTAAAATTGAAATATGTAATCTATGTGTTTTTGTGGAAGTAATTTATAGACCTCCACAAAACAACCTGCTGGAATGTATAGAACCTCTTGATAATATTTTATCAGACTTAGCCCCGCGGTTTGATAGGACACTCATATTAGGTGATACCAATCTTAACTTGCTCAATCTGGACAATCCCTTAACAGGTTTTTATAACTCATATACACTGACCGGCACGAAAAACCGGCACCTTTAAATTTTACCGAATTGTAAAGCTCTAACTTTTTTGCTTTTTAACCGATTTTATTGATTTATTAGGAATATTATAGGTAATTTTCTTGACTTTAAACTATTGGTTTCAAATTAAATGTAAAATTTTTCCTAAGTCATATTATACGAGGGAAACCAATATGTCGTTTTTTAGGCCTAATTTTGAATCATCCTGTGAAGTTGACAGACATGCCTGGACCTTTAAAAAGCTAGTAGGTGTTAAGGTGTGTCTATACTTAACATTTTGTTTTTTTATTTGTCTTGATAGCTTTATTTTTGTCGAAGTTATGGGTTTTTAAAGAATGCACTTACAACTCACAGATATTTGAATCCCAAGCAAGCCTCCGAGCTCCGGTAATATTAATTAACACATCCATGGAATATTGTTTTAATTTCCATGGAATAATTTTGATGGCGTCCTTTTAAGCCCAGAAGTGGTATCGGCGATTGTGGCGTTAATTCAAGATGGCAGAGACCAAAGTTATGTCGCCAATAGGTTTAGACGTACGCGAAGTACAGTGCAGCGTATTTACGCTCGTTTTCTTGAGACGGGTTCTTACAGCAGGCGCCCAGGAACAGGCCCTCGTAGAAGAACTTCTAATAGAGATGATCGTTTTATTATAAATTTATCACTAAGAAATCGACATTTACCAGCAGTACAAATAAGAAATGAAATACATCATGTAAGGAACGTAAACATAAGTGAGCGAACTGTTAGAAGGAGGCTAAATGAAGCAAACCTCGTGTCAAGGCCACCTGCTACGGGATCAGAGCTTAATAGGGAACATCGTCTCACTCGAATGCGATTTGCCAGAGAACATTAAAATTGGGAGGAAAATGATTGGAGACGGGTATTATTTACTGACGAATCCAGATTCTCTCTCCAGTTTTCAAGGTGGTTCAGTTATCGTTTGGGCCGGAAGTTCCATAGAATCACGCACCGCCTTATATCTTGTTCCAAGAGGATCTGTCATTGCTAAAAGGTATATAAATAAGATACCAGCAGATTATGTTGTTCCACACGCAGCGTTGGCAGGAAATCGTTTTCTCCTTATGCACGATAACGCGCGACCTCTTGTAGCTCGGATAGTTAGGGGTTACCTCAGTGAAGCTAACATCTCATCGCTGCACTGGCCACCACACAGTCCAGATTTAAATCCTATCGAGCATATTTGAGATATGCTTGGCAGACAAATTCGAAATCTAGAACCTTGGATGAACTACGAAGAGCACTCTCCAAACAATGGGCAGCTATACCTATATATTTTTCAAATTATATTAATGTAGTCGAAATAAAAGTATGCATTCTTAAGAAAGAGATATCCCGAAAAGAAATTAGGATATAGTTTAGTTGGATAAACAACCAAAAAAAAAATGATAGCAATTAAAACAGATTATTGCGCGAAATAGAGGATTGTTTCTAGCGTTAATAATTCTTTCAGCTTTGTGCTTTTAAGTAGCAATAAAAGAATAATAAACAGAAATGTCGTTAGCTCTTTAAACCTTATTGGGACTTAAGCGGGCTACCCTGTACAATATAATGTTGTTATGCTTATTCATCTTTTGATTGAATGTTTGTGATAATTTTTTTTATGTTCATGTTAATGTTATATTCTCCATGCCCTCGAACCTGCATACATGAAACTTTTCTACGCTTTCTGGAAAGTCTAGCGGTCGACATCTTGATAAGGTTTCTTTTAATGCTACGACATTGTATAGTCTTCCTTCCGCTATGATTCTGGATCTTGTTGAATGTTTGTTGTCTTTTTCTCAGTTGTGACGTTTCGATTTTGTCCCTATAACGTCATAAAATATGTTTATTAATATTGCCCGTTACTATGTTTCTTTTGTGGGTTTGACCATTTCACCTTTTTCCATGCATACATATATTTTGCTCCTAGCGTAATTTTTCATATTGATTTTTCTCTTATTAACGTCCCCATGATAGCGTTTTTCGTGGAAATTCCCGATAATTTTTCTTTGTTTTGCTTTTGAATACTAATTGTCAGTTTTAGTTCAAAACTGTAGAGCTTAGCTATTTTCTAAATTTACAAGAATCGTAATGGCCAGTATATCAAGTACTATATTTGAGCGGATTCCGCCAACCCCGGCCTTAAATTAAAACGTGGCCGTGTGTCGAATGTCGAGGATATTGGGAATATTGTTTATTTGAGAGAAAAAACATAGCGAGGTAACGTTTTCACTGTGAATATTAAACAATAGAGAACAACGGCCAGACACAATCGCAAACACGTAAACGTATACGATTCTTCTTTTCATACGTCATTTTACGCAAAGAAATAAGTACGGGAGCTCCTTTAAGAATTACGGCACCGACGCGTACCGACCACACACAAGTGAAAATGACAGCCTGCCATTGGTATCTTCTAATTGGCCAGGTCTAGACAATCGACCCGGCAAATTTGATCTTCGGTACCTCTCGTAACTATTCGGGAGGACTCGGCCCTACACGTCTCGGTTCATGTCACGTATACGGGGTCCGTGAAGAACCGTCACTCTACGTGACACGCAAACGTGCGGAATATGATGCGTATCGAAATTTGTAGACTGAGCATGCGCACGTAAACGTTTACGTGTTACTTTTGCTGCTTGCGGGTTTGCCGTTGTTCTCTAATAACTAAATTTAAGTACCTCTGCTTCATTTTACTTACTTTAAATACCTGAAACGGAGTTGTCCGGATCCATTTGATTTATTTCAACATCAAGGAAACGGTACCGCTAGTATGTAACTCAGTATCTTTGTCCAAGTGTCCGTAGTTATAGTTGTGTTCTACAACTGATTTATCTTCTTTTCAAAGTTGCGTTAGATCCCGCTTTTTTTACATTTTTGACGGGTGGCACTTTAGTTTCCCGGTTTGTAGACCTCACTTGACTTTTACCAGCCGTAAAAGTAGGAGATTTTCCGATTCAGGACTATTTCAGTTATCTCCTCAGGATTTGGGATTGGGAGGCCTTACGTTCTGCCGCCCTCAAGTTTGCTTGGTTGCAAGTTCAATCTTTTGCTTTGCTGTTCGTCTCTTTTCTACATTTAAACAAAGGGTGCTAGAGTCGCACCAAGTTTGTTCTTGAAGATCTTGATTCAAAAGTTCACCATTGCTTGAATGCCACAGGAGAGTGATGCCATCCGCGAAAAGTGTAAACTGGCGACGTAAGATCGTTTATACACAATAAAAAGAAGTTAAGGCCCAACGCAAAACCCCTCGACACTCGACAAACCAGAGCATCTTCCATCAATGGATACAAACTGCTCCCTTGGAGATACGATGAAAACCATCCATGTGCTGTGTTACGAATGTCATAGTGTTGAAGCTTCTGCAGCAGTAGTCAAATCCCTTGGAAAAATCAGAGGATATTAGGAAACTAACCCGTAGGAGCATAGAAATAGGATCACCAGTATTTTTGAAGAACTGAAAGCTAAACTGACAGGTTACGACAGAATTGACACAGAACATCACAAGATAACACTTCTCTTAATATGATCATTCCTATAGTCAAGAATAGGCGGCCTGGGATCTAACTCTTAAGCGTAAGAGAACGGGAATAATCACATTACTTAGAGCATCATTTTCTTTCCCGGCAGTTATTTTGTGATTTCAATCAGCATGCTCAGTGATCTGAATGGTCCCGTGTATTCAAGAATACCATTTCCTACATTGCTGGAAACTCCGCCCACATTTCTCCTGAGATCATGAATTGATTTCATTTATAATAAACCTTAAATTAGAAAAAGCTAAAACTCAGTTCAAAACAGTCAGGAATTTTAAGAATATTAACAAGGAACAATTTTACAGTGATCTGCAAGCAATACCGTGGCGCAACATTTATGATATAACCGATGTAAATGATAAAGTGGATTTCACGTGTAATAATATATATAGTTTACTTGACATCCATGCCCCTTATGTAACTTTTAAAATTACTAAGCCATATGCTCCATGGCTTACAGATGCTTTGCGAGCTGCTAAAAAGGATAGAGATAAGGCCTTGAGTAAGTTTAAAAGAACTAGATGCCCTATAGATTGGTCTCATTACAAAGCTTTGAGGAACGCTTTCACACTAGCGGTAAGGAGAGAAAAAAAAGCGTATTATCAAAATTATTTTCAAAATAAAAAACCAAAAGAGATATGGGCTGATCTAAAACAATTAAATGTTCATAATACAGTTCAAGGAAACTTAGTTTTACCAACTCATTTGACAGACCCAATTACTATAATAGATATTTACGTTATAAGTCCGGTAAATTAACTTTTACAGTATGAGTGAAATGTTTCGAGACGAGGCGACGAAGGAGCCGAGTCTGGAATTTTGAAACGAATACTGTAAAGGATTTGCCGGACGAATGACGTACAATATTTTATTTCATACTGTCCTGTTGAAAATTATAATTATGTTTTGAAATTATAATGACGTTTTATTCTGCGTCGTATATTTGAAAAGTGCTTATATTTACTGGTGGAAACATTGTGTGTTTGACATTGATTAAACTAAAACTTACAAATTTCAGTCCGGTAAAGAAATTTTACAGGACTAGTCCGGTAAAAAAATTTTACCGGACTTATTGCTGTAAAACCTTATTTTCTGGACTAAATTCAAATATGTAAAGGTGTGTTTTACAATACAGCATGAAATAAATAATAATTTCATCAATGCTGTCCCAAAACTTAAGCCTAATCAAAGTCAAATAGATTTTTATAATAATAATAAACAATGTCATAATAATTTTAATTTTGTGAGTGTAACAGAAATAGAGGTTTTAAAAGTAATTTCTACAATAAAAAGTACAGCTACAGGACTTGATGGAATAAATATCTTAACAATAAAATTATGTCTTCCCTTTCTACTTCCATATATAACACACATCATGAACTATAGTATTTCTTGCTCCACCTTTCCTAGTATGTGGAAGGAAGCGCGTGTGATTCCTCTGCCCAAGGTTGCTACTCCGAATACTTTTAATGATTTGCGCCCCATTAGTATTCTCCCCACCCTTTCCAAAGTTTTTGAAAAGCTACTAGATCTTCAGTTGCAGGTATATTTTAACAATAATAAAATTATTTCTGATTCACAGTCTGGTTTTAGAAAGGGTGTGGGATGCAATACTGCTTTAATGAATATAACAGATGATATAATATGCAGCTTAGATAAGGGAAAGTTGTCAATTTTGGTTTTGTTGGATTATTCCAAGGCGTTTGATACGTTAAATCATGATATTTTAAAAGCAATGTATAGTTATGTGGGTTTTAACGATCAAGCAATAGGACTCATGACAAATTATCTGCATGACAGAAAACAATTAGTATGTTATAATAGAAAAAACTCGGGCTCTCGGCATGCTATTATAAAAAATAAGTTTCCAACATATCTCTATCAGAAGATTAGATTTCGCACAGACGTACACAATATTAATATTAGGTTTAAGGGCAGGCTTACAATACCACAACATAGATCGCAGGTTTTTAAGCGATCCTTCTCGTACAACACTGTCAATTTATTGAACGCTCTTCTTAATGATGTTTATGCTATGTCAGCACCTGTTTTCAGAAATTTTATTTATCAAAAGCTTGGTGCGCAATCATAATAGAAAGTGCGGCCTGGGTAATAAATTGTTGTTTTTAGTAATACTCTCCACTTTTAAAGATAAAATACAATTTATTAGTTTACGTTTATCTCGTCTACTATTTTCTTTCTTTATGGTAATTTCACTAGTTATAGTTTGGTTATGGGTTAGTTGAACAGATGCCTTGTTGCATATATTGTAATCAGGGTGAACTGAACCTCGCCCAATAACAAAATGTAGTAATTTGATTGTATCATTTATGAATAAAGACCTTAATTATTATTATTATTATTATTATTATTATCAACATTTTCGAGAATAAGTGGGATCCTGGTAGACTGGATAAGTCGCTCGAAATCCCCTTTCGTGTATGCCCAGGTATCGATTCTAAAGGAGCAACTCTTACGTTAAAATGTCGACGATTTTGTTATGAATTGTGATTTTTAAAGTTGAACTTAATGATTTTAACCTGTTGTGGAGTCGTACATTTCCTCATGACAGTCCTTGTTGACTATTTTCCCACACATATGATGCGTTTTGAAACTAAATCGACCTCTTTAAAATACATAATATGACCCTATTACAAAAAACACCCTACTGTCAAGTTACGAATAAATATAAAAAGGTCGTTTATTACAAATCCTTTCAAAAAATATAGATAGAGGTTCGCATTATCTAATTTTATTATGTGTATAAAGCTCTTAAAAAGGTGTGGAATTGGGAAAAAAGTAATTTCTTGTAATGCACCTTCAAACGTTATTGGCGTTTTATCGCCTTGAGGGAAAACACAATAATAGTCGTTTGTGATCCTCCGTCGGTTTTATGGTTATATAAATGTGCTATTAAAAAAGGTTCCAATTCTTACTTTCCACTTAAGATAAATGCATACCATTTGTTTACGTGATTCCTCCATGTCTGCTATAAACAGGAAATGGAAATGATTTGAAACTTTTATATTGCTTCAGGCACATCATTTCTCTCTGGGTTAAGTATCGGTTACGCTTTTTTCGAGTAAGTAAATTGAGTTTTTCTACTTAAATGACTTACCATTAGCTCAGAGTTCCGACTTCTCGGACAGAGTTTATAAATTATTTTAATTGTTAAATTAATACCTTAATCTAGTTTCGTCTCAAGTAAATTAGGCTTATGAGGGATAGGTATAGGTCGTCGTTCGAGTCTGTGTCCACCAAAACTATTTAAGGTGTTTGTATGAATGTTGTCAAATTGCTTTACGAAATGTAATCAGTTTTATGAAAATTATGTTTAGTACCCCCTATGAAGACAGAATGTAACGTAGTCGTCAAAAAGTAAGAAAACATTATTATTCAAACTTAAAAAGCGACCGGTATTTTAATTGTAGTTAATGTGTTTTACACCAAACTAATTTTAATTAACCGACGAAATTAAAATATTAATTGAATTATCTATTTACTAGCAACTCTGACAACATGTGACATTATTTTGATTGGCGAAATTATATTCTGGCGAGAAGTCAGATTTTCAGTAAACTGTCACCTGATTAATAGGATCATCTGTTGTTTGAAAGCATTAAACAGAGAGACAACGCATAACTCAATATTGAACATGTGATTGATATTGACACGCCTCCGCAGTCTCGTTCTATCAACCAGTGGTAAAAGTGAAATGCTGCGTGTTTTATTAATAGTGAGAATTTTTCTTGATGCTTCTCTTTTTGTTGTTTCTGAAATGTCATATATTCGTGAAAAAACTGTGCATTCCCAATTTGGTCAAATTGTTGCTAATATTTAAAATGCTTGTGATGTGGCAGCCAGAAAAACGCATTTAATTTGCCGTTGAAACGAAAATTTTACAGGGTTTCGATGTATACAGGAGCAAGTAGAGGCGTGATTAAAAAAATTCGCAATGAAGATGAAGACAGAAAAGCAAATAATTCCGAAAAGCTGCTATTGTCGTTCGACAAGAAAATACCTTGTCTATCAGATATACAAAGGTCACTTTCCAGGTAGCAAGGTGCCGTATTTAAGACGTCGATTATTGATTATCAGTGACGTCATAAATTACGTAAATGAAACGTTAAAAAGACGTGCGTAAATCACAGACCAATGACGTAATTTTTGACGTAAAAAAGACGTCATCTTAAGACGTCGTTGTAGGTGCAGAAAACGTCAATAAGCGCCATAATTTTTTTTCAGCGGTATTCAAAACTGCACATTTCCGAACTGACTTGGGTGCGAAAGAAACTTTTTGCAATTATAGGCTGTAAAATGAGTACTCCGTTTTCCAGAAAATGATTGAAATATATTTTAACACCTTATACCCTTAAATTATTTCCTAATGTTGGGGAACAGCCCTAAAAGTTGCAATGAGTTGTCCAAAGATGAACTGTTTAGTTTAGTTGCAACATAGTAGGCGTAACATGTCAAATTTACGATTTCATTCATAACATAGTAGGTATAAGAGATGATGTATTTTGGATCGGCGCCAGGTAAGCGGCTGGCTACCACTGTCACGCTCCAATTTTGTTCGCTGTAAAATGCGCCCACTGGATTGGCGGAAACTTGGCGTCGGCCAAAAAAGATGAATGAATCGTGTCATAGGGTACGCGTGCAGCGGCTCCAGCCGCTGCATTGGGCGCTGATCAAGATTTAAGAGTCACTGTTGATTGAGCAAGAAAGCTAGCAACACGTCCCGTCAAAAAGGAATAACCAAAGTTGGTTGTTGGCGGTCATTTTACTGTTTGTACCAATTGGTAAATCTTTAGGAATGTTAGTGTACTAATTTCTATGTAAAAAGTGGAAGTTTCACCCTAAGTACGGGTACTAAGTGTGCAAATCTCTGTGCAAGAAGTTATAATGTGTTAATTTCGAAAGTATGTTAAATAGAGTTATTTTGCTTTACCACGAGTTTAATTTCCAATCGCAACAAAAACGACCAGTGAGTCACACGCCTGTGGAAATATACTACAAAATTGATTAAACGTAAGAGGAAATAAAGCCCTGCGTTTCAACATGGTCCTTCGAATCCGGATGTTGGAAAATTGAATAAGTGCGAAAGTAAAATTAAAGTAAAAAATTAGCAGGAAGAGGCAGTAAGAGACTTCCAAACCAGTGAAAGTAGTGAAGTGAAAGTTAAGTGAGTGTCGACAGAGAGACAGCGGAAGGTAAAAACGTTACATGTAGAAATTGTAGTAGTATTGTTGTTGATTGATTCTAGATTTGTTAGTAGCATTACACTTTGGTAGCCAACATTAAGGTAGTGTTGTGTTCGACTTCACCTCTGTGTAAGTTGTGTTGCTAGTTAGAGAGCAAAAGTCATTAAAAAAATAAAAAATATAGCCTTCAGACGAGGCAGTTAATATAAGTGAATTAAGCGAAACGTGGGGTGGCAAAGGCTGCGATCACGAGGATTCAAACATGGTATAATACTAATAAAAAAGACAAAGAGGCACTGAAGCAAATTATATCGCGAGAGGAGACGTTGAGAAAAGCGTACGGGACGTACTCTGATTTACAGGGTAGTATTGAATATTTAGATCCAGACGATTTAGATAGGGATGAAGTCGAGGGCAAATACCATTCTTTGGTGGTGGCGTTTAATGAAATATTAAGCGCAGATAATGCACAAGGTAGTGTAATGAGTAGTAATCAGGGGCAACATTATATTTCTTCGGGTGTTAGATTGCCAGATTTGAAGGTCCCATCGTTCGATGGCAGTGTTTCGGATTGGCGGTCTTTTGCAGAAATTTTTAAAGTTTTAATTATAGAGAACGCAGTTCTTTCGGATGTACAACGATTAATGTACCTAAAATCTGCACTCAAGGGCGAGGCTTTGAAGCTAATAGATTCTCTTGAATTAATAGGAAGTAACTTTCAGATTGCTTTTGACATTTTGCAAAATAGATTCGAGAATTTGCCATGTGTGGTAAATAACCACTTCAAAACTATTTTAGGTGCGCCGGTGCTAACTAAGCCAAATTCAAATAATTTAAGGGAGTTCATAGCGAATAATACAAAGACAGTGGAGTCGTTAAAACAATTGCCGGTATCTCAGACTCAAGTTCTTGAATATTTGTTAGTATATATTATGGAAAATAAATTAGATTACGCCACAAAAAAGGCATTTGAGCTGGATCGTAATTTAAATAACTTACCAAGGTTAACAGATTTCTTTGAATTCTTACAACGTAGGTGTTTAGTGTTCGAAAATCTTTCTAGTAGTAGTGAACAACAAAGTTCACAGCCCAGAGGCACAACTAGTAATAACAGAGTATCGTTTTTTGCTAGTAAACAGCAGAGCGATCAATATTGTTGTATTTGTGGCATTCCAGATCATAGAACATATGCGTGTCAAAAATATTTGGATTTAACATTATATGGAAGGCAACAGATCGTACAATCGAAGCGATTGTGTTTTAATTGTCTGGGTGCACACTCTGTCGCTCAGTGCAAATCACAAAGTAGATGTAAATATTGTAATTTATCGCACCATTCAACGTTGCATAGAAATGTGCCAAGAGGTAGTCCTGATGCAAGTTCGGGCACCGCACAACAACATAATTCTACGCGAAATGCAAATTTAGGTACCGTGCGGAACGGGCGATATTCCCAGAATAATAACGACAAAACCTCGTACAACGCGAACAGTTCAAATAATCAATCGTTCTTAAGGCCATCCGGGCAGTACAACGGGTCTGGGAATCGAATACACAACGTGTCAAGTTTAAATACGAGTACGGAGACGCCTAGTCCTCAAAATATCGGTGTACAAAATTTACAGGGTGAGTCAAGTAGGGATGCCCAAATAAGTTCCACCAAACCAGTGTCTCTTTCAGCATTGGCAAATGAACATTCTAACGTATTATTGGCAACCGCGCAGGTAAATCTTGTGAGCAAGAATGGGGATGTGATAACAGCGAAAGTATTGTTGGATAATGGAAGCCAAAGCTCGTTTACAGTGTGATATTATTAATTGTAAATTAAATATTTCAAGCGTTTCACAAAACAGTTTTGTATGTACTAAATTGGCGAACGTTACTATATACTCGAAAACGCAGGATATCTGTTATCCAGTGGCAGCGTGTATCATTTTGGATAATATCACGTACAAATTGCCCCAAATCCCTATCAAAGTAGAAACTTTGGATATTCCGTATAATTTACAAAGCCGGCTGGCTGATCCAACTTTTAATATTCCATCCGAGATCGACATGTTGTTGGGCGCTGATGTTTACTATTCGATTTTGAGCCAGGGGCAGTGTATTTTAGGCTCCAACAAACCTACTTTGGTAAATACCACACTTGGGTGGATTATAGCAGGGAAGGTACCTGCACATTGTACATCGCCGGTGAAAGGGCATGCTACGCAGGCAGGCGGAAGTAGTGCGTCATTTTTTTTGCAAACTCAAGACGTGGATAAGTTGTTGACAAAATTTTGGACAGTCGAAGAAGTGTCTTCAAAACCTATAATGTCAACTGACGATCAGTTGGCAGAAAGTATCTTTATTAATACTACAAAACGTGTAGAAAACGGTTCGTTTCAGGTCAATATGCCGTTTAAAACTCCGGGTGAGTATACGAAACTTGGTGATTCGTTTAACATGGCTGAAAAGCGGTTTTCCTCGTTGGAAAAAAGATTTAAAAATGACCCTGCTCTGTTCAGGGAGTACAAGCACTTCATCGATGAATACGTGAACCTCGGACATGCGAAGTATGTGCCGCTTACGTTGAAAACAAAAAATAATGAGAATAAGTATTTTATTCCGCACTTGTGTGTGATTCGTGAATCAAGTGCTACTACAAAATTGCGTGTGGTTTTCGATGCGTCGGCTAAATCATCATCAGGGTATTCGCTAAATGACGTCACCCTAAAGGGGTACCAGGTGCAGCCTGAGTTGTTCGATATTTTATGTAGGTTTCGGTATCATCAGTACGTTTTAATTTCAGATATCAAGAAAATGTATCGGCAAATAGCTGTTAATCCAGATCATGTCTTTTTGCAGAACGTTCTTTGGCGTGAGGCTCCACATGAGGACCTCAAATGTTTGGAACTCCAAACAGTGACATTGGTTTCGCTTCTTGAGTCATTGGAAATTCCAAGAAAATTGTGTAGCAATAAAGAGGTTTCTAGTATAGAAGTCCATGGGTTTGCAGACGCCAGTACAGTGGCGTACGGGGCGTGTGTGTATTTCCGTATTATATATGACGATGGCTCAGTAACAAGCACATTAGTTTCATCTAAATCTAGAGTAGCACCCATCAAGACAATAACCGTGCCAAGGCTTGAGCTTTGCGCTTTGGTAATTTTGGTTCAATTAGTAACGAAAGTTGTGACAATTTTTCAGGATATTTTGAGTTTTGCCTAAATAAATTTATGGTCAGATTCTAAAATCGTTCTAGCTTGGTGTAACGATCATCCAATGAGGTGGTCCACGTTCGTGTCTCATAGAGTCTCACTAATTCAAAGTTTGACGGAGAACAGCAAATTAAGATATGTCAAATCTGCAGACAATCCTGCAGATATTTTGTCGCGCGGAAATGTCTTAAACGAAGTAATTGCTTCAGGATTCTGGTTTCAAGGGCCTAAGTTCTTACTTGACGTTAACTTGGATTTGAGTTTATATGATCAGCAGATCAATATTGCTAATCTGCCGGAGCAAAAGAAGGTGGCACTTCCAACGGTGTGCCAGGAGCAACCTTGTGATTTTTGGATAAATTATTTTTCTCGGTTTTCTAACTTTTCACGTCTCATACGTATGTTAGCCTTTATGTTCCGGTTTATACATAACCTTCAGAATAAAGATAATAAGATTCAGGATGCAACTGTCACGGTTGGTGAGCTTGATAGGTCATACCAGTTCGTGGTAAAAAATCTGCAACGCCAGAGTTTTCCAAAGCAACTTTCAGAATTAAAGAACAATCAAATAATTTCAGATAAGCAATTGAAGCATCTTAAACTTTTTTTGGATTCGAGCCAGTTAATTAGAGTGGGAGGCAGACTTGAAAATGCGGATATTATATCATTTGATCATAAGCACCCGTATTTATTGCCTTCACATAACGCGACAGTAAAGATCATGCTTAAGTACGAACATTTGAGGTTAGGACACGCTGGCGCTCAGTCAGTGCTGTCAAATTTTAGGCTACGGTTCTGGCCACTTAACGGTTTGAGAGAAACGAAGCAAGTTATAAGGAATTGTATCACGTGTACGCGATTTAGAGCTCTTCCAGCTCAGCAGATCATGGCAGATCTTCCTACAGATAGGGTGCAAGCAGCACGTGCATTTCAAAAAGTGGGGATTGATTACGGGGGCCCATTCCTAATAAGATCGTCTAGATTACGGAAAGCGCCGTACATTAAAGCATACATTGCAATTTTCGTGTGTATGTCAACAAAGGCTATTCACATCGAACTAGTGACTGGTCTGTCAACTGAAGCATTCATGATGACGTTGAAACGTTTCATCGCTCGTAGAGGTAATCCTACTATTATTTACAGCGATAATGCAACAAACTTTCAGGGGATGAGTAATCAATTGTACGATGTTTACAAGTTTTTCAGTAATGCGCAAAATTGTAAGCCTTTTTTAGAATATCTCGCCCAAAATGAAATTCAGTGGAAATTCATCCCCCCCAGGTCTCCTCATTGGGGCGGATTGTGGGAAGCTGCTGTAAAAAGCACGAAGCATCATATTTTTAGACTAATGGGTACTTCAAAATTCACATTCGAAGACTTTTATACGATTTTGACGCAAATCGAGGCGGTGTTAAATTCACGACCATTATGCCCATTGACAAACGACCCTTCAGATTTCGGGTATCTAACACCAGGGCACTTTTTGATAAGGGAAAGTTTAACCGCATACCCTGAGCGCGATTTGACAGAAATCTACGATAATAGGCTAAAATTTTGGCAACAATGTATCAAAATTCAACAGATCTTTTGGAAGCGATGGTCGGTAGATTATCTCAATCGTCTGCAACAGTGTCCTAAATGGTAAAAAGTTAGTAGAAATATAGTCCCAAACGACGTGGTGCTATTACGCGAGGATAACGTACCTCCGTTGCAATGGCCGCTAGCGAGAGTGCTGGAAGTGTATCCTGGAAAGGATGGTAACGTGAGGGTTGTAAAACTAAAAACAGCTGACAGCATTTTCACTAGGTTTATAGCAAAAGTGTCTCCTCTCATTTATGACCAGGCACATGTAAATACTGAACTTCATCACGACTAAGCCAAACTACTTTTGATTATAGGTTACCGCACCTCGTGCGTGTGGCCATATTTTAAGTCTTAATCTACTCGATTACTAGTTTGTTGAATAATAAGTTTCAACGTACGTTTCATTTATAGTGGTTTATTTTACACAAGGTGTCAGTCCTTTTTTGGAGTGGTGGCCTGCCTTAAGTCCACTGGGGGTCGAAGGCTAAGACTCCCTGGGAAACCTAAACGGTTACATGATTTTTGCCTTATTTTTGTCGTTTTTGTTGGCCCTTCGCTCGGAAGGAGCGTCGTATGAGTTCGCACAGTTGGAAACTTCTGGCAGCTTTTTCAAGAACACACTAGGAGCGTCCCTGGTGTCAAAAGACTAAAGACGTGGACTACCCTGACAGTAGCGCACTGCCCTTTCGGTTCTGGGTTCCGGCGGAATCTGGTCCCACCTTTCGCACTGCGGAGCATCTGTCACTCTGTTACTTCTCCTTCTTCCATTTCTTTCTATCTACTTTGCGGCTTCGGCACTACAAGACACGAGTAGTGCTGTCTATCACTACCAAGTGTCATTTCTCTGGGTTGGGGCGGGTAAGGGGTTGTTGAGCCCAGTCCAGGGGAATTATCAGGTCTTCTTCGGGTGGGGATTCGGGAAAATTGTGAGTGTGTGACGTGGGGTGCAAATTTACGCCTTGTGCTTCATGTTACTAAGGTTTAGGGGTGTGTCATCAGTAGCGCCATTCGCAGTATTCGACTCCAATGTCAATACTCAAAGTTAGGGGTGTCTCACAGTAGCGCCAGTTCAAAGTTTAGGGGTGTCTCATCAGTGGCGCCATTCGCAGTATTCGACTCCAATGTCAATACTCAAAGTTAGGGGTGTCTCACAGTAGCGCCAGTTCAAAGTTTAGGGGTGTCTCATCAGTAGCGCCATTCGCAGTATTCGACTCCAATGTCAATATTCAAAGTTTAGGGGTGTCTCATCAGTAGCGCCATTCGCAGTATTCGACTCCAATGTCAATACTCAAAATTAGGGGTGTCTCACAGTAGCGCCAGTTCAAGAAAGTTAGGGGTGTCTCGTCAGTAGCGCCATTCGCAGTATTCGACTCCAATGTCAATACTTAAAGATAGAGGTGTCTCTCAGAAGCACCGTTCTTTAGTTTTTTAGTTTTTTTTATTATTATTTTATATTACAAGGGAAGTAGTTAGGGGTGTCGCTGCGGAATGCCAACGTTTATGTGCAGCTCAAAAGGAGCTTGCTATCTGGACCTCGTGTGTTCAGTTTTAAAATGAATTTTATGACAGCGCTCGAAGCGAGCTTTCAAAGTAAATTTTGAATATATCCTTCAAAGAATATCAAAGTCATTTAACACAATATATGATTCGGTAAAAATGTGCCAGTTATGAAAAATAGGACATTCAATCTGTGCAATACGGGCGGGTAGGACGGCTGTACAGAACTTTAGGTTCTTTTTAATATTAAGGTTGTTGTGAAACCCATTGTACAGGTTTCAATAGGATACGGGTCACTTACGTTCATATTAAGTGACAAAATTATGTATGTAGGTAAGTAAAGGTATGCTCTACAGCTTAGTGCATTTGTGCATCCGATGTCCAGGATGGTAAAAAGAAAAAAAAAACAAAGGAAAAGAAAGACTTTATTTTTCTTTGGGACTTTATACACTTAGGTCAAGATTATGTTCACAGAACAAAATAGGACTTCAAGTGGACGATTGAGCATTGGCTTGTGTACGGTTATGTCAAGTGGGTCCAGTAAAAGACAATGAACATTTGCGGAGTCGAGATAACTTTGACAGTGTTTGGAAATACGAGGGGCATGTGATACATGAAATCGTATGTCATGCTGAACAATTTTGTGTGACCTTCGGTCATATTGTAAATATTTTAGTATAAGTTATGAAGTTAAAAAAAAAAAGAAAAATGGTTATAGTTAGAGCTGCATGGTTGCGTTGCACGTGGCACATGCGCAGCTCTCTTTCTGAACATGGGGTATTTGACTCAGATCATGAGACGATGTAAAGTCTACAACCATATTGATGGTCATGGCTGTTAACGTTTATGTAATGTTGGTTGTCGTTGTTAGGTTAGGTATAATGTTGGATACCAGAGTGTTAATTTCTAAGAGTAGATTGTGTAGAAAGGGTATGTACTACATAATGTTCGATTAAATTGAATTGAATCACAAGTGCTTCAATGTGGGGGAGAATGTTGGGGAACAGCCCTAAAAGTTGCAATGAGTTGTCCAAAGATGGACTGTTTAGTTTAGTTGCAACATAGTAGGCGTAACATGTCAAATTTACGATTTCATTCATAACATAGTAGGTATAAGAGATGATGTATTTTGGATCGGCGCCAGGGAAGCGGCTGGCTACCACCGTCACGCTCCAATTTTGTTCGCTGTAAAATGCGCCCACTGGATTGGCGGAAGCTTGGCGTCGGCCAAAAAAGATGAATGAATCGTGTCATAGGGTATGCGTGCAGCGGCTTCAGCCGCTGCATTGGGCGCTGATCAAGATTTAAGAGTCACTGTTGATTGAGCAAGAAAGCTAGCAACACGTCCCGTCAAAAAGGAATAACCAAAGTTGGTTGTTCGCGGTCATTTTACTGTTTGTACCAATTGGTAAATCTTTAGGAATGTTAGTGTACTAATTTCTATGTAAAAAGTGAAAGTTTCACCCTAAGTACGGGTACTAAGTGTGCATATCTCTGTGCAAGAAGTTATAATGTGTTAATTTCGAAAGTATGTTAAATAGAGTTATTTTGCTTTACCACGAGTTTAATTTCCAATCGCAACAAAAACGACCAGTGAGTCACACGCCTGTGGAAATATACCACAAAATTGATTGAACGTAAGAGGAAATAAAGCCCTGCGTTTCAACACCTAACTCTATGATTTTTTTAAACATCCTGTATCAATATAACAAACATTTACTAAAACTTATTCCTACGATATTTTCCTAATACATAACAGGGGTAACAGAAATACATATGTATATTTTATGCACAAAATCCTTTTAATGATAAATTAAATATTACAACTTTCATGTGTATGGAGAATTGGAAAGACACTAACTTATCATCAGTTGTAGGAAGTATCATCATTTTTGTTACAATATCATCTAGTGACCAATATTCTACATAATATTCCGATATATTTTCAATAAAATAAATGTTCAATGACTTTGAGTCGATTGGATATAAATATAATGATTTATAAACACGAGATTGTTTTACAATTATCCTTTAATGGCGGCCAAAATACCTCTTTTTTTCGGGGCGTCACCCAGTTTGAGCGTGCAATGGCTACACCCCCGCCGTCATTTTCCTCGAACTCGATAATCTGATACATATATATTTCTTTATAACACAAAATATATAAAAACTAAATCACCATATACTTTTCACTTTTGCCGAATGGTCGACTGCCATTCAGCGCCAACAACAAAACACCAATGCGTTCTGCCTTCTACCAGACTGTCACAATTAGAGCAAAGAAATGTCATAAAACGGAGCGCGGGTAATTTAAATTTGATATTTGCAGACTTTTAATAACAATATATTCGCCTTGCACATTTTACATACATAAATGATTAATTTGAAATGGTAATATTTTTAAAGTTTTTTGCATTGGTATTAAGATAAAAATGTAAAAAAATAATATAGTATAGGGTCTTATATATTAAAAGTTTTATGAGACGTGCCTTTAACTATAAGCAAAAAAACTATTCTCGGGCGTTTTACTTTAAAACTCTGTCCCACTATATTTTCAAAAAACTTGGATAACCAGATTTTGACGTTTATAGTACTTTCTAATGATACGTATAAATCAATAAATGACTAAAAATCGACTTGTTTATTACGTAAAATTATGACGTATAATACACGTCTTAAAAACTACGTTATTTTGACTTCATCTCGCGACCAAAAGACGTCAAGTGACTAAAAATCCCCAATATTCGACGTCATAAAGACGTCATCCTGCTACCTGGGTTTAACTTTAGTGTAATAAGACGCACTATTGTAGTGCTCTTTCTAGAGTTAAAACAGGCAGATATATAACTTTATTTACTTGACGCAATAAAGCACTTTAGTACTGGTTGCATTATGGAGTGCCCGTATCATCAGGTACCTTTTAACATAGACATAACAATTAAGTTGGGTTAATTTCGTTATATTTTGACATCTAAACAGTGATCTGAAGTACGTTATACAGGGAAAAGTAGACTTATATACGCAAAAAGTGTGCGTTTTATTTATTTATTGACACCAAAAAACTTATTGTTGTTGCAAATGTTACTATGGTACGAAATACATAAAATATCCTGCATTTTAGAACCTATCATCTTTCACATCGCTGAACATTGATCCTTTACATCGATATTAATTTACTGATTATTGGATTTCGTGGTGAATTTAATTGTAAATTATTTCGAACCATGGAATACACGTTTATTGAGTATGCAGATATGCATATGATGTATCAGGAAGGATTTCCTAATTAAGCTAGGCCATACCAGAAGACATTTCAACAAGTTGACCAACGTAAAATAGTTATAATGCTGGTCTGAGAAGAACCATACGTACGTAAATATTTTAAATGCTGTAGATGACACTCCATGAACGAGCACTAGAAAAATATCAACACAGTTTAATACATCGAAAAAAAATAGTTTATTTGTGGAGGAAGACAGAAGTGTTGTTTAATTTACAATAGTACATGAAGTTCTTCAAGAACAGCTGTTATATCCATATCATTTGCAAAAAGGACATGAACTGATTCCTGAAGATTCTCCACGTAGAATGCAGTTTGGAAACTGGCTATTAAATCAGCTACGAAATATTGTAAACTTCATTAGCATTATTCTTTTCACGGATGAAGCAAGTTTTACCAAAAATGTTATCACTAATTTACAGAACACACATGTATGAGCTGAGGATAATCCTCATGCCACTGTTGCCTCGCACCCATTGACGGAACGCTTAAATGGACAACTTTATTTGGAGTTCCTCTAGTACGCTTTTCAGGATATAATAAAGAATTTACCACTTAAGACCCGCCGAAACCTGTACTTCATGCACAATGGGGCACCACCTCATTTCAGCGTTGGTGTGCGGGGATACCTCAGTAACGTCTATCCAAACCATAGGCATCGTAACTATAGATCCGACACGCCATTGATAAATGCTATAAAATTGTGATGCCAAAATCGTTTGGTGGCGAGAGGCTGTGAGGAGCTAGGTGGGGCCGGGAGTGGGGTTTACGCTCTCTTTACATATGCATGCGACAGAACTCCAGGAAAACAACATCCGATATGCCGAGTATTGTCGGGTCGATGCGGATGGCCACGAAAATGATGAAATCTGGGCGGATCCGTTATTGCTGCGTTGCCATACTACAGATTTTTTACAAGGTTTTAGGTAATGTTATATATTTCCCACATCATGTTAATCTAGTTAATCATAAAAGTTAATACTTTTCAGAAAACTACGTTTTCTGTGGCGTAAGTCTGGCAAACCAAGTGGAGGGGAGCAGCTTGTATGTTGATTTACTTTACACTGGAATACAATGATGACATCACGTTTATTTGTTATTGTTCGGTCTAATAGTTACGATGTCTATGATCCAAACGGGTGGATAGGTAGAGGAGCACCTGATGTCTAGCCGCCTCGATATCCAAACCTAACGCCGTTGAATTTTTACCTGTGGGTACACCTGAAAAACTTGGTATATTCCACTCTGGTCGACACTAGGGAGGAACTCCTACGTAGAATCACGTTTCATTTTAATGTGATTAACGACCAAAGCTAGATTATTGCGGAGGGTACAGCAGTCCTCAATTCGTCATGTCCGCGAATATATCAGACTTCACGGAACGCATGTTGAACCCTCTTATAAAGTTTTTCAATATTTTCGTTAAGAAACCTCCTATTACATTACTTCGTTTTTTATTTTACTTTTTGTATTTTTTCGGATTAAACAACTTAAAATGAAACTTTTCTGTTGTTTGAATGACTTTCGTATCAGACATTGTTGTCCAGAAACAAAATAGAAGCAATGGTATTTTTTATTAAAAATAAACCATGAATTCGTTTATTTTATTTACCTTTTTCTCGGAAACGATTCATTTTATCGACAAAAAACAAGAATACCTGTTTTTTAGTCTTAAGGTACAGGCCACCTAGATTTCTTTTTTTTTTAAGTCATTATCATACAGGGTGTTTAAAATTTAAGAATTAAGTTGTAAAGCTTAATCCGCCCATGGTAAACTTAAAAAGCTAAATATATTTGAAGAATTCGTCCATTTTTCCCAAAGAGACCTGTTATTAAATATATTTTTAACAAAGGACACAAAGTCTCGGCCTCAAATAAGTAAATTTTTGTTGTTACATGTTTCGCCTTAAACAGGCATCATCAGACTAAAGGAGTAAAATCAGTTATAAATTGCACGAAAATAACAAAAAACGAAAAGAACCTACCTTACAAACAGTCAATAAATTACATATAAAATAAACATAAAATAATATAAAAATATAAGCACATCACGGTAACATATTATTTAGACTAACATTAAAACAGAGGACGAAACAAGTTGGTTGCCTATTTAATCAAATTAAGAACCCAAGGTCAGATCTGCATTAAAAACGAAAGCAGTAAATAAATAAAACTGTGAACAAACTAATCTCTTTTAAGGTTATTAAAAACCAATTGGGGCTCGAAATTAAAAACATCATTTACGCAGGTAAGTACTGGGCTCTTTTTTGCCTTGGTGATCTCCATTTTTTCGAGTAAATCAAGTTTTTTACTTTTCCTACATTGATGTAACAGTGTGACGTTTTCAGGTGCAGAAAAAGTGTGTCCCGACGTTAGCAAATGGGTGGCAAAAGCTGATTTGGTCTCGGTTATGTCCGAATTTCTATATTTATTTACGAGGCTCAGATGTTCACGCACTCTGGTAGATATCCTTCTGCCCGACTGGCCGATATACACAGCGGGGCAATTGTCACAACGCAACGAATACACTCCTGAATTAGACAACTGATCACTCCTATCCTTTGTTTTTACTAAGTGTTTCCTAAGTGTGTTAACGGTTTTAAAAGCTATTGAGACATTTAGATTCTTAAAAAATTTTGCAAGTTGTAGGGAGATATTGCCAAAAAAAGTGATGCATCTAAATTGATTGTGTTTCGTTGTAGGTTCAGCATGAATTATATTGTAAGAAAATTTTATTTTATTTAAAAACTTGAAATAAATTTTGTTGATAGTATTTAATGGAAACCCATTATTTAAGGCCAACTGTTTGATAATATTCAGTTCGGTGTTAAAAGCATTCCTCGACAGGGGAAGTTTGAATAATCGATAAAAGAACGAATTGAAAGCAGCAAATCTATGAGAATATGGTGAGTTTGACGAATATTGAATGATATTATCTGTTGATGACGGTTTTCTAAATATTTCAAATTCTATGGAATTGTTGTTTCTCATTAATAGAAGATCGAGGAAAGGAAGTTTGCCATCCTTTTCTTTCTCCAGCGTAAAAGTAATTTTGTTATGTAATGAATTTACAAAGTTTAAAAAATCTATTAAATCAAGCTCGCTGCCACTCCATACAATGCAAACATCATCAACATATCTTTTATAGGCGGTTAGGAAGCGAGCAAAGCGACTCTTCATAATTTTCTCCTCCAAGTCGTTCATAAAAACTTCGCTAAGAAACGGCGAAAGGCAGGAGCCCATAGCCAGGCCTGCTTTCTGCTTGAAAAATCTTCCGTTAAACTGAAAGAAGTCCTGGCTAAGGACGGTTCTCAGAAGCAACACCAAATCAGAGATTAAAAGACGAGGGAGACCCCCCCTTGTCAGCAAACCCTCCACTAGGTTGATACAATCTAGTGCTCATGACATTAAATTTTTAGTAAATTTGATTAAGTACTTTCAAAGTTATTCAAGAAAAACCGATTTCTAGGGCGTCCTTTAGGGGCACATACCTCCGGAAGGAGGACCAGTAAGAAAAAATTCTATAGTTACTTGTCATCTTACTTTTTCATAATCCATCTCAATCCTAGAGATTTCCCACATTTTTCCGGTCACCCTGTATATCGGAGAAAATAAATAATGATTACGGAGAATTAAGCGAAATAAGTAGCCAGCGAGGTAAAATACTTACTACTAGTATTAATCCAATTTAAATTTAAAGAACATAAACGGAAAATATCTTCGGGAGGTGTGTTAAAGATGGGTGTAATGCCTATTTGAAAACCATCGGGAATTCATTGGATCGAGTTTTAACTTATTGGAATCAAAACCATTCACACGAACCGGAGTCACAAAATGTCTTGTAAGGACAAATATTGACCACAACAGCCAAAAGCAAAGCAGAAAGCGACGTAACAGAAAAACAAGCAAAAATTATGAGAAGTGCATTGACGGGTGAAAACCATCTAAACGTTTTCACTGTAAGAGGCTTGGACTATGTGAGGACAAATATCTAAAGGGTTTTCCAATACGAACGATATGATTTCAAAATGAAATAAAATTAAAATTATTTCGGATACAATAAAACTTTTTATATTATCTTAAAGTATAGTTGATAACATTTATGTTTTGTATAACACATCGTTTAAATGTCCTCCGCGACTTCGTGTACACGAGCGAATTCGACGAACCCAATTTTCGATTACTTTATGCAATAAATCGGGCGTGATCTGACGAATGCAGGGTTCAATGTTCAACCTTAATGCATCAAGTGTTTGTGGTCTGTTTGCATAAACCTTAGATTTCAAATAGCCCCAAAAGAAGTAATCTAAAGAAGTTAAATCACAGCTTCTTGGAGGCCACTGAACAGTAGCATTCCTTGAAATTATCCTTTCGTCCAACTTTTCTTGCAGTATATCGATAGTTTCATGAGCAGTGTGACATGTGGCACCGTCTTGCTGGAACCACATATCCTCCAAATCAAGTGCATCTATATTTGGCCACAAAAAATTTCTTAACATCTGTCGATATCGTTCACCATTCACTGTAACTGCATCTCCTGCCTCATTTTGGAAAAAAAAAGGTCCAATGATGCCACCATACCATAAACCACACCATACAGTTACCTTTAGCGGATACAAAGGCTTCTCATGAATCTGTTGTGGATTGTTTTCACACCAAAAATGGCAATTTTGCTTGGTAACGTATCCACTTAACCAAAAATGAGCTTCATCTGAAAAGATAATTTTTTTGGCAAAATTAGGATCCCTTTCAAGTTGTTCTAAACTCCAAGCAGCAAATTCTCTGCGCCGACGATGGTCCAGTGGCTTAAGTTCTTTGGTCAAAACAATCTTATACGGGTGTAAATTCAAGTCTTCTTTCAAAATACGCCAAGTTGTCGTTTTTTTAATCCTTGACTCTTGAGCACGACGAGGAATTCATAAATTTGGATACACTGAAACACTAGCTCTTACAGCAGCAATATTCTCAACAGTTCTTGCGTTTCGATGTCTTCTTGGTGTTTTTGCATCGTAAAGAGTAAAATTATTTTCAAATTTCTCAACGATGCGACGAATGGCAAGCAAAGAAGGACGATTATTTACACCAAAGTTTTCGCGAAGTGCGCGATAAGTGTTCACAAAAGATCGTCTATTTTCATAAAATTTTTGGATAATAACCAAACGTTCTTGAAGCGCGTATTTAGCCATAATAAATTGTTATAGTTTACTGACAATCAGCCCTATGATCAAATGCTCACTTTAACTTTTAACGTGAGTGTTTCCATGACAACAACCGAAAACAGCCTACTTGTTGATTTTTCACTGTGGTGGAGAAACAGCTGAGCCGTTAAAGTTATCGGATGTGATTGTCAGATTTAAGTGTCAGAATTCTTAACCTAAAAATAGTATAGATTTTAGATTTTAGAGAGAAAGTTTTATAGTGTGCGTTCGAGATACATTATTTTATGTCGTAAGTACCTATTTATATATTTCAATTGAATGCTTGTTTACATATTTACATTATTACAGCTGTTTTTTTTAGAATATGGATTGGAATCAAAGTATTAACCAGTAAAGAACACAGACACAAGGCAAAGTTTATTTCAATTGGTAACTGTGACAAGTTTTCACCAAGAAAATGGTAAAAGAAAATATTTGATACGTAAAGAGGTTAGTTACTAAACAATTATATGTATTTACCTACTAGGTACTTCATATTAAATATACTTTTAATTACTTTAGGGCTCCTAGTGGGAATAAAGATTATTAGTATTTGTATTTGTAGTCCGGCTTACACTTATGTATTAACATCCGTAGAATGTGGTTGCTGCATGAAAATTAAAGTAGGTACTCAATAATTTAACTGCTTAACAGAAATTGAGAACAACTTGTGTCAGAAAACTCACTTAGAAAAAAAGAGATTATGGTATGAGATGCTTTTCAACTAGACAGATAACTCAAGAGATTATTCGCAGTGAAAGCAAAGTATGTATTGTATAATTTTAGTTTTTTTTTTTTATTTTAGCCTTTTTCTCAGTGATATAATGTGATGTTATAGGATATGATTAACCTAAAATTACCAGCACATATCAGGACTCACGAAGATTCCAATGTGATTAAACTCGATTTAATTTTATTCACTAATAAAAGGATCATTATCTAATAATGTGAAGGTAGGTCCCGTCTTAAAATATAGTACCTACCTAATTTTTTATTAGTATTGCTCAAACTTCTCTACTAGCACAGCTGCTTACGATCTCTTGGAATATATTTATAAAACAATAGATTCTAATTACTATACTATAGCTCTATTTTTCGATTTAATACAATACTATACAATAGTATTTATTTGTTCAATAATAAGATGCTTACATTTACTATAAACATAATAAAAAAAAAACAATAGGGGCTGTTGAACAATGTCTGGAGAGATTTTTGTAAATAACCATTTTAAATTTGTAATTACATTACATTTAGACAATGACAATTTTGATAAAATTACACATGCTTAAAATTGTAACAAACATTTAAAATTTAACACTGAATTATTCCTTTATCAGGATCATCAAAGAATTCATTAAGGTTGTAGAAGGCCTTACTGACTAGATATTTTGTTAAGGTATATTTTAGTTTATTCTTTGGCAGGTTTCTAATTTCGTCTGAGAAACAATTAAAAATTTTTATGATGCAGTATTTTACATTTTTTTGGAGGTATGTAAGTATAGTTATAATTTTCTGGTACTAAATTACTTTTATGGCGAGTGTCATAATCATGTTTCACATTAAAATCGAGGAAAAGATCCCTATTATCACATACAAATATTACAGAGTCCAAAATGTACATTCCTATTACCGTCAGAATATTTTTTTCTACAAAAACAGACCTACAACTTTCCTGCTGTTTCATCCTAAAAATATTTCGGATGCACCTTTTTTGCATGACTATAATTCTGTGTATTTCCGTTGAACTACCCCAAAATATCACTCCATATCTTAGCCCAGCGTTTGACTGCGTCGACACTGACATCTTGCTCAGAAAGTTGCATGCTATGGGAATACGTGGTAATATTTCTGACTGGCTGGAATCATTTTTCTCTAATCGCCAAAGAAGAGTAAAACTTTAGGGCTCCTATTCGGTGAAACTAAATATCAGATAGGGCGTTCCCTAAAGAGGCGTAATGGCGTAATCTCTCCCTTGCTTTTTGCATTATTTATAAACGATTTGAAAAAATGATGCAACAGTAGTCATACCTGCTTCTACACTTAATCAACTACTTGAAATAACTTATACAATTCTGCTTAGATTTTCTGTTTGGTGCCAAACAAATCATCTAGTTGTTAACACAAATAAAACCCATTACATGGCATTCTATAAAAAGCAGCAGATTCCTGATTTATACTTAAAATTGAATAATAATTTTATTACAAGAGTAGAACAATGCAAGTTTCGGGGTCTTCACCTAGACTCACAATTAAAGTAAACAGCCCATGTAGACAATGTTGCTGCAAAACTGAACTGCTTATTATGCCTTTGTCAACCTCAAAACCTTTATGAACCCCAAACAATTGTTAAATATATATTATTTTTTGGCCCACAGCCACTTAACTCTTTTTGTGCTTTACTGAGGACAAACTACTCAGAACTTCAAAGATTATTTATTCTTCAAAAAAAAATTATTCGTAAAATCTACTCCTTAAGCCCACTTGAGTCATGCAAAGAAACCTTTCGGTAGCATTAGATTCTCACACTTCCAGGTATTCTGATTCTTATTGCACTGATGTTTGTTAAAAAACACTCCTACAAGTTTTAATATACTTCAGATATAACACTAGAAACTCAAATAAAATCTATATTTCAGGCTACAAAACATCATCATATCGGAAAAGCCTATCTTAACTTCTAAAAAATGTCCTAAGCTCTCTTTTAAAACTATTAATCGATGAACACTCCTTGACATATCTCGGTATATCATTGTACTCTTTAAGACCTTTGAAAAATAAAGAATTCATAGCTCTCCTGGAATTAGTCCTCTTGATATAAAAATCATTTCTATTTCAAGTAGGGTAATTATGTACATCACTGTTATGGGCAATAAATCCACCAAGGTAAGATGGGAGAAGACCATTTAATAACTTATATATAAAAGCCATGGCCAAAAATTGTGTGTCAGAGGTTACAATGAGGATGGTATATATTTGCCATCTTCCACTCAGTGATGTCCTATGCAGTCCTGACATGAGGCTGTGCAAGCCAGTCAGGGCAAGTTTTTGGTCTGCAGAGGATAGTAGTTTGAATAACTCTAGGACTAGGCTGGAGAAAAAACTGCAGATAGGCATTTATACAGCTAAAAATTCCCACTTTTCTATCTCAGTACATATTAAAGTGCCTGTTACAACCCTACATAAAAGGTCTCGCTTTCATCTACTATAAACTACATAGTATCTTATTCGACGTTAGTAATGTGTAGACATTTTAGTTTTTGCTTTCTGCCATGGGGATAATTACTATAAAATTTAAAAATATGTTAAAATAAACTTGATTTATTTTTGAATTTCATTCCAAAATTCTCATTCAGCAAACCTTTTTTGAGCAATCATAAAAGTAGGTTTGTCAAATGGGAAACTTCAGGAGTGACATTCCAGGATGCCCTGTAGCTAGGTAAAAAATTAATTTGTAAAATGCTGTTAACAATTTTAGGTTTTTGGAATATCTAGTTGCAGTAGATAGAGAAAACCCCACCACATGAAACACAAAGCCATGAGACATGACACTAGTTTGCTGCTTCCAGTTGTAATTTTACGTTATAAAATGTAAATTTGGTTTAACAATTAAGTTACTCCTGTAATTTTAGATATTAATTTAGTAAAACCATTATATAAACTATTTTCGTTGTTACTTATTTATTTATTAGCGAGCAAAATCACATTTACAATTTTTACAAAATCTGGTAGGTAGGTACTGCTAATAATATTCAACACGATTGTCAAGACTAAAATAATATCGTATCAAGAACTTGCTAAATTTTTTTTGTATTTTGGTTTCACGACAAAGCTATAATATTTTTCAGTTTAAAAAGAAGTTAGTTAACGTTAGAATTTTATATGTGTCACTTTCTGCTTACTAAAAAAAGTAACCCAAAACTCAAAAGAAACTTGTTCAAAACAAAATCGTATTCGGGAGTATTTTATTTATTATTTGATAATTATTATAAAACTGTAACCTTGATTGTTTAATCCTTTTGGTGATGTTTTGAGACAGCTTCTTTATGTAATATTAAAATTAGTGTGAAAACTAGAAAATTTTCGATCAGGAAATCATAAGTATACTGTTCCCTGTACCTCCGGAAAAACGTGGTAATTTAACCAATTAATATTTTAAAACCCCTTAACATGTCTTTAATAATTTAGAGTTGACCTTGTTCGTTACTGACCTCGTCGCATTTTAATTAATATAAAAAAAATATATATTAAATCCGGTCCTAAATCAACATATATCTCCACCTAAAATAAAAGTAACTAGAATGTGATACATGCCATAAAAATGTAACCTCAACTAACTTCTTTCTAAACCGAAAGATACTATACCTACTGTTTTTGCGATAAAATTTTAAGGAAGTCTCAGAGATACCTTCATACAGGAAATATAAAAAGGGTCATGTTTTTAAACAATGCTGTTATGTTAAGCGATTCTTTTAGAATTTTAGTATACCTAAAGTTATCTAAAAGTAATTTCTATAATTTAATATTTTTATTATAAATATGGGGCTGTACCCTGTTCCTGTTGCGACTTTACTGCAGTCTAAAGTTTATCCATTGTCCATGTTTCTGACACTAATTGCTTTAATAATTTTTGCACCTCGGAACATTTCAGGTATTTTTAAACTCAACTTCATTGGCATTCTTTCCTTCTACATCTCAATTTCTAATCTTGCCCATTCTATACTAGTTCCTCGTATTGCATCCAGCTGCTTCTGCCTCATTTGCCTACAAACAAAAAATAGTAAAATAACATTCGAACTTATTTAAATATTTTTAGTATTAACTTTGCACTAGGCTACCATTCCTCGATAGTAATATTTTAGTTTCTGAATTTTACAGGTGCATATGTTCTTTGTTAAGATACTGGTAGGTATAAAAATAGGACTGAATGTTTTTTTAATACTAGTAGACATCATCTCGATCTAATCAAATTATTAATAAAATGGTAAAAAAAAGGTTTAATAAGATAGAATGTTGATATTTTTATTAAAAATAAACAAAGGAATGCTCTGCATAGGATAGATTGGATAACTAACCTGAATCCTTACCTTATGAGATATTTTTACAAGCACTTAGGTAAGTAAACAACAAAAATATCTACTCTCTATTCTATTTCTAACTTTAAAACTGTTGTAAATATTTTAGAAAAATGGATCAAAGCCCAACGAATACCAAGGGACAAAGCCCTTACTCTCACTTTTGTATTCCTACCTGGGCTTTTGAATTGTGACCCTAGTGGTTCAATTTTTTATAAACATTAGGTACCTACTAAAAGAACTATAAATACAACACAAGTTGTGTTTGTACGAAACAATACTTGGTTGATCCAGGTTTTAATAATTATCTAGTATCTAGCTACCTAGTTTAAAAACTTACCTCTATTAGGTATAAATTGTTGCCAAAGCTGAATTTAACTTTAACATCATGTATTTTTCAGCTTGTAAATTATAGGAAACTATTTGAAGGCTTCAATAAATATTAGAAAATGGTATAATTCTTATATTTTATTCACTTCTACGTGTAATTCAGTAGCTGGTACGGATTTAGGTAAATAGAAGGAAATCTCCTCGAAATTCTCTCCTCTCATGTTTTGTTATGATCTAAAAGGTATAAAAGTCACTATAGGGGAGTTGTAAATCAAATCAAATCAACTTTGTTCAGTAATTTCAAGATTTTTAAAGTCAAATAATCTGAAAGTAAAATCCTTTGTAAAAATCTATACCAACAATGTACTTACAATTGTGTTTTTAACTTACTGTTATTAATATATTTCCATTTCTTTATAAAAAACTGGCTAATACATCTAACAAACGTTGCATTTTTCACCAAAAACTATTCGATTACTAATTTTTGAAGCAAAAATCGCCTAAAATCAACAAATATGCGAATAAAACCCAGCTGTGGCCGTCAACCGCTCGCAAAAGTTCATTGACCGCTTGACAACTTGACATTTCCAAACAATCTTCAAAATTTCCGCGATTGATAACCGAACTCGTCCCTGATTGGCTTAAATATGCTAAAGTACTCACTTTAAGGATTGCGTCACTCCTGTTTAGGATGACGAGATCGAGAATTAACACGACCGTTAACTGTAGTTGCATCATACCAAAATGGAAAATAGCATTGGATTTTAACCCACTCACTTTAATTTTGAAATTAACGGCTCGCGTTAACTTGTGAGTTTGATCATAGGTCTGAATAACTGACAACTAGTGACAGGTATAACTTTATTACCATGGTTACCATATCGTTTCAAAATCATATCGTTCTTATTGGAAAACCCTTTACTATGCTCGAAGGAAAACACAATCTGCTGCAGTACCAAACTGGAAGTACACACACACAACTAGAGATGAAGAATTTTTATTAGTTAACGATGAAACGATCAACTTGATATTTTCGTGCAATTCCAACTTAGATTGTTATTTGTTCAAGTCAGAAATTCTTTGTATGGATGGAACTTTTCTTACTGTTCAAAATTTTTCAAACAAGTCTTCATCATACATGGTTTCTTTAACGGATAGTATTATATTCCATGAGTTTTCTGTGCATTAGAACCTAGTTTGAAATGTTGGAAATTTGGGAGTTTTTTTCAAAAATAAACCCTTTTATTGCTTATTCTCCCATAACAGTGTTTTATTATTTTTTTATTTTAAGTAATACGTACTTACTGTATTGCATAAAAAATTAAAATAGGCATTAGTAAGAAGCGTGTGTTTTTACCTTTACTAATAATAACCGCTTTATATTGGTGAGACATACTCGAAATAAAATTTGCTACTTGGTTTTACTCAATATCCTTTTACATTTGAACTCTCGTTTTCATGTCTGTCTTGCAAGTTTGTAGGAGGAACTAACGCTATCTTAATTTTCTGCCGGTAATGTCTAACAAATGCTCAAGCTACGACCAGGGGCCGGATTACGAACTCGACGACAAGACGACGCGCGACGATCCAATTTTAAAACTGGCGTAGTTGCGAATGCGGTAACGAGAATCTAATTTTGATTGACTGGGTCACACGGTTTCATGCCAAACTTAAGATATAGCCAACCAAAATTTGGTTTACCTTTTCTTGTTCGAAACTACCCCAGCCTTGAAATTGGATCGTTGTCCTGTCGTCGACTTCGAAATCTGGCCTTTGAACTGGCCTGTGATGGATACTTTAGGCACATTAAGTAATTTCAATTTATTAATAGGGTCAAATATTGCAAAAGCATCCAACAAAACATTTTCTAGTTAATTGATATGTGATAGGCTACATGCTTGGTGAAATGGATATTCCATAATAGAGGAAATTAAAGTAGTACTTGTTATATTTTACAATATATTTCAGTTTCCTGACACGTGTTTCAACCCTTGCGGGGGCCATTATCAAAGGCATTATAAGAAAGACAGTTAAAAATTCTACATGTCATTAAAATAAAAATAAAAATTGACAGATGAGATAGGTTATTTTGGTCCTTAAGTAATAAAATTAAGAAAATGATACTGTGTATAATAATTATGGGGTTTTTCGTTGGTAATTAGAGACAGTGTTTATTGCATATTTATCTTAAGTAATTAGTCTATTAAGTATTAGATTAGCACCTGAAGGTATTTCAATTTGATTGTTAACAACATTACACCGATTTTTTAAAGCTTTTTTGATTGCTGATGTCTCTAATAGGTTGAGTTTTCTACCCTTGTGTTGAATATATATATATCGGTTTTATTTTGTTGGATATTGAGTGGTTATTTATTATACAGTGGTCCGCTATTCCTGTTTAATTTTGTTTTTTTAAAATGGATGTTTTATGTTCTTTAAGCCTAGTTTTAAAGTTTCTACCTGTTTGACCTATATAGATTGCATCACAGTCATCACATTGTATTTGGTAGATCCCGCTATGTGTTAATTTGTCTTTGCTTTCAATTTTTGAATTAGCTATGTATTTACCTAGGTTATTTTTTATTGACTTGTATAGGGATAAGTTTATGGTTTTTGAGTTTTTTTGGAGATTTTTTGGCTAGTGTGACCTGTATATCTGATTGAACTGTATTTCGCGTTTGATGGAAGGGGGCGTCCTCGGTAGAGTAGTTTTTGTGTTTTTTGTCTGAGTTTTTTCTTTAATATTTTGTTTATGAATGTTCTTGAATAGCTGTTGTTTAAGGCTATAGTTTGTATTATGTCTAATTCTTTATTATATGAAGTTTCTGAAAGTGGGATGTTGACTAATCTGTGGATCATGCTATTAAATGCAGCTAGTTTGGTTTGTTGGGGATGTTTTGAAGCTGATGGTATAACTATATCGGTCGTCGTTGGTTTTCTATAGATTTGGTAGGTTAATTGGTTGTTTTGATTTATTATTGTAAGGTCCAAGAAATTGATTAAGTGGTCAGTTTCCCGTTCTATTGTAAATTGAATTTTAGTGTTTAAGCCATGTAGAAGGTTTATAAATTGTTCTAGTTGTCGCTCTGTGCCTGTTCAAACGCGAAATGTATAGGGTAAACTACCCAATCGTTGTCACTCAACCAATTATCGGCACTTCTCTAAGTTTTTGTTAATTTAAAAAATCTTGCTAAAATAAAGCCAAAATATAGGATATCAGAGTAATAGCGACAACCCTGCCCAATATTTGCTGACCGTTACGCCGTTTGTGCCATTTTGGCGCCAGTTGTCGCGTTGAAAAGTGTCGTTCGATATCCTAAAAGTCCTGTAAAATTAGCGTAAAGGTTAGTATGTTCTTGCTAGTTATATGATATTTTTTAACTTTAAACAGAAAAATTGAGGTATGTAGCTGTTGTATATTATAGATAAACATTGTCTTAAAGCTAAAAAATGATGTAAACCATTATAACCTAACATTTTAATTATATTTATTGGGTGCCAATTATTGGGTATGTAAACTGCTCGGTTTCTATTTGTTGGCACCCATGCCAACTATTGGTATAATTAGTAAGATTTGATTGCCCAATTATTGGCACTCAAATTTCTTAATCTTTTTTTGGTAAAAAGGTGTTTTCATTTAAGTTTTTGCTATGGTTTTCTAAATAAGCAAAACAAAACCTGGCTGTTATGTTCAGTTTTTCTGCTGCTGGTTCTATAACACCACCACTAATTATATTTCCGAACAAGGGATTAAATGCAGCTGTCTCGAATAGTATTCCCGGTAATTGGGGTGTAGCTATGACGGACAATGGATGGATGAAATCCGAAGTATTTGTCGACTACATTAAAAATGTGTTTTATAAAACTCTCGTTGAAGCGAACGTTCAATTTTCCGTGATCCTTTTTGTAGACGGTCACCAGACCCATTTAACATATGAACTAAGCAATGTCTGCACAGAATTACAAATAATACTCATAGCGCTGTATCCTAACGCTACAAGAATATTGCAATCTGCTGACGTATCCTGCTTTAAGCCATTAAAAAGCTTTTGGAGAAATGGCGTTCTTGAATGGAGGAGAGAAAATCCATATTGCCAATTGGGAAAACATAATTTTGCCCCAATATTAGAAAAGGCTATTTTACAACTTAAGGAGGAAAGCATCAAAATCGGCTTTCGAGCATGTGGCTTATGCCCATGAAATCCTTGCGCAATAGATTTTTCTAAGTGCCTTGGAAAAGATGTTTCGCAAGAACCACGTGCATCTACCTCCAGAGCTGAAACTGAAGGTGGTAAGGAAACCATATCTTTCTAGCTTGATAAATGAAAAAGTAATTAAACAGATCGAAAACGAAAATCCAGATCACAATCAGTGCCAATATTATTAAATTTTAAGAAATATATACTCTAAAATTAAATCTACGACCAATTTAGACGTCGGTATTGTTCAGGTGGTTGAAGCGGAGACAACCGCTGATTTTTCTGAAACTGATATTTTTAATATGCCAGTGATTTTTAATATACCATTCGAAAATGCAACCGACGGAAGTGATGACAAAAAGAAAGAAAAAATATTACCTAATAATTTATAGATGAAAACTGACAAAAAAAAAATAGGAGAACAAAATATATCTAAAAATAAAGATCCTAATAAAATTAACATTATTCAAAATATATTACTATCACCAAGTGTAAAAGACAAAGAAAGGCGAGGTGAAATAAATATATTTGATGTTGAAAATAGTCCAGTAAATATATCGAAAAAACTGAAAGATGATTTACATTCCGAAAATAATTTCAGTATACCTGGGAAGTCAGATAATGAAAATACTGAAAACCAGTTGAACAGTATCCAAGAAAACAAAAATGAAATAAGAAATGAAGAACAAAAGAGCAATTAAATGAGATACCTAACGAAACCAAAAACTCCTCAAAGGACAGGAAAGAGGAATTCACGGAGAGTATCATATGTTTTGATTTCATCTGAGTATAAGAAACATCTTCAGGAAAAAGAGGATATAACGAATGAAAAAAGGAAGAAAATCAATTAAGAAGGAAAAATAGAGCTGAAAGCAAGTTACCGAATAAACAACCCGAAAAAAAAAACGAAGAAAAAGAAGGACATAGAACATACGACACGCTCACAACCAGTCAATCAGAAAAGGTTAAATATGCCTGGTATTGCAAGCATAGAAAAAAATAGGTATAAAATTTTTCTTGAACAAGACGTCAAAAAAGAAAATATTTTTGAAATGAAACCTCAAGAACTGTTGACTACTAATAGTCATATAAGAAACCTATTTGCTGATGAACCTGACGAGGCGAACGCAACAACAGTGTCCTGTAATAATATATCACCAGAAGAAGAAACGCCAACAAATAATATGGTAGTAAAAAATAGCTTATGTTTCATATTATTAATTATTATTAATTATGTTTACAATTCTAATCAACTAAGACCTAATTTAGGATGTACAATGAACTATCAAGTTTGTGGGTACAGCCAAAAAAAAAAGAAAAAAAGAAAATATTTAGTTACACAGTGAAGGCATTATATAAATTGAAATTTAAAGTTACGTATATAAATTTAAGAAGTAACAAATCAATAATAAAACCTTTAAAAAAATTTCAAAAATAAGATATTTTCTATAGGGTACCTACACTTTAATTTCAATATAATGATAATATGTAGAATAAATGAATGAATACTCGTGGTCATCTTATAATATTTAATAAGTTTAAGTCAAAAGTCAGTAACCAAGGTGTTATTTTATTTTTAATTCTTTTATATGGTTTGTTTTTTAATGAGTTTGGCAATAAATTAAACAATTTAGGTGCCATATACATTACGCTATGTTGAGCTAAATTATGAGAAGTTTTTGGAATAGTTAATGTGTTGTTAGTTTGTAATCTTGTGACTTGGTTGTGACTTACAGGTATTTTGACTATTTTATTATTTGACAAGTATCTTATCATTGATTTTATGTACAATTTCCTAATTTGCAAAACCTTTGCTTCCTGAAACAGTTCTTGAGTGGGATAGTGTTTATTTTTGAATAGAATAATCTTCAAAATTCTCTTTTGTGCTATTTGCAGGTTGTTATAATCATATAATTATACCATAGGTAATAAGTGTTTCTACGAGAGCTTTGTATATATTGAGAGTTGCTTTTTTGTTGAGGGAACCTCTTAATATGTAAAATTTGTGGTATAATTTTCGAATTTTTGTAGTTATGTAGTCAGCGTGGCCTGTCCACTTTAAATGCTTATCCACAATTACTCCTAAGTATTTAATTTTATCTACAGTTTTAATATAAATTTCGCAGTTACAGTTGTTTTTATTTGAACAGTTATATTTGTGTATTGTTAAATATTCTATGTTAGGCGAACATCTTTTTGTCATGGAAAAACACATCACATGGGATTTTGCAGTATTTAATGTTACCAGATTTTGATCAAACCATGCTTTTACCAAGGTTAATGACTCTTCCATTAGTTCTTGCGTTTTTCTCCATGTATTGCTTTTAACCATTATGGCAGTGTCATCTGCATAGCAGACCACGGTTCCTTCGGGCAATGTTTCCATCATATTGTTGATATATATGCAAAACAGTACTGGACCCAGAACTGTACCCTGTGGCACACCACACTCAACCGGACATGAGTCACTGAGAATATTACCAATTTTTACTTTTTGTATTCTTTCTGTGAGATATGACTCATGTATATGTACCTACAATATTAGTGTCACCACTGTTGGAATAAGATGTTGCTCATGTATGAGGTGTTATCACGTAAAATGTTTAAAGGAACAAGAAATTTACAAAGAAAATTTTATATGCACAACCTGTATTTTGCAAAACACATAACTTGATTTTTTTTAAATTCTTCACTTAATTTTAAGTCGTTACGTTCCCATTAATAACCAAAGCTTCACTTTAGTTTCATAAGTAAAATATATGTAGCTATGTTTTTGTTTTATGTAGCACTATTTTGGATATACAGGGTCCTGCAATAGTGCGTCAGGCTTCCATAGCTCCTATACGAATTTAGTTAGGAATTTCATTCATATGCTAACTTATACTGTATCATACGGGGTACTTCAGGAAAATATTTTTTTATATACAGGGTAGCCCAAAAAAGTGTGGACATAAAAAGTTTTGATTTTTTAAATGGGATACCCCATATTTTTTTGCATATTTAGATTTATGCTATTGTCCTTTATAAATGCCTAAAATTTTGTTTGATTTGCTTTTTTAGTTTAAGAGCAATCAATTAAAAACTAAAAAAAAACATATTTTGCAGTCGTGAAAAAAATATCAAAAAAACAATCTAAAATTAGTTTTTCAACCACGGTATGAAGTGAGTTTAATGACAAGAGGTTTAAAGATACTATGAATCGAATAGTATTTATCTATTTTATACAGGGTGTTCATAATATGGTTTCAAAAATGACACATTTCAAACCTATTTTTCTCAACTTTTCCAAATGGAACACCCTGTATATTATTTCGGTATTTTATATAAAATACACAAGCAATTTTTTTTTGTAGTTGAAGCATATAAGTTATTTCCAGCCGTTTTCGAAATAAATGCAAATTTCATAAATTATGTTGATTAAACAGAGTTTATTTTTAAAATTAAGCGTAGGCGACTAGACTAATATTTAAAAACTACAGTAATTGTTCAAAATGTCTTCCATTTTGTTCTGTGCACAAGCCAACACGCTTTTCAAAAGATCTGTTTACTTCTCTTAACATTTCAGGGGAAATGCTCGCAAACACGTCTCTTATCCTTTGCTGCATATTATTAGCAGTTGTAGGTGGATCTTTGTAAACAATTTGTTTTACGTGTCCCCATAAAAAAAAGTCTAGTTTTGTAAGATCCGGCGATCTAGCTGGCCAGACCGTGGGTCCATTTCTACCGATCCATTGGTTCGGAAAGGTATCATCAAGATAATTTCTTACCTCCCGTGAAAAATGTGCCGGAGCACCATCTTGCTGAAACCACATCCTATTTCTTGTATATTGCGGAACGTTTGCCAATAAACCTGGTAAATCATTGCGTAGAAAGTTTAAATACATGGGTCCATTAAGATGACCTTCAAAGATATGAGGACCTATCATAGTTTCACCAACAATTCCACCCCACACATTTAATGACCACTGATGCTGGTGATCGATTTGTCTCATATATCGCGGATTTTCCGTGGAGTAATAATGAAAGTTATGTCTATTTACACTACCGGTGTTATGGAAGGTTGCTTCGTCGGAAAATAAAACATACTTGAAAAACATTGGATCCGCTTGTATTTTAGTGCTTGCCCAGGCACAAAATTCGGATCGATTTTGAAAATCTCTATCGCTGAGCGCTTGATGCAATTGAATATGATAGGCATGGAATCGATGCTTTTTTAAAATCCGTTGCACAGATCGTTCACTTATACCTGTTGCGTTACCGATTTTATTTTGGCTTACGTGTGGATCTTCTGTGACTGTCAACAACACCGCAAGTTCATTTTCCTCGTTAGTAGCCGTCTTTGTTCTTTCTTCTTTTGTATACACAACATTTCCTGTTTCAACAAATCTTAGTAATAATCTTTTAAAACTTTTTTCTTCCGGGCGCCTTCTCTCTGGATAACGTGACGCATAAATTCTAGTTGCTAACAAGCAATTTTTTTCGCTCTCGCCAAGTACAAAAATCATATCGACCAACTCATCTTTATTAAAATTCATTTTAATTTCTTATAACTTATTCGCCCGATATTACACCTTTTTAAAATGAATTAAAGAACTTGTCAAACTAAGTATAAGAATCCATGTTTTATTTCAAAGCCTACTATGGGCTTTAGGGATAAAACTTACTAATGAACCTTTTTGCTGGTATTTCAATTGAAATGTTAAAAGGAAAGTAAACAGACCTTTTCAAAAACATGTTGGCTTCTGCACAGATCAAAATGGAAGATATTTTAAACATTTGCTATACTTTATAATTATTAGTAGGTGTAGTCGCCTACGCTTAATTTTAAAAATAAACTCTGTTTAATCAACATAATTTATGAAATTTGCATTTATTTCGAAAACGGCTGGAAATAACTTATATGCTTCAACTACAAAAAAAAATTGCTTGTGTATTTTATATAAAATACCGAAATAATATACAGGGTGTTCCATTTGGAAAAGTTGAGAAAAATAGGTTTGAAATGTGTCATTTTTGAAACCATATTATGAACACCCTGTATAAAATAGATAAATACTATTCGATTCATAGTATCTTTAAACCTCTTGTCATTAAACCCACTTCATACCGTGGTTGAAAAACTAATTTTAGATTGTTTTTTTGATATTTTTTTCACGACTGCAAAATATGTTTTTTTTTAGTTTTAATTGATTGCTCTTAAACTAAAAAAAGCAAATCAAACAAAATTTTAGGCATTTATAAAGGACAATAGCATAAATCTAAATATGCAAAAAAATATGGGGTATCCCATTTAAAAAATCAAAACTTTTTATGTCCACACTTTTTTGGGCTACCCTGTATATAAAAAAATATTTTCCTGAAGTACCCCGTATGATACAGTATAAGTTAGCATATGAATGAAATTCCTAACTAAATTCGTATAGGAGCTATGGAAGCCTGACGCACTATTGCAGGACCCTGTATAATAAATTGCTAAAATATTTATTAATACCTAACGAGGTACCTATCTACCTACCTTTCCTTTTTGACCTCCGTAATTTTAGGGGTGCCAACAATTAGTAAAATTAATGTGCCAATAATTGGCATATGGGTGCCAATAACTAGCAAATGCCCAAAAATACAAATTAACAAATTTAAATATTTTTTGCAACATTGTTTTTAAAAAACAGGTATCAAAAAATATAAAGTACGGTTTCCTGTTTTGTATTAAAATGTAAAAATAGCATATACCCTAATTATTCAATTTAACTTAGCACAAAGTCCATATCGTTACCTTAAAGTGCCAATAATTGGGCTGTTCACCCTATTCTTTATTAATGGATTTTTTAAATTAGAAAGGTGATATTCAAAGTTCTTCATGAATAATTCCGCTAACAATGGTAACAAAGGAGAGCCCATTGGTAGTCCTTCTTTTTGTATAAAGAATTTATCGTTAAATCTAAAGTAGCTTAGATCTATGCACAGGTTGTTAAGAGCAATTATCTCATGTATATTAATCGTGGTACGACTATTCTTTAGTTCTTTATGTATAATATCTTTTAGTTCTGTTGTTGGTATAGAGGTAAATAGACTTTTAACAACGAATGATATTAGCGTGGCATTATTGGGTATTGTTAAATTTTTAGTTTGTTCTATAAATGCATATTTGCAGGTACATTTGATAATTTTAGGGAGGTAGTTGTTAAGAGATTGACATAAGTTGTATGTGGGGGCGTTAATATAAGATACTACAGGTCGTATGGGTATGTCAGTTTTGTGTATTTTAGGTTGTCCGTACAGAATTGGAGCTGTAGGGTTCATGATTTTGAGTCTATACGTTTCATTGTTGGGTAGTAAGGTATTAATGTTTTTTATTTCGTTAATAATTTGGTTTTGAAATTTTGGTGTGGGATCTTTTTTAAGTTCAACAAATTCATTTCCAGAAATAAAATCATTTACTTTTTGGATATAATCTGTTTTGTTTAGAACGGTTACAGTAATACTTAATAGCCTAATTACTTAAGATAAATATGCAATAAACACTGTCTATAATTACCAACGAAAAAACCCATAATTATTATACACCGTATCATTTTCTTAATTTTATTACTTAGATGTAAATACCTCTATAATCACACCTGTAATTTAGTTGTACCTTTGGCCAATAACTGTTAATTAAGGACCAAAATAACCTATCTCATCTGTCAATTTTTATTTTTATTTTAATGACATGTAGAATTTTTAACTGTCTTTCTTATAATGCCTTTGATAATTACCCGCAAGGGTTGAAACACGTGTCAGGAAACTGAAATATATTGTGAAATATAACAAGTACTACTTTAATTTCCTCTACTATTTTCTAGTTAGTTGTTATAATGATTAATATACATATGCTACATAGTGTGCTGACCATCGAAGGGAACTAGGAAAGAAATGACTTTATTTTAATTGATGTACAAAATGAAAGAACAATAAAACGCTTAAAATGTACAAGACGGTGTTCCCTGTTTTCCCCTGTTGGGGAAAGGTCAGTTATCTAGTACATAATTCAATAACAAAAAAACAAGTATCAATACAAAGTACAAAAAGTACGGCAACGCCGCTGTCTGCAGTCTTTCCGAGAACATTCGCCGTCTACAAAAACAACGTGGTTCAGCGTACGTGACAAAAAGCAAGGTTTGAAACAGATGTACATTTTCTAGTTGAGTAGCACATCCGCGGTAAAGAAAGGTTTTATTGGTAGGCAACTAGATATACTTACGTGTAAATTGAAACAGCGTCCCCTACCGACGTTCTCAAAAGCTCTAGACCAGAAAACGGATAGGGTTTCGAGATTATTGAATTCGGTTTCATAGATACATTTCCTTTGTTTTAGACAGAATAGTGTTTTAAGCCCACGTGACTGGAAGCAGTCAGGAGAGCTCCGTATCAAGCCTTATGGGAAGTAGATGTTTTCTCTCGCGGTGTTTAGAGCGAGATTCGTTGATTTTATGGTATCCAAGCAATGAAATAAGTTGGTAAATTCGCGGAGTTCTATCCCGAAGGTGTAATAATGTGATTACTACATCCCAACTCGAGTCTTGTTTATCTGTTGAATGTAAGTTCGGTCAATTCGCGGAGGTACATCCCGGAAATATAATAAAGTTATTGTTATATCACGACACGATTCCCGCTTATCTATTGTAAATAGCAGTCTCGAGTTCGTGGACTTTATGCGAAAAACTCTCGTAGGTTTAAGAAGTAGTATTGTACCACAATATTATTATATATATAGAGAGGACCTTTCAAATTTTCAATTTTTCTGTAAACAAATCAGCCAACAATGATGGTTGCTAGGTTGTATTGACAAATGTGAACTAATTTAATATAAATATACGATGCTATTAGAAACTACCTGGATGTAAGAGATTCTAAACATTTAATTTTCAATTATTGTATGCTTTTTATTGCCGTTTGTAGAAAAAAATATTGTATGATATTTGTGTTAAAATATTTTTAAGGCACTCTTGTGGTTTCCACATGCGTGCCTTAAAAATGTACTTTTAACGCTTATATCATAAATAACTATTAAATAATTCGGTTTCAATTGATCAGAAATAAAATTAAATGAGATAAAAAGCCCATTTACCAACATATATATACTGCACATACACTAACATATATATGATACAATGTACTGTATGTTTGCTTTGGAATTCTTAATATTTAGAACAATCGGAAATTATTAATTGTTTCAAATTTCTTGTTTTATTTTTATAAAATTCATATTCATATTTTAATAGCAATTGAGAAATATTTGTAGACTTGTCAGAATTGTTAATGTTATTAAAAAAGTCTTTCAAACTTGCACAGGAATCAGATAGGCTTGATATTTTCGACACTGTAGCAAGTTCAGGTTCCTTTTCCTTTGTCTCTGAATCGGGAGTAGTTTCATCCGTTTCTGGGATCTCTTCAATATACCGTATGATAGTCAATTCTGCACTTTCTCTTGGCAAATTGTTATCAATAGAGGCAGTTTGTTTAAAGTTCACAAATGTGCCCCTAATATTAGAAAACAGTTGTGCGAGTGGAATATTATCTTCTTCTTCGAAGTCTCCGAAATTCATATCGGCTGATTCGCTGCATATTTTCTTGAAGGTAATATCGTGCCGGCGACAAAATTTTTCTAACGATCCATTTGATGCCTTGAAGTTATCTAGTCCTAGACATTGAGCAGATTCGAGGACTTTTGCTTGATATATGGCCCGGATATTGGTAAGTGCTTGTTTTGCGTCTTACAAAACCAGTTAAAAACAACTTTATCCACTGGCAGTCTTTCGGTTTTGGGAAATTTCCTTTTTTGTTTACCGTTGCCACCTTCATGAAAGAAGTTTCTAGCTTCTGCTTTATTTTGAAGCAACATAGTTATCCACTTTAAATTTTTCAGTCAATTTCCTGGTACTTAAACCAGTTTTTTTACTTTCCTTAATTATTTAAATTTTTTCGCTTAAAAAAACATTTCCTTTTTCCCTCCATCACCGATTTATCAGCCTTCAGAGCAAATTAAATGGATCCGCCCGTAATAAAGTAAGTAGTGTATGTATCTATATTTCTTAAGAATTGTCGGGTCGGGTTTCACTGCCTCTAATGGAGGGTATTTCTAGCATTAATGTTTATTAAGAATTTCATGCCCGCCTCGTTTAACAGATGGGTCGGTAATGAGGAGTATAAAATTATGGGATTTATATATACATCCGGTTTTTACAGCGAGTGCGGTCGCCTCCCGGTTCCCAGTCTCCAGTATTGTCTGTCCGTCCAGTCCCCTTCTCTGAGATCTCGTTCGGACATCGCTCGAGTCACTCCTTGCCTCCAAGTCTCTCTTGAATGCCTTCGTTTTCTTCGGCCTGTTGGTTGCCACTTTAGAATATTTTTTTGGATTCAATCTTCATTCATTCTACTGACATGTCCATACCAAATGAGTTGTTTCTGGCGTATGTCATCCATAATAGTTGTTTATTGTCCCATCATTCTTCGAATATCTTCATTCCTGACTCGTTCCAGACGGGATTTTCTTGCTGATCTTCTGAGGAAATCCATTTCAGTGGTAAGAAGTCTATTTTCACTTTTCCGATTAATCAGCCAGACTTCACTTCCATATGTAAGGAAGCTTTTACAGAGGGTGTTATATATATGTATTTTAGTCTTATTTCCTATAGAACGGAATTTAAAGCTCCCTTGATTTTACGTGCAAGACTTATTCTGGAGTTGATTATTAATTCGTGTTTTCCTTTATTTTAAATTTGTGCTCCAAGGTAAGTGGAATTTTGGCATGCATTTACTATATTACTGTTGTTCAATATTAGGTCTGTTTCTTGTCCACCCACGCACATATATTCTGTCTTAGTCAGGTTGACTGTCAGCCCCCATTCAGCGTAATCTTCAAATAGCTTCCTGGTCATATACTCGATGTCATCGGAATCTTGCGCAAATACCACTTGATCATCTGCGTAGTGTAGGGTATAGAGTGTGTAGTCATCTCTTAGAATTCCCATTCCGTTACATTTCCTTCGTCATTGCGATAGTGCTTTATCCAGGTAAATATTAAAAAGAATTGGCGACATACTGCAGCCCAGGCGTAGACCTTTAGTTACCTTAAATTAGGGTGTCAGAGCTTTACCGATCTTTACTCTGGAGACAGTATCTGTGTGCATTTGCTTTATTGCTTTTATTAGCGTAATGTTTATTGATGATTTATCAACAATATCGAAAAACATCTTTATGGGTATATTATTGTAGGTACGCTTTCGTAAGATCTACAAAGACTAAATGGGTCTATAGTTTGTGTTAGTGAGAATATGTTGTCTATTGTCGATCTACCAGCTCGGAAACCAGCTTGTTCTTCAATTTGGTATATGTCATAGTCTTGTTCTATAAGTATTGTTAATATTCTTCCATAAAGTCTGCTAAACGTGCCATTCACCGAAAGCCCTCTATAATTTGTACACTGATTTCTTGCTTCTTTTTTAAATATTGGGGTAATCCAGCTCACTTTCCATTCATTGGGTATCCGATTCTCATTTATACATTTTTCAAACAGTTTTTTAATCATTTTATGTAATAGTGGCGGTCCGTGTTTTATGAGTTCTGGGGTTATATCTCCCGGTCCCGCAGCTCTTCTAGTTTTAAGGCGTCTTATGGCGGACCTTAAGGTTTCATCTTCAATTGTTATGGCTTCTCCTTCCAGATGGTGAGTTTCTTCCTCGAGTTGTTATAGATTTTCAGGTCATTGTTCTGTGAGTATGTCGTTAAAATGATCGTACCAGTCCTTTTCTGGGATTATCTGCAGATTGATCCGATTACTTTGGGGATTCTTTAGGTTTCTAAGAAATTTCCAGGCTTCAGTAGTTCGTCATCCTTCAATATAGCTGCCCAGTTCTTCACACTTTTTTTCCCATTGCTCGTTCTTTTCTTTAAGGATTTTTCTTTTCATCAATGCTCTAGCCTGTTTATAACGCTGATGATGTTCTGGACTTAAATTATGGGATTTCAATTTCTAAATATTAGGAATTCATAACCGGTCGTTTAACGCAGGTGGTCACTTTATAGAGGCAGTCGCAGACAGAGGTTTTACTGTATTTCCTTTATCCACTACACTGTGGTCACACCCAGTGAGAATATCTAGTTTAATTTGGATTAACCTAGTCTTATACTTTAGTTAGAGTTAAAATAAAACTAAATAGTTTTAAGAACCTGTTTTAAATCAAGAAAACTTAACATTATTCCTAAAATAATTACAATTAGTATTAGTATTAGTAATATAATATTAGTTCTTGACACATTCTAAACAAACTTTTCGGGAACATTGCAAACAAATTGGTTCTTTACAAACAATACATAAATTCTATTTCTGTTCTATTTTTCACACGTTTCTCTTCAGCTGCTATTTCGCTAATTGCAGTAGTCTTGTTTAGTACTCGTTCCAAAGTATATGTTATTTCTCTAGGTACCTTTTACTTTAAAGTCGTCTTTCCATTAATGGAGTCATTAAAGTCTTTGCTAATTGTTTCAAAAAGTCCATACGTTCCAGTTTACAAGCATCTTTATGGCTTTAGTGTATAATAAATGCATTAATCGTGCTAACATCTATTATTTGAAGAAATATGGCCATTGACCACCGGCGAGTTCTTCAGCTGGCACTGTAACAGGCAACAAGAGTCGACCCCCTCCTTGGTATTGTTGTAATAATCTATGATCTCAGGCTTTCCGCCCTCAGCGTTATTTGACTTAGTATTATACCGTGATGACACAACTAATACGGCTTTGGGTTTTTTTTTTAACGTAAAATATCTACTTTTCTTGATTTATGAAGGAGAAACCCTGATGGGATTTCTGCTTTATTTTTTTCAACGTTCCTACGTATCAATCAATCATCAAATCAATAATAATTTTGAAGTGTTTTTTACTCAAAGACGGCGCATCGCAGGAAAATGACTAAGGGGAGAGCTCTCATATTTCAAATTAAACGGTGAATTCCAAAATATCTTTTTCCTACGAGCGTGCGCAAAGTAGTACTTTGCGCACGCATTTCCTTGTGCAAAGTTACACTTTTCCGCATTAGTGCGGAAAAGTAGCACTATTCAAAAATCTCCTTGGCAGGGAATATTTATATTTATTTTAGTAGCTGTAGACAATTATTTTATGCAATGTGCGAATCCGTTGCAAGTGTATTCTCTTTTACCTTTTAATCGTAATTCACGATATTCGTATTTCAGCCTAAAACGAAAAAAAATTCTATTTTCTCGTACCTCGTATAGTGATAAATGATTATAATATTGCCAAGCAACAATAAAATGTACATGTTGATTTTGGCACATTATGTCAGAATTTTCCCCCGTTTCTATATCAACAAGAATCTACGAACACCGACACTTTTCTTTCCATCAAATCCTCAAAAAGCATAAACGCTGTTAAAATAAGCAGCTCTGATGAGGAGCTACCAGATTCCATTCTAGAGGCCGCAAACCCTGCAAATTTAAATTTATTGCCCGCTAAATCCCAAGAAAAATACCAGAAGCAATATAAACAATTTGAATACTGGTGCCGCAACAAAGGAACAAATAGTTTTAAGGAGGAGGTCTTCTTAGCGTATTTTGCAGATTTACGAAAATCAGTTCAGCCAAATACTTTATGGAGTAAGTACTCTATGTTAAAAAGTGTCCTTAAAATCAAAATAAACTTGGATTTAAGTCAAAATTTCAAGCTAACATTGTTTCTAAAAAAGCAAAATGTGGGATATCGTCCGAAAAAGGCCAAAATTTTTGACAAAATTGAAGTTTCCAGATTTATGGAAGAAGCACCTGATCAAATTTACCTTCTAATAAAAGTCGCCATCATTTTTGGGTTGGCCGGTGCTTGCAGGCGCGATGAGCTTTGCAAGATAATGGTTGATCACATAGAGGATAAAGGAAATTTGATAGTCGTGAAAATTCCCGACAGTAAAGAATCTTTGTAGTATCTAATGAAACAAAAAAGGGATATTATTTACAACTCTATCATAAATATGCAAATTTGCTAAAACCAACCACTCCGCACAAGCGCTTTTTTGTGCAGTATCGACAAGGAACATGCAGTACTCAATGTATTGGAATAAATTCATTCGGTAAGATGCCTTCAGAAATAGCTGCATATCTACAATTGAAAAATAAAGAATTATACAGGACATAGTTTCCGTCATTCATCGGCTACCATGTTGGCCGATTCTGGAGCAGGAATCACTAATGTCAAGCGACTCGGAGGCTGGAAATCGACGACTGTCGCCGAGAGCTACATTGAAGATTCGACAAAACAAAAAAAGGACATGTCGAATAAAATATTGGCCACGAACAACTGCCCTTCTTCATCAAGCTACATAAATCCTTCTGAGTTAAAACCTTCATCGACCTATTTGAACAACTGTCCTTTCACGCCAAGTCAATGCTCATCAAGCCATACCATAAACCACCCACTGACTGATCTTACTGCATCGGCTATCAATTTACATAATGTCAGTAATTTCTCTTTTGTTATAAATGTTATAAACGAATAATTTAGTTTCCTATTAATATTTTTTATTGTTATGTAGTTTTTGAATTTTCTATTATTATTTTTTTTAATTTAAAGAAATAGTCCATTCTCGAAGTGGAGTTGAAATATAGGGAAAGGGGAAAAAAAGGCAAAAAGTCTTTCTCCACTAATTTAATAGTGAGCTATTAAAGGCTCAATTTTAAAATTAAATTGTCTCTACATGTTTCAAAGGTAGTAACCTTCATCTTCAGGAGACCAAAGTAGTGCTGCAGTTATTATTAGCAGTAGAGAGAAAACTGTTGGTGGAAAATGACGTTGATGGAGCTTTTTTTTTTTTTTTATTTAAAAATATTTAGACAAGATATTAATAATTGAATGTAATCAGCATGCTAAAATTGGAATTAAATGTGGAATGTTATATTTAAATCAAAGTTTATGAAAAGACACTGTCAATCTGTGGTCGAATTTAAAAAGGGAAGATATTCATTATTTGAAAATCATACGTCAGGATATATAAAAAGGATCTTTTGGACATTCTAGATCTTGTTAGAGAAAGGTTTTTGTTTGTGATGTGTTTTATGAGAAATTATAATGTTGAAATTTCATTTGTAAAATTAGTTATTGGAGACCTAAGGTCCCGTCACCTTGCGTTATGTTCGTCCCATTATGTAGGGAAAACAATAGAGTTTTATTTAAAATAAAATTATTAAAAAATTAAAAAACAAAAAAACAGATCTTATATTTTATATACCCTTAAAGATTAAAATAGGGAGACGAACACAGTTAAAATGTCCGTCGTATGAATGTCCAAAAGATCCTTTTTATATATCCTGACGTATGATTTTCAAATAATGAATATCTTCCCTTTTTAAATTCGACCACAGATTGACAGTGTCTTTTCATAAACTTTGATTTAAATATAACATTCCACATTTAATTCCAATTTTAGCATGCTGATTACATTCAATTATTAATATCTTGTCTAAATATTTTTAAATAAAAAAAAAAAAAGCTCCATCAACGTCATTTTCCACCAACAGTTTTCTCTCTACTGCTAATAATAACTGCAGCACTACTTTGGTCTCCTGAAGATGAAGGTTACTACCTTTGAAACATGTAGAGACAATTTAATTTTAAAATTGAGCCTTTAATAGCTCACTATTAAATTAGTGGAGAAAGACTTTTTGCCTTTTTTTCCCCTTTCCCTATTATTTTTTTTGTTATGTAATTTTTAGTTGTACTATACCTAGTTCTTTTTTTAAAGATAAATTAAAAATTATTGAATAAATTATCATATTTTTATTTTTGTCGTTATCTCATATGAAGCTCTTAGGAAAAATGTTGTTCCTAACACGTGCGCAAAGTGCTTTTTCGCACGCAAGAATTTATCCGAACTTCGCTACGCGTCGTTCGTCCAACTATACTTGCGTGCGGAAAAGTATCACTTTGCGCACTTGTTAGGAAAATAACTATTATTTGGGAAAAATCATTGGCGTACCATTTTTTTCCAAAATATTGAAGTCAGTGCCCGTAGGCACGTTACTGTTAAAGCTGAAAATCATTTTTGTATTAAAAAAGAGGCAACTTTATTAACTGTCGCTACGTACAAAATATCACTAAAATATCTCAAATAGTTTCGAAAATCTTAATTAATTTCCATTTGCCGACCGTAGTATATCTAGCAGTCATATTCATTTGACTGCACTTCGTCGTTTACTGCCCTATTTCGAACTTCTTGAGAAAGATCACCTTTCCGCGATAGATTTCGCCAAGACGCACTTAAACAACAGAAATCCTCTCATTTTCCCGGGTAATAATAAGCTTCAATCTGCCACGAGACCGTCATCAAATAAACATCAAACGGCAGAAATGGAACGCGTTACTGTATAACTTCGCAACATTATGACAAAAAAAGATAAATATTAAAGCTTCATATCGTTTCAGCCGAGCGAAATGAAAACATTTTAGCTCGCGCCGTGATCTTTAGCGAGATAAAACGACAATATAGGCCATTTGCCGCGACTGCCTCTGGCACCTGTGGAAGCATAACAGGAGCAACTTGCACGCACTTCACTTAAGTGGGTAGTTTGAATTCCTCCCTTTTCTGATAACGCATTTCTAAAACCATGAAAACTGATAGAGGAGCGCAAAGTGCCATTTTTGTGTCTTCCCTGGAGCCTATATAAGTTGGCTATGTTAGGAGATATACAGTGCCCGCAAAAAAGTGTTAAGCATAATGAGTAATGAGGAATCCTGTTCTTCTGGGACTTGTTAGCGGTGACTTATAAAGTCAGTTACTTTTGGCTTAGGTTTAAAGCCGGTATTTATTTAAAAAGATAAGCATGAGCACTATTAAACTAAATATTTCATTCTAGATGAATTTCTCAGTTGCACCAGGAAATGAAGTTCAGGCAAAATTTTGAAAATCTTGGTGAATTTGTCGACTTAAATGAACTTGCTGACTGCATCAATTTCTTTAGTTTAGGTTATAAGTTATACAAGGTGAGGATATTAAATTGTTTATATGGGATGCTAGGACCAATTCATATAAAGCTGTTTTTTTGCGTTGTTTAGTTTTTGCCGCCCTATTTATCACACTAAGACCCTACCAGAAGCTTGCGAGAAAAAATGAAATGTCAAGATTTCCATACTTATTATATTTCAAAACTAAAAAAGGCATAACTTTAAATAATAAACAAGTAAATAGACCATTCGATCTAATATAAAAACATAATTTTACAAAAAAATTATGTTTTCAAGTCTAGATGCCAGTTCTTGAAGCACGGATCAATACATAACCCAGGTAAGTCTGGGCAAGATGGGCAGTGATACCGTGAACGTCTTCGTACATTACGTTTGGAGCAAAAACGACACCTCTTTTTTTTCTCCAGGTATGGCTTCCAGAAAATGGCGTCCTTGGAGATTTACTGGTATTGCTTCTGACGGTTTAGCTTTTATAAGATCTTTTATTATCTCGTCACGAAAGTTCAAAAGACTTTTCTTTGTTTGTTCTTTTTTTGTAAACGAAATCAGCGTTCCATATACTTGTATCTACAAGGTGGAAGAATATCTTACGGTACCACCGAATAGTTTTTCTCGGACTCGAATGATAAGACATCACTTGGTCGGCTCTATCAATGCCAGACATATGTTGTTTATAGTCAAGAACGCACTGCGGCTTCAGTTTTACGTCACCTCTTCTGGGTCTTGTTTCAACCATCTGATGTTTGTGGCGGTTATATATTCATCATGCGAACATCGCGTTTGTCTTTCTATTTGATTACGACAACTGAACCTCTCCGCTTTCAAACTGCTTCTTCCTTCTTCAGCTTGGTTTTCAACAACTTTTTTGGGTTGCCTTTCCTATTTTCACGTTGTGTTCCAACTACAGCAGCTTTTTCGGACAACAATTCCGCAAGTTTGCGAGAAAAAATAAAAAGGAGAAGAAATAGATAATAAAATTCTACACAAAATCTTTTTATAAAAAATAATTTTATTAAAGCAGGGGCAAACCACCGAGACCTAAAACGGTTTAAAATAATCAAAAAGTAAATAAAAAACGTTTTAAAGTATTTTGATTTCTATAAACATTTAAACTTTCACTGTTCCTAGATGTTAAAATAGTTTAGGATTATATTTTATCATCCTAGTTCAGTTGAACTACGATAATCAACTTTTGGATTGGATTGATCTTCATTCATCTTTCGGCCGAAATACGACCAATTAGTGTCAATACCATTGGGAATAAAGTGCGATACCGACCACGAAATAGGCGAAAGTATTGAACAGAATTAAAATGGAGAACATTTTTATGACCTTAAACAACAAAGATCTAGCAAAGTTAAAAACTTTTCATTTCTTAATAAAATAATAACATTATAAAACTTCTTCCATAAATCCTAGCCACCTTTTTAATCGAATTGTATGTACATACAAGCCCCAAGAAGATCTAAGAAAATGTTTTCAGCATGAATTGCTACCCTGCCCACTAGCCCTGTTGGATGGAGATGAATTGCTATAAAAAACTTAAAAATCAGCATTATTTGCGTTTTTTGACAAAAAAAGTGTTCCATTGGATTCGATTCCTGATCTGGCAATTTCCATCGACTTATGGTAATATTTATATTCAGTATGTTAATTATGTAAAGTATAATTATGGAAAAAATACCACTGTCGTCTTTGTCGGCTCAGATCTTTCCACAAAGGAACAATTAAGAAGATATTTAGAAATATCATGCTTAGACAATATTTTTTCAGAAAAAAAACACAGGAACAGTAAAACATTCTCAATTGTTTTCTAATGAAAACAACAAAAGATGTTTTATTTTACAATTAAGCCAATATTTGAAATCAGCAGGTATTCAGGTGGTTCAAGCTGAAGGCGCCGCATTCAGAAGCATGGTAGATAAGAGTCTTGAATTAAAAACATTAGAATCTTCTGTTACTTTGGTGAGGACACCAATTTGATGGTCCCATTAATATGTAAGTCAAAAATGCTTTGACCAGGTAATTCATCAAAACCACACAAAGTAACATAAAACTTGGTCTAATGAGATCTGCAATATTATTTTCCATGCAATATCTGGATGTGACACCATCTCAGCCCTTTATAAAAAAGGAAAATTAACTTCGTGCAGATTATCAGAAAAAAATAAAGCCCTACATGAAAAACTTGGTACATTTTTACAGCCAAATGCAGAAAAGGATGCTGATATAAAGACTGTTGAAGATTTTTTAATGTCCCTTTACAGCGCAAATAAGTCAACAAAAGATTTAAATGAACTTAGTTTTTTAAAATGTACTAGTAACACAGCAAGACAAAGTTTAAACAAAAATATTAAGTTCACCGGGGTAAATTAGTGACAAATTTAAAATATCAAATAAGAAAGTGTTTACTCTCTTCGATAATTCGAAACGAAGCAACCAGTACAGTAAATGAAATAATTGGAATTTTTTAAATTTATAAACAACTATCTTTTGTTGTCGATTTGTGTCAATTATTTTGGGTAAAACTAAATTAAAAGTATGTTTACCAAAAGCGAACAAGTAGATATTTTAATTATTTATGGACAATGTGGGAAAAACGCCGCCGAAACTGAGAGAATGTATCAAGAAAACTATCCTAATTGGATTAACCGCGCAAGTAGGCAATACATCATTTATTTAATTAGAAAAATGCGACGTGAACCCGCTGTTACTAAAGAATTTATAATAAGTGAGGATACTGAAGTAAGTAAAGCCACGAATTAAATATAGGCCGCGAATCCGAAAAATATTAAAGAAGCATGGTTGTCACTCTTACAAATACCTATTGCATCAGCATTTGTACGAAAACGATTTTAATAGGAGATTGGAATACTGCAATTGGCATTTAAATAACAACATTAATACCAATGATTTAGCTTATTCAATATTACACTCGGATTAGTCAAGGTTTACCAATAGTGGTATGTTCGACAGACATAATATAAGATATTGGCCGTCGGAAAACCAACATTTGATGATTGGCAATATAATAATTGGATCAATATTTTTTGAAGGACGTTTTACCGCTGAGAGATATTTGGATGTCTTAGAAAAGGAAATTGAAGAGTATGTGGACGACCTACCCCTGGCGGTAGCACAGCCAAAGAAATGACTATTGAAAGAAAATGAAGTTTTCTTCAGAAAATCCAAAAAAGTTTTGATAGTGTGATGTACCTGCAACGTTCTTACTTTCAGGTTGTTCTGGTTATGTTTTATTTTGTGTCGTAGAACCGCAAGTCCGTAGATCGACATCTGTGCGCAAAACTGCTTTTTATTTTTTGACGGGAAACTGTCAGCGGTTTCATTCGGTTAAACAAAATTCTGACGACTGGTCAGGCCCTTAGCCTTTGTGGGAAAATTCGGGAAATTCTTCCCCATCTCTGTGTTTTCCACATCATTTCTTATTTGAGGCACATATATGGTAAGTTCACAATAAATATTTTCGTGGATTATCGATGTTTTTGAGAGATTTTTGCCACATAACCTGAAACTCCATACCTTTTTTTAGACCAGAATTAACACTTTACATACTACACGTTAGTTCCCTCTACGTTGCCTATTCCAATAACTATGGTTCCGAGAAACTGAGTTTGGACTCTTATTTTCGACCTATTAGTTAAGGCATTTGTGAAGGCCTATTTACCAACGTATCTGAGCAGCAGGAAGGGGCTATCCCTTATAAGGACCAGCCGCCTCCAAGAGCGTCGTGCGATAAGTATAATAACTTTTAACTGCAAATTTCTAATTAACTTTCGTTCTGGACATACCCTAGTGTGTTTTTTCTGCTCAACCTAATATTTAATAGCCCTTTTTTTGTTCTCAAAGCCATAAGCTATTTTGCCTAACTATCTTTATATAACTTAACAACTGCTTCAACCTATACAACACTTATACAATATACAAAGCAATTGTAAAAAGGTGGTAACTTTAACGCTGTTATTTTTTCTGTACAGGTAAATCAACTGACACATATTTATTACTTGTTGAATTAGGTGTTTATAATTCCCAATTTTAAATCACCTTTCTCTACATTTTTTTTTCTTAATTAAATAACTTTTAAGTAATCATTTTTGTGTTTGTTTTGGCACTGTGTGTCAACCCGAATGTTTTACTCACAGAAAGTCGGTGTTCTTGTGTTAAGTTAAAACTAAAAGAACTGTAAGTGGGGATCAAAACTCAAGCATATCTAGGCTCGCATAGCAACATCTTTCGGGGGTCACACTCGTATACACTGCAGTTTTACTGGCAAGAACAGTACTTAAAAGGAATCACCCTGGTTTATAATTGCCACGAAATTGAGTTAGCAACAACAATTATATTTTGTTACCACCTAGTAAGGTTGGATTCGTATTTAAAACCTACATCCAATTATACTATGAAAGTTATATAAAGGGTTTTCCAATAAGAACGATATGATTTAAAAATGAAATAAAATTAAAATTATTTCAGATACAATAAAACTTTTTATATTGTCTTAAAGTATAGTTGATAACATTTATGTTTTGAATAACACATCGTTTAAATGCCCTCCGCGACTTCGTGTACACGAGCGAATTCGACGAACCCAATTTTCGATGACTTTATGCAATAAATCGGGCATGATCTGACGAATGCAGGGTTTAATGTTCAACCTTAATGCATCAAGTGTTTGTGGTCTGTTTGCATAAACCTTAGATTTCAAATAGCCCCAAAAGAAGTAATCTAAAGGAGTTAAATCACAGCTTCTTGGAGGCCACTGAACAGTAGCATTCCTTGAAATTATCCTTTCGTCAAACTTTTCTTGCAGTATATCGATAGGTTCATGAGCAGTGTGACATGTGGCACCGTCTTGCTGAAACCACATATCCTCCAAATCAAGTGCATCTATATTTGGCCACAAAAAATTTCTTAACATCTGTCGATATCGTTCACCATTCACTGTAACTGCATCTCCTGCCTCATTTTGGAAAAAAATGGTCCGATGATGCCACCATACCATAAACCACACCATACAGTTACCTTTAGCGGAAACAAAGGCTTCTCATGAATCTGTAGTGGATTATTTTCACACCAAAAACGGCAATTTTGCTTGTTAACGTATCCACTTAACCAAAAATGAGCTTCATCTGAAAAGATAATTTTTTTGGCAAAATTAGGATCCCTTTCAAGTTGTTCTAAACTCCAAGCAGCAAATTCTCTGCGCCGACAATGGTCCAGTGGCTTAAGTTGTTGGGTCAAAACAATCTTATACGGGTGTAAATTCAAGTCTTCTTTCAAAATAAGCCAAGTTGTCGTTTTTTTAATCCTTAACTCTTGAGCACGACGAGGAATTGATAAATTTGGATACACTGCAACACTAGCTCTTACAGCAACAATATTCTCAACAGTTCTTGCGTTTCGATGTCTTCTTGGTGTTTTTGCATCGTGAAGAGTAAAATTATTTTCAAATTTCTCAACGATGCGACGAATGGCAAGCAAAGAAGGACGATTATTTACACCAAAGTTTTCGCGAAGTGCGCGATAAGTGTTCACAAAAGATCGTCTATTTTCATAAAATTTTTGGATAATAACCAAACGTTCTTGAAGCGCGTATTTAGCCATAATAAATTGTTATAGTTTACTGACAATAACTGACAACTGGTGACAGGTAAAACTTTATTACCATGGTTACCATATCGTTTCAAAATCATATCGTTCTTATTGGAAAACCCTTTAGTTGTATTTATTTATTTTTTAACGCTCTAGTAAGACAAATAGAAGGTGATAAAGTTGTATTGGTATTTTTGTAAATGTGTTAATGTATATTAGAACGATGGGTATTTTCATTTATTAGCGTAATTGCGTTTTTATCAAAAGACAACGATATAACGTGGAACGAACTTTACTGTCCAAGTATATATTTCTCCAACACCTTGGTCGCCTCGATGCAAAATCGTGCGTAAAATCGGCCTTTCTAGCGCATAAAATTTGCTTATAGAAAACTGGGAGAGCCAGAAACCGAGAAAACGTCCTTAGTTTGAATATAAAAACAGCCTTAAAAATATTCAGATGTTATATTAAAACTTCGAAAGTTGCCGTGCTGTCTGCCCGGGAATATCTTAGAGCTTAAGAATGTTTGTTTACCAAAATGACTTTAAAGCTCAAATCGATACGTGACTTCTATGTATGGGAAACTTTGTTTTTAAATAGAGTAGGAATTGATAATACTTTAACTGGCTGCGATTGTTACCCTGCATAAGATTTTGCAGTTAATTTTGTTGGTCTTGTAGGGATTAAATAATTTAGTTTTTAGCAGTAAGCGGGGAAATTATTAAGGGGATTATTATAATAATGTCCTACTTAGGGCGATAACATCAATATCTGAGTAGCACCTTTTCTTTAATGTTAGTTGAATTTAAGTACTGCCAAAATATTCATTACTATATTAATTATTTATTAAGGCCCCAAACATTATGCATTTTAAAGGCAAATTGGTAACTAGTCAGTTTTTTTCTCACGGTTTCGGCACCTTTATAATGCAGCCGAAATGGATTGGAAGCCAGCATGGTAGATTGGGTGCGAGTTAGTACCTGTTCGACCAATGTAGCTTTAAAGGAATAAATCTCTGACTGAATCGTTCCATTATGCTTGCGTAAAACTAAAACTATCGAGCCCAAGATCTATTAGTTTGACCTCCAGTGGCGACTTTTCAGGGAGGGCAAAGTCAGCATTGCCGACCATCAGTTTGTATTTTTGTTTAGTCGCGAAACTGCCAGCCAATAACCGCTTCACTTTTTAAATCGCCCGGAGGTTACAATAGGTTATTCGCAAACTACGCCGCTATCAAATAAATAGTTTTACTTTTTAAATCGCCTTTTAGCCCTCTGGCCGTAAGAATCTCGAGGTTCAAAATAGGCAACTAAACACGCACCATTCAGTATATTGTGGCCAAGTTACCAGTGTTACCACTACGTGGTCGGCAGTTTGTTTGCCGCTAATTTTAAATTGAGGTTAAGGATAATTCTTATACCTACTAATTATCGGCCGGAAAAATTTTGTATCGATCTGTAGTTTTGGAAGTTTTTCGTGATTATTCTTAAAAGAAAAGGACTACATAAGTGTAAAATATGCCAGAGTAGGTGTTATCAGCTGAAAAATAAAACTTTCTGTTTAGATTTTTAGGATTAGGGCCTCGGTTAAGTGTTTTTACATTTAAATAGATTATCTTGTTTGGACAATCCAAAAAAGCTGGATGGTCGCAATGACATGGAAAATTAAGTTGTAACTGACGTAAAAAATTATCTTATTCAATTTGTTTTAACTTGTTAACTTAAATGTTCTTTTCGCTATTCGATGAGCATATTATATTATTCATTAAAAAACGATGGTCGTCCGATCCCTTAAATGTTGAATTTAATTAACATGAGAAGCAAAGATAGGTCATTTTTAGAAAATTAATACTAAAAATATGCATGACTTATGAGGAGTGAAATCAAAACTAAACTGTTTTATTGGGCAAGTATTTTATTTTCAAATTTAAAAAAAGAAAAAATCAATATCGTTGGTGTGAACTGTTTCGGGCTCTCAAGAAACATGATATTTCAAAGGAGAATACCTACAATTAAATAAAACTCGATTTACTTGGTAAACAAAACATTTACTTATATGTCTATTGTTATTATCAATGTCACTAGGGGATATTTTTATCGATATATCAAATAACGATATTTAAAAAATAAAAGATTTTCAATATATCGATAATTCTATATTTCGATACATGGATATCTGGATAATTGATTCATCGATATATTTAAAAACTAAAATATCGATGTACGGATAATAATAAATAAAACATTGATGTACTTATTGAATTTGGTTTCTTTTTGCAGAATTCGAATTATATTTATATTTAAATATATGCTTTGAGAATAGCACTACTCATCAAATTTTACACTTTTAAAATTATCTGCGGTCTTACTATGCCATTGTGATTATTATTTTTTACTGTTAACATAATAGAAACATATAAAATCATCACATTGCAGTTTCAAGATAAAACGGCAGGACAAAGTAAATTAATTATTATGGATCTTCAATGATGTTTTGGCTGGGAAGGTAGTTTTTGTTAATAATCGAACCTACGAATACTCCCTCTTTAATTTTTGCCTCAATAAGCTTGAAAAACTTTTGCTTGAGGTATTGTAAAGCAGAACCGTCTTTGATTAAACGTTTTACAAAATTTTTCACGAGTCCCAATTTGATATGTACCTATTGGTGGCACAATATTATATTACTTGGCTTAACTAAAGGTTCATATTTAACATTTTTTTGTCCTGGTTTGAAAGACTAGTAATTAAACCAACTAAAAAATTTTTTTTTTCGCAACGCAGTTATTTCTTGCGATGTACAGGGTTTTTGTTTATATTTAGACCCCTATCTAGAGCGAAAAAAACTTTAAATAAAAAGTTTTAGGAATTTTACTGAATCATCAGAATCTTAGCAAAAAATATTCAAAAGATGATTACAATGCCGAGCTAAAAAAATAAAAAAAGTTTTAAAAGTTAATAAAACAACAAACCTCGCATTTCTCCGCTAGTACATATGATATGAAATTAAAATGCCTACAGAAACTTTTTATTTGTCAACCTAATTATGAAAGATTATAAATTATAATTTTTTAGTGTTGAGTAGTGTAATTAATAACTGTCGTGAGCCATCTAATAAGTAAGTCTTCCTTGACGTGTAGGGCAATTTTGACTTTACCCTAGATCTATAGCCCTTTTTTTTGTTTGGTGTGTAAAAACGTTTTAGTTCTTGATGTATAACGACATGGAATAACATTTCTTAAATCTCTCTTAATCTTAGTTTATATAAACGTACATTCGCGAATATTGGCAAAAAATTTCACGTGTGAATGACTGGGATTTCCCAACTACCGATCTTCATACACTCCCACTAATTAGTAAGTACCTATGTACACTATGTACCTATAAAATGTACATTCATAGTGTTTTTGATTATTTTCTTATAATATTTAATGGTTGTATGGCAAATACTCAAACTGCTCCTAAAACCATCCTGCCAGAATTTTGGTATATTATTTCAGTTTCCTTAGTGCATGGTTTTTTCAATATACAGTCAAAAAATTGACAGATTAACCGAAAGTAAAATAATGAAGCTAATAATGGTTTAGGGTAGTGGTGGGCAAAAATTCGATATATCGATACATTGAATAGTGATATATCGAAAATATCGATATATCAAATATATCGAATATGTCGACATATCGACATATCGACTATACCGATATAAAATTTTCAATATCGATATTCGATATTAGATTTTCAATATCGCTCAGCGCTAATCGTTACCCACATCTGTATCAAATGAGCGAAGATAATCTTGTCTAAAGCGCTTTGTTCAGCAAGCCAAGTGTTGTTATTTAACTTGCGTCAACAGTTCATGCGGCTTTTATGTTCCTCGATTGTAGGTTAATTTTACTGATTTTTTTATTTACTGAGTGAAAGAATTAAACGAGCTTTTCACTGTGGTAATTTGGCGTTTATTTCTCCAAATCACACAAAACCTCTTTAGTACATGATTTTACAATAACGTACTATAACATAACTATTCACTACTGATTTTACAATGAAACTAATCACTATGTTTGTTTAATACATTTGCTGGATGCCTTTTTTTAGGCAATGCTATTTGTTTTACTCCGACGGAGAGAAACTATATACGTGCGTTTGTTGACATGCCACCTTGCTTTATCAAAGCCCAAAGTATAGTGTGTTTGAAGAAGGAAACTATATCATCTGACAGCAAGGTTACGCCCCCGGTGTCACGACGACTAACCAACAATGCATTCTGATAGGCCACACAACCGCCATGTTTTCTCCCAACCAATCGGACGGCAATAAATAAACTGTACCATGCCGTGCCACCCTCCTAGAGCGTCAAAACGCCGTCAAAGGGTCTTCTAGTATCTAAACGTGGAACATTGCTTTTTCCTGGAATAACGGTCGACTAGTTGTTTATTATTTAGGACATATTATATATATTTTAAAAGATGATATTGGCAAGTTTTATGCCTATCCCGGCCACAACACTATATTCGTTTAGCAAACATTGACACATTTTGCTCCTTTATTAAAATATTACCGAAATCGAATATTTAACAGTAGTATTGATTCTAAAAACATTTGTTGCATTTAATTATATTATTTATAATACATTTGGATGATCGTTTCCCCAACACGCTTTATAACTTATTCTCGTAGTACAATTAACCAAGAACGAATGTCAAATTTGTCACATTAATTGTTGTCTATAGAAAAACAAATCTAAAAAAAACTACAAAAAAAACATCTTTATCGAGCAAATAGCTCACATAATTTGACAGATTTTCTGTTAACAAAGGAAGTAGACGGATGCAAAGAAATACAAAATAAATACACAAAATGAACTTTGTGGATATATGACTCGTGAATTCCAGGCAAGTTTCATTTTCCCATTAAGTCAATAATGGCAGTTTTCAAAATTGCTACACTGTTTTGTATGAAAGGTTTGACAATAGAGCGGGGTTTGTAAACTTTGTCGCTACTTTTAGAGTTTAGTTTTGCATCGTACTTCGCCAGAGTAGAAACGATTTTCCCATTTATAAACTTGGTCAACTTGCAGTAACCTCATGCATTTTTAACCTAACTTATTTAATTTATTTTGACATTAAATTTGGTTACTTTTGTTTTTTTCTATGATTGGTTTGAATTTATTTAGAAACTATTATAAAATAAATACATGCATTTACGCGAATAATAATACCTGTCAACCTGTCAATATTCGCATTTGCATTCCATTGGGTCAACTTTATTGGAGAAAAACATTACTACAGAAACTTCGAAATAAAATGTTGGCTAGGTTGGCGATAGAGAAAATCAACGTGTAACTATGTCACCTTCTAATGTAAATTACAATGATATCTACTTTGTTGCCAACTGGACTTGTGCAAATAGTTGTTAGACCCCGGTTCAGAATCAAATTTTGATACTGCAAAACTGTATCAGATTCAGGGTCTGGTTAAACAAGAACTAAACATTTACTTTGCTGGCATAAATCAAGATGCTTCTTGCATAAAATATAGAGTAATGTTACTTTTAAATTACTTTAGAATGGATATGGTCAAACAATGTCATGTTTGGTAGTTGATATTTAGATATTTTCCGAATAAAATGTATAGAAATAATTATATTGATAATAATTAGAACATTAACTTAACAATTGCTTTAAATTTTATTCAGCCCTAAGTAACAGATTAGTAAGCAAAAGTAATTATGTGTAAAATCAAACAACTATTATTGAGTTTTAAACCGAAATTACGTATTAAATGACTCTAGGGTATCCAATTTTAAATACGAGCGCTTTAAACGAATACTTTCTGCTTCTATTTGCTTTCTGAAACTCGACGGAAACTAAATAAAAAGTTTTATTCACATCCCGAAACTGCCTTACATAAAATTATAGTTTAGTAGTTGAATTCTCTTTCCCTTGCCAGAAATATGTAGGTTAGGAATTCCGCTTAAAGAAGCGGGTGCTCTCAAGAAGTATGAATTTATAAGACGCATTATGTAAAATTTACACTTAGGAAGTTGTTGTCATTTTGCAGAAAAACTTACTTCAAACCTTGAAAGAAACATGGTTTCGTACAAGTCTAAATTTTTTTATACTTATTCAGCTTCTTTACTGGTTTTCCACCAACCTTTAAATATGGGCGTCTCGTAATTTACGCCATTCTCTCTTCCAACTGCTTTCCTGCCTACTTCTTAAAATCATCGCTCAACCACATCTGCGGCCATCCTCTTGTCCCTTCCTCTCGTACGGTCTTCAGGATTGTACTATATTGTGCCAAGTATTCTCTTTTTATCATATTGTGTGTCATTGTTTCTAGCTTCCTTTGTCTCTCTATCATCCACTATTTTTTGATATTATCCAAATGATCTTTTTTACATTTCTCAGTGTCAACCCCATGACTAATCTTTCTACAACTCTCTGCCTCTTTGTTAATTTGCCCATATTTGCTTTTGTAAATCTCCAAATCTGCCAACCGTAAGGTATGATTGGTAAAACGAGCTGTTTAGCTCGGGTCTAATTGATAATTAGAGCTTTAATGTAAAACAGCTACCCTTATGTTTAACCTTTTTCTAGACCGACAATGTATCAACGATTTAAATGTATATCTGAACTAGAGTAATTTTTCAAACTTACCAAAAAATTTAGATTAGCTATCGATTGAGGATGATCATTTATTTTTTGAGAACCATTGTCTACAGAGTGATATTCAATAAAGTGCCATGCATAACACCACACGAAAAAAATGTAAAACGTTCATATTAAACATAGATCCACAACCGTTATATTTTACAAGGCAGCACTGCCGTTTTCTTTTTTGATAACACACTTATGTAGACACTTAATGTCCAATGCATAGTATGACAGTGGCAACCTTCTGTCATGGACAAAAGGTTGTCACTCTCCGTTGATGGTAGCTCTTAATGTGGAGGCACTAGGTCGTGGTCCGTTATACTTACACCTTCTCTTCGTCATTTACCTTGGGCGCCACCTGGTTTGACAGAAGTCCAAACCAGAAAAAATATACTGAATATCAGTTACTATTGAAAATCTATGCAACAAATAAAACCAAAGTTTTCCCACACAAACAATAAGGTTTTTATTATAAAAAAGGTTTATGCCAGCTTTATGATCAGTCAAATTGTTTAAAATGTGAAGAGTGAAAAGACCGCCTTTCCGGACGCAAGGATATAAAATAAAATTTGTGTATAACCTCGGGGAAGATTCTAGAACCTAGTTAATCTGTTAATGATGTATGGATATAAAAGTGCTACCTTTGTCAAGATGGCCTTACAATGTTGATTTACATTAAAAAAGTTATGAAATAAATTTTAAGATTCAAGAAGTAGTCCATTTTCTGTGGCGAGATTATTAAAGAAAACAAGGTCTGTCTATACCACCAAACTTGGGTTGGGTGGTATAGACAGACCTTGTTTTCTTTAAATAAATTTTAGTTAACTAATTGAAATAAAAAAGTAATGGCTTATGGTGAAACTATGGTGACGGTAAACATTAATTAAATAATAAAAAATGCATATAGACAACTTTTAAACCACTCTGTATAACTACACTCAGTTCCAAAGAAAGTGACGCACCTAATTTTTGTTGCAAATTTGAAGCTTTGTCATTACAGAACGAATGAACCGATTTTTATTATCTTTCCATTTGTTGGTAGGTAATTCCGTTACCTTTAAGAAAAAAATAAACTGGTAGACATTTTTTCAAAGCCCCCTGGATGATAGTGGAAAAACTCAAGCCAAGTTATTTTCTTAATTTTTGACTCACCCTATGCGTTAATCAAGTAAATGTATAGAAAGCGTTTACGCTCTATATGAAAGTCGCTTCTTTTACGAGCATTTTGATTTTTTGTTCATCTTTATCTCTAAAATTGTCCGAATTACAGCTTTTTTGCTGAAACCTTACGTTTATCCCACAAATTTAATTTGATCACATTGCCTTTAAAAAAACAATTACCCTTGCCATGGCAATTACTCCATATTTGACCCTTTGTCGTTGTGTCATTAAAAAAGTCAATGTCATTATAAAAGTTTTAGTGGCTAAAATTACATAAAATGCCTCAAATGAGTTCACAACAAGTAGCAGCATTAGTTACTTTAGTTAACGATAAGCGTAGTAAACGTTACGCCGCTCGTGCAGTGGGTGTCAATGAAGCAACTGCTCGTAGAGCAATCCACAAGTACGAACAAATAGGAAGCACTGCTCGAAGGGTTGGTTCTGGTCGCCCTCGGAAAACTTCTCCAAGAGATGATCGGTTCTTGAGATTGAGGATATTACGTGATCGATCAAATACTGCGGTAGATGTTCAACAAGATCTTCGCCAAATTCGGGGTGTTACGATAAGTAAGCAAACGGTATGTCGACGTCTAAACGAAGTTAATTTGAAAGCTAGGAGACCTGCAAAAGATCCCAAATTATTGCCACAACATCGTGCTGCTAGAAGAAACTTCGTTGAAAATTATGGACAATGGAACATTCGTGAATGGTCGAATGTCTTGTTTACGGATGAATCACGGTTTTGCCTTATCATGGTAGATGGAAGGAAAAGAGTATGGAGAAGGACAGGTGAGAGGTTTAATCAGAATTTAATAACAGAATGTGAAAGTTATAATGGTGGGTCGGTTATGGTGTGGAGAGGGATTTCAATGAATGGAAAGACACAATCTATATTGACATTTTACAGCAGTATGTCTTACCTCATGCAGAGTTAGTGGGCAATAATTTTATATTGATGCGGGATAATTCCCGACCACACACTGCAGCAATTTTTCAAAACTTCTTAGAAGCTACGGATATTACCACATTACAGTGGCCTGCCAGAAGCCCCGATATGAACCCTATAGAACTTTTGTGGGACGAACTAGGGAGAAACGTACGTTCTCGCCAGAAGCCTGCTGAACATATTTAAAATAATGCGTTGACATTGAACATGTAAATCTTTGTTTCTCAATTCCAGACTTGTTTCGCTTTCGATGGCCGACTCCGGCACCGACTCGTAATATTGCTGCGATAATTCACCTTGGCCTTCTGTTTCAAATTGTCGCCAAAAAGTCATACTGATATAATACAATAAAGGTACCAAATAAAAACTTACTTGCTCAAAAACACACAGTTATAGTACAAAATCAAATATTATGTAAATTACAGCGAATCGTTTGAACCAGTCACGTCACTATTCGATTCACAATATCGCACACCTCAAACATCAAGTGATTTTAAAGCTGATAAGGGATAATTCAAATGACAGAAATTAAACTATTTGCTGTGCTTGTCTACAGCATATAAAGTTGTATTTATTGTATGCTATATTAATTGTCCCACTCGGACAAATAGTTCGCTCTTTAAATTGTGAGTGGGCCTTGACGTTCTATCTCCAGGGTGTTGCCAGTTCTACAAAGTTTTCGTAACGGTAGGTGGAACGTAAAGGGTTGTTAATTTTTTATTTTTTTTTTAACAACAGTGAAAATCCCTTTCATTTTCGTTTTAATTATTTTTGTATAAATAATATTTCGTATGAAGTTACTAAAAAAATTATTATAATATTCATGAATTGCCTGTTCTGTTTTTCTTTGACGTTCAAAATTTCTTGGTTTAAAGTACATTTGCAAGCTAGCTTTTAAAGATAGTTACTGACTTAATTTAATACTGATATAAAAGAACAGTTTAAATAATAAAAACTGAAAGAATTTTTAAAAAAACATCTGACAACCCCGATTATGATGCCGGTCCCTTTGAAGCCCGTTAGAAGCTTTTTTTATGTCGTTACACTAACTCTGACAGATGTTAATTGGTGGGCGATACATCTTGAACGCGTAGACTTTTATTCTGTCCTGTTGAAAGTAAGTTATTTCGAGAAAAACCTTCAACGTTATGCCTAACTTTACTAAAAAACACAAAATTGAAATTTTAATTAAAAAAAAATTAAATTAGTAAAAACTAGATCCAAAAACCGTTATTCCTCTGCAGTGACAGTACACAAGTGCTAAAAAAAAGTGTTTTTACTTGCATTTGGATATGAAAAAAGGGTTTTTCCAAGATTTAATCAAAATGAAAATAAACTCATGCAGTTATACTATACCACGCTTTGAAGCAAAATTTTCGGTAATTTTGATGCACTTGCTGTATTACCCCCGAGAAGTTGGTATATAGGGTTACCCAAGCATTCAAAAATGTTTTTATTTAAAATGTCTCATGCCGCAGCAAACTAACTACAAAAAGTTAACTTTGACTTCCAGATTTTACGTTTCCTAATATGTTGTTTAAGTGCAACGTCATCTGGCATCTTTACAAGAATGTTTGTGTAATAATGTGACATACCGAGGTAGCAAAAATTATCTTGGTCAAAAGTGACCATGAAATTAAAAATGTCTGTTAATTTGGGTTAGTTTGGATGCCTTACTCACATCATCAATATCGCGCAATTAATTCTAGAGCTCAAATAATGAGCTACAACTTTAGAAATAGAACTGAAAAACTAATAACGTTTCTAAATTAGTATTTAATAACAACAAAAAGGCAAGTCGATGTAACTAGTATGTATGAACTGTTGAAAATGTCCCCTACCCTTATCAATGCATAAGTTTACACGCCTTCAATAACCGTAAGTTCCAATTTAGATGGGGTCAAGTTATTTTAAGTCATTTTTTGGTCCAAATTATCAGGGCTTTTGTATTTCCAACTATTATAAGCGCAATTGTTATTGCTACTAAAGTTACGTGACTATTATCACTAAAGAACGGAATATTTGCACTTGAATTCAGCCAAAATATGCGCATATATATGCGTTGTTTGTCTTCAAAATATTCAGTTATATGCATCTTTTGACCAAAGGTGCATAGTGGTATACAATATGTTTTAATTTATTATAGTTAAATAAAGATGTTTATTAAAAAAAAAATGCAAACAAGAACGAAGAAAATGAAAGTAAACATAAAAGGTATTTATTACTAAATATTTTTCAAAATTTTCAACTCTAAAGAAGATTGTCTTCTATCAGTAAAAATATGTTTATTCAAAGAGAAGCTTCTTTCAACATCTACTGATGTAATCGGACAATACTTAGGTATTAAAGTATAAGGCCCAACTTCGTTGGATAGTTTTTGTTTGTTCCTTACCTGACCTCCTTCTTTACCGCGAACGCTGTTACATTCAGCGCAAAAAGTTTCAACAATACTGATTGAGTCTTTTAAACTAAAATTTCTACTCTATAACGAGGATAATATGTTGGGTATAAAACTGAAATTAACCTTAATAAATATAAGATTTTTAACTACACTTCACTTTTCCATCTCATCGTCATCTAAATCCAAAATTAGTTCTTTAGTGGCTTTGAAATGTATGTAAATTACAGATTCTGGAGACAAACTGACTCCTGGTAATCTATTCTTATACAGGGTGTCCATTTAATTTAAGAAATGCAGAAGTCACCAAATGTTTCATGAATAAAGATATCAATTTACTAAATAAAACACTTATAAGTTAATTTCCACTATTTTATTGTACACTGTACGACATGTATCGCTATACTATAGCTTCTTCGGGTACTTCTTACAAACTGAAGTATAAACAGGTAATACAATAATAAACAAATTAATAATTATTACTCTAAATTGTTATTAGGCCAGGTATTGTACATATTTAATAAGATGGATGAGTTTGTTTCCAGTTAACCATTTAGAGATTTCCCTGTCTTTTCAATCCTATTTATTTCTAAGCTTTCAAACAATGACAGTCTTCTACGTTTATCCGATATAAGCAAAATTTCAAATACCTCATTCAAATTATAATTCTCCTGTAACAAGTGCTGAATATGTTATGTACATCTGCACTCTTAGAGGTGCATTTAGAAACACTTTTTTTTACATTTGAATTTAATTTATTTACAAAAGGATATTCAGTTTTGACGGTTTCTGCGACTCGGTTTATTTCATGTAAAAGACAAGTCACATGTACCATATTAGGGTAAAAGATTCTTTATTTTGGACAACTTTTACCATATACGGTGCTGCATCAGACAAAAGCACTAAAATCTTCTTATCTGGACTGGATTTGGTAAGAAAAATTTCGATAGTGACTGCTGAATAAATCGGGTTACGGTCACATTATTAGTTTTGTCTAGTTGCTTAGAAGCTATTAAATATGGGTTTTTGCTTTATCTTCTTGAAGTGCTCCCATCATAAGATGTGCGATATATCTGCCACAAGTATCCGTGCTTTCATCAACAATAATGTAAAAATTCACCCAGTGAAGCTCTAATTTCTTCTAAAACCGTTTCGTATACTGAATGGACATTCTTCTTTCTAAGCGTCGATTCGTCAGGAATGGTTTGTTGACAAAATTTTTGGGCAAATATCCTCTAAATTGTGGATTTTGCAATTTTTTTTATGTTTGCTGTGACCAAAGTCTTGCATAAGTTTTCTTGAAAGATTTTCTTTTCAAATTTCGATTTTTTTCCAACATTTTGAAATACATTTTTTACGCTTAGCTGAACTGGCTCAGATGTCATTTTTTGTAACTTTGATTTATGCAGCGATGTTTTCAAATGTTGATCGATTTGGAACTTCTTTTCACAAACAATAATTTTTGCACATAGTTTACAGGAGACTTTTTCTCCAATAAACTCTAACTCTGGAAATTTAATAATCCACGAACACGTTTTCGCCACTTTAGACATTTTGAACACAAATTTGAAATCACTAGCTTCACACTGAAAATACTGAAATCTTTCAACTAACAAAGTATTACCACCCGATATAAATATAGCTTGTTAAGCAGGTAGTAAGAAGGCATTATTAAATGACAATAAATAACCTCTAACAATATACCTGCAAACCACGGAAACCCCAAATAAATACCTTGTGTATAACAAAATGTAAATATTAATTAATATATAATTATCTTTAGATTGGAAAATCCCTGACACAAGTGCCGTACTGGTCATTAAACCTATGAGCCTACGAGTTTTCACGACCGGGCGATTTTAATTTTTTGATAAAGTCGAAAATATAAAAATATCCTCATAAAATTATAATTTGGGAAAAATATGCATTTTATTATAAAATTGACAAGGGTGTTCATTTGAAAACTTCCCACCACGGATTTATCGAAAACCACTGATTAAAGGAAAAAACGCCGAGGCACGTCAAAAGATTTGCCAAAGGGGACAACTTTTTAACCTGAAACTACTTCACCCCCTTTTACCCTCTGCCCCCGGGGGTCATTCCCTTAAAAATTTTAAATGACAAGGGGTATCAAGTAATAGCTTGTTTGAAAGGTATTTCAAAGTGCTTTATTTTGACGTTTGATTTTTTAAAATCGGTCGATTCGTTTTCGAGAAAAGTAGAAAAATCTTTATTTATCTTAATGTGTTCAGATAGAAAAAAAAAAACAAAAATATCACTTTTTATTTCAATAAGTGTTCAAAATGTTGCCCGTTATTGGCCAAACAATGATATAGGCGATGTTCAAATTCCTGACGGACATTTTCAAAAACATGTTGTGGGAGATCATGGCAGCTTTCGATGATGCGTTGACGAAGTTCATCCAAACTTTCAGGTTGGGGAATGAATACAATAGATTTCAAATGGCTCCATAGAAAAAACTCTTATGGCGTCAAGTCAGGAGACCTAGCAGGCCATTCTATAGGCCCTCTTCGCCCTATCCATTTATCTGGAAACTCGTCGTCTAGCCATTCCCGAACCGGAAGAACATAGTGAGGAGGAGCGCCGTCTTGCTGGAAATATATTTCAGCCTCATCAAGTATAGGGTTTCCATCGTCTTCGATTTGGTTTTCAATGGTTTCAGTGATAAGCGGATTGATGGTATTTTCCAACATATCTAAATAAATGCTTCCATTTAAATTCCCATTAACAAACAATGGCCCAATCACTTTGTTTCCTAAAATGCCTGCCCATACATTAATTTTTTGGGGGTACTGAGTATGCCCTTCTACAAAAGCATAAGGATTTTCATTGCTCCAATACCTGCAGTTATGCTTATTAACAAATCCATTTAGATAAAATGTGCATTCATCACTGAAGCAGATATTCTTTACATGAATGGTATTATCATTAATCGCTGCAGTCATTTGTTCATAAAACTCAACTCGCCTATCGAAATCATCTTCGGTTAACTCTTGCAATATTTTCATTTTGAATGGATGAAATGTATGTAATTTAGTAACTGTGTGTACTGAGCCTAATGAAATACCAGTCGCATCAACAATTTTGCATAATGAAGTATTGGGATTTATGCCAAAATGACCCAAAACTTCAACTTGAGCGGCTTCATCCAAAACTCAACGATGAATACGTTTTTTATTTGCAACAGATTCAGTTTGAGTAAATTTAGTAACAAGGTCCAAAACATACCTATGCGAAGTTATCTTTTCCGGATGTCTGGCGTTAAATGTGACGGCAGTTTGCCTAGCACATTGATTTTGGGCACCATAAATTAGGATCATTTCCACTCTTTCGGCTAGTGTGTAAACCATTTTGGAAGTAAAATCTGAATCAATAAATTAATTTTTGCTATCCCAAGATTGTTACAAAGGTAACTGACAGCAAATTAAATTATTTCTTTTCCTTAGCAACTATAAAAAACTAAACAGGTATAAGAATAAATACAGTTCGCCCATGTTATCTGTGTTTATAAATAGATGGCTGAAAAAAAGTCGGGTTGTTATTTGGTTGCTGCCACGTCGAATCTTCCGAATTGCTGTTTATGTTGGTTTTTGAACACTTATTGAAATAAAAAGTGATATTTTCGTGTGTTTTTTTTTCTAGCTGAACAAATTAAGATAAATGTAGACTTTTCTAATTTTCTCGAAAACGAATCGACCGATTTTAAAAAATCAAACGTCAAAATAAAGCACTTTAAAAGACGTTTCAAACAAGCGATTACTTGATACCCCTTGTCATTTAAATTTTTTAAGGAGATGACCCCGGGGGGCAGAGAGTAAAAGGGGGTGAAGTAGTTTTTGGTTAAAATGTTGTCCCCTTTGGCAAATCTTTTGAAGTGTCTCGGCGTTTTTTGTTTTAATCAGTGGTTTTTGATAAATCCGTGGTGGGAAGTTTTCAAATGAACACCCTGTGTATGCACTTTACATATATTCCGCCCTTTAATTATCATCAACAACCATCACTATCACACATACCTATCAATAACTTGGGCTTTATAATCGACAAGCATACTTTCTGCTAAATTCAAATTTCATATATTTCATTTTGGCATTTTGGATTGCATTTTCAAATTCTATAGCAAATATTGTTCAATTTTGTTTTTACAAGAAGGAACTTCCTTCGTTTTCCGCTCTAAGAAACTTAGTTAGAAATAAATAAGTACTATATTATGTGTAAACAATTAATATTCATTAGCAATACATTGGATTGTATTTACCTCTTAAGCCCCCCATTTTCCCATTAAATACCTTAGGAGCAACTGTAAACAAATTTTATTTATATTAAAAGTAAAGTCGTCTGACAGATACCAATTTAGTGATATCCAATTTTGTAAAACAATTTTCATTTGCCCTGCTGTGCTGGCATGAAAGCTTATTGTCCTTTTGTAAGATCGGCTGAAATTACAAGAAATTTTAAAGGAAAGTATGTGTTAACGACAAAATCTTAATAACAATCCGGAAAAGCATTGAAGGGAGTTGTAACCAAGGTTACTAGGATGTTAACAAATTTTAAGAATTCTAATGATATTCATGCCGTATATAGGCATATAGCTTTAATTTAAATTTAAAACTAATTTGTCTTATTTATTTCAAAAAGAAAATGGCATTTAAATATGGTTTGAAATAAAATAATTGTGTCAATTAATTTACACTTGCGTTATTCTGTCACTCCTTGAGCTCTAATTATACACTACAAGATTAACGTGTAGGGCTGCCGCACTTTACTCTGCTATGCAGCAGTAGTTTGCACTAAAACTATTCCACTATTTTTTTACCTTCTTCGGTCTTCTTTTAAACCCTTTTTATCGATGAGCAGGATAGCCTCGACAATAACGTCGCTGAAACGCCATTTTTCGTTACACTTAAAGCAAACGCTAAATTATTCTAATGTTGCAATGACACACCCTCACTGCTAATCATATCGTACCTAAAGACCTTTCCCCAGTCCTTTAACAAATCGCTAAAACGCACATTGCAGAACAAAAAAATTAATGCTCTCTCCATTACCAGGAACAAAACTTGTACAACGCGACTTCTCGCAGACTCACTGATTGTTAACGAGTATGAAGATGGTCACGCGACCACTGCATCATAAAACTTTTAGTCCGATAACCAAATTTTTAAAATGGAAATTAAATTCCTCGAAGTTTCACTGTAGTTGAGTCATTTTATTTGAATTTGTACAGAAAATATAGAAGCTTTACACAGGTTACTGTTTCCATCGGTCTTCCGTCACCTTACTGGCAGACTCTAGTGCGAGCCTGCGAACTATCAAATGACACGGGGGATGAAAGTCCTAAACAATGGCAAAAGGATATATTGAAAACTCACTGGCAAGTAAGAAGAAAATTCCAAAAGCCTTTTTACGCCGTCGTCGTCCATTACTGTTGTTCCCATTTCCTTCGCCTTTATATTTATATTTATCACCACTGTTAAAAGTAAATTACTTCTTTGGTTTATTATAAAATTACGTTATAGGCGCTAACAATATGCGTAAAAGTATACTTTCAATAGTGCTTGTAGATAAAAAAAAAAAGCTTTAAGGCTTCCACACACCGACGCGGCCGCGGTGGCCGTGACGGCCGCGGTGGCGGTGGCGGTCAATCTAAACACATAGAAATAAAGGAATGAAATCATACCAACGCGGGCAGGTCTAGATCAAGCGGCCTAGGACAGCGTTCTGATATGCGGTGACGGTCAAATACAACGTGTCAACTTCGACTGCGAGAAGTGACAGTAGTAACGGCAAATAATTTAATAGAAGGGGATATGCCTGAAATTAAAAGAGATAAGCTCTCAAAAATTCTACAAGACTTGAATTTTAGATGGGAAAAAGAAAGTCGAAAGTCTCAATTAATCGAAAAAGATGAGATTGTATTTTGGAGGGATTATTTACGAAAAATAAGAGATTCAATCAAAATGGGAAATTGTACTATTTGAACGAAACAAAAGTTAGGTATACAGTAGGAAGAATGTGGCAGGATAAGAATGTAACCTCTTCTTGTCAAGCGTTTTTTGTCCCCTCTCTCTGAAAAAGAAAAACGCCTAATTATTACCCATATCGGGTAGAGTGGGGGTTCTTGGAACATACGGGTAACTTGGTAATCGCTATGTAAAGTAAGCTGTTGAGTAAATGGCAAAGACGAAATATGACTTGCAGAATGTTAGAAGAATCGGCCCTGATGAAAGAACTATCCACTTATGTATGACTCACAAATTACTGTGGAATAAATCTGTCTTCGCTTACTTTCAATTTAAAAAAAATTGAACCTTGTGTCCTATTTAGTATTGGCTACTACGTAAGGATGAAGGCCACCAAAGCAGTAAGCACTAGTAAGAATTTTATTTCTTCTGCGTTTCAAAGAGGACTGAAAATTAAAACAATGTTTCGACCGAGGGAGGAAAATTCCTATAGGCTTTGGAGGTCATGAAAGGAGAATTGTGAACCTGAAGATGTTCCAAACGACCCTGCTGCGAATTTGGTTTAATACGTTGATTTAGATTTAAGCAAGTAATTAGGAAAAGGAATGTTACAAAAAAAGCGTAAAGTATTTTTGAGCTTTCAGGCAAAGGAAATTTGTTCAAATGTGTATAAAAACCTAAAACAAAACCCTATGCACACAGGATACAGCAAATCCGAAGTAGTAAAAAAAATTTCCGAGCTAACAGAGGTTCCTTATAGTACTTTATGTAAGTCTATAAACAAAGAAAATTAACAAAGGAAAAAGGATCCGATTTAGGTAAACCTAAAGATGTGGATTTGGATACAGCCAAATTATTAAGAAGTTTACTTAATTAAAAATATAAAAATAATAAAGCTCCCATAATAGTAAAAAAGCTTTAAGAGCTCGAAAAACTTTATTCAGAAGGAACTTCACGACGAAAGCTTAAAAAACTGGGATTCAAATTTAAAACTGTTAATAAGCATGCTGCAATAATGGAAAGTAGCAGAATCGTAAAATGGCTAATAGAATATTTAGAAAAAATAAATGAACTTAGAAAAAGGGGAAAACAGATATTTATATTAAATATAAAAGAAGGTTGGACTAATGACTCTAGCAGATGTCAATTAAAAGATATACCTCCAAGCAAAAGATCTCGTATTGTCATTTTGCATTATGGGTCTACGAATGGTTGTGTTATAAATGTGCCTAAATTGTGCGGTAAAAAGTTGGAAGAATGTAATATGGATTACCACAAAGATATGGATTCAAATATTTTTGAGGGGCGAATTGAAGGTTCTTTAATTCCAAAGTTAATATCTCACAGTGTCATTGTATTAGATAATGTAGCTTACCATTCTAGACAAATCCATAAATTACCCAATTTGTCCTCCAAAAAATAGGAAATTCAAGAATTTCTTCTTAACCATGAAACAAAAAAGAATTGTTGAAAGTACTTCATCTTAAACAATGGGAAAAACAGTATGTTATTGACAATATATCCGAAACATACGGACACACTGTTATAAGGTTACCGCCTTATTTTTGTATTTTTAACACCATTGAACTTACGTGAGCACAATTAAAAATTATAAGAATATCGAAAGTTGCGACAAATTCTTCTCAATGGTGGTGACAGATTTGTTATCAATCTGGCAGAGGATACAGAGGATTATTTAGACGTATCTTTGGATGGAAGCTCCAGTTGAGACATCTAGGGTAAGTTAAAAATCAGAAAAATTATGTTTTCTACCTTAAGCTAAAGTTCTGCCTAAATTCATTATTTTGTGACCTCGTATTATATATTATTTACGATTTCTGAAATCCTCATCATAAATTTCATCAATGATTTAAAAATTTAAAATAATATTGCAAAACTAACAAACAAATCCGACCCTGGCTACTTATTGAAACCGACACTGCCGGGGTCTTTGTCGGTATTTACGAGTTTTTATCAACTCTTTACAACTCACTTAATAGTTGGCGAGGACTATATATTTTCTAAATTCTATTAGGCAATTTCAACTAAAATTCTCATATACATTTTATCCAATAAAATTATTATTTTGAAATGGAACTTCAGTAAATTAATGTTGCTCCAAATTATTTCACTTTACTACCTTTATTAGCTCAATATATTGTTTGTTATTATTTAGACACATTAATTTTCCGTGGATTATGAAATATCCTGAATATTTTAACTAATAATTTGGACGTAAATTATTTATACAATATTGTAGTTGTATTGACACACCAAGTTGTGTTGGACAGTAACAATTTGCTTTTAAAATAGATGCGAAATTGGTAAAATAACATAAATAATTGATATGTGATATTGATTTTATACGGGCAAACTACGCAAAAAAAAATAGAAACACTGATATCTATTTGCATATAACACAGTATGTGTGATAACCAAGTATTTAAGAGCACGTATGTAAAGTACTTCCCAACATATTTCGTTTGGCTTAATGACTGCAATAAAAACCTAAAGACGTATTAACCCACATTTATTTTTAATGCCAGTTTGTGACAACAATATATAGGTACACTACTTGATTTGTTATCAAAATTAATAAACTGCCTATTTAAGGTTTTCTAGAACAACTTAATTATTAGGATATTTCTCATTTTTAGTTACAGGTACCTGTTTATATAGCTTATATAAATAGTGAACATAATATTCGAAATAGATTAGTACCTATCTATTTTACTTTAAAGCAGTGTGCAACAAGTTAATATTAAAAGTATGTGGAGACCTTGGGAATACTCAGGTAATGCGATATCTAGCTACCCTAAACATTCCAGGAAGCATTTATCTTCTGGCGCCAAAGTGATCGTGAAAAATGTATGTGAATCGTTATTAAAGAGCGGCCACCCTAAAGTAATTACCATTAAAAATACCAGTGAAATGACGAAAGGTCCAATATCGACGGTACGAGATATTATGCTAAAAGGACATTTTAAAAGAAAAGTTCGCAAAGATACTGGAAAAATGAAGTGCGTAGATGATTGTGACAAAGATGTTATTCGCAGGAAAATACACCAAATGTATCGAGAAAATGTTGTGCCCACGTTAGATTCTTTTAAACACGGTTACCAACTGACGATACAACGATATCATGTAGCAGGACAAGTCTTTGCACTTTGCAAGAGATGGGATTTAAGTTTAAGACAATAAACAAGAGACAAATTATTATGGAGTCCGAAAGATTAAGAAAAGTGAGATTTCTGTACCTTAGGGAAATAAAAAAGTTTAGATCGGAAAAACGTTCAAAAGTTTATCTGGATGAAACGTGGATTGACACTAATGAGACTGTCAATAAGGGATGGGTTGATGAAACTAAAAATGCTAAAATAAAGCCTCTTCAAATAAAGAGAAACGAATAACAATAATTCATGCAGGTTGGGAAAATGTATGGATCCATAATTGTTTATTACTGTCGGCAAAAAATATAAAGGATTCAAGTCTGGACTATCATGAAGATATCAACGCCGCCCATTTTAAAAACTGATTTCATGACAGTTTGCTTTCAAATGTACCAAAACACAGCGTTATTGTGATGGACAATGCAAGCTACCACAGCCGGCAACTGGAAAAAGTACCGAATGCATCGACCACAAAATCCGCAATAAAGGAGTTCGTGTTAAAAAATGACTTCTAGGTCGAGGAAAAGTATAGTAAAAAACAGCTGTTAGAAGTGTTAAAGGCATTTAGTATTAAAAAAAGAATATGTGTAAGAAAAAATGGCGGCGGAAGGAATGGGTCACACTGTGTTGCGACTGCCACCCCATTATTGCATTTTTAACCCTATTAAACACATGTTGCATCACCTTAAATCGTCCCATGCAGCAGATTAAATGGTATGTAAAAACTAGTAAATGTGCGTAATTTCTACTTTATATGCCTCTTAGGTAAAGTATTACATTATGTTTTTTAGCAAAAGTTTAAACAATCATACACAAAATTCTACACAGAATTCTACAAATAAAATTGTATCATGCTAAGTATACCCTGTAAGAATATTTATATATTATTTATTTTTATAAGGATATTATTTTTATAGTGAATAAAAATAATAAACTGAAAATAGCACACCTACTCTTAGTGGCAGCGTAATAGAGCTAATAAAGAAAGTTTTCGGTGAAATTCCAGATGAAAGTTGGAAAAATTCGGTTAACCGTATCTTAAAAATTTAAGACTCTTATATAAATATATAACTACACAACAAAACGAAGTACATTCTCTAATTATAAATGTGGATGATAGAGATAGCGAGACTACTAACCTGAATTAGGAATAGATTAAAACGTTTTATAATTACAATTAAACCTTCTGTGTATATATCGTCGGTTTGGAACAAGAGGGTCACATCTCAAAATTTTCATTTTTTGAGTTTTATTGCTGTTTCAGCTCAAAATATTAAAATATATTATGTGTAAGATAGTTACAAATCAACTTTGTATAGTTCTCACCAGAGCGCGTTACGATCAAATGTCACATCATATATAACCGTGTTTGCTTTAAAACAAGACTTTTGTTGCATTTATGTGCAATATTTACTCACCTCAGATTACACCGGTTTTTCTTAAAAGGTAAGTACTGTTTTCAATCCTTACTTTAAAATAAACTGGCACATTTTGAGATATGACTGTAATATTGAACAAAACTATTTAGTGTTTAGCATAATGTAATTTTAAACAAGATGTACACATTTTGTCATAATACTCTCTTGGACTGATGGGGAAAAATTGTTTTGGATATTTTATGAAATGTTACTATTTTATAAAAAATTTTCTGTAATGTTTTTGCCTAATCTAAAAATGTTATCGTTTTCGGTTATCCTTAAAAACATACTTTTTTTTAGCGAAAATGAGTAAAAGGACTCGATATATAGTAGCTGGCTAAAGAGCACAATACGCCAACAGTTATTGCAGTTGTCGAAGAAACGGGCACATATCCCTCAAATATTCCAGCCAGTGTAAATACAGAAAGTAAGCAGTTTATCAATTTACAGTAAAGCCAAAGTACATAACTTAAGTAACTATATTTGTTTCTAATTTGCAGTAGTCTCGGACCAAATTTACAATGAACTGCAATCTAAAAAGGTAATTGATGCATCTCATAATGAACCAAACAAAATTGTCGAAAACATTGACGGGGATGTTTTTCTTATATCAAACCAAGACGGTAAGTTATATGTTTTTTGAATAAAATACCCAATAAACTAAAAAATCCGAATTAATTTTTTAGCTGGTAAAGGTAGTACAAATATCTCTGAAACTCCAAAACAAGAAATCGTTCCAATCGCTTTTGAAAATGATTTAGTCCAAAACCGTAAGTTGCGTCTTCATTTATGCTTTACCAATATTGTCTTATGATTTTGTTGTTTTAGTACCCGGTAAAGAAAACAATTTCAGTCTTGATCACAATGATGATAAAAGCAATACGTCGTCCTACTCCTCCTCTACTTCTTCCAGTGCATTTTATGATGATACTAGTGGAGATCCTGATTATTCATCTCCTGAGGGTAGTGATCTTGAAGATGAACCAGCTCGAGGAGATAGTAAGAAGCGTTCTGTAAAAAACCCTTGTACCCCACCAAACAAAAAAGTTAGGAAACGCAAGAAATCAATAAATCAGTGGCACAGAAACGTGAGCAAAAAATTAAAAAATTGTGGTCTTCCTTACACTTCTATAAAAGTCACAAAAAAAGACGATGGAACGAAGGAGAAGGTACTTGTTACCAGGGAAGCTAAAAAGATGTTACCTACATGTAATACAGAAAGGTCGTCTAAAATGTTCCACAAAAATTTCTGAGGTACAGAGACAGGCAGTCTTTGACGAGTACTGGGCAATGGCAGATCTTCACAAACAACGCATGTTCATTCATGTTTAAGTGCTATAAAACCACGGTATAGATATTTAAATGCATCTACAAAATTTCGTGGTCTTAACAATGCATATTATTTTAAATTGGAAACTGAAAATATTCGAGTTTGCAAACAATTTTTTATGGCTTCTCTGGGTATTAATTCGAGAATTATTCGAACTGTCATAGAGAAACAAAACGATAAAGTAAAAGGTATGCTTCAACCCGAAAATCCTGGTAAACATGGAAATACCATTAAAATTTCGGAGGAAATGAAGAACTGTGTAAGAGACCATATTCAGGGAATTCCTCGCAAAGAGAGTCACTACTGCAGAAGTGAAACAGATAGGGAATATGTGGAAGGTGGAAAAACCATAGCTGATCTACGTAGGGTCTACGTAGAGTCATGTAAAGCCCTAGATAAACAATATGTAAACTATTTAATGTATTTTAATATATTTAAAGGAGAATTTAACATTTCTTTCCACATCCCTAAAAAGGATCAATGTGATTTCTGCACTGGCTTTTACAATTCAACCGAAGAAGAGAAAAATAAACTACAACATCAGTATGACTCACATATAAAAGAAAAAGAGCTGTCGAGGCAAGAAAAGGAGAACGATAAAAAATCCGAAGATAAAGTTGTGGCTGTATTTGATTTACAGGCTGCTCTTCCTTGTCCACAATAAGAATCTTCTTCATTTTACTATGTATCAAAGTTGAACATGTACTTACTTACGGTATACCTACGTGGTGTACGGTAAATAAGACCAAAATGTTAAGTGTACAAAGAGTTCAAAATAGAATTCTAAAAGTAATGGTGGGGGCACCAATGTACATGATTACCAATGTATTGCATCTAGACCTAAAAATTGACACACTTTAACAATTAGCAGACAAATAATAACAAAATACTACAGCAGAACAGACAATTCATCAAGTAGACTAATTACAGAATCTCACATACACTCACACGAAAATGCAAAACACAAATACCCAAGAGAATGGCTCCCTCCTTAACAGATTTGAACGCAAGTCAATTTCTGAATTTATTTAAACAAAATATTTTTGAAATTCATAAAAATTACAAAAATCAAAAATCTTGAAGACAGCAATCAAATAAACGCAAACAAATAAAAGAATTCAAACAAAAACTTCCAACCAAGTAATCGAAAAGAAATCCCTACAACGAAAGAGAAGTAAAGGAAATTAAATAAAGGCAGGTCTCGTAGGCTAGTTGTTAAGGCGACGCGTTTGGATTCACAAAGACAAATGTAGCGCGGGTTCAATCCTCGAGACAGGTAAAATGGTTCGACTCCGTTTGGATTTGAGGGGTTTGACATGGCGTTGCCGTCTGACGTCGCCTTCGTTCAAAATAACAGAGGAGTGGAAAATGAATGCATCCAAAATCCTTTCGCGGATTAGAGGCCGGATGAGATCGGATATTTCGTGGTGGAAGGCATTCCTCAGTTGGCAGAACACAAGTGACAACTCAAAACGGCGCAAAACTAAGGGTTGATAGCTCTTGGAGGGTGCAGTTTAGAATGAGTTTTTTAAATTTTTCAAAAAAGCACACCATATACTCCGTTCCTGATGCAATGTTGCCAACTATTTTCCATTTTAGGAAAATATCTTATTTCCTTTACAACATAACGTATCAAAGTTGAACATGTACAATTTAACAATTTATGAACTAAAGACGGGTGACACTTTTGTTTTACATGGCACGAAGGTCACGCAAACCGGGGTGCAAATGAAATTGTTTTATTTTTGCCCTATACCTATATGCCATTTATACCTTACCGAATATAAACTCGATTACACATACATTTTTAGTTACCGGACACACTCAGAACGAGGGGGACCACGTACACTCAGTTATTGACAGCTCAATAAAAATATTCAAAAAGTCTTCGCCCATTTACGTACCAGACCAGTATGTATCTTTAATAAGACAAGCAAAAAAACGTGGAAAACCCTACCAAGTTCATGAGATGTCCTACTAAGATTTTTACGATATTAAATTACTGGCTCAGGAAATTGGCATTAAGGATAATTTTTTAAAGAATGAAGGAAACGATGGCCAAATGATCCAACTATCCAATTCATGTGCCCTTCAATTTAAAAAAGATAATCCAGAAGAATTATTTTATATATCCTACAAGGAGGATTATTTTCGTTCCGTTGCTTTTTTAAAAAAGAGAAGACGAGCGTTGCCTATAAAAAGAAAACCAACATTGAAAGCTGCATATATAAAAAAAAGGTTGGCATAACAACTCAAAAAAGGAGAGCATCTTATCCCCATTTGCCAAGAAAAAAAATGGTACAACTGTAATGCCCCAATATCACAAGGATTTTTATGAGAATCTATAATAATAATTACCTCTTACTTAATCTTTTCTGACCATTGAAAATAAGTTTTTACGTTTAATTTATATTTTCATAAATAGTAATTAGCAAATAATAGTATTATTATATTTTTATTCTGTTTGAGTAGTTTAATAAATATAAATTTGAACTATGTCTTTTATTCTATAACCAAAACTTGAAAAATAAAATATGGAAAAGAGCGTAACAACTCAAAATTTTTTATAAAAATAATTAATTCTAAAACCAAAAATCAAGACAAATGATAAACTCTACTTAATAAATACTAAATACTTCCCACTTAATCATTTCATAAAACACCAAAATGTATTAAGATATTTTTTCCCTTAATATTCACATTTTTATTATTTATAAAACTTTGATAAATAAACATAATAAACATTGCTACTATAAGGTATTACTATGACTTTTCATTTAACTACAAAATCCGTTCCTGTGCAAAGCAGTACCCCTTATTCCATTTCATTTCAGTAATATAAACAGTGATGCCAACTGAGGCCAGATAGATTTCGCTGGTTGGCACGCTCATCGACAGTTTTATATGGGTAATTTTACCAAGAAATTCTTTAAAAACGTAGGTTTGGCAATCGAACAGATAACGGGGTTTCTTTGGGTGTTTACAATATAATAAAACTATTATTGTAGTTATTAGGTCAAATGAAATATGTTCGGATGGACTATAGCTGCCGATTTATAAACGTTCTATGAGTAGCTTGCAGTGAATTTCGGAAAAATTTTCAATTAAGCTTTAACTCTGAAGTTCCTATATATATTTAATTGTTATTATGACCTAATTTCAAATAATAGGTGTACTTATTTTCGACATATTCTATATGTAACTTTAAGCAGATAGTATCCCGCATCTCGTAGTATTCTAAGAAAGCGACCCTAATATGTTAAAAGAAAAAAGCAAAAAGCCCAACAAAGAAGAATAATCGAAAATATAAAAGCCTATCTAGTGGAGGGTGTAGCAAGCGTCTTTTGCGATAATATTGGCTTGACTAATAATGAAAAAGGGTGATGTATACAGGGCCCAATAAATAATATGGCCTATAGAAATTAGTAGCATGTTATTGTGGACTGAGGAATAGTATTTCTTGTTTTCAGTTTTGATAAAAATATGAACTATTGCCTAAATATTTATTTAAACCTAATGTGAACCTAGTTTAAAACTTTACCAATCAGAAAACTATTTTTTCTATCACGATAGGAATAAATCAATTTATCAGCATTTAAATGAAAATGGGTCAAATTGCTGTTTTAATTTAACGAACTCCTAATTCATGTCGGGTGGTAGGCTGGAAAAGCCTGTGGTCTAAATGGTGTATGCAACTATAATAATCTTACTGAAATAAATGCAATTGTAATATTGCCCGTCACAATTTATGCTTTACATTTCACTAAATTACGTCACAATAATTCTAAATGGATTCTTTTAATTCTTTGGTCAAATGCGGCAAATAATTGCATAAAACCACTGTTATTTCTATAAATTTAAAAAGCATAACTTTAATTTCATCTATTTGTTTTAAAAAAAAAAAATGATAAAATCGGTACTTCTTTTGTAGAAAGTTTTCACTTTTTCTTAATTTGTTAGCATCCTGTTGAGGGTGTCCATTTTTCGATGTAATTGCAGGGTATCTCGGTAACTAGTAATGATACAGACTTGCGGTTTTTCCATTCCTTCGCTACTTTTTTGTGAAACAAAAGAGGCCGCAAACAGAATTGTTATAGCTTTCTTAGATTTTATGCTACAGGGTGTTTTCGAGAATGTTGCCTTTTCGACCACCCCCTGTATTTCGGTTACACTTCAACTTATTAAGAAATTGAAAACTGTTTCTGAGAGAGTTTTTAAAGTAGAATTCAGTGGTGTACTTACTTTTTCTGGGTGTCTTACTTTTTCAGATTTAAAGCGAACATATGTTTTTTTAAATGGGACAACCTGTATAATCTTTCTTATCTGATTGAGCTATTTTTAGGTTTTTCAAAAATATACACTCATGGACAAAATTATCGAATATTTTTAATTTTTCATAATTTCTTTTTAAAAAAATAAATCCTGATGAATCAAGTCATTTAAATACTATCATTTACGAGAAACTGTTTATTTTAAAATATTTTAGTGAACAATCTTAAGTTTTTATCAGAAGAAAATCGTGAAAAAAAAATTAATGCTAAATGTTATGAAAATTAAGGATATTTACATCATATTAAAATACTAATTGGAGGACAATTACAAGTATTTTGATTAAAATTAGAGCACAGTCAGTAACGAGTATTTCCCCCTCAAGCTATAATTACTGCTTCCATTCTTCTCGGCATGCTGCTAAGGAGGTTCTGGATATATTCTTGAGGAATTGCATTCCACTCTTCTTGTGCAGCAATCCGAAGCTGCTCTATTGTACTTGGAACGGGATTTCTTCGTCGTATGCGGCGTTTAAGATAGTCCCATGTATGTTCTATTGGATTTAAGTCGGGGCTATATGGTGGCCAATCTAATCTTTGAATTTGGACCGCATCAAGGTAATAAGTCAAAACATGATCTTGCAGGATGTTTTCAATATACAAGTCACTTGTCATTCGTCCAATCACTTCCACGAGTTCGGTGCGTCCCTCCCAAGAAAAATACCGCCTTAGAGCATTATACCGCCACCGCCAAAACTAACGGTCTCTATGAGATTGCAGGCAGCATACCGTTCTCCAACTCTTCTGTAGACGTGGTTTCGTCCATCTGGCTTCCATAACTGAATTCTAGTCTCATCCGTAAAGAGAACATTTTTCCAATTCTCGATATCTCACTGAATATGTCTTCTAGCAAATTCTAATCGTCGGGCTTTGTGATTTTGGAGAAGACGTGGAACTTTGGCGGGCCGTCTTGGCTTTTAACCTGCTTCTTTTAATCTTCGCCTAACTGTTTTTGAACTTACATTAATTTGTCTTACATTTAGTAAGTCATTCTTGAGATGCGTCGATGTCAATGTGCGATTTCGTGTAGAATTAAGTATCAAAAATCGATCATCAATTGCTGTTGTACATCTCTTGCGCCCTTGACCAGGTCTACGTACGAAATTTCCAGTCTCTTCATATCTTTTTAAAATATTCGATACTGTAGATTGACCTTTCCTGAGACGTCGTGCGATATCCTTTTGTTTATATCCTTTGTTATAATATAGGGTTATAATTTGCACCGCTTCAACTTCATTGCAGTGTCTAACTGGTGGCATACTGATGTTTTCAATAGCAACAAACACAAACACTATTTGCTATTACTTAGTTAATTACACTACAGTAACATAATTCCAAGCTTAATTCTAATTCATAAAATATGTAATTAATTGTTTTTGATAAAATGCACAAGAGACAGTAATATGCGCAATTAATATTAATTATACGTCAAAATATGTTAAAACAAGTGAGTAATCAGCCTACTAGATAACTAATATCAGCACATGTAAGTTTACGGCGATTATTGAAATTTATTTTGAAATAATAATGATTACAAAAAATATTCGATAATTTTGTCCATGAGTGTATAATAGTTGATCGTTACTATTAACAATAAACGCACAAAACAAAACATTAAGAAAATTAGGGTTGAATAATAGGCCATAAAATCATTGAAACGAACAAAAGAATATCTATCTGATATACCTATTTGTCAAAATATGTAGGTAAAAATACCGTTTTGTTAAAATACATGTTATGATTTCACAAAAATAAAAAAAAAATGGCGCAAATGTAGTAGCATGAAAATTTTGAAAAATACATGTTAAGTTTGCTTTATGGAGTGCCATGAAAGTAGGAAAACTTACAATTTAATAATTTAAATATCTAACTTATAAGATTTCTTACTTTTACAGATACCCAGAGAGAAGGCAGCGCAATCAAGTAACATTTTAAAGTTTAAAAATTAATTTTATTAGGAATCGATCATTTATAAAATCAAGACGTACATGTCCTAAATCATAATATAATAAAAGAGAATCGCGAAAGGGACGAAATGAACGTTATGGCTTTTGTTGAGGTACTAGAAGTTCATGTAACATCATAGAAAAAGATCTCGGAGGAATAAGATATTGTCCAACAAATTATTAAATAAATATCATTTGAAACTCTACGAAGTAAAGATTGTGCACACTTTACGTACTTGGAATGCTGTGCGACGACTATGGAGGGCTTTAAGGAAGGAGGCCGATCGCAATACATCGATTGCGGTCCTAGTTTTGCATCGGTAATTCAGCTTCAAAAACATTCATGGGTTCTTATGGGAGAATCAACTGTTTTATCGAAATTGGTTAATTTAAACAGTCTACAGACCGAGATATGTGTGAAAGGCGGGTGCGGGATACTCCCTAGATACATAATTCTAGCATGTAAAAGGGTGTATTGCATTCTAAGACACTGTATTATTATTACCAGGAGGATTAATTTTTTTAAATACTGGCGGTCTTTCTAGACACTCAAACAACTTTTTATTTGGAAAGGAGATAATTACAAAATCTGCACGTTACTATATACATTTTTTATTTAAATTCAAACTAAAAATAAATTAACATATGTTCATCATAGGCAGTACGTACACCTTTTAACAGACCTGAAAAGAAGAAGATTCTTAACTTATTTACTTCCCAACTAACTTTACAAAAGATTATAAATGGGGATTTTAAAATTAAATTTAAAAGAAACGGAATAAAAATTATAGTGTACTATATAACAACCACAAAATTAAATTAAAAAATATTTTTTTGACAATAAAATAATTTATATATTAATAAGTTTCTAAAACTTTTTTTAAACAGTGTAACAAAAATAGAAATATCTTATATTTTCAATAAATGTTTTTTTAATAAATATTTAAACCTTTTTTATAGGTATTGATTGTATTTTTAATTATTTTTGGAATATTATTATAAACTTTTATTATTCTATCATATATATACAATAGGTAGATATCTATAATTGATTGTTTTCCAAAATTATAGGTAGGTAATATAATTAGGCGCGGGGGCCTTGAATGCATGGCAAACTGATATTAAATATTGAAATTTTGAGTACCTACCTACCTATATTGTAAAGTGAATATTTCTTAAAAGTTTTAAGAGGACGTAAGTAGGTACCTATTATAATATCTTAATTTCTATAAAATAGCAATTAAAGGAGAAATATTATATATTTTGTCTGCTCTAGGAATAATTATTCGCCACTTTTCAAATGTTTCAGGATCCTAATAAGAATACATTATTAATAAGCAATATTGTGAACCTTTTGTGGTTTTTGCCTACCTTAGGGGCTTGAAAGAGACTAGGATTTTTCTCACCACGATTTTTCCTGATCTTTCTATCAGACGAATATCCAGTTTTACGCCCCGGCACGAAGCAAACGCTACTTGTAAAACATTGTACGCCACTCATTGTTTATATTAATAACGCAAAAAAATGATTCCAAAGCTTATTTTTCAAGATATTCGAAAAAAATTCCGCACTCGCCTATCAAAACCTGCAAAAAATAGCCGCTAAGCGTGCAATGGCGCCCTCGACGGCCAACCAGCAAAGTAACGAAAAACAGGAACGTAAAATTAAAATTCGGCCATTTTCGATCGGCCTCCTTCCTTAAAGCCCATTATAGCGACGACTTACTTTTAGCAGTAATGACATATTCTTCTGTTCGTTTCAATGGTTTTATAGCCTACTACCCTAATTTTCCAAATTTTTTGATTTGTGCGTTTATTGTTAATAATATTTATCAACTATTATATATTTTTGAAAAGCTTAAAAATAATATAATAAAAATAAGAGAATAATATACAGGGTGTTCCATTTAAAAAAATCATATGTTTCCCTTAAATCTGAAAAAGTAAGACTCCCAGAAAAAAAACTAAGCACGCCACTGAATTATACTTAAAAAACTGTCTCAGAAATCATTTTCGGTTTTTTGATAAGTTAAAGGGTAACCGAACCGGGGGTGGTCGAAAGGGCAACATTTTCGAAAACACCCTGTAGCTAAAACTAAGAAAGTTATGACAATTCTGTTTGCGATATCTTCCGTTTCACGAAGAAGCAGCGCAGTAGTGTGAAAACCACAAGTCTCTATCTTTACTAGTTACAGAGATACACTAATGGACACCCTGTACATGTGATATTAGAGTCTTTAAAGTTTATTCTCACCGGTTCCCGTCAGATCACCGAAGTTAAGCGGTGTCGAGCGCGGTTAGTACTTGGATGGGTGACCGCTTGGAAAACACCGCGTGCTCTTGTCTTAGGGAAGAGTGTAAAATGAATCGACATCAAAACCATCCTATTCACGCCGGACAGGCCGGATGAGATCGGATATCTCGTAGGATGAAGGTGCCGTTTCACACTCCCCAGTCGGTAGAGCGCACGATTAAAAACCGTACGGTCGATGACCGGTTCAAGATGGCCTCTGATACGCCGACGACCGTAAAAAATTGTAAATGAAAAAAAAAAAGTTTATTGTGCTAGTCTATCTAGGTTTTTACTTAGGATCGAAATAATAAAAAAAATGAAGCGTTGAAAATTAATGTTGAATTTAAAGTGTATATCATACTACACTTCATTAAAAACAAATTATAAAAAGTCGAGCATGAACACACGAATGGTGAGAAAATATATGTTAACTATTTTTTAAACCTTTTTATTAAACAAATGCAAATGGTAAACTTTTATTTATTCGTATACAGGGTATTTAATTATTATTATTGCAAAAAAATTCAGGACGAGTTTTCCTGATAAAGATATGAAAAAAGTTCCTATAAACCTCTGTCTGGAAATGCGTCGGTTCGGATATACAGCTCGTGCAATGTATTATGAATATTTTTAGTCTTAAGTTTGAATGTAGTAAATGGTGGCATTAAGCAAATTTAGACTGATATTCCAGAAAAACGGCTGATTTTAGATATACTCAGTGTTGTATTAAACGAAAACTGCTTAAAAGGCGCTTCTTGTAAATTAAAAAAATAACAAACAGGGCGTTTAATATGGAACAATTGTGAAAACTTATAAAATTTAATATACTCTGTATGAACGTAAAAGGTTTAGAAACAAAACTAGTATTAATATACGCCACAACATCAGCAAGTGCTTATAAGCACGTAATTTATTCAATTGTTACTAGGAATTCCAGAAATGTCATGGAAAATAGGATATTTCTCACAAACAAACACACTCTATTCAAGAATTACTAACTTCTGACCCGTACACTCTTATATCAAAGTCGTCGGGATAATGAGGACTATAATTTGAAATTATAATTAAAAAATCATAAGGTATACCGATATATTAATAATTTCGGTTGGGTGCATCTCATTTAAAAAAGTATAAACTTATGTCTTCAAGACTTTTAGGTTACCCTTTATATAACAAAATATTTGTAAAACATACGCCTAGACCACCCAAATAATAATACACATAAACACTTTGGCGAGGTATAATAGTTTTCCACCCGAGTTTCGTTTGACTACCCTGTATAGTATTATATAGGTCGACGCATTTATTTGTAGCTACCGAAGACATGTGAACAAAAACCATTCAGTAGTTTACGATGTTGCCACATACCGTTACTCAATTATAATTTAATGTTTTGGGAAGGAAACCCTCGAATTAAATTAATTGAAAAAAAATAATAATTTATTTAAGGGTAATGTAAAGATTTTAGTTTCTTATCTTCTTGTATAGATTAATTATTGGCGAATTGAAACGCTGTTGACTTTAACACATCTATATTCAATGAAAACAATTTACAAGTTGCCCTGCGAACCGATATCACACATCAACAGTATTATTTCCTGTATCGTTGTAACCTACTTATTATTGCTAAACAATGTCTAATATAATTTATATTAATTTATGTATAGTACTATACCTCCCCAGATACTTTAAAATAATTTACTTTTGTATCAAAATGGAAATTCTTTTTGTCTTTGGAAATGCAATATGAAAGGTATGAGCTTCCTTGTATTTAAAGAAAAATCCAAAATAGCCAATCGATGTACTTTTTCCTGCAGAATTCAAAAATGAAACCAAAAATTTATTTGAACCAGAAACAAAAGAGTTACGCTATGGATAAGGTGTTTTTTAAATGGAACATAGCTTTTTTTATACGATTTTTGGAACGAGTGATTTTTTTTTTGTCCGTTCTGATTAAAATATTTAATATTGTGACAGCTATTTTTATTCAATTTTAATGTTTTATCCAGTATAATTTAACTTTAACCTGTTTGAAACATACACTAGGTAATAAAGGTATAATCACCTTTGAATCCTTCAAAGTCAAAAAATTTGACAAATTTACTATAATATTGCCGAAATGAAATATTCATTAGATGAGAGATTGCAGATTGTTATCTTGTTCTACAAATGCCAAAAAAATGCAAGAGAAGCAAGGAGAAGATTTATTGCAAATTTTTACAGAAATATATCCGTCAATACTATTCTAAGGATAAAGAACCTATTTGAGAAAAATAAAACATTACATGACAAAAAAGAAATCCAACTCTATACTAATTAAAAAAAAAAAAAAACATTAATAATTTAATTGTTCAATGTGACCTCCGTTGTTCTCGAAACATGTGCGATAACCTCTTTGTAGCCTTTCCAAACTTGCTGGGGCCTTATTCTCCAGTCAGGAGAACGATCATTTCATGAGAACTGTCAGCGTTGTTCTCCACAAACTGGCTTATGACGTATTCTTGGTTTTAAGCGATTGATCACTTCGCATGAAAACCAAGAGAACTCGCTTCTCTTGCTCGCAACCAGTAGAAGAGGGTTCATATCGTGAGAATCATGCGTAATACATTGTTTAAAAGAGGAAATCCAAAGCAAATGTTAAGTTAACCTCAAACTTGTTTCATTTTACGTTTGGCAGTCGATTTTTGTGTTATATTTAGTTTTATTTTTTATGTTTTATTATGGATTTAGAGGAAGTTTTGGTAATTAACCAAGTACTCAATGATTTGGTTGAGGCAGAGGAAAATATGGTTCGGCCACAAAGACAATTTTGACATTTTGACAAACAAGATGCTTTTATGTTATCAGATAAATCATTTATCAAAACGTTTCGCCTTAGTAAGGACTTGACCAGGCAATTAATAATCATATTAACCCCATATATGACTCCTGCAACAAGAGCTTCTGCGCTTAGTATAGACACAAAGGTAAAACGAAAACATCACTACCTTCCTTTATAACTATACCTTATACTTAAGTGTATTCCTACTATGGACAAAAAATATTTTTTTATATAAAGGAAACATAAAATTATTTTTAATGAATAGTGTTCTGTCAGGTGCTCTGGTTTTGTAACTACAATTTTGATTCAATATAATTTAATGACAAAGGTAGGTACCTAGGTACCTATTTATGGTTCTATTTGGAATCAATGAGCAACTAATGAAAATCGGGATGAAAATAAACTTAATTATAAGTTCTGTAACTTATTCCTTATTTTTTAGGTACTTGTAGCTTTACATTTTTATGGTCAAGGTGGCTACCAAGAAGGGGTTGGTAAAAATTTATTTATTGGTGTTAGGCAAGCTAGTGTCAGTCGCTGCATTAATGAAGTTACCAATGCCCTAAATAATAGGGAAATTATGGAACAATTCATCAGATTTCCTCAAAATATCAATGAACTGCAGCAATTGAGAACCAGGTAATAGGTTGTTTTAATTATTATTAATATTCCCAAAATTAATTGTAATTATTTAGGTTCAGATGATACATATTTTTTTAAAAATTTAGAGAGTTTTTCAATATATTACAGAGTGTTCAAGTAAATGCAAAAAATTTCAAGCTAATTTTAAGCATAAAAGTTCGTATAAAGATATAATATAATTATATTTAAATTTTGTCCTATAATGTTTATTTTGTAAGGTACAGGGTTATTTTTTATTTTTATCATAAAGATTTATTTTTAACGATTTATTTATTTTATTTTTTCGTTCATTCATTTTATCTATTTTAGGTTTTATGCAAAATATCAGTTTCCCGGTGTTGTAGGGTGTATAGACTGCACCCATGTGGCCATAGTAGCACCAAAGGAAGATGAACATATATATGTGAACAGGAAAAAATATCACTCCATTAATGTACAGTTGGTAAGTAATCAATATTTTTCATGATATTACAAAGTATATAATATGCTGTTTATATATCAGTAAAATTTAATTTGGTAATTTGTAGAATCTTATGTGAATATTATTATCTTAAAAAACTATTACTATTAACCCAAATATATTGTAGGTATGCGATGAAAATTTAAAGATAATGAATGTAAATCCAAGATTTCCCGGTAGCAGTCATGATGCTTTCATATGGCGAAATTCGAACGTTTCTACAGTTATGGAGCAAATTTATAGAACTTATCCAGAGCCCTTCTTTCTTTTAGGAGATTCGGGTAAGTAACCAGAATATACAGGAAAAAAAAAAAAATAAAGTTCGAGTAAGTAACCAGAATATACAGGAAAAAAAAAAAAAGAAAGTCTTTCCTTAATATTAAAAAGTACCGAATGTTTAAAAAAAAATTCAACAAACTTGAACAAAAAATCATAGCAGTTGCGGACATAATATGTTTATATGAACTTTTCTTCATAAAATTACTCGAGGATCACAACCTTAAATATTGGCAAGTCATAAAGCAACATTATGTATAGATGGTTATAAATTTGGTACTTATCCGATAAATAAATATTAAAAAGTGAATAAATTATTACAACAAAGCAATGCCTACTACTCTTAGTAATACTAATAAGTTAGAATTTTGTTATCTGACTGTAAGGAAACGTCCATAATTAATTGTTTTTAGATGTGTAGGTCCAGGACAAATATGGATAAAAAAAATGTCTTATATATATATCAACACAATACTAGTGTTTTGAATGGGATTATGGTTAGGTTTTTATGACCTGAAATGGTTTAATTTATTAAAAATCATTTTATTTTTGGGATACCCTTTAAGACCCTGGTTGCAAACGGTAATGACTGATCCTGAACCAGGTCCAGAAGAACAAATGAATAACCGTTTAAAAACTGTAAGAAGTATTATAGAGAGGTGTAACGGAGTTTTAAAAACAAGATTTAGATGTCTTCTACGCCACAGGGTATTGCATTATATGCCAGAAAAAGCAGCGAAAATAATAATTGCATGCACCATACTACACAATATCTGCATTGAAAATAATATTCCGGAGCCAGAGGATGATGAAGACATTGCTTTGGATTTTGGTATATATATTATCAATCCCAATGATCCAGAAAATCAAAACGATGAGGCAGTGAGAAGAGTTAATGCAGATTTATTAGCTGGAAGGCAACTACAAAGACAAATTATTAGAAATCATTTTATGAATTAATTTTTTTATTATTATTACTTAGGTAATAATGGTAATTCTTTTTATATTTTTAAATAAATAATAAACTAATGGTTATGTATGTATAGCTGTTTTACTTCTTTAAAAGGAAAAAAAAACAATAAAAAATGGATAATATATTATTATTTATTGGACGGACATTTATTTTATACAAAAAGTATAGGTATTACATAGCTTTTTTGAAATACTTTTATGTGGAAATCAGAAATAAAGATCTGAAAATTGGCATCCATCAATCTATGGGCAATCAGTTTTAAAAATTATTTCAAAATTTTCTTTTCGAAACGACAGAATAGTTTTAAAAAATCCCAAAATTGATTTTTAAAAGAAAATTTTAAAATAACTTTTGAAACTTCACAAAATAATTGCTCAAAGATTGATTTGGGCCCATTTATAAATTTGTATTTCCTTCGAAAAAAAAAAGCATCTTTATAATTTTCCCCCTTTTTTAACTAACTATATGCCTACATTGAAAAATAAACTTTGTAGTAGGTATATACCTAGGTACTTTCTGTTTAAAGTAGGTAATATGCATAACATCAAATACTTAAACTATGAAATAAATAAAAGCAACTGTATTTTTTTTATTTGGGCCTTCAAGGTAACTAACTTAGAATAACTAACGTATAAGTATTCAAAAATATATAACTTTGTTTTATGTCTTCTAGAAGGAACTCATACTGAAGAAGCCTAAAAATACTAATTTTGTAGCCTTAAATAAGTGCGCTTGCTTGGCTACTTGCTAAGAACAAAAATATTTGCAACTAAGTAATAATGAAAAACTTATTTAAAATTTGGTTGAGGTGAATTTTGCTCATATATGAAAGTGAGAGTCTCTAAAATCTTTTTATTTATATTATTTTGATTTTCCAACAGCACTAAATGCTGTAAGTCATATTTTTTTTTATGCTCTAAGTAATTCATTTTCGTGGCATAATAATTTTCTAAAATTTCGTCCCTCCTACTAACACTTTTTAAGAATCCTTGAGAAATTTTCAAAGAGTTTTCTAACCTGCGTGTTTTGTTTAATTTAAGGGGAGTTTTAACCATCTTGCTTGATGAAGGAGTCGGATGACTCAAGTTATATGTATGGTCTTCTAAATTCTTTTCCTCACTTTCATTTCCTGTTAACTCGACCACATGTACATCTACTTCGGTGTTAATAGTTTGAAATGTAAACTGGAATAATAATTTTAAATCATCAAGTTTTGGTAAATACATAAAAGTAGGACTTTAACCGGCAACAAATATACTCATGGACAAACAAATGCACCACTGTAAAAAGTTCCAAAGCTAAAATAAACTTACCTTGCACTTTGTTTTTTAAATAAATAAATGGCTGCACCATGGTCACAGCATATTTTCGGTTACCATGGTCCAGTACGGGTCTACCCAAATACATAAACTTTAGGACTCCTGCTTTCAGACACAGATACTGTATGCTCTCAGACATAGAAATAGCATGCAGTATATAGACGCGATACAGTATGCGTCGTGTGAACACCTCCATTTAAACGTTTGTTAGAGTTGTATCTGAGATACCTGTATCTCGCATACATCTGTCTGAAAGGGGTCTAAGCGTATGGCAAATTTTATAGTTGGCATTTATTTTGTGTCTAGATTAGGTATATGGAAAAAATGCATTAATAATTAATACTTACATTTTCTTGGTGGCTGCTAGGCATTGAAGATTTACTTTCGTCATCTGTAAATCCAAAATCTATGGTCGACTCTGCTACAGACATCCCATTAATTTCGGTATCCGATAATAAATCTAGAACTTGACTGTCCTCAGATTTTAGTATATCTGGAGCTGGTGGCCCACCTCCCGTTTGGTTAGCGTAAAAATTTAATTGAGTGCGTCTTGATTTTGCATTCTTTTTAAAATCTTGCCATGTCTGCAAGTAATAAAGGATAATTAATTGTTCTTTATAAAATGAAGATTTAAACTTACCTTGCGCCATTGATGCCAATCTTTCGTAGAGCCACTGGGTATAGCGTTTAGGGTTTCTGTTATTTCTATCCACAATTGTTTGGCCTTTTTGAAGGTAAAATCCGTGGTGAATCTACCACTTCTTAAGTTTGGATGTTTTGCCATAAATTCTACTAATAAGTCCTTTTGGACCTTTATTACGGGCCTGGCTCGTTTTTTTTTCAATATTTGGTCCATTTTGTAAAATGTTTAAATAATTTTAACCAAGTTTTAACTTAAAACTTAAAAAATAATAAAAAACCGTCAAAAATCAGACACACACAAAGAGAAGGGGTGATTATTATTTACGACCTTGGAATCTAGAGGAAAATAACTCATAATAACTACCAAATAGTTATAATAAACCAGTTAAATGCGGCAACGCTGCTGCAAAATTTGATGGATGTTCATATTTTGAAGAATACGGAATTATGCAACCGAGAGAAATGGATCGGTGATGGGATTGGTCACATCACTCGTAGGACTATTCACTTCGCTTAACTTGGAGTATAAGGCCCCTGGTATACTGCTGCTGTGGTGTAATTCTATGAATAGCTGCCCTTACTTTCGCCTCTAATTAATTCCGCGTGGCAGGAGGTACATCATAAACCTCGTTTTCAATAGAACCTCATAAAAAGAAATCTAGAGGCTTAAGGTCAGGTGACCTGAAAATATTGAAAAAGGAATAAGTCTTAGTAAAGCTATAAATTAAAAATAATTCTGTTTTACCTAGCCGGCCAACTAACTGGACCTCTATTTCCAAACCGGTTTTCGTTGTATGATTCGTAAAAATATTCTGTAACTGCCTCCATGTTGTGTGGTATGGCACCATCTTGTTGGTAAAATAGTCCCACCACTCGATTTACTAATGGTATCTCATTCAAGATCTGCTCAATTTCTTGCGTGAGGAAACCTATATGGATATCTCACTCCTGTTAGCGAGCCGTCAAAGAATATAGGGCCTAAAATTTTGTCCCCTAAAATCCCAACCCAACAGTTAAAACCAAACCGTTCTTGAAAATTTCCCTCCTGCTTTAAAATAATTTACTTTTGTATCAAAATGGAAATTCTTTTTGTCTTTGGAAATGCAATATGAAAGGTACAGGGTCTTCCAACGAGGACTGAACAGGGGCTCATTTTTGAGCTTCCTTGTATTTAAAGAAAAATCCAAAATAGCCAATCGATGTACTTTTTCCTGCAGAATTCAAAAATGAAACCAAAAATTTATTTGAACCAGAAACAAAAGAGTTACGCTATGGATAAGGTGTTTTTTAAATGGAACATAGCTTTTTTTATACGATTTTTGGAACGAGTGATTTTTTTTTTGTCCGTTCTGATTAAAATATTTAATATTGTGACAGCTATTTTTATTCAATTTTAATGTTTTATCCAGTATAATTTAACTTTAACCTGTTTGAAACATACACTAGGTAATAAAGGTATAATCACCTTTGAATCCTTCAAAGTCAAAAAATTTGACAAATTTACTATAATATTGCCGAAATGAAATATTCATTAGATGAGAGATTGCAGATTGTTATATTGTTCTACAAATGCCAAGAAAATGCAAGAGAAGCAAGGAGAAGATTTATTGCAAATTTTTACAGAAATATATCCGTCAATACTATTCTAAGGATAAAGAACCTATTTGAGAAAAATAAAACATTACATGACAAAAAAGAAATCCAACTCTATACTAATTTAAAAAAAAAAACAATAATAATTTAATTGTTCAATGTGACCTCCGTTGTTCTCGAAACATGTGCGATAACCTCTTTGTAGCCTTTCCAAACTTGCTGTTATACTGTGATTTTCCTGGTTAAGGCGATTTATTTCATTCACAATTTTCTGCATGATCTCTTCAATATCGTGGTTTCGCTGCTTGTATACCACGTTCTTTAAATGGCCCCAAAGAAATGTGTCTAATATTGACAAATCGGGACTATTGGGTGGCCAAGCATAGGTTCCATTTCTACCAATTCATTCTTCATGGCGTCCGTTTAAATATTGAGTAACCTCACGCACGGCATGCGGAGAGGCCCCATCATGTTGCCAAATTAAATTTTGATATTCTTCCAATGGTAAATCTTCCAAAAAGTTCTCAATTTCGTTTTCTAAGAACTCGTAGTATCTCTGTCCATTTAAAGTCCCGTTAAAAAATATTGGTCCCAAAATTCTATTATTTTTTATGCCACACCAAACATGGATTGAAGTCCTACCTTGAAATTTAATTGTCTGAAATTTTCTTGGATTTTCAACGGCCCAGTGATGATTATTATGTCTATTGAAAACCCCCGATGTTGTGAATGTGGCTTCGTCAGTCCATAAGATATTTCTGAATAAATTAGGGTCTTCGTTTTGTTTCCGAATCACAATTTGGGAAACAAATTGGAAGCGAAGTTCTTTTTGTGCCGGTGTTAGATGTTGAAGTGGAAGGATATGATAAGACTTAAATTTATGATTTCTTAAAGTCCTGTGAACAGTTCCTTGGGTAACTCTTCTGCGTCTTACACCGCCGCCGTATTGAACGTCCCGAACTGCGTCCGAAATTGATTTAGTTGGATTCAGCCGAAAATAATTCACAATGGCACGGTCTCGATTTCTATTCCTTTCTGGATTTCTTTTTCTGTCATGTAATGTTTTATTCTCCTCAAATAGGTTCTTTATCCTTAGAATAGTATTGACGGATATATTTCTGTGAAAATTTGCAATAAATCTTCTCCTTGCTTCTCTTGCATTTTCTTGGCATTTGTAGAACAGGATAACAATCTGCAATCTCTCATCTAATGAATATTTCATTTCGGCAATATTATAGTAAATTTGTCAAATTTTTTGACTTTGAAGGATTCAAAGGTGATTATACCTTTATTACCTAGTGTATGTTTCAAACAGGTTAAAGTTAAATTATACTGGATAAAACATTAAAATTGAATAAAAATAGCTGTCACAATATTAAATATTTTAATCAGAACGGACAAACAAAAAATCACTCGTTCCAAAAATCGTATAAAAAAGCTATGTTCCATTTAAAAAACACCTTATCCATAGCGTAACTCTTTTGTTTCTGGTTCAAATAAATTTTTGGTTTCATTTTTGAATTCTGCAGGAAAAAGTACATCGATTGGCTATTTTGGATTTTTCTTTAAATACAAGGAAGCTCAAAAATGAGCCCCTCGTTGGAAGACCCTGTACGTGTATACTTGGGATCCTCCTTGGCTTTGAGTCAGGCATCAGCCTTTAACTCCCTTTCTTTATTCGGTGGCTTTAATCGGCCGAACTTCGTATTAACAATTTGGGTTGGGCAAAGCCTTAGTTAGTTGGGAGTGATTCGAGAGCGCATTTAAGCTTGTTCATGTTGCTTTTTTTTTTTTTTTGTCAAAATCTGAATTTCTTATTTCTCCTTCATGTCGAGCCCTCCAGTTCAGTGCCTCCCCACTACGACTGGAGGAAGCCAATTCTTCGGGTATTTATAGGTGGAGCCTAGCGGACGTGTATATTATCAATTCAGTTCTATACATTGTTTAGTGAGGCAATTAGGTTATTAATGTTGATTACAATGAAGTGTGTAAAAACCAATAAATTTTAAAAATAAATAAACGAAAAATATACCATAACGTAATATACCGGGTGTCCACGGAATGTGGCTCGCCGTTATAACTCTTTTGTTTTTGAAGAAAATGGAATGAAATTTGAAGGATTCGTATACGATATAAAACTGAATTTTTTGACGGGTGATTCAACTTTATAGAACTTCCGGTTTTACTAGAAGTGACAGAAACTATCGATTTTTTAATGAGACACCTGGTATATTTGTACTTTCTTTAAATTATGACATTCTAAACACAACCATGTGTCACTTGTCACTTTTTGTCATAAAAAAATTAATAAATAAATAAAAGAAAAAAGAACTAAAAATCTACATCCACACATCTAATAATTTTTAGGGTTGCAAATGTTCAAAGTGACCTCCATCTTGTTGCTGACATAGTCGTACTTTTTCTACTGTCGCTCTTGAAACGCTTCTTAACTGCTGTGGTGTAATTCTATGAATAGCTGCCCTTACTTTCGCCTCTAATTAATTCCGCGTGGCAGGAGGTACATCATAAACCTCGTTTTCAATAGAACCTCATAAAAAGAAATCTAGAGGCTTAAGGTCAGGTGACCTGAAAATATTGAAAAAGGAATAAGTCTTAGTAAAGCTATAAATTAAAAATAATTCTGTTTTACCTAGCCGGCCAACTAACTGGACCTCTATTTCCAAACCGGTTTTCGTTGTATGATTCGTAAAAATATTCTGTAACTGCCTCCATGTTGTGTGGTATGGCACCATCTTGTTGGTAAAATAGTACCACCACTCGATTTACTAATGGTATCTCATTCAAGATCTGCTCAATTTCTTGCGTGAGGAAACCTATATGGATATCTCACTCCTGTTAGCGAGCCGTCAAAGAATATAGGGCCTAAAATTTTGTCCCCTAAAATCCCAACCCAACAGTTAAAACCAAACCGTTCTTGAAAATTTCCCTCCTGCTTCAAGTGTAAATTTTCGTGGGACCAATATCGCTTATTATTTCTGTTGAAATGTCCCAAAGTAGTGAAACTGTTTTCGTCAGTATGAAGAATTTTATATGGAAATGTATTATCTTCCAAATATTTTCCTAATAACCAATTGCAATACTCAAGTCTCCTTTCATTATCGTTTGGGTGCAGGTGCTGATGTTTAGATAAATGGTATTTATATTTATTTAAAATATTGCCGGCAGAAGACTTACAAATGCCCCATTCTCGCGCGATCTCCCTGAGTGACACATTGATATTTACTTGCACGTATGCCAGAACATTTATTTCTTTTTCTTCACTTACAATAAATAGATCGTTTTCATTATTATCAGGCTGATTTCTCTGAACCAGTTTTGGATAATAATGCCGGGTTGGGTGACGGCGTTCAGGATATCTCTGTGCGTAAACACGTGCAGCATCGGTTAAGTTTTGCCCACACTCTCCAAAAACTAATAACATATCAACTTTTTCGCTCGTGGTATAAATATTATTATTTTCCATGATTCTTAAACAATAATGTACACAATAATTACCTAATTTACTTTTGCAGAAGCGAAGTTCCATAAGATGTTGGCTTGTCAATTTTTTACAAGACATCTTAACGTTTTTGTTTTTATCAGTTGGGTTGATCACAGGCTACTCGATTAAATCTTATTTTATTCTCAAAAGGCGCTTTATTTTAGGAAAGTCGTACATAACGTAATATTTTTACAGTATTTTAAAGGAAGTTTGTTTAAAACCTATTAATGGTGGTATCAAATTAATCGTAATAAAATAGTATTTTTTCCTAACTCGACGACCCACCATGTTGCCTTTTGAAAAAAATGAGTAATACAGGTTTCAAAATTTAATTTGACACAGCAGATAGGTTTTGACCGAAAACAGTAAAGTTGTATTTTGTCAAAAATGTTAGGACTGAAATTAGTGATTTTAACGTATTCATAGCCTTCTAGATTAAAAAATGTTGTTTAGAATGTTGAACAGATGCCTTGTTGCATATATTGTAATCAGGGTGAACTGAACCTCGCCCAATAACAAAATGTAATACTTTGATTGTATCATTTATGAATAAAGACCTTTATTATTATTATTATTATTATTATAATGTCATATGGATTCAAAGAAAGTAAAAATATACCAGGTGTCTCATTGAAAAATCGAAAGTTTATGTCGCTTCCGGTAAAACCGGAAGTTCTGTGAAGTTGAATCACCCGTCAAGAAATGCAGTTTTATGTCGCATACGAATCCTCCGAATTTCATTCCATTATCTTTAAAAACACAAAAGTTATAGGGGCGAGTCACCTTCCGTGGACACCCGGCCTGTTATAATATAAAATGTAAAATATTTTATAGGATGTTGAAAGATAAGATGTAGACAGGTAGAGACCAATTGGTTAGTAACATATAAAAAGATACGGTAGAGCATTAAAGAATAGAAAAATAGGATATAAGATGCAAGGTGTAATAAGGTGTAAGGTGTAATAAGGTGTAAAATGTAATAAGGTGCAAGGCGTAATAAGGGCTCTTTGTTCTAACTTAATTACTAAGACTTAAATTACTAAGAAATATACATTTTGGTTATATTTTTATTAACTACTATTTCTTTCCCATTTTTTACAATTTTTACATTGGGAGCTAAATCTCCTATAAACAAATATGAATCCAAGAAACAAGGGCTAGTTAGTTTATTTCCCGTTTCATGTTTTATTAAAACCATATCTCCCTTTCTATAAGTAATCGGGTTTTTATTGTTGTAATATGCTTCTTTCCTTTTTAACTTTGACTTTATTAGGTTTGTTCGTGCGTCGTGGTGCGCTTTCTGCAGTCTGTACTTAAGTTCCAGTGGGCAACTGTCAAAGTTCTTCATAGATTCTACGGTATCGGTAAGGTTACTAGGAATGTGATTTGTAAATATTTTACTATCTCATCTCCTTGTATATATTAATTATTGGCTAATTGAAACGCTGTTGACTTTAACACATATCTATATTCAATTAAAACAATTTACAAAATCGGTATTATTTCCTGTCTCGTTGTTACCTACTTATTAAACACTTGTCTGCTATTGTTTATATTAATTTATGTACAGGGTGTACTCATACCATATTACAGTAAAAACATAGTGGAGTGCCAAGCTACACGCCAAGTGGTGCTGTACCCATCGATTCTTGTTTTTGAGACAGTGAGGATGAAGTTACTTTTGGCGGTGCAATGGTAGGATTTTACTTGCCATGAGCTAAAACAGGGAATCTAGTGTATATCCTGTTAGCATGAAGAGATTACAAATTAAAACAACATCCTGAATGGTTCTTACGATACCTTAGATTCGATTTACGTGATATGTAGAGAATTTATAATCTGTTTTGCATAATTTTTAGTTAATATTTATAATATTCACCACGTCAGGCATACTTTCTCTTCGGAAGATAGCTCAGTCGACCGACCAAAAACACGCGAAAATTCGAGACCAGAGATTCTAAAATGTAGATCGCCGCTCAACTCGCTTTTTGCATCGCATCTCGATGCATAGAGCGACTAACTAGAGTCAGAGTCAATCATGAAAGGTACAATGACGTAGGTGACCGACGGTGAGATTGTTGAGCAACTCTCTCTAGACTTCCTATTTTTATTGCATTACATGTTTTAAACTATTGTGCTTCCAGTTACCAATACGTCGTAGTAACAGACTCGTGTGCCGAGCTGTGCCTATGTGTAGATCTTTTGTATTTATATCATTACCATCCTTGCCCACGTATAATGGGTAACAGTAGTAATTTCGCTCAACGTTTCAAGACTAAATATTACCAATAAAAAATAAAGCAATTTCCCAAGAACAATGTGTTAAGTTTTCGGTTACTAAACCCACTAAACGCGTAGTAACAGACTCGTGTGCCGAGCTGTGCCTATGTGTAGATCTTTTGTATTTATATCATTACCATCCTTGCCCACGTGTAATGGGTAACAGTAGTAATTTCGCTCAACGTTTCAAGACTAAATATTACCAATAAAAAATAAAGCAATTTCCCAAGAACAATGTGTTAAGTTTTCGGTTACTAAACCCACTAAACGCATAGCGCTGCCTAGCGAGGACTCCTGTAATTGTGACGTTCTGTCTTTGCAGGTTTTCCTCTGATATTTGTGGCTTGATAAGTCCATGTCAGAGGGCGCAGGTATGCTTAGAAATTGGTGTTATTTACCAGCACCACGAGATGGAGCCATCTGGCTTCATTCTCTGTATCAAACCGATTTTTCTGTTTTAAAACAGACGCCGATGCTTTTTCCTTTTGTTAGAACCCATAGCCTCACTGACGAGCTGTTATACAGCGAAACGCATCTGAGGATGGTTCTGGCAGAAGGAAAAAGCAAACCCTTTTCAATGTGTTAAGTTTTCGGTTACTAAACCGACTAAACGCATAGCGCTGCCTAGCGAGGACTCCTGTAATTGTGACGTTCTGTCTTTGCAGGTTTTCCTCTAATATTTGTGGCTTGATAAGTCCATGTCAGAGGGCGCAGGTATGCTTAGCATACCCTTTTCAACAAATTTTACTAACATAGACAGTACTTTACGACTGTGTGTCGACGGTCTCTACATAATAGTTAAAAAGAAGTATTGTGATAAATATATTAAGGTCACAAGACGTAATAATTTACTGTTTTAAATCATATTGTTTAGAACCTACGTACAACCCTAAATTTGCAGTTGTCGCAAACGATAATGGATTAGTAACCGAAACCTAACGTTCGGGAGAACAATAAGGGTAATGGAACTCCAGCGACAAATACTTGCAGAATGGCGTCAAAGTTCAACGGGGATCATTTGTTATAATGGATCAGATTTCAAGGTGTTGCAAAATAATATTAAAAAATTACTGTTGTAGGCGTAGACGTAGTTAGGACCGGAAAACGGGGCTACTTCGAACGCTTGTTGGAGGTTTTTTAAACGTTGAGTTGGTGCATGTTAAATTACCTTAAATTTAAATATAACATTATTAAACCTTCCTGTATTACGATCCTCATAGTTATTAAAGAAAAAAATATATTATTTTTTTTTATTGATAAAGGTTGTTTGAACTTTCCCCTATGGATGGGGTAAATACAAACATAGTCTTAAAACGCACAGAATTATTATTATAGAAGTAGATATGTGTAAATTCGAAAACCTAAAATGTTTTAAGCTTAGGCGCTTTAAAATAAAAAAAGAATAATACATGTATTTTGATAAAACAATGCTTTACTTAAGAAACAAAATGATTTGTAATATTAATCTAAAGGTCCTGAGCCAAATAAATTTAAAACTAAATTTCTATGCCAATGCAAAGTAACAAAAAAAAATCCCAATAAAATAATCAGCAAATACAAAACTTCTTAAAAGTAAATACGAATAAACAAAATAAAAACTTAAACCAAAGTTTATTCGATAGAACATTCTGCCGGTAAATCCATAAATGTGTATCGATTTCTCCTTAAATCTTTTGGCGCTTGAAGTCTCTGTAAAATGTCATTTCCACCGTTTTGTTTTGATATTGCCATCTTTATTATAAATACAGGAGAAGGTCCCAATATGGGGCATGCTGATATCATGGGCCACTCCGTTATTGGCCGCAACGTGTACCGATGCTATGTGTAGCACAGCCTTAATATTTCACTAATGAACCACGTACAAATCTGTAACTGCTATTTAAACATAGATGTGCAAAAACAGCATATTTGATAACATCGGTAACTACAGATTATTGACGTCACAGAAAGGCAGGCGTTTTGACCCACATTCAAAATGTTAATGGTCATTTTATTTTAATCTCGTAACACAATTAGAATTAGGTATTAACAATACATGTATAAGGCCATTATACTGGTATTCTAACGTCGATTTGAAAATATTACTCCATTCTACGAGTTCTTATTACTACATATCAAGATATATCCCCTAATTGTTTTTAAATATCAAGGGCATTTAACATTTTTTTAAATTTAAAGTTTCCTATCAATTTCCTATCAATAATTTCTGTTCACTGTTAAGGTTGATTTGAAGCTAAGTAAATAAGTCGCCCATAGTCGATTATTCATAGGCTGGAACCGTTTTGTCAATTCGCCTTTACAATAAACTTGTGGAAAAAGACTTCGACTTTCCTTTCCCCTATAAAGCATTCTTAGTTATGGCGTAGTGGTCATATTAGACGTGAGGATCTGTAACAATAGAATGCTACGATCTCAGGAAATAAAAAAAATGATGCTGCATTCGGTTGGTACTTCCAGGCGCTATATCTCCGTAACCGTGCATTGTAAAAAAAAGCGCGGACTCAATTTATAGGATTTTTTGGGCTCTACAACTTTTGTATTTATGCGATTGAGCAAAAAAATATTTTTCGCGTCGAAAATAAGGAAAAAGTGATTTTTGGCGACTTTGATGCCCTCTGCTTTCTGCACTCTTTTAGTCGTAGCGCAGTGACTCCATAAGATAAATTGTGGAGAATATTGTTTTCTACAATATTTGTTTACAAAATATTTCTCTGCGACTTACCGTTTTCGCGGAAAATCAAGTCAAAATTCTTTTTGAGTTTCCCACAAGCGCCCAAGGGGGGAGGGGGGCGGGTTCCGACAATTTGGCTTCAAGCTAGTCACATGCTTCCCTAACCATTTATGAAATGAAATCGCGTATGGTATTTTTTTCCCATAAACCCGCTTTTCCATAACAGATTGATTGTATTAAGACAGATAGTTAATAAAAAATTTCAATGTAAAATAATATTACCACAATTAAGAATATCTCTCTTCTAGTCTAATGATGGTTTAAATTAAAATAAACCGAAACGTCACAGAAAACAAATATTGTTTTTCTATTCAGAAATTGACCAAAACCCCAAGAAATAAAAATCAAATTGTTGACCTAACTACTAGACATTTACTCATAGTAATTAGGGTACTAGAAAATAAATTTATTGGTGGCACTATGTTTATGCTATTTTCGTAAATAAAAACAAATTTATCGAGGTCACTAGTGTGTTTTTAGCCCAATCACGATATATTCCCTTCCCTTTTGTTCCAATGGCACATGATCGTCAAGCAAATGTCCCACCATTATCCGACGAGCCCAAAAACCTCTGCTTGTCCAGCTTTGGAAAATTTACGGCTTTATCTGGGATTTCCTTCATTATCTTTTTTAGAATCGATCATGCTGCCAAACTCGGGTTGAGTCCCTAGACAGTTTGCGGCCTCGGATATAATGGCTGACCGAAAGATGGCTTAACGCGTTTTCGGGTTAATTTGTGGATTATTGCTAAGGCGGAGTTAATAGAAGGCTATCAGTCGGACTTCAAAGTGTTAAAATAACTTCGGGAATGACGCTGATTATTGGTCTTGATAATTTTATTAGGATTATATATAAATTATTTAGAATGTATAGGAGTAAAGAAGCAGCGTCAGTCACATAAGTCTAATACTCGAAGTTGAGGGACCCATTTGTTGTCGAAATGTTAAAAGGAATATATCGCAGATAAAACAAAATGTTTCTAAAACTACAAACCTACGGAACGTGCAATCTGAAATTCAGTACAGAAATGTGACCTGCATTATATGCACGCTTATAGTCTAAAAATTGTTACCAAACAACAATCTGCAGCGAATGCAATTATCAGGGTACATTATGTGTAATTTCTATATTAATGAAATCGTTTTTGAAAAAAATTACGAGGCATTGTTTTACCTCGCTGGTTATTTAACCCTTTGAGGACTAGTGTCTCGTGATAAATAAGCTACGTTCAAGAGCATTATCAGCATATAAAAGATCTCGGTCGGAAGATAATTGGAATGAGTACAAATGCCTTCGTAATCAAACTTTATCTATAACAAGACTTGCTAAAAAAAATCATTTACAACGAGTCTGTGCCGAAAAGAATCCACGTAGAACTTGGAGGACTTTAAGAGATCTTAATATTCGTTCTAATAAAATAAATAACATTCCAGGTGAATTTTCTAATCCCGAAGACATAAATCAGTATTTTTCACAATATTTTCAAAATGTATCTAATTTATGCGACGACAAAATTACATTTTATAACAATAATATTTTTAATACAAATAACATATTTTCATTTTCCTTAGCCACGGTAGAAGAAATTCATAATATTTTACATAATATACGATCTGAAGCTTTCGGTATTGATAATATATCATCGAAAATGCTTAAATTAAGTAGTCCTTATGTGGACATATATATATTACATATTATTAATTGTTGCATTGAGCAAAAGTATCATCCCACTTTGCGGAAAACAGCGGTCGGAAAGCCTTTACCTAAAAATAACAACCGTCAAGGTTTCTCTGATCTTAGAATAATTAGCATTCTTCCCGCAATTTCTAAAATATTTGAGAAAGTTTTGTACAATCAAATATTTAATTATGTTATTAAAAAAAAAATATTAACTGACAAACAACGTGGATTTAGAAAGGGGTTTAGCACTGCCACGGCATTAGTTTCTATGCTTCACGATATTGCGACTGCTTGGGATGAGGGATCGGTAACTGCGTTGATCCTGTTGGATTTTTCTAAGGCATTTGATACCATAGATCATCGCTTGTTATGTTCTAAATTAAAATATTATGGGTTTGACTCTTCTGCAATCGGTCTAATGTCATCATATCTGCGTGGCCGAAGTCAGAAAATAGTGGTTAATGGAATATCATCTAGCACTGCTTCGATATTGTCTGGAGTTCCACAGTGTTCAATTTTAGGGCCATTACTGTTTATAATTTATACTACTGATATTTTAAATTCTGTTCAGAAATGCGGAGTAGTCGCTTATGCAGATGATACCCAACTCTACTATCCATTTAGAATATCTAGCGTTAATGACGCAGAGGTAGTTTTAAATAGAGAATTGGATTGCATACGTAACTTATCAGTTGAACACAATCTTATGCTAAACTCAAAAAAATCCATTCTTATGTGTTTTGGCTGCTCTAAAAATCGGAATTTCATAAAGGGGCATCTAAATATAAAAATTGATAATGTTACTCTACCTTTTGTTAACTACGCTAGAAATCTAGGAGTAATTGTAGATGAGGACTTAAGATTTGTAGAGCATGTAAAATTTTTAAATAAGAAAGCATATTCTTCATTGAAACTAATTTTCAGCAACCGAGATATTTTAAATACCAAATTAAAAAGGATGTTGTGTGACAGCTTAGTAATATCTCATTTTAATTATTGCGATTTTATTTATGACAACTCTCTATATCAGAGAGATATTTCAAAGATACAAAAAGCCCAAAATACTTGCTGTAGATTGATTTTCGGCCTTAGGAAGTATGAACGCATATCACATAAAATCACTGACTGCAATTGGCTTAACATGGAACATCGTAGGATGCATCACTTCAGTATTTTCTTGCACTCATTGTTTACCACACCACACTCTTCCCCCTTACTTAAAGCGAAATTTATTCAGCGTTCATATATACATGAGTAGATAAGCTATCTGTGTTCTAACCCAAAACTCCATAAGAAATAACATGGGAGCCGAAATCTGCAGTTTTCGGGCCATTTTAGGGCGTGGTCACTTGGTCCGGCGCAAGCCCCAGACCCGCGGCGGAGGAAGCCTCCACAACAGGCGTTGAGCGCGCATGATGATCGAAGGCGATACCGCGAGACCCTATGCATAATTCGCGAGGCTAGCTCAGGCAGGTCAGCGACCCCGAGTGGTGGTGACCCGATGGTTACCCGATGATCGCCCGAGGGTATCCGATGCCGGTAATATAGGGACCTATTGGCCTGTGTGGAACCCTCCACTGCTGCCACCTAACCCCCCACACATTATTCTAACCTAACTTTTGTCCCAACGGAACCCAGATCACGTGTTACCCCGATTATATAGTAATATCATTGTAGGGGTGCCACCTAACGGGGAGAGATGTACGTTCCTGTAATCTTGAAACCTGTAGCGCCACCTGCTTTTCATATACGACATCTTGTTTACCGCGATGGTAGGTATGACGTTGTAAATCAGTTAAAATATTTTAAAATATAATAATACCATAAAAAAGTTTTTGTCCTCGGCGGGATTTGAACCATAATCCTCTGGGGCCGAACCTCAAAGCCTTGCAAAATACGCTACGAGAGCATATAGATTAAAACTGCTAAACAATGTTTGACAACGTGAAACCACGGGGGCACATCTGATTAGATTGCTGGAACAAAAGGTCCTTAAGTGGGGTTATGGTGGTGTTTTATAATGTACAAAATTAGGGTAAACCAGGCTGGGCCCTCCAATGTTAATTTCGGAGGGATTTTTATGACTCATATCTCCGGAACCAATGGGCCTAGGATATTGCGCATGCGTAGCTGGGGTCTATGAAATGGGTTCTTGCGCATGACTCGAAAATGACACCTGTCACCTGTCAATTAAGAACTGTCACCTGTCAGATGTCACCTGTCAAATGTCAAAATCGACAGCTGATGTATGTCACGTGTTTAGGGTGACGTCATGAGTCGTTTAAAAAAAGAACGGGGTTGATCGGGACCAATAGGGTCAAAGTTGGTATAGCTAATGCCCTAACGGTAGGAGGGTGGCCATAACATGTCATCAATGAACATTGTTAGAGGCCGCGTGGTATGTAATTAGACAACTGGAGATCTAGTATGTCCTTTTGGCAAACAGTATTTTCAGACGCCATCTATAATTACGTTCGCGCACACTCCCGCTATCTGGGTACTACCTGAACTTATGCAACCAGAAGCCCCTATCAGCAAATATTGCCTTCGCCAATTTATTAACAAACCTAAGTGTGGCGATGACGACAAAATGGCGGTAAACCTAGCTTTTATAATGCATTCACCATTTTATCGACAAACCAGTACTAATGGCGTCGCCAAACCAATATTTCCCCTTATTCAACATAAAAATTGTCGAAACGGCAACACCGCCGTTCCAATACTGAAAATTTAAGAAAATACGCTTAGGCCATATTGTAATAGCCGTCCGCAACAGTACCATTCATGAGTGTATAATTAAATAAAAATCAATCAATTTTAAAACTTTTTATTCACAACATAAAAATATCACTTACTACCACCCTGGTATATTACATTAAAGGAATAAAAAAAATCGGTGTAAATAAAAATTTTAAAACTTTTTTATTTACAACATAACAATATCACTTACTACCACCCTGGTATATTACATTAAAGGAATAAAAAAATCAGCGTAAAATAAAAAGACATATCTGTAATCATTTAACAACGTTTTATGCCAGAAATATATGCAGTTTTCAAGTCAAATACGCCATTACAGCACTAGTTAGCAAAAATATTTAAATAAGACAAGTATCTTGCATCAAAAATAATACCTGAACGAAATAAAAATTTGGCACAACACACTTATCGCCAATCTTGTATATAGGTACAATATATTATAAGTTCAAAATTTAGCGAAAAATATTTACAGTTAAAACTAAGGATTAGAAACATTTACCGTGCAAGAATAGGCATATCTACATACAATTAAAAAACTAGGACTAGAAACATTTATATTAGGAACATTACCGCACAAGAAGGCATATCTATATACAAACTTAAAAACTAACAAAAAAGTGAATGGAAAAAGACATTGGCGGGTATGGGCATTTGAACAGAGTAATCATACCTTATTTCAGCTCCTATATCAAAAAAAGGATTCTTTATTTACAAAAGAGCATTCCTTCTCCCAAGGATCGTTGAAAAACGCTTCTAATCAGTCCATTCTATTCAATTAGGGAAATCAGGACACACTTCAGGCTATATTCCATGATAACAATCTAAATCCATGCCTTCACTCGATACTGCCGCTCACTCCTCGACCATACAATATACATTTTTCAATTCCTCAAAGAAAAAAAAAACCTTTTTTGGCACAATAATAATGACAGTAACAGTATTTTTCAGAAAAAAACCGGTGTATGATTCGTTGTCATAACATTTTATTAATAAATATATTTTCTGTTTTAAATTTATTACGATTACAACATTAGTAGAAATATCAGTTTGTTGACTTCGATGTAGTTAACCTTGATATTAAATGCAACTAAATAGTATTGCCGTAATTATTATAGGTCAGTCGTTGAAATCAATATTTAAATTTATTTACAATTGTACAAAAAACAAAGCAGCTTGCTTCTATAAATAATAATATATATACAAGGTTAACCGAAAAGTTGAGTATGAATATAGATAAATTATTAATAATGTTTATAGGTACATTGTTTCATAATTATACCGGTTACCCGACTAAGTTTAATTTTTCCTATAATGACGTACATTGTAAACAAGTAAGATCTGGGAACTTCATAAAAATAAGTTAATATACATTAGATGACCTTTCTAAATTCTGAGAAATGTTGCGACATTGAAATATCTTATATTATACGGTTCACTGCACATTTTATTCCTCGAATAATATTTAAAAAATACCAAGAGTAGTAGATAACTAAGTAATTGTATATAACATTTAACCTGGTACAATACCAAGGTTACACCGGTAACCGTGAACGTCTGTGACATTAACACAGCCTATGCATTATATTTTGTTTATTGAATTATATGACGGAAAAAATTGTAACAATATGATATGTGACTAAAATGCAAATAATTTTAAGTGTATTCTAATTACGTCACCAGCTTATATAAAATTCAGCTATAGAGTGAATTAGCGGACAGTTTAGTAATATTCTTATCTTCAGAGTAAGAGCAAAATATTTATGAGATTTTGTTTAGTTGTTAAATATACAGGAGATGGTTATTTAACAATCTTATTCTATTTTAGTTTTTAGACAAAATGCTTGTATATAATTATTGTGTAATATTTTGAAGAAAACACTTAAATACGGTAATAAATTCATAAAAATTACAAGTTTAAAAAATAATCTTAATAATAATTAAAGCAGAATTAGGGATTCATTGTATATTTTCTGCTCAGAAATGTGCAGAGGCCTGAACCTATAAACTTTTCACCACATCAGCCGCTGATAAAAAAACTACTCATTTAAATAACCCTACTTAATACCAACAACGTCTGTTTTATTACTATAATTAAATAAAACATTATATTCACTTACACATAAATAATAGTCTTTAAATGGACAGCTAAAATATTGAGATAAATCAGGTATCTGAGAGTACAAAGGTTTTCAGTGAGCATAAAAAATAGAAATAAAAAATACATTACAAATAAAGAAGGCAATATTTTATAGTCAGCATATGAGGGAAAAATAAAAGTACACATAAAAAAGACACATATCACTAATCTCGTATATACTACACAGATAAAAAAAAAAACAATACAAAAATAAAATGGCATATCGTCAAGTTCAAAAGACCCTGTATATAATAATATTTGGAGTACAGTGTACTACTTAAATATATAAAACAAAAAATATTTTCAGATTAAAAATTATAAAATAAGCCATTCAGTTTCCTGCAATTATAAATTTGAAGACCGGTAAATCCTGAGAAGGTCAAAAGCACCCTACACGAGTCAAAGGTCAAAGCAGTACCATTTTACTAATTCATCAACAGTAATCTGATATACTTACTTACAAAGTCAATTTTTAGGATTACTGATTACTGTTCTGTTAGTCGTCTCTTTTGGGAACCCCGTATGGAAATTGAAATAAATAAAAAAATTGATTTTTTATTAATATCTAAATGATCCTTTTATCGATTTTGTTAAAATCTGGCAGGGTTATTCATTGTAATAAGACGCTAAGTTGGCACTAACTAAAAGAAAATTATAAGTTCCAGTGGCGTCTCGGGGGGCAGTGTCACGAATAATATTGACAAAAAAAAAATGTATGCTACTGAGTTTTTTGAAAAATTTAAATTTTTTTCAGATTGGGCATCTACAAATACAACTTTTTTGTCTCTTAATATCTATTCGTATATAACTTCCTTTTCGAGGAAAAAATAAAAACGACTTCATTGCATGACGGATAATTGTTAAAATAAAATCAAGTTAACTTTGATCGTTCTCGTGAAAAATATATAGAAATTTGAAACTTGATTATTTTGTCTAACTGACGGACGCTTTAAAGCAGGTTAAAGGGTGAACAGGTGAAACGGGTATCCATCTATCAGGTATTAATCTTACGGTAGACGAACATTTTCCGAATTTAAAACTGAAGAAAAAAGGTGTTTTTGAATTAAAAATCCAACAGTTTAGATCAAAATTTATATGAGAAATCGGATAAGCTCATTAAAAATACGGCATCCCATTTAAAAAAATATCAAAGTGACCCCTAGTACTTTTGTTTGATGTTCAATTGTTTCTTGCTGAAGATATTCGAATTCGCGGGAGAAAATGACTTAAGATGGCTATTTCAGTTTTTTATAAAAGTACAGGAAAAGTCAAAAAATCGCCTTGTCTAGTCTTGGTTGGATAACCCTGTACAATGTTAACCTGAACAGCCCTGTTTAACAGGCCCTGTTTAACAGACCCTGTTGACCTCTCTGTTACAGAAAACAACCCCGATAAGGAAACAAAAACGTTTGAGCTACGTGGGAAATAAATAAAAGCTGGCTTGTTGAAAAATTTAAATATTTATTAAGGTAAAGCTTAGTCTAAAAATATAGTACTTTGCAAAAATTATACAGTAAGCAATGAAAGTATCATTCAAAATTTTCAATAAACATTCAAGGATATCCAAGTATGTATATTATTTATTAACACAGTTGTATGTAACAATATCCAAAAAACTAAGGTTTACTAGAACACACTGTATACAGCATGGTAGAAATACTTTACATATTTCATATTCTAATGTGATAAAAGAATAAAACATAATTATAGTTTAAAGTCAAGCCTATAAATATTATTCTCAAAAGAAAAGGTAGGTACCTTGCTCTGTACAAAAAGTAATTAGAAGTGCTAATATTCAATCAAGAAAATACTATGGTAAGTTATGGATACTGATATAGGTTCATAAAAATAAATAATAAAAAAAGACAACAGGCTGTTATTTTAAGTTATATAAAGATGTAGAATATTTCCTTAAAGAGAAAACTCTTGTCAATTTTTCACAAGAAGCAATAGACAATTTAATAAAATGTAAGCACCTGTATAAATTGGGGAAAAAATTGAACTAAAAATATGTATCGATAATAAAAGCATTAAAAAAATGTGCGTGTAATAAGATAAGATACCTATCTATAGCGAACAAATATTGAACGTTTCGAACCCCACAACTAGCACTGTATATACATTTACAAACATCGAAAATTAAGCAGGTTAAATAAACTAAAAATGTACCTTGTGGGAATCCACAGTACTGTAGAGAAACAGTAAAAATCCAATTCAACGCATGGAAAGTAACCATTTTTTAAAATATATTCTGCACTTGGCATATAATTAATTCGATTATAACATTTGTAAAAAAAATATCAGATCATACTACTAAACTTTTGCATAAAATAGATGTAATTTTAGATAGCCTTGATATTAAAATATATATAGTTTGAATACCGAAACAGTAGAAATTTTAGAGTAACGAGAAATATTATAAACATATTTAAATTATGTATAGATCAGAGAGAAATGTATGTATCTACCAAAGACGAAATTGTATTAATTTATTCTATAAAAGACAACGTGCATACGGGGGAAGCTAATAAAAAGTCATTTTTATTTTATTACATTTTTCCAAAAACTATTTAGCTAAATTATTAAAATTTAATACACAATGATGTCTAATTATGTTGATACATTGTTAACAAAACTGGTGTTTTTCTAGTCACCCGTTTCTGATATAAGTACATTTTGATATTTGATTATTAGTAATTATATAAAACGATAGGTAAAGTCGATACAAGCACGGCTTTTTAAAACGAAGAGGGTTAAACATTTAATATTTATCAAATGTTAGATACAAAAAAAAAAAAAATCAAAGTTCTACTTACAACCTAGAATATAAAGCTAAAAAGCCGAATTTTTATCAGATAAACGCTACGTTAAGGTACCGTCCAAATGAAGGAAATGAAAAGTTCGCCAATTTTGCAGAAATTTTATATCTACGAAAACATGGTTCGGGGAAGCTTCTGAAAAAAACTTTGGAACAGGTCTGTTCAACAGGTCTGTTCCGAGGGAACGGGTCTGTTCCCCAGACCCGTTCCCCCGGAACAGACCTGTTGAACAGACCTGTTCCCCCGGAACAGACCCGTTCCCTCGGAACAGACCTGTTGAACAGACCCGTTCCCCCGGAACAGACCCGTTCCCTCGGAACAGACCTGTTGAACAGACCTGTTCCCCCGGAACAGACCCGTTCCCTCGGAACAGGCCTGTTGAACAGACCCGTTCCCCCGGAACAGACCCGTTCCAAAGTTTTTTTCAGAAGCTTCCCCGAACCATGTTTTCGTAGATATAAAATTTCTGCAAAATTGGCGAACTTTTCATTTCCTTCATTTGGACGGTACCTTAACGTAGCGTTTATCTGATAAAAATTCGGCTTTTTAGCTTTATATTCTAGGTTGTAAGTAGAACTTTGATTTTTTTTTTTTTGTATCTTACATTTGATAAATATTAAATGTTTAACCCTCTTCGTTTTAAAAAGCCGTGCTTGTATCGACTTTACCTATCGTTTTATATAATTACTAATAATCAAATATCAAAATGTACTTATATCAGAAACGGGTGACTAGAAAAACACCAGTTTTGTTAACAATGTATCAACATAATTAGACATCATTGTGTATTAAATTTTAATAATGTAGCTAAATAGTTTTTGGAAAAATGTAATAAAATAAAAATGACTTTTTATTAGCTTCCCCCGTATGCACGTTGTCTTTTATAGAATAAATTAATACAATTTCGTCTTTGGTAGATACATACATTTCTCTCTGATCTATACATAATTTAAATATGTTTATAATATTTCTCGTTACTCTAAAATTTCTACTGTTTCGGTATTCAAACTATATGTATTTTAATATCAAGGCTATCTAAAATTACATCTATTTTATGCAAAAGTTTAGTAGTATGATCTGATATTTTTTTCACAAATGTTATAATCGAATTAATTATATGCCAAGTGCAGAATATATTTTAAAAAATGGTTACTTTCCATGCGTTGAATTGGATTTTTACTGTTTCTCTACAGTACTGTGGATTCCCACAAGGTACATTTTTAGTTTATTTAACCTGCTTAATTTTCGATGTTTGTAAATGTATATACAGTGCTAGTTGTGGGGTTCGAAACGTTCAATATTTGTTCGCTATAGATAGGTATCTTATCTTATTACACGCACATTTTTTTAATGCTTTTATTATCGATACATATTTTTAGTTCAATTTTTTCCCCAATTTATACAGGTGCTTACATTTTATTAAATTGTCTATTGCTTCTTGTGAAAAATTGACAAGAGTTTTCTCTTTAAGGAAATATTCTACATCTTTATATAACTTAAAATAACAGCCTGTTGTCTTTTTTTATTATTTATTTTTATGAACCTATATCAGTATCCATAACTTACCATAGTATTTTCTTGATTGAATATTAGCACTTCTAATTACTTTTTGTACAGAGCAAGGTACCTACCTTTTCTTTTGAGAATAATATTTATAGGCTTGACTTTAAACTATAATTATGTTTTATTCTTTTATCACATTAGAATATGAAATATGTAAAGTATTTCTACCATGCTGTATACAGTGTGTTCTAGTAAACCTTAGTTTTTTGGATATTGTTACATACAACTGTGTTAATAAATAATATACATACTTGGATATCCTTGAATGTTTATTGAAAATTTTGAATGATACTTTCATTGCTTACTGTATAATTTTTGCAAAGTACTATATTTTTAGACTAAGCTTTACCTTAATAAATATTTAAATTTTTCAACAAGCCAGCTTTTATTTATTTCCCACGTAGCTCAAACGTTTTTGTTTCCTTATTGGGGTTGTTTTCTGTAACAGAGAGGTCAACAGGGTCTGTTAAACAGGGCCTGTTAAACAGGGCTGTTCAGGTTAACATTGTACAGGGTTATCCAACCAAGACTAGACAAGGCGATTTTTTGACTTTTCCTGTACTTTTATAAAAAACTGAAATAGCCATCTTAAGTCATTTTCTCCCGCGAATTCGAATATCTTCAGCAAGAAACAATTGAACATCAAACAAAAGTACTAGGGGTCACTTTGATATTTTTTTAAATGGGATGCCGTATTTTTAATGAGCTTATCCGATTTCTCATATAAATTTTGATCTAAACTGTTGGATTTTTAATTCAAAAACACCTTTTTTCTTCAGTTTTAAATTCGGAAAATGTTCGTCTACCGTAAGATTAATACCTGATAGATGGATACCCGTTTCACCTGTTCACCCTTTAACCTGCTTTAAAGCGTCCGTCAGTTAGACAAAATAATCAAGTTTCAAATTTCTATATATTTTTCACGAGAACGATCAAAGTTAACTTGATTTTATTTTAACAATTATCCGTCATGCAATGAAGTCGTTTTTATTTTTTCCTCGAAAAGGAAGTTATATACGAATAGATATTAAGAGACAAAAAAGTTGTATTTGTAGATGCCCAATCTGAAAAAAATTTAAATTTTTCAAAAAACTCAGTAGCATACATTTTTTTTTTGTCAATATTATTCGTGACACTGCCCCCCGAGACGCCACTGGAACTTATAATTTTCTTTTAGTTAGTGCCAACTTAGCGTCTTATTACAATGAATAACCCTGCCAGATTTTAACAAAATCGATAAAAGGATCATTTAGATATTAATAAAAAATCAATTTTTTTATTTATTTCAATTTCCATACGGGGTTCCCAAAAGAGACGACTAACAGAACAGTAATCAGTAATCCTAAAAATTGACTTTGTAAGTAAGTATATCAGATTACTGTTGATGAATTAGTAAAATGGTACTGCTTTGACCTTTGACTCGTGTAGGGTGCTTTTGACCTTCTCAGGATTTACCGGTCTTCAAATTTATAATTGCAGGAAAATGAATGGCTTATTTTATAATTTTTAATCTGAAAATATTTTTTGTTTTATATATTTAAGTAGTACACTGTACTCCAAATATTATTATATACAGGGTCTTTTGAACTTGACGATATGCCATTTTATTTTTGTATTGGTTTTTTTTTTTTTCTGTGTAGTATATACGAAATTAGTGATATGTGTCTTTTTTATGTGTACTTTTATTTTTCCCTCATATGCTGACTATAAAATATTGCCTTCTTTATTTGTAATGTATTTTTTATTTCTATTTTTTATGCTCACTGAAAACCTTTGTACTCTCAGATACCTGATTTATCTCAATATTTTAGCTGTCCATTTAAAGACTATTATTTATGTGTAAGTGAATATAATGTTTTATTTAATTATAGTAATAAAACAGACGTTGTTGGCATTAAGTAGGGTTATTTAAATGAGTAGTTTTTTTATCAGCGGCTGATGTGGTGAAAAGTTTATAGGTTCAGGCCTCTGCACATTTCTGAGCAGAAAATATACAATGAATCCCTAATTCTGCTTTAATTATTATTAAGGTTATTTTTTAAACTTGTAATTTTTATGAATTTATTACCGTATTTAAGTGTTTTCTTCAAAATATTACACAATAATTATATACAAGCATTTTATCTAAAAACTAAAATAGAATAAGATTGTTAAATAACCATCTCCTGTATATTAACCAACTAAACAAAATCTCATAAATATTTGGCTCTTACTCTGAAGATAAGAATATTACTAAACTGTCCGCTAATTCACTCTATAGCTGAATTTTATATAAGCTGGTGGCGTAATTAGAATACACTTAAAATTATTTGCATTTTAGTCACATATCATATTGTTACAATTTTTTCCGTCATATAATTCAATAAACAAAATATAATGCATAGGCTGTGTTAATGTCACAGACGTTCACGGTTACCGGTGTAACCTTGGTATTGTACCAGGTTAAATGTTATATACAATTACTTAGTTATCTACTACTCTTGGTATTTTTTAAATATTATTCGAGGAATAAAATGTGCAGTGAACCGTATAATATAAGATATTTCAATGTCGCAACATTTCTCAGAATTTAGAAAGGTCATCTAATGTATATTAACTTATTTTTATGAAGTTCCCAGATCTTACTTGTTTACAATGTACGTCATTATAGGAAAAATTAAACTTAGTCGGGTAACCGGTATAATTATGAAACAATGTACCTATAAACATTATTAATAATTTATCTATATTCATACTCAACTTTTCGGTTAACCTTGTATATATATTATTATTTATAGAAGCAAGCTGCTTTGTTTTTTGTACAATTGTAAATAAATTTAAATATTGATTTCAACGACTGACCTATAATAATTACGGCAATACTATTTAGTTGCATTTAATATCAAGGTTAACTACATCGAAGTCAACAAACTGATATTTCTACTAATGTTGTAATCGTAATAAATTTAAAACAGAAAATATATTTATTAATAAAATGTTATGACAACGAATCATACACCGGTTTTTTTCTGAAAAATACTGTCACTGTCATTATTATTGTGCCAAAAAAGGTTTTTTTTTTCTTTGAAGAATTGAAAAATGTATATTGTATGGTCGAGGAGTGAGCGGCAGTATCGAGTGAAGGCATGGATTTAGATTGTTATCATGGAATATAGCCTGAAGTGTGTCCTGATTTCCCTAATTGAATAGAATGGACTGATTAGAAGCGTTTTTCAACGATCCTTGGGAGAAGGAATGCTCTTTTGTAAATAAAGAATCCTTTTTTTGATATAGGAGCTGAAATAAGGTATGATTACTCTGTTCAAATGCCCATACCCGCCAATGTCTTTTTCCATTCATTTTTTTGTTAGTTTTTAAGTTTGTATATAGATATGCCTTCTTGTGCGGTAATGTTCCTAATATAAATGTTTCTAGTCCTAGTTTTTTAATTGTATGTAGATATGCCTATTCTTGCACGGTAAATGTTTCTAATCCTTAGTTTTAACTGTAAATATTTTTTGCTAAATTTTGAACTTATAATATATTGTACCTATATACAAGATTGGCGATAAGTGTCCTGTGCCAAATTTTTATTTCGTTCAGGTATTATTTTTGATGCAAGATACTTGTCTTATTTAAATATTTTTGCTAACTAGTGCTGTAATGGCGTATTTGACTTGAAAACTGCATATATTTCTGGCATAAAACGTTGTTAAATGATTACAGATATGTCTTTTTATTTTACGCTGATTTTTTTATTCCTTTAATGTAATATACCAGGGTGGTAGTAAGTGATATTGTTATGTTGTAAATAAAAAAGTTTTAAAATTTTTATTTACACCGATTTTTTTTATTCCTTTAATGTAATATACCAGGGTGGTAGTAAGTGATATTGTTATGTTGTGAATAAAAAGTTTTAAAATTGATTGATTTTTATTTAATTATACACTCATGAATGGTACTGTTGCGGACGGCTATTACAATATGGCCTAAGCGTATTTTCTTAAATTTTCAGTATTGGAACGGCGGTGTTGCCGTTTCGACAATTTTTATGTTGAATAAGGGGAAATATTGGTTTGGCGACGCCATTAGTACTGCTTTGTCGATAAAATGGTGAATGCATTATAAAAGCTAGGTTTACCGCCATTTTGTCGTCATCGCCACACTTAGGTTTGTTAATAAATTGGCGAAGGCAATATTTGCTGATAGGGGCTTCTGGTTGCATAAGTTCAGGTAGTACCCAGATAGCGGGAGTGTGCGCGAACGTAATTATAGATGGCGTCTGAAAATACTGTTTGCCAAAAGGACATACTAGATCTCCAGTTGTCTAATTACATACCACGCGGCCTCTAACAATGTTCATTGATGACATGTTATGGCCACCCTCCTACCGTTAGGGCATTAGCTATACCAACTTTGACCCTATTGGTCCCGATCAACCCCGTTCTTTTTTTAAACGACTCATGACGTCACCCTAAACATGTGACATACATCAGCTGTCGATTTTGACATTTGACAGGTGACATCTGACAGGTGACAGTTCTTAATTGACAGGTGACAGGTGTCATTTTCGAGTCATGCGCAAGAACCCATTTCATAGACCCCAGCTACGCATGCGCAATATCCTAGGCCCATTGGTTCCGGAGATATGAGTCATAAAAATCCCTCCGAAATTAACATTGGAGGGCCCAGCCTGGTTTACCCTAATTTTGTACATTATAAAACACCACCATAACCCCACTTAAGGACCTTTTGTTCCAGCAATCTAATCAGATGTGCCCCCGTGGTTTCACGTTGTCAAACATTGTTTAGCAGTTTTAATCTATATGCTCTCGTAGCGTATTTTGCAAGGCTTTGAGGTTCGGCCCCAGAGGATTATGGTTCAAATCCCGCCGAGGACAAAAACTTTTTTATGGTATTATTATATTTTAAAATATTTTAACTGATTTACAACGTCATACCTACCATCGCGGTAAACAAGATGTCGTATATGAAAAGCAGGTGGCGCTACAGGTTTCAAGATTACAGGAACGTACATCTCTCCCCGTTAGGTGGCACCCCTACAATGATATTACTATATAATCGGGGTAACACGTGATCTGGGTTCCGTTGGGACAAAAGTTAGGTTAGAATAATGTGTGGGGGGTTAGGTGGCAGCAGTGGAGGGTTCCACACAGGCCAATAGGTCCCTATATTACCGGCATCGGATACCCTCGGGCGATCATCGGGTAACCATCGGGTCACCACCACTCGGGGTCGCTGACCTGCCTGAGCTAGCCTCGCGAATTATGCATAGGGTCTCGCGGTATCGCCTTCGATCATCATGCGCGCTCAACGCCTGTTGTGGAGGCTTCCTCCGCCGCGGGTCTGGGGCTTGCGCCGGACCAAGTGACCACGCCCTAAAATGGCCCGAAAACTGCAGATTTCGGCTCCCATGTTATTTCTTATGGAGTTTTGGGTTAGAACACAGATAGCTTATCTACTTACATGACAGAAATATAAGAGTGATTAACAAATTTACTCTTCCTAGATATAAAACGGCATTGTTTCAGAGAAGTTTTCTGTATAATGCTGTCAAGTTATATAATTCTTTGTCAGACGAATTTCGATTGTATAATGTAAATAAGTTTAAATATAAATATCGGTCTTTCTTGTATAGCAAGCAGACGCGTATTACGTACGTCAGTTGATGGGCGTCTTCGTGGGGTGGGCGCGGCCAGGTGTGATTCGAGCATTTCATAAAAAAAAATTGTATATAGAGTTCAGTAAGTATACCTTTTCATTAACTTGTTTAATTTTTCTAATAGTACTATCTTTCGATGTAATTTTTTTTTATTACAAAGAGACTAGTGACTATATTGTGGTTGAGTAAGAGTAGCATCTATGCTAGACTTCGCCACACTATTGATCGTCCTTATATTTTATTATTTAGTCTCAATTGCTTCAATTTTACTTTGACTTATGGCATTTTATGTTTATGGTATATTATGTGTAAATTACCTTTCGAAACATGTAGACGCGCTTTCATACAACTGAGCCTCTGATTGCGCTTATTAAATTAGTGGAGAAAGACTTTTTGACTTTTTTTCCTTTCCCTATATTTCAACTCCACTTTGAGGATGGACTATTTCTTCATACTATAATAAAAGTGTTTGTTCTTTGACGGGTGTTCGCTGGCAATTTAATTATTTGGTAAAATTTGATATGTTATAGACATAGCGGGTGAGTATCGTTGTCATTTGTTATGTAAGGCGGTTTGTTATACAGAGTGGCAAAAAAGTCGCGTATAAGGCCTGTAACTTTTGAATTACCTCCTCGTATACGAAAAAGTAACCTGTATGAAAGTTATTCACTAAATTATTTTCCATTTTTCTACCTGCATGAATTTGTTCTGTCATTTCTGGTTTGGTTGCCATAGGGACCAACTTACTTTTTTAATAAAATGCCCTGCATATGATTTCATATTTGGATTCTACTGGGAAAACTCTGAAATTTTTTGTATTTTAAATTTTCACCTATCTGCATACGTTTCCGAGATAGTGACAGCTCAAAAATTGAAAAACCTCCTTATTATCATTATTCCTACCTAATACCCACCAGTTAAGTCAAGGTGTTTTGATGACAGCGACCTAAGAGATGTCAATTTTGAAATCCTGTTTAAAATTTCTAATTTGCTTATACTATGATTCACCTGAATGTGAAATAACGAGTTAAAATTTTAGTAATGAGCGGTTACGGAAATATGAAGAGATCGCAAGATCGAGTTTGTCAACTTTTCAATGAATTATATACAAATAACCCTTCAATAAATCAGCCAACGCAACGGTGTGTCAAGTGGTAAAGAAATTTCGAGAAACAGGCAGTGTTAGGGAAGTCGCTAGATCAGGTCGACCTAAAACGGCAACCGGGGGAGACAAAGCTTGCTCTCAATACATGAAAATCCAACACAATCATCCAGGCCAATGGCAATGAATTTTAATCTGTCTCATAAGTCAGTGAAAAATTTGTTTAAGCAGGAGACGTTGCATCCCTTCAAGATAAATTTGGTGCACGAGTTAAACGAGGACGATTCTGATAGAAGAGCTAAATTTTGTGAGCTGATGATGTAACGATAATAGCTTCGCAACAAATATAATTTTCTCGAACGAAGCTATTTTCCATTTAAATGGCATTTTTAGTAGACACAATTATCGTTATCGGTCTGCTGAGAATACTCACTGGTTCAGGGAAGGTCATACTCAGAGGCCCGAAAAAGTTAATCTTTGGGCGGGCGTAGTTGGTAAACATACTGTGAGACTTTTTTATAGATGGTAATTGAAATGGCGAAAAGTATCTGGACTATCTCAGGAATCACATAATTCCTTCTTGCAGAATGGTCTTACCGGGTGTAAATAATGACATAAACGAACAGGTATCATTCCAGCAAGATGAAGCACTTGCGCATTATGCGGTAAATGTTAGACAATACATAGGCGAAGAGGTGCTATTTACTGGCCAGCGCGATCCCCGGACTTAACCCCGCTCGACTTCTTTTTGTGGGAATACTTTAAGAACAAAATCTACGTTAACCGTCCAAATGACTTAGAATCTTTAAAAGTCAGAACTATAGCTGAAATTCGGGACATTCCAGAGGACTTCCTTTTAAACGTTGTAGATGGGTTCAGGGATCGACTGGCGCTCTGCTGAGCAGAAAATGGTGGTAATTTTGAACACCTGATCCACTGAAAAGGGTTCACTTGTTTATTATTCCGATGTTAAGTTGTTCAATTTTCTAAGCTATTTATTTTGTTATTATAAAGTTTGTTACAATTTTAAATAAATAGAAATTTGAAATACAAAAACTCAGAGTTTTCCCAGTAGAATCCAAATTTGCAATCATAATGCAGGGTATTTATTTCATTTAAAAAGAGTAAGTTAGTCTCTATGGCAACCAAACTAGAAATGACAGAAATAATTCATGGAGATAGAAATGTGGGGAATAATTTACTGAACAACTTCCATAAAAGTCACTTTCTCGTATACCAGGTAATTCAATAGTTACAAGCACTATGCGCGACCTTTTTGCCACTCTGTAGATTTATAATATTATTAATAAATAAATAAAAATCAAAACCTGTCTTTTCAAAGGAAATATGTGGTGGGTTCTGTATATCTGGCAAGAATTTTACAAGAGACAAAAAGGTTTTCAGATAAAGTCAGCTAGTATCAGAGAAACAATTAAAGTCATTTGTAGAGGGGGTAACACAAATACAAACTTTTATTAAAGAATCACGCGCTATTTTTAAATTTTCAGGCATTAAAAAAATGTCGCGTTTGCGTCAAAACACGCCAATAATAGTAGTAATTCTTAGTCCCAAAATTAGCAAAAATCAATAAAGCGTTGAAAAAAATTATTCCGAAAAAACTATAATATTGATATGAAAACTTTAGCGCCCTGTAGTGGCAAAACGAAGCAACATCGCATATATTATGTAAACTTGCCTACAACGCCTTTTTTTTTTGGTTAAGGAATTTGTGTTTAAGCTGTGTACAGTCATTTCAAGGACACTTTGTATAATAAATGTATATTTTTTGATGTTAAATACTGATTTTCCTTTTAGAAATTAGCTCCTTTATCCCATAGACTACAACACAATTGTGACAATATGAGAAAAACCAATCTTGCAACAAATATCGCCAGCAATCGCAAGCAAATATCGTCTCTTTCCACTAAGGAATAGAGGCACACCTGGTATATTTGGATGTGTAAATTCGACGGGAAGCACTATCGATGTCCAAATATCATATAATATTATAATATAATGATATTTTCAAAGGACCTGTTTACTCATAAAGGTCATTGACTCGCATACCATGTTGTAAAATATACATATTATCCCGAATTTCATTCACATAAGTTCATCGATAGCCACCCTTAGTAAAAATAAATAGACTATTTATTTAACAGCTATTATTAAATTCAAAATTATATGGGCTATTCCCAAGCTGATTTTATTTTGGTTATTGTACCTTGTAACCTTTGAATTAAAACTTGCTTCCACCTCAGTAAAAGGTCCATTTTAATTAAACAATAAGGAAACCAAAATCACATTTTTAAAGATTAAACAAATAAACCTATTATTAAAGTTAAATAAAATACGCAAAGGCTTTTGGCATCAGGACCAAACGAGGGACAGATGGAAAGCATCTCCCGGGATCTTGATCCCTTTTTTGCTATTGTTCTGCAGGTTGTTATACGAGTTTCTGCTGCTGCCTAATTTAGAATCCTATTTACCGCATGACCCTAAATTCAAAGTGAAGTTAAAAGAGCCTTTTAATAAATTTATCAAAAGTTATTTGATTATAAGGGTATAGAGCATGGTCAGAAACGCTTTCTAAATATGGGAATACATTTTATATTGATTTTTTAAAAATTGGTGCTTGTATAACAAAACAATATAATATACTATATTACTTTTAAAGTAATGCTAATTTTAGGAATAATATTAGTACCCAGGGTAAATACTATATAAAATAAAGAATGGTTACAATATTTTTATACAGGGTGTTACTTAATGATATGCGGTAATTCCAAGGGCGCAGTCCTGAACCAAATTTAAGTAGAAAAGTTCATATAAACATGTGTCCTAAATTATAATAATGATAATATCCATAATTATCATCTAGTTAGTGTCAACTTAGCATCTTATGACAACGAGCAACACTGCCAAAATTCACAAAAATAGGCAAAAGGATCTTTGAGATATTGATAAAAAAAACTATTTTGTTTTTAAACTTTGACACCCTGTATCTTGAAAACCAGACTTTTTAGGACACACGTTTATATGAACTTTTCTACTTGGTTTGGATCAGAAATGCACCTTTGGAATTATGGCCTATCATTAAGTAACCCTGTATAATGATACTATACAGAGTTGTGATTTAATAACGGATAAATTCAATACAAATTAAATAGGGGCGTGTTCGGAAAAACGCTCGAACTCGTCGATTTTGCTACAGGATGTCCCACGTGGCAGAAAAAGTATTTTTTCCTTAAATAGATAGATAGATAGAATCGTCTTTATTTTTTACTCGGCGAAGTGAGCATAGCTGTTTGCTTAACCGAGTATTCAAAATACAAGTTTACAACATAATTCTACATTAATTTTGCTAATAATATAAATAAGTACCTACTAAGTATAAAACAATATAATAATACCTACCTACAACTAGTTATCACATATTCAAAGAAAATAATATATAAAAATAAAAATTACATTTAATGTTGGTGTAACAAAAGTATTTTAAATTTCCGTTTAAAAGAATTATATGACATATTCTTAAAATATAATTTATTTTCATTAAACATTTTGGGAGCCACATATGAAAATGATCGCTGAAATAAAGCTGTGCGATGCCGAGGTAAATTAAGCAAATTATTTTGGCGAGTGTCGCGGTTGTGAGTTGCATATCTAAAAGAAAGCTTCTCATGGAGATATTGGGGAATCCCACTCTCGAGCAGTTTATAAATGAAACAACCAAGATGTAATTTTAGCCTATCTTGCATATTTAGCCACTTCAATGTTTTTAATTTATGAGATACATGGTCACGCATTTTTAGTCCACAAACGAAACGTATACACGAATTCTGAACTCTCTGAGTCCTATTCTTTGACTGTAAATCAAGGCACGGTCCATAAACGATGTCTGCATATTGCAGTGAGAGAAAACCAGAGATTCACATAGTTGTCTTTTTAGAGAAAAATTTAGTATTTCTTTATTTTTATAAAGATTTTTCAGGGATAGAAAGGACGTTTGTATTATTTTAGATACCTGCTTCTTAAACCTAAGACTAGAATCAAACACAATTCCCAAATTCTTGTACTCCACAACTACAGGAATCGGAGTATTATCAATAGCTAATTGAATGTTGTGACTAGCCCAGTCCTTGTCCGGACCAAAAAACATGACAGCTGATTTATTAGGATTTATTTTTAGGCCGTGGATTTTCGAATAGTGATAGATAGACTCTAAAGAATTATTCATGACTTAATTAGCCTGGGGTGCCCCCTCTTTATTAAAACTTACACGCAACTGAATGTCATCGGCATATCTTTGCATATGACAGTTTGTAATGGCCAGGTTCATGTCAATAGTATAAATTAAAAAAAGCAATAGCCCCAAGCAAGAGCCTTGCGCATGGTACACCACGAACCATATTGATAGAGTCTGATATTACCTCCTCCACAAGTACTCGCTGTGAACGACCCGTTAGATAGTTCCCAATAAACATCACAGCTCCCTCCGAAAACCCGTAATAATATAGTTTAGCACACAACATTCGATGATCTAAAGTGTCGAATGCCTTACTATAGTCTAATAATACAAGAGCAGACGTGTCACCACGATCTGCAGCTCCAATAATGTCGTCTAAAATACTGAGTAGTACGGAAGTGGTGCTGTAATGTTTTCGAAAACCTGACTGTGAATCCGGCAATAGTCCATTTTGATGTAAATAATTAATTATCTGGGAAAAACAACTTTTTCGAGTAATTTAGAAAATATAGGCAATAAACTGATTGGTCTTAAATCATTGACAGAATTAATATTTGTTACCTTTGGAAGCGGCAAGACTATTGCAGTTTTCCACTGCGAAGGAAATATACCGTATTCGATGCAGGTGTTAAAGATATGAGTTAAAAATGGAACAATTATTGGACAGCATAATTTAACCATCTCCAGAGATATACCATCCACTCCAAAGGCATTAGATTTTAACTGAGAAATAGCGTTAATAATATCATCGTCTTTAACCAAACCAAGTGAAATGTCGCTAGTGTGGCGCGGCCATTTACATAGGTCTCTATAGTTTCATCACTAGCCGGTGTTGCTACAGTATCTATGGACTTTATAAAAGTTTTGTTAATTAAATCGGGGTTTTTTTAACGGGATGGATAGGTCAAAATTTTGCCTCGATTTATTGTACACATTCATTTGGTCCAATGTTTGCCATACAATTCTGGAATTTTTAGTTCTGGTAATAAAATCAATATAAGCTCTTTTTTCGTTTCGTACAGCCTGAGTAAAAAAAATCGCATTTCCTTATAAGCAACCCAATCATTCATGGATCTTGATTTCTTGTATTTAGATAATAAATTGTTACGATATTTTTTCATTACTTTTAGCGTATCCGTAAACCAAGGAGTTTTAGGTATTGTTACTCTTACTTTTTTTATGGGTGCATGCGAATTAAAAAGTGATAACATATTATTAGTAAGCAAATTTACCTTTCCAGATATATCTGTGGTATCAAGAATCGAGGCCCAATTTTATTCATTAAATCATTGTCAAAGTTGTGTTTATCGAAATGCCGAAAATCTCTGAATTGTACGATTTTGGATAACCTTCGGGGAACTATGCAATTTAAAGTACAATAGATAAGTTGATGATCGGTGGTATTATGCATGTCAAAGTGTATAACATCAGAAGTAAGCAAATTTTTATTAGATAAGACAATGATGTCAATGAGACTATGTGAGCTACCAACGGAACGAGTGGGGTTCGCAACTACTTGACTAAGATTATATGTTGCAAAAAAGTTATTAAGTAAATCTTTACTACTGTTGTTGATATTTAACATATTGATATTTATATCTCCCAAAAATATTAATTCGTCAGACATTGGAATTATTTTGGCCATAGAATTTTCTAGAGAACTAATGGAATCCGACAAGTTAGTTTTGGGTGGCCAATAAAAAATACCTGAGCCAAAGCAAATATTGTTTACTTTAAAAGTTACCCATAACTGTTCGAGAGATTGGGCACGTTCCCCAACATCTACCTATTTTGCGCGCAAATTATTCCTCACGTAAAGCCTAACACCACCACCACGTGACTCTCTATCAACCCTAAATAAATTGAAACCAGGTACATATACTTCTGAGTCCGGTACATTTTCTGATAACCAAATTTCTGAAACTCCCAAAATATCTAAATTTAAATTAATTACTAAATCTCTTATCTTATCCATGCTAGGTAATAATGAACGGAATGAAATGGAAATTCTTGTATATTATTGCATTTTCGGATTCTCCGAAAAATTCTAGACATGCTTCATGTATAATATCCTAAACCTATCTTCAACTGTACACGAAATAAATTACACCTCTGTGAATATTTGACAAATTGTCAAATTTTGACACAGTGTCAAATTGTAATGACAATTCCTAATGACAATACACTGGACATCTTTGTTTTACTACACGAAAATCCGAACCTCTCAAGTACTCAGCTGCCTTTAGATAACACGATTCATAGGTGAACTGTAACAAAATTTTTAAAGAAGGAAAAGTTGGGCCCATATAAAATTCGAATAACTCAAGTGCTATGTGAAGATTATCCAGACCGCAGAAACGAGTTTTGCCAGACCATGAACGAGCGAACTGATAATGGCCCTAGACTAGTAAAACAGATATGCTTTTTAGACGAAGCAACGTTTCGCTTAAATGGAGAAGTAAGTAGGCATAATTTTAGATACTGGCGCCAGAAAATCCACACTGGTTTAGGGAAAGTCATTCTCAGAATTATGAAAAGGTGAATGTATGGGCAGGGATTATTAATAACAGGGTAATAGGACCATACTTCTTTGAAGGAACTTTGACGGGAGAACGTTATCATGACTTTTTAGAAAACAACTTGATTCCACCACTAGCGACACTATATCCTGATGAAAATAATCCAGACATGCCAAACCGTATGGATGCAGCTCCGTTCCACTATGCTGCGATTGTTAGAATATTCCTAGATAATGTTTTCCCAAACCGGTGGATAGCTAGACGTGGATCAATAGAGTGGCCACCTAGGTCACACGACCTTACTCTACTAGACCACTTTCTTTGGGGTTATGTTAAAAATAAAGTGTTGAAGATAAGCCACGCACGTTTGATATTCTCAAAGAGAGCATCCGTAACGTAATTAGGAATATTTCCCCAGAAACCGTAGGAAAAGTACAGCAGAAATTTATTGATCGTCTGGAGTACTAATATAGAGCTGCTAATGGCGGACGCGTCCAGCATTTGCTAAAATAATTTTTGAGATTTAAACAAATGTAATTTAGCTGCAATAAAGTTTTATTTTAATATTTGACGTAAATATTTCGTGATTAGTTGAAGATAGGTTTAGGATATTATACATGAAACATGTCTAGAATTTTCCGGAGAACCCGAAAGTGCAATAATGTACAGGGATTTCAAAATATGCGCAATCCTGCATAATAACTTTTTCTGAAAAATAAATTCTGTTAAAAATATAAAATTGACGGATACGAGCGATTTTTGATCAAGTACACGGCTTTTCATTTTTATTAGGCTAATCCTATTCTTCATCACAACCCGGTAGAAACCTAATTTTGAACTAGAAACCATCCAATTCCCCATAGTTTAATGTCCCTGTGATTAATTTGTTCCATCATTACGTTTAATTTATAGATATATTAAGACCATCAATCTGAAAATGTTATATACCTAAGCAACTTATGTTAAGACCACCAATCTGGTAATCTTACATAAGCAGTTGCAGTTTCGGACTTCGGCAAAACGCTCTCAGTGCAAGCGACACTTTATATTCACAGATAATTCCGACATTGCCAGCTAGATTTATACTAAAAAAAAAGTCACTTCTAGGTATTAGTTAATTATACTGTACTTTCATTAATTTAATCCCTTTTTGATTTAGGAGAATTGTTATTATCTTGTTATGTCATGGATTAAGAAAACAGCTGCTTTACCAATAACAAATTAAGTAAAGAAACGCTATAAATTGGAAAATTAGTATTAAAATAATAAGAACTAATCTCTGATTTCATAAGAAGAACGAAATTAAGAATTCTGTGGACAATTTCGCAATACCCCATTTTATAGCAAAATATACAAATCTAAAAGAGAATAAAATGAAATAAAAATTTTGAACCAGCTTGATGAAGCTTTTTGACAATTAATTTTAAAAGTGCCTACTACATTTTAAAACAAAAATACTGTTACGGTTCGAAAATTGCATTTTCATATTTTGGTTATGTATGTTAAGTTTTCGGTTTTAAATTGTTAAAGTATATACATATGTAGACTCTCACCTTAAACATTAATTAGTAATTTAGTTACCTGTTAATAGCTAACAGGTTCACTATGTTCAGTTTGAAACATTCGTTGATATAGTTTATATTACATGAATATTTTGTATCTTGTAGACATAGCCAAGTGGATTTATTTCTGTTGTTTTGTTTCATACTACTTGTGAACAGGTCTTAATTCAAATCTTTCTTTTAGTTAATTAGCAATTGATCAACTTTTCAATTTATCAATAGAAATAACTTTTTAATCTTGTATATAAGATGTAGGACAAATATTTTGGCTGCTGTGATTCAGTGTCAGACTGGACAGTTCTGTGGATTTTCACGACCACGTCTGGTTAATTGAAGCATATTTTTGCGGTTGACGCTGGTTGCCTTACATTTTTTATGGAGTTAAAGGGGGTTATAGTTTTCATGGATTGATATGACTAATTTGTCGACAAGTTTTAATAAGTATGGAGACAAAACAATATCCGGCCCTTTCGTCGATAGACGCTTAAAGTGAAACCACGTTTGTGGAAGTAGCTCCCGAATTTTAGTTTTCTTGGGCAGAGAAGGTCATGTAGTGCACAAATTTATTAAAAAGAATATGGCATAGTAGTTTGCCTATTATTTGGACAGAATGCCGATTTAAAACACTTTTCCATCAACTTCAACAAGCGGTCTTAGACGCCATTTTGCGGAATGGAACCCTCGTTCGCTATTTGAGGTAGGTTTAAACTTTAACATCTAATTACCCTCGATGGGTCTTATAAAAGTTTTTATTGTTCATGTTGTACATCTAAAATTCGATTTTAGGGTTTTTTTTTGTAGGGGCTAAAAGTCCGAGTTCAAACTGGAGTACTACTTTTCTTTCATTGGAGCTTCCATGACGCGGGACGTGCCAGTTGCCATGTATTAGTTGAGTTTTGGAGACTAGCAGTGTAGCAGTATCCACGTTGACTGTTTGAGGGACGGGTGTGTGTTTTACTGAAGATCGAGTGAATTTTGGGTAGCACATAAAATTTCAGCTAAGTAACATTTTTCTTGAGTAGTACGAAACCTTGGGAGTACCCAGTAGGTGACCGGAAAACACGTATAACATCAGTGTTATGCGACAAAAGTTACGTACATTAGTGAAAGAAATTGATTCGGTTTCGTCAATGCTTCATAGCATTGGGAATGTTGACACAGATGCTAGTGAAGCAATTGATTGGATTGATGGTGATGCCAAATTGATTGAACAAGAAAATTTAATTTACGCAAATGATAGTGCTGACTCTAATGATGATGTGACGGAAATTGTCACTCGGGTCAGAGTTAAGAATGCAGATGCTGTCAAAAGCTTAAAATTTGCTTTACAGTGCGCTACAGAGAATAACATTCCTATAAAAGATATTATGACGCCACAAAATCTCAATAAAACAGCTTTTGAAAAACAACCAACTTTTTTCAGTCGGTGCAGGAAAACGTAAAAGAAGGTGGACAATATTCAAATGAAGGCGATGAAAATAATGTAGAAGAAAGCGATGAAAATGTTTAGTTATTTTTAATATATCATTTCCATGGTGCCTCGGACTATATCATATCGCATAAAACTCAAAACCTTTGTGTCAGTTGCTATCCAGGAGTGCTTGGTTACCACGCTGCAGTTTTTAGCTATCGGTGTGAGTTACTAAAATCTAGAATTAAGCTATGCGATTTCCCCACAATCATTAAAATGCTTCTAACACCTTTAAAGGGCCATATGTTCCCTATAGAGCCTTGACATTATTTGTCCAAGTCATAGGTCAGTTACTTCTGAGTAATTTTACGCATCAAGGCAAGAATTAAACTGTCATTGGCCAACATTATCGCCGTTTTTGCTATACATGCAACAGCATGGTGGGGGATCACCTCGTGTTGACAGGGATGGTCATCGTCAAGTCGATCTCTGAACCGAGCACTCCAATCATCAACTATATTCGTCCTACCCATGAACTTTCAATCATGTTGACCAACAACTGCGTTTACCAACATGCAGGCTAATCATATTCGAGTATGTATGTATACAGGTTTGGGAATGGTTCCTACAGTCGCTTAACGGGAAGAAAAGTGAATGTAAGTTATAAGTCAAATAGAGAACGAGCAAATGTCTTGTCGCATCTTAACTCGCTGCCTTCCCCTTTTACCGGCAATTTTTGTCCGTGTGCTTCCACCATATTCCTGTGGCTCCTGCCTGCATCCTCGCGAGTACCCACATGCTGATCGGTAAGATTCGGGCATGAGTAGGGTACAACATAGTGGAAGGAGACAGCAGTGTAGTAAGGTATTTTCTTTCTCTGTGTTCGGTGTATATATTCTCTTTTCTTTCCGTTAAGCAGCTGATTGAAGAAAACGTTTCCTGATGCTGTATATGAAGCTCGCAGGCGGTGAACGCTCAATATAATAGATTCTGCCATGTTCATTTGTGCGTGATTGGCATTGGCTGCAGCGACTAGCTTGCCAGACTATTATAGTGGTAGTCTTTAAATATGAACTATACGAGTATAACTGGAATAAAGACAGCATATAAATTAATGGAACACTCGGGTGTATCAGAATAATTAGAGTAGTTCACGTGGCAATATAATGACTAAAGAGTAAAAAGTTTATTACTCATTAGACTGAATTAAAATCACCATAACGAAGAGTTTTTTCCTGCTAAAGGAAAATCACCTTGACTGCTAGCAACACATATATAGCCATTGTTAAGTTTAAATTCACTGAAAGTGCATGAAAATGATTTTAGTAATAGTCCAGCATCACTAACTGATAAAGAGTTGTCTAAGTGATGTACTAATTACACGAGGCCACTGGTAAAGACATTCCACTAAGCCCATCAAACATAAGTAACATGTGAATAGAAGTAATGTAATGTTTTCAGCCATTAAAACAGTTTCAAACTTTGGTCATTGGATTGGCTTAGTGCAGTATCTTCACCAGTGGCCCCATGTAATGGTCCATTAAAGTGTGGGAAATATTTTCATATATAGAAATTGTGTGATATTTTTGTATTATCAGAGGTTATTAATAAGGGAACTTATACTTGCTTTGCTTTGTACGAAAGGCAAGACAGCTTGTTTAACCTCGGTCGCAGTAGCCAAGCATTTACTCGAACACAGTAAGAAAAGCACTAGTCGCTGTAAAGGTAAGAACGACTAGTTGTGTACACTGTAGCTGTGGCTGGGCGAAGTGCTGTTACTATACATGCAGATACCCGACAACGGCCAATAAAAATAAACAAGTCTGCCAACCGAGGGGTTCGCGGCCGTACCGTGCCCGTCAGTATGTTTGTTTGCAAATAAGAAGAAACTAAGAGCTATTGAACCGAGACTCTAACCTATCAGCGGCACAGCGTCGGACGTCTTGGTGATCACGTGAGACACCAGCAGGGATAACACAGTATGTGACAATAGAATGGTCACACCTGCAACAGAGTGTGTCACGCGAGCCGTCTGACCTGTGACCTATGCCGCGAATATATTTACATTGCGGCCCTTCTTTCCAAGTATCCGGCTCACCCACAAAAACGTGACGAGTCAAAGAGGAAATGTTTGCGGCATCTAAAAATTAATCTACCACCTACCCTATAAACGATAACCCGACAAACAGCACTTCGCTCTCCCACGGCTTCGCCCTAAAACATTTCTTCTTTGATCGCATTTAGACAATCATTTAAAGTTGAATTGATGCAAACGCGCAGCAAACACAGCAATCCAATCACATTTACACAACGACACAAAATATCAAATCAGGCAGCACTGAGGATGTAGCCAGCACAGGCAGGTCAGACAAAACGATTGGTACCTAACAAGGGAATGACATCAGATACTTGGGGCAAGGTTTCAGCCCCTAGGTTCAGGAACACAGTCAACGAGAGGAAGATGGTCACTTCTGCAACAGAACACATCTTGATTACGCGCAATGGAAATATCAAAGTTAACCGCTCGAGGTAATTATCTGTGTGTGGGTATGCCTTGTTCGGGTAAAATATGAAGTTGCGGTAACTGGGGAATGTTACTTACCATTATACTGCTGGCATCTACTCATAAAGCAGGCAGTAATAAAAGCTACAAAGGAAATAGAAAGGATATTGATTGTGGTGTGGATATGAATGCTGATAAAACGTTATTAGTTAGTATTCTCAATATTGCTTGGTCGCGTTAGTCAAAACGCCCTTCAAGTATCAACCGGCATTCCAGCATAGAGGACAACAGGGCGTCAAAACACACAATGCTCCCAGGAGGCCTATCATACCTATCAACTGTCACCACAAATGCTTTCTTATGGGACCTTTACTGATGTGTCCAATAAGAGAGCCTTGCAATATTCACATTTACCACGGTAGCTCAGTTCGTTCAGGGCAATGGGTTCCCTTCAAATGATTTTAAGTCTAATTCGAGCTTTGTCCTTCCACTATTGATTTTTGTGCGCAGATAATAGCGATATAGTATTTTATGCAGCAACGAGGGAGAACGCAAATACTGCCAGATATGAATATAAAGCGCTCGAAATTTGTAAAGCCTATCCTACACTACTGAAAAATTAAATATTTATAAATACAAGAGCGAAGCGTGTAACGACTATAAACAGGTGTTTATTTTTTCGTTACACAACGGAACTGCGTCTGACGTGGTTGGTATCTTTTCAGCTACTAGGTTTAGAAATAGTGTCAATGAAAGAAGAATGGTGACACCTAAAATGAAGATTTTGAGATTTGAACGTGTTTCGTGTTCGTAATGAGCCGTCACGTTGAGCACAAAGGGGCGATGTTAAGTTACTTATGCAACCTACTGTAATCCTGGCTGGTCAATAAATGTGTCAGGAAGTATGGTGTATGGAGAATGAATAGAAACTTGTAATGTACAACATTACCATTACGATGATGATGATGAGGATGCCAGTGTAAAGTGTGATAAACTGGAGATAAGTCACTGCGCGATGCGGTTACTAGCATGGCCAGTATTTTTAAGCAAAACTCACGCAACACAGGAAAGCAAACACTGAGTGCCCAAATGATGTAAGGCATGTATCTAATGTAAGCTTCTCGCCAGAATCAGGCGGTAACATGAATCCCAGTAGAGCCATCGAAGATATCAACACGCAAGGAACTATAAGGTTAAAAAAGTAGTACAGCGTGCGCCTCCGTATCTGAATCGTGAAAGTTACGTCCACGTATGGTTCTGGGCAGCAAGCGCAGATTAAGGTGTTCTTTTTATCAGGCATTCCTGAAAATATGATAACGTAGTTTTCATCAACTATAAGTCATATTCAAGGTCCATATTTAGTCGAGACAGATATATGTTTTCCTATTCGTTTAAATAAATCCATTATTGTATACTTTTGTCGTGACTAGGGTCTTTAAATTAGTTTACGTGTTCTTTTTAGAACTTTTAGAATTCTATGAAAAACAATAACAAGACAATAGCCCTCCCTCAATCTAAAATTTTCAGGGCTAGTAGTTTAAAAATTAGCATTTGGGACAGTCAAGATAATACATATTTAAATAACAACAAATACTATAACAAAAGGTGTGCGTATTGCAATTTTATTGGCACTGTCAATTACCAAAGGCTCTTTGGTGCTGGATGTCTTTATATATCTGGTACCTAGGAGGTTTAGAGGTTTATATACAGTTAACTACTTTTACATTTTTTTTCTTTAAATCAAAATAAATTATACGTTCGAAAGAAGATTAAACAATAAATAGACAAAACAAAGACCTTGCTAAGCCGATAAACAAAAAAGGGTCTGGAACTAGCTTGAAAATCCGGTTACGAACCTTTTTCAATCTTTTTTGCACGTTCTCGATTTTACGCGGAATTGCCCAAATTTTAGATCGTATTTGTTAGCAGTTAATCCTTGTACTATATTGCTGAAGCAGTTGTGAAAAATCTATTTTCCGAACGAAATTGCTTTGATAGTTTCAGGATAAACTGAATGGTATTCGTCAACAGTCCTTAAATTTTTGCATTTACTGAGGAGTTCATGCTGTAAAAATTTTAATTGATAGTTTGGTAGAAAGTTAAAACTTCTAGTTGAATATTGCACATAAATTTATGTATTTACAACAATATTATTTAAAAACATTATCTCTGGCATTTTTAAAAGTTTGACAGTTTCCTACTGTCTATTTTCCATCCAGGTAAAAAATAAACTTCGGTTTTTGCCATTTTTAATTTTTTGATTACTTCATTATTGAACAAAAAAAAAATATTTCTTTCTATTTTTTAATAATCCAAAATCACTCAAAATATTAGTTGCCAGTAAAATCTAAGGTTATTTTCGCCGGTGATTTTAATGTAAATTTCGTGAATGTAGCCTACATGACCCTTCGCAATCTCTTAACCTCAATAAATCTGAAGATGCATGTTTCTGAGCCAATACGCATAAGTAGACTTTCTGCAACTACAATAGATTATCTTTGCTAGATATTAATGTTATCGCCTGTAGTATTGCCGCTGCTGCTTTATCTAATCATGAAGCTGCACTGTTGATCTTTCCTGTCGATTTAGTTGTAAGATGTAACAAGAATAGGCGTGGTAGGATCTTTATTAGGTATACAGAAAAGTGTAGCGGTGTATGGGGGGAAAGTTCATACTATGCAGCTCGGACAAAATAGGTCAAAAGCCATTTTTTTAATATTTTTTTCAAGCCGTGCAAAACGATTTTTTATTGTTTTTAATGTATTGCTTGTAAACGGCTAAAGAAAATCAAATAGAATTTTAGGAAATAAGGGAGAGCACTAAAATGAAGCGAAATATGCAAAAAAATACAAGGTGTACCATTCCAAAATTTTTTCTTTTTTGTCGTCATTTTTTTTTTACCATTCTGAGTATGCGAAAATATTTTCCCGAAATACACCCATATACAGGGTCCTGCAACAATGCGTCGGGCTTTCATAGCTCCTAAATGAATTAAGTTAACAATTTCATTCATATGCGGGCTTATACTGTAATATAGAGTGTATTTCAGGAAAATATTTTTACTTATACAGGGTTGCCCAAAGAAGTGTGGTAACATAATGTTGAATTTTTTTAAATGGGACACCCTGTAATTTCTTGCATATTTTGGTTTGTATTATTATTCTTTATAAATATCTATAATTTTATGCAATTTGCTTTGGTAGTTTAAAAGCAATACATTAAAAACTAAGATAAAAAAATTTAGCAGCTCTGAAGAAAAGTCAAAAAAAAAATCTGAAAACATTTTTGGTAATCACGGCATTGTACAGAAATAATGACAAGGAGTCCAGAGATACGATGAATTGAAGAGTTTTCATCAATTTTATACAGGGTGTTGTAAAGAAGGTTTCAAGAATGAGTCATTAAAAACTCAATAGATATACAAGAATATTTTGGGAAAAAACTTTTTGCAATACGTTTTGGGTAAGTAGGCCTGGAAATGCAAAAATTAAACTAAGCATCTGTAGTTGTCACCAAGGCTTATTTATCCGACGCCATTCTTTGTCGTTATTGTGGTATTGCAATTAAGCTTAAAACAATGAGAATTCCCAATGAAATAATATTTAATATGCTAGCCGTTCATTTTGAATGCTACCATAACTCAACAATAGCATCAAGAATATACGCGATGAGGTATCCTGGACAGAGACGATATAATAACAGAACCTTTACAGGATTGGCCAGACGGCTACAAGAAAATGACAATGTTAATTTACCTATCAACCAATGGCGAGAAAATGGACGCACTGAAGAAAACATAGTGACTGTTTTGGTATATGTTGGGTATTTTAAAAGCAACTATGGTTCAGCCTTTAATACTTATTTTGTCATTACTGTGTATCCGTAGGCTGAGTAGCTGGCTCTTGCGTAGATCTGTCGATTTAATAAAACACTGTATTTAATTCCAACAGCATTTTATTCGTAAGATAGCACTAACGTTTTATTTACAATATTCACTTAATAACTTCCCGCTATCTGAGAATACACTACCTCAAATTACTAGTTACACTTCAAATTGCATTCACACATACGTTTCCATAATACTCAATACTTTCACATTGTGTTAACTTGTTGAACTTTGTTTTTGTTAACTTTAACTACATAGTGCAAGAAATGTGGACAATTTCCACTCGGTGACGTGCTTTTCTTTTTAAAAGCAGTCGTGCAACATGCACCGTCGAACTTTCGGGGAACAGTCCCCTTGATAAACTTATATTTTATGCGTTTAGCCAAACTCTGCTTGGCGACCGTCTGGAGGCTGCGTTGCCTCATCCCTTCTCGCGTCTGTCTCCCTTTCTCACGCAGCTTGGTAGGTGATTATTTTTGGTGAAGCGCCTGATTACATATGACAACAATGCCGCGCTGTTACTATGTGGGTTTTATGATGAATCTTGGATATTTACGTATACATGAGGAAAAGAGATGAACTAATAAAAACGCAGACAGCACAGCGTTTGTTATTGCATCGTACGATAGCTACATAAGCGTTATATATACACTATATACATCAATTAGACTTCCAAGAATGCCATCAGTGGCGTACTTTGCTTTAACACTCAGCGTGTTCTCAACATTGGGATGTATCCTCACATGGGAATTCGTCAAATTTCACTAGATTTAAACATTACTAGATCAACCGTACATAACATTTTAAGAGACCACAGGTTTGTGCAAAAATTGAATATTTTGGTGTGAAAAATAAATATAAACACTAAATATTATTAGGTATTTCTTGTAAGTCCGTAAAGTAACCCTGTTTTATAATTATTATCGCATGAGGCAATCCCACGAATGAAAAAAGGTACTTTACACATGAATTTCGATCGAAGTTTTTTTGTGTAATAAAACTTTATTATTATTTTAGGATGCATCCATATCACATTGTTCTCCATCAAGAATTAAAGGACACAGACTTTGATAACCGTCTGAACTACTGTCACTGGTTTATTAACACGATAGAAGAATATCCCCAATTTCCCTCAAATATTTTGTGGACGGACAAGGCAACGTTCACCAGTGTTGGTAATGTTAACCTACACAACATGCATTATTGGGCACCAACAAATCCTTACTGGATGCGAGAGGTTCAATACCAAGGTCGGTGGTCTGTTAACGTCTGGTGCGGGATAATTGGGGGAAGAATTATTGGACAATTTATTTTTGACGAGCCCCTCAACGGAAATACTTATTTATATTTTTTACAAAACAACCTGTGTTGCTCCAAAACATTCCCCTCCTTATTCGTGCTACGATGTTTTTCCAGCACGACGGATGTCCTGCGCATTTTTCCCTAAACGTGCGAAACTATTTGGATATGATCTTCCCGGATAGGTGGATTGGTCGGGGCAGCTTATTTCCTTGGCCACCACGATCCCCCGACTTAACTTGTTTGAATTTTTATTTATGGGGCAGACTAAAGGACATCGTATATCAAACAAGGCCCAGTACAAGGGAAGATATGATCTTAAGGATTAGAAATGCCATTAGAAGCATATTTATTGCCGAGGTGGAAGCCGCTGTAAATGTAACGGAACGAATAGTGCGAGATTGTATTAAATGTGATGATGGACATTTTGATCATCTTGAAAGACATAAGCTGATTTATTTTTTTTACATATTTTATTTTAGTCCCAAATCTTGTGTGTTTAATTTTGCTTTTATGTTAAATTTGGTACTGTCATTTTCTCCTAGCCGTTTGGTCATTCTTGTAAAGGTTCTGTTATTATATCGTCTCTGTCCAGGATACCTCATCGCGTATATTCTTGATGCTATTTTTGAGTTCTGGTAGCATTCAAAATAAACGGCTAGCATTTTGAATATTATTTCACTGGGAATTCTCATTGTTTTAAGTTTAATTGCAATACCACAACAACGACAAAGAATGGCGTCGGATTAATAAGCCTTGGCAACTACAGATTTTTGTTTAATTTTTGCATTTCCATGCGTACTTACCCAAAACGCAAGGCAAAAAGTTTTTTTCCAAAATATTCTTGTAGTATATCTTGGGATAGGATTAAGACATCGACTTGCGGTTTTCACTAAATTCCTAATTTTTTTATCCTCTTTCCATCTAAATGTAAAAAATACCTCATTATATTTGAAATTTCCTAGAAAAATGGGAAAATTGTCGACTTCTTGAAATAGCGCCCCCTAGCGGCGACAAAGTTATTTAATTTTGTTATTTTTACTATGTATTTTATGAAACAGGAAAAGCTCTTTCAAATGATGCCAAAATCATTAAAATCGGTTAAAAAACAAAAAAGTTGTATGACATTTGTTAATAGCATGTTTGAACCTTCCCCCGCCCCTTATTTGAAGGGTAATGGTAAAAAGTCCCAAACCAAATTTTTTTATAATCTCATCAAGATTTTAAATATTGTGTTTTTAGGATACCTTTATTATGTCTTTTTGAAGATAAGCACAGAATTATATTTTCGAGTGTTCGTTGCGCCCTCTAGCGGACGACTACCAAACTTAAAAATTATTTCCAGCAATTTTTAATGGCCTATTTTGTACGAAAAATTTTTACCTGAAAGCCCTGGGACTAATAGTTCCTGAGATATAGCCGGCGTCCTTTCTTATTTACACCCGTTACAGTTTTAAGTATCTGTTCACAATAAACAAATATATGATGCACACTTGCTAACTTTTTTAGGTTAGATGCTTGCGAACCTATGGATATTACTTGATAATGCCTGAAAATACTTTGCTTGGAGCGCTTTGTAAAAAATTATTACCATAAGAGGGCAATAAATAATTACCCGGGGTAGATTGCATGCTTCCAGAGGAATAACTACAGGTGCTTCTCGTATTTTTCGCTTCATGTAGCCTATCCGACGGGATCAATGTGACGATTCACACTAGCAGGTGTTTAGTTAAAGTTTGGCAACGACTTTTCACTATCATAATAATCGTAACCAAATTTTAATGGTAATATACAGTACCACAGGTAGCCCTTAAACCACTTGTAAAATTTAGATGAAAATGTGAGTGGAAGTTGCATGTTAATTTTTGGCGATTACATTAAATGTAACACACTTTAAAATTTTTACAGAGAAATTTTTCCACCTCACCCACCAAAGGTGCTACTAACCCGACACCTAGTTTCAGAAACAGATTCAATTTCTAGTGCTTTTTACAGTATACATATTGGCATGTTTTATAAGGATTATCATTTAGCGACCCTTTTAAGGAAAAACTTGAATTTTAAGCAAATTTGCGTAAAATCGAGGGTATGCAAAAAGATTAAACAAGGTTTGTAAACAGATTTTGGTTCCTAAATTTGCAGACAGTTTTTGCTGCCAGGGTTAATTGGGATTTAGATTTCATAATTAATTCTTTAATCTGAATTAATTAGCCATACTTTATGAAAGATAGTTTGATTTAAAAACCTGCGATGATATCCTACATTCACACTTATGTTGTGAAACATATTGGGTGATGCACCGCCAGACTGGTCATAGGAAGTCCAATGTAAATTTTGCTACCCTCAAATATTCTCCCCTATTGATTTTACATTAAAATTGTATCATATTTTTTGAAGGTCTTTGTATGTTAGACTCGCACACTAAACTTTATTATTTTCTAATAAGTAACAAAACACACTAGGTTCTAAAAAAGATATTTATTTAAAAAAAAAATGCAAAAAGAAAATAAAGAAAAATAAAAGTAAACATTTATTAACCTGAAATTGTATAAAAGACACTTATTACTAAATTTTTTTTTAAATTTTCAACCAAAAAGGATTGTCTTATATTAATAAGAATATGCTTTCATAAAGAGAAGCTTTTTTCAACATCCACTGATATAATCCGACAATACTGTAACTTGGAAGTAAAGTATGAGGCCAAGATACAACTTCGTTGATCAAATCATTCAAATCTTTCATTCCTTTTTACAGTTACATCCAATTTGTTCCTTACTTGACCTTCTACTTTACCGGGAATGTTGTTACATTCAGCGGAAAAATTTCTACAATGCTAATTGAGTCTCTTGAACTTAAATTTCTACTCTTTAACGAGAATATTATAGTTGGTATAAGACTGAAATTAACCTTAATAAAAACAAGATCTTTAAATACACTTGCACTTTTTAACAAATCTTTACTTTGCCCAACACACTGCCAATCGTCATCTAAATCCCAAACTAGTTCTTTAATAGCTTCAAAATGTTGTGCGCAGAATATTGCAGCATTAACCCATGTTCCCCACCGGGTAGTTACAGGTTCTGGAGGTAAACTAACTCCTGGTAATCAATCCTTATACATATGCACTCTTAGAGGTTACATTTCAAATTAATTTATTTACTAAAGGATATTCAGTTCTAACGAATTTTGCGATTCGGTTTATTCCATGTAAAAGGCAAGTCACATGTACCATATTGGGGTAAAAGATTCCTAAGTTTTGGCCCCTTCTACCATACACGGTGCTGCATCAGACAAACGCACCAAAAACTTATCATCTGGGACTGGATTTGGTAAGAAAAATCTCGATGGGGACTGCTGAATAAATCGGGTTACGGTCACATTATTAGTTTTGTCTAGCTACTTGGAAGCTATTAAACATGGGGTTGTTGATCTATCTTCTTGAAGTGCTCCAATCATTAGATGTGCGATATATGTGCCACAAGCATCTGTGCTTTCTTCAACAATAATGTAAACATTTTTATCACCCAGTGAAGCTCTAATCTCTTCTAAAACGGTTTCGTTAACTGAATGGACATTCTTCTTTCTAAGCGTAGATTCATCAGGAATGGTTTGTTAACAATATTTTTGCAAAAATCCTCTAAATTGCGGTTTTTGCATGCTTGCTGCGACTAAGCCTTGCATAAGTCTTCTTGAAAATTTTCCTTTTCAGATTTCGATTTTTTTCCAATATTTTTAAATGCGTTTTTCACACTCAGCTGAACTGGCTCAGATTTCATTTTTTGTAACTTTGATTTATGCAGCGGTGTTTTCAAATGTTGATTGATTGGGAACTTCTTTTCACAAACAATAATTTTGGCACAAGCTTTACAGAAGACTTTTTCTCGTCCAAACTCTGACTCTGGGAAATTTTTAATCCGCGTTTTCGTCACTTTAGACATTTTGAAAACGAATTTGAAATCACTAGTTTTACACTGAAAATACTGAAATCTTTCTACGAACTAAAACAGAAGTACGTATTACAACCCGATATAAATACAGTTTGTTAAGCAGGTAATAATAAGGCAATGACAATAAATAACCCCTAACAATATACCTGCAAACCCCAGAAACCCCCAGTAAACACCTTGTGTATATCCAAAATGTTAATATTAATTATTATATAAATATCTTCAGATTGGAAAATCCCTGAAACAAGTGCCGGACTGGACATTAAACCTATGAGTCTACGAGTTTTCATTACCGGCCGTTTTTAATTTTTTGATAACGTGACACATGAATAGGCTGATGGAAATCCTCAGCCACAATTCTTTCGCATCATCAACATCAGTTCCAATCAATTAATTTCTGGGCAGGAATCATTGGAAATTTTTGATTGGACCATTCATCAATCAGGTGCATCTAAAACTTGATGGCCCTATCTTTACTAATAACTTAAATATGTGCTCATACTTTTCGCATGCCCTGTATAAAAACGTTCAGCGCCTATATGGAGTTGGCAATATCACCCATGTATTTTTAAATTTAACCTATTTAGTAGAGTCTTTCTGTACCAAATTTAATTGAAAGTATTCGGACCCAGAAATTTGGTCGTTCAATCCATTCTCCAGGCATATTAAGTCCATGTCACACCAATTTACACGTTTTCACGTTATCATGACGTAAGGCTCTACATCACACTAATTACTACAACTGAAACTCAATTTGGCAATCACTAAATATCACATTAGTTGACAATGGATTAAGCTGTTAGTTTAATCTGGGAAGAGCGTTATGCGATTGTCATGTACAAAATTGGAGCATGCCAAAACGCAAATTTCTGACTTATAAATTTCATCGTTGTTGTGGCAGACATTTACGTCTTAAGTTGTTAATTCTCAGTAGAACTATAACAAGTTTCAGGAAAACTAAAATAGTAAACTAAACCTTCTCTACGAGTACTTTAAATGTTTATGGCTTTTAAACAAAGTTACTATATTTTAGAGATAACTAGATAAAACCTTCTTGATTTTGAGCTCAGCAAAGGCCAGTATAATTATTTACTTAACCGAGCAACATAATAAATTTCATGAGTCGGACAGTCAACAATATACAGACTTGTGCACGAAAAAACTGTAATAAATGAGGATAAAAAGACTGCCATCAGAAGAATTAAACACTCGTTTTACTTAAAAAAAGAAATACCTACCTTGGACAAGAAAATGTCTAAAAAGAAAAAGCATGATTTGATTTCACACATGGGTAAGAAGAAACTATGGAAAACTTTGAAGGAAATGAATTTTTGTTTTGAAAGAATTCAAAACATATGGTTTGTAAAAAATGGAGCAAGTGATTGAAATAGAAGGCTGATAGTTCATCGGACTACTCGGAACATGATGACTAAAATTTAAAAAATAAGTTGTTGTATTGTACTGTATATACGCGTATATTTTTCCCATTAGATATCTCCATTATTATTGGTTTTAAAGAAATTTTTAAATTAGTAAAGTTATAACATTTTCACCGAACCTTCAGAAAATGAAATGAACAAAAACAACTGAATATCGGAAGTGACAGTTTTTTGATATGTGGCAGTTTTTTCAAATGGAATACGCCCAATTTTTTCATTGTATCAGTTAAAGAATTTTACCCGCTATTAGTATATAGTAGTTTTTGGGGTAATTATATTAACACATATATTACTTTTATAATTGCTTAAAATGGCCACCGTTCATTGAAATGCAGGATTGGTAACCCTCTTTTAGTTTTTCACTTGCATTAGTAATCATATCTGGCCTGCCGAAGTTGAGAAAGTTAATTTCAATTTGGATTTGTTCCTGCAAATCGGCAACACTATTTGGTCTGGATGCAGATAACTTGTCTTCGAGGTAAGAAATGTGTCTAATGGTGTTAAGTCGGGACTATTGGGAGGCCATGCAATCGTCCCTCCACGACCAATCCAAATGTCATAATTCTCTAACTGGAAGAACACTATGACATGGAGCACCATCTTGCTGCCATGTAGAATTGTTTGCGGCGTTTAGAGGAAAAGCTTCAAGAATATCCTCTATTTCATGTGCAAACATTTCACGATACCTAACACCATTAAAAGATCCATCAATGAAAATTGGACCGCTGATTCTGTTTTGTACTATGCCGCCCCACACATTTACTGATACCCACCCAGAACGTATCACTTCAACTGTAAGATGCGGATTCTGCGATGCCCAGAAGTGTGTGTTTTTGAGCTCTGAAGCTGAAGCCGTATTAAAAGAAGATTCATTGGTCCATATAATGTTCTCAAACAAATTGGCGTTATCATTGAGGATGTTTGTCATGTCAAGGCAAAACTCCAAACGTCTTTGCTTCTATTCTTCTATTAATTTTTCAACTTTTCTGAATTTAAAGTCGTGGAATTTATGCCGTTTCAGAATTTTAAAAACTACTGTGCAACATTTGCCAAGATATCTTGAACAGTCCCTGGTCGAATTTTGTGGATTTTCTTAAAACAAATTAAGATTCCAATTGATACGAAGCAAATATAAAAACAAATAAAATATAACCTTAAAAATATAAAAGAAGAGCAAGTTCTTCTTCTTCAAGTATCCGACAATACATTTTCTTTCTTTGTAATGTTTTTCCCTCAGAAAGTTGACGAAACACATTTCGGAAAGTGTTTTTGCTAGGAATTAATAAATGTGAATGTCGCCTTCTGAATTCGCGCTGCACTTCTCGCTTGCTGTGTCCATATTTGATATACACTATTGGCAAGCATTTATCTTACATGCGGAGGTTTTCAGTGTAATAAAACAGTATAGGCAAAGGCTCGAGAGAAATAAAGACAGACAAAATCATGCTCTAGCCGATTCCCCTTCCACCGACCAATACGCTTTTATGGTGGAGGGGAATACTAGCGGGCACGGTAGGTGGGCGACGGGCGACGGCAGTATCGTATCAGCCAGATATTGGAGCAGTAGTGATTGTCAATCGCATTTTGTGCGATGTTTTACGACGTCGTTTTTTTGCGGTCATGTTTATCACTGGTAGTTCTATTAATACATACAACTAACAGTAATTTTAAGGTGTTTAAATTTTTATCGGCCTTAAGCATAAAAGTAAAATAAAACCTGTTATTCTAAAAAAAAATAAACTCATGAACATTCTTAAAAAGAAATAAAATTAATGGTAATTCTAATTAAAAAATAACTTTAAACAATAAGTATTCTTAAAATGGTATAAAACTAAAAAAGTCATTTTAATAAATGCTCGAAGACATTGCCTTGCTGGGCTTCGCAATACCCGAGCCGATCATAAAACTCCGTCCTAACATTCGACAATACCTCCGGTGTTATGGAATTAGTAATGTCGAATATTTTTGCTCTTAAGTCAACTAAATTTACAGGCCTCTCATGTGGATACCTGTAAATTAGTTTAGTTAAGTGGCCCCACAAAAAAAAGTCGAGGGGAGTCAAATCCGGTGACCTTGCCGGCCATGGTATGGTACCTCTGCCACAAATAAGCCGTTCAGGAAATGTCATACTCAAAAACTCCTGAACTCGCCTTGCATTGTGAGCAGGGCAACCATCCTGCTGAAACCAAATTTCTTTGAAATTAACATTCAAGGCACGCACAGCTGGTATTATTTCCTCTTGCAGCATCTGCAAATATTTTTGCCCATTTAAGTTGCCGTCAATGACAAAAGGTCCTACAATATTGTCGCCCAAAATACCCGCCCAACAGTTTAATTTTTGGGGATATTGTGTCCGCAAAGGCGCACTTAAATGTTTATTTTCCCGTGACCAATATCTGGCGACTGCAGGATTATGATAACCATGAAGAGAAAATGATGATTCATCCGTAAACAGAATATTTTTTAAAAATCTTCATTTTCATCAATTTGCCTTCTCATGGTCTCACAAAACTCCATTCGCCTCATAAAATCATCTGGAAAAATTTCTTGGGTAGTTTTCATTTTATAGGATTTATGCCCATGCTTTTTTAAAACATGTCTAACTGTGCGGTCTGGAATTCCAATTTCTTGAGAAATATGGGTGCTGGAACATGGCTCACTTGCTTCCACAAAAGCGCATACATTTTCGTCTCTCTCGACTCTTTCTTCAGGAATAGGACGGGCTTGTTGATCCTCGTGATAGCATTTACCACATTGGTTAATGCACCCGGATTTTTTAAAACGATTATAAATATTAATAATCGTTTGGCGGAAAGGAACCTGTTGATCAGGGTACGCAAATGCAAATTGCCCAACAACACCTTCGGCACTTTCAGCTTTGGAATACCATAAAACTATATTAATTTTCTGTTCACGCGAATACATTTCTTTTAAATATTAATTTACTCCTTTCTATGCAAAAGACTTTGTGAATATGAGCCTTGCCGTAGCCGCCCCCACCAGTCCTTACAAGTCTTGCATAGTACCGCCACCCGCGAAAGCAAAGGGCAGGGTTTCGATCAACCAGTAAAAATGAAATTATTTATGTTGTCTTCCCCAATAAAATATTAAAAACTTAGGTTCGAAAAGTCAACGTCGCAAAATCCAGCAGTTCCGAGGCCGCGCGAAAGGAATACTCTCGTTTGTTCTCGTCGTATTGGAAGGGGAATAGGGGAAATCGCTGTCGTTCTCTTTTTAATCTTAGGCATTTTATAACCATACTATTCTATTGCATTAAAATTGGCCTGCAAAGTTTTACTTTGCCGATAGTGTATATTTTAAGAATTTCGAACTATGACACGTTTATTACACTGAGGAAAATTTATAATAGCCTTTATTAGAAATCGACTTACCGTAGCTATAAATCGTAATAGCATAGGGGACAGATTATGTCCGTTGTTGCCGTTATTAAAATAAAAGTGCTGCAACAGCCGACTTACCACAAGTAGCATATCACATAAGTCATTGTGAGTTTGCTGTGGTTACCTAACAGGCTTTCCTACCATTACAAAAAAAAAATAGTTACCGGTATTATTTATTTTTAATGGGAGAACCATAGTTTAGTTAGTACAACAAAATAAGTTGTTGTGGTTAGTACTATGCTATTTACCCTTATAAACAAAATTTAGTTATTGTAGTTAGGTTTTATACTATTGCAGTCATTTATAGGAACTGTAAAAATTAAGTAAATTGCTGTGATAAGCAGTGCGTTGACTTGTCGTAGGTAATTATTGTTTTTGCTACAGCTATGACTTTTGACTTAAAAAACGACATTAAAGTTTGCATAATTAGGGAGTTTTTGCATACATTTTCTTTTTTGTCCAGGTTAGGTAAGATTTTTTTATGGAAAGTCTAAAAGATAACATATAGTGCGAAACCAGGGGTACCTACCCACATTATGTAGGTTATACAGGTGAGTATAAAAAAATTAACGAATGTATAGTTATTTAAATTTTATTAAGCCAAATAATACATTTTAAAAAAACATTAACAGGATAAGTATTACTATTACTTATTGGTTTACTAACGTTTTAGTAAATTTTTAATTAAAACGTTAAAATTTTGATGACGTTTCGGTTTATTAAATTTTTTATACCGTCCTTTAGTTTTAGTTAATTTAATAAGAAAATAAAAATATATTTAATTATTTGTAATTCTGATGATGGTTTAAAAAATATAATAAACCGAAACTTAAAGTAGTTTTAAATAATAATACCAAATAATATACCGGGTGACAACGAATGTTGTTACCCCCCTATTTCTTTCGTAGTTTTATTAATATAAACTTTGAAGAGATTGTAAGTGCATATTTTGTGAGTTTTTAGTAAAATCATTCTTTTAAAATCACAGTAATCCTAATTTTCTAATTTTAAATGAGACATATTTAAATTCGTCGTAAAAATATAACTATTTTTTAGTAAGTGCATTATTAGCCTAAACATAATAGTTTCAAAGATATTGTTTTAAATATGAAATTATTGACAATTTGACAGCTTATTCCCTTTCAATTATTATAAGTCCCACATGTCCCTATCGTACCTTTTCATTCTTTTTCCAAATTAATCTTGGGTCACTCTTTGTGAAGATTTTCCTTACGGTTTCTTCGTCTAACAGAGGAAAACTTTCGTCCTCGATGCCTTCTTCTAAGAAAATTTTTAAAAATTAAATAACATGTATAGGTGGGTAACTTTGTTTTTAGCATTATTACCTTCGAAGGCCTCCACATTCCCCTCCAGCCCCCATTCTAGGAGGGTCAACTTGTATGCCATGGTAGAAACTTATAAGAAAATTTAACCTTAAAATCTAAAAAAACATAGATTTTTATATTAACACAAAATGACAGCTTACGACCAAATCACAGCCAAACCAAAATAACAAAAGTTAGGTTATATAGATAGATTGTCGTCTTTAGTTAGTAACAGGTTGCAATAATGTAAAAATTAGTTCATGCATAAATTGTAATATTTGGAATCTAACCGCTCCCGGATGACCAAGCGTCACTCAAAATTCGTTTAATACTATAGTAAACTTCTCTTTTATCAATGTTTGCATTAAAAACACCTAAAATTACAAAAAACTTACCTTCAACAATAACACAATATAAAATAAATTGTCTCGCCTGCCTGCAACACACGACCACTTCAAAATCAAAATGGAAATGAGTTCGGTCTTCGGTCAGTTCGGCACGTAGGCAAATTTGTCACTACGAACACGTCCCGACGGGTCACGAAAATATTCGAACAGCCGGCAGATCTAAATCCATAGTTGTCAGATATTTTTTTTTTGCTGTGGCTATTACTTTTTCGACTTGTAGCTATTTACTGGTAGCTGCAGTAAGTAAAGGGATCTTAATCTAGCTGTGATTGTAACTACAGCTACATATTAAGGTGTGGCACCTAATAAGGAATTTGCAGTTGTTACCATAATAAAAATCATGAGTAGCCATTAACAATTACAATTCAAATAAAAAAGTTCATTAGCATAAGTAAACCTATTCAGTTATAACTATTAAAAAATAATAACCGTTGCAATTATTTAAGCTGTGATTATTAAAAATTTCCAGCACAGAAATTTAGCTGGCTCTATTTTCTCAGTGTAAGATTTGTCAAGAAGAGCAATTTAGTCAAGGTGACAGGTATTGCTATAGGTAACATGAACCATTTATAAAACTTTAATGAGGAAAATGATAATTCTATTATATTCTCGTATAATTCCAAAACCGTAAAAATAACCCCAACAACTGTGTCAATTTGAAAACTTCCCACCCTTAATATCTTTCTTGTAGTTAAGAATATGAAAAATAAGAAAGACACGTCAATTTTATTTGTAAGGGGGACACTTTCAATGAATAATTTTGGCCTTCTTGTTTCAACTCCCTAGGAGGGGTAGATGTCACCCTTAGAATCTTAAATGGGAATAGAGGTCAAGTGGCACATCGTTTTAAAGGGCGTTCAATTCTCTTTTTAGTGATATCCAACTTTCTTGCTTTTTGTCCAGAGGTTTCCGAATGATCGCGTTTCAAAGTTGCAGAAACAATTAAACTTGTCTGCATTGAGATTTTGGTTTTCAGGTTAGTGTTTACACAAAAATTACTGCATTGGTTCTCCTTGTAGTACAAATGATTAGAAGATTAGGTGGCACCATGGGCGTAGCCAGACATTTTTCCAGGGCGGCCAAATACTAATAAACACAAAACATTATAAACGTTAACGTTTTTTTATCAAATTGCAATAAGTGGCAACTTCTAGGGGGAGACATGGCCCTCGCCTGCCTCCCCCTCGCTACGCCCATGGGTGACACCGTTTCAAACTTTATTTGGGGATTGGCAAAGTAACCTCGAAAAATTTACACAAAAAGTAATGTAATAAAATTTCGATGGTACAACGAGTACCTAGTTAATTTGAGTTCATTCGATGACTTATCACTGAAATTCCACAAAAAGGCTTGCTATTCTATCAACAAATTCTAAAAATACGTTGTTTTTTAACAAAAAAAAAACATGGTCAGCAAATTTAAAAGATGTAGCCAAAACAGGAATATTATTGTTGATTTGCTTTTGCTTGTTGGGCTGTTCAGTGATAACTTTTATTAAGCGCATAGTGTGAGAATGGTTTATTCTCTTCAAGAAAGAACTGAAATTATTTTCATTTATGGAGAGGTTCGAAAGTGCGCACGACGGACGGCATTGGTTTTCAATGAAAGAAATCAAAATGGTGAAGTAAGTCAAAGACATGTGCTGGATTTGGTGGCAAAGTTCTCCGAAACTAGGTTGGTGAGTAATAGAAAAATAAATAACCTACGAGTGATGAATAAAGGAGCTCAAATTGGGGTTTTGGGATTATTTGCTGCAGAGCCCACCAGCTCCTTGCGGACAGTAGCAGAACAGACAGGAGTAGCACACGAGACTGTAAGAAAAGCACTGAAAATGCATAAACTCCATCCATACAAAATGCAGATACTTCAAGAACTCTATTTTTAGAAGAATAGAGTTTTGTGAATTCATGAGTCGTCAAGCCAACGCCATCCCTAATATTCTGCCGAATATCTGTTTCAGCGATAAATGTTCATTTTTTTTAAATGGAAATGTTAACAAACAAAATTGTAGATATTGGAGTGACCAAAACCTGCATATTTTTCCAGAAGGACATACACAATATCCCCAAAAAGTTAATGGTTGGGCTGGTATTCTTGGAAATGCCATTATTGGTCCTTTATTTATTGAAGGAAACTTGACAGGTGATCTGTACCTTAACATGCTTGAAGAGACAATTCATCCTCTTATCACCCATGAGCTAGAAACTCAAATTGATGCAGAGGGTAATTCAGTTTTACAGGAGGATTTGATATAACATTCCAGCAGGATGGTGCTCCACCTCATTATTTTCTTCCGGTCCGACAGTGATTAAACGGGAGATTCCCGGATAGATGGATTGGCAGAAGGGGACCAATTGAATGGTCTCCAAGATCACCGGATTTAACACCCTTAGACTTCTTTCTTTGGGAACATCTTAAATCCATTGCTTATAAAACACAACCTGCTGATATTGATGATCTTAAAAGGCAAATTGCAGCAGAAAGCAGGTCAATTCCCGGTGAACTTTTCCGAAATGTTAGGGAGGAGTTCGAAAACAGACTTTATTTATGTTTACAGGAAAATGGACAACAATTTGAACAACTTATAAGATAGTGCGTAAGTAGATCCCATGTGTTTTATTGTAGAAATTTCTCTTCCGTAATAAAAAGTTATTTTTGTTGAAGTAAAATAAACAATAAATAAGAAATCAATAGTTTAAACTAGATTTTCTTCCTGTTATTCAACGATTTTAACGGTGCCGCCTAATCTTCTAATCATTTGTACTACAATGAGACCCAATGCAATAATTTTTGTGTAAACACTAACCTGAAAACCAAAATCTCAATGCAGGCAAGCTTAATTGTTTCTGCAACTTTAAAACGCGATTATTCGGACACCTCGGGACAAAAAGCAACAAAGTAGGATACCACTGAAAAGAGAATTGAACGCCCTTTAAAACAATGTGCTACTTGATCTCCATTCCCATTTATTTTAAGATTCTAAGGGTGACATCTACCCCTCCTAGGGAGTTGAAACAAGAAGGCTAAAACTATTCATTTAAAGTGTCCCCCTTATAAATGAAATTGACGTGTCGTTCCGATTTTTCATATTTTTAACTGCAAGAAAGATAGTAAGGGTGGGAAGTTTTCAAATTGACACCCTGTACCTATATTTAAAAAGAGGATAAAATTCTTTAACCGACACAATCAAAAAATAGAGGGTATTCCAATTGGAAAAACTGTCACTTGTCAAAAAACTGTCAGTTCTTGTTTTTTTTTAAACAACTGAGGGTGACACACTTTGTGCAAATAAATTTGAACTAAATTTAATCTAACGTTTCGGTATACTGATTGCTCTCATCAAGTTTCGTTCACTGCTTAACACACTTTAGAAATTTTAAAGCTCCATTAACGTCACCTTTCACCAAAATTTTTCTCTACTGCTAATACTAACAGCAATATTTCTTTTGAAATGTAAAAATGTAGAATTATTAATATGAGTAGAGAGAAACTAAGAGAGCGAGGCCAGGTGGTGCTGGTGGTGCTGTTTTACGATCTAACCCAGGTGGTGCAGGTGGTGCGTTTTACGATCTAACCCGGGTGGTTCGGTGGTGCGTTTTATGATCTAACCCGGGTGGTTCGGTGGTGCGTTTTATGACCTAACCCGGGTGGTTCGGTGGTGCTGTTTACAAAATAACCCGAAATTAAACCCGACTTTTTACGACCTAACCCGGATGCTTTCGCGAGGCGGCTTCTCATCTAACCCTAACTTGATCCTTAATATTTATGAACTGACCCGAGATAAAACCCGACTTTTTACGACCTAACCCGGATGCTTTCGCGAGGCGGCTTCTCATCTAACCCTAATTTGAACCTGAATATTTATGATCTGACCCGAGATAAAACCCGACTTTTTATGATTTAACCTTAGTGAAACGCCGCTGCTAAAGCGGGATAATTAAATCCCAATTTTTATAAGCCATCCTTAAACCCAACTTTTTACGATGCGAACTGACCCGAGATAAAACCCGACTTTTTATGATTTAACCTTAGTGAAACGCCGCTGCTAAAGCGGGATAATTAAATCCCAATTTTTATAAGCCATCCTTAAACCCAACTTTTTACGATGCGACCTGAGCCATCCTTAAACCAGACTTTTTATTATTTCCCCTTAGTTGAAACGCCGCTGCTAAAGCGGGATAATTAAATCCCAATTTTTATAAGCCATCCTTAAACCCAACTTTTTACGATGCGACCTGATCCATCCTTAAACCAGACTTTTTATTATTTCCCCTTAGTTGAAACGCCGCTGCTAAAGCGGGATAATTAAATCCCAATTTTTATAAGCCATCCTTAAACCCAACTTTTTACGATCCGACCTGAGCCCTCCTTAAACCAGACTTTTTATTATTTTCCCTTAGTTGAAACGCCGCTGTTAAAGCGGTATAGTAAAAAACATTATCTATATTTTCTAACTTAGTGAAACGCCGCTGGTGAATGGCAAAGCGAAATAAATCCCTAATTTATATGGTCTAACAAGATAAGTATAATAAGGCGGCACATTTGTCACCCCGCAATAATTATTTATACCTAAATAACCCTCTCAAACCCTCTGCCGACTCGATTTAAAAAGAAAGGGACATAAACCTTTATTTATTATTCCGAAGGACCCTCATTAAAATTCAGTAGCATATCTAATAATTGTTTCCAATTTTTGCACCACTTATATAAAATACAATAAAATAATTACCATCTAGAACCATTAACTAGCGATTTCTTTGTACTGGAAATGGATAAATTATAGGACTATCTTGTAATGAGAACAGAGTAGACAATAAATAAAACTTAAATACATATAAATACCAAGCAGGTATAGGTACTATACAACTTGTGTTCGCCATCAGGTAAAAGCCCTCATAATGCTTTTATAAAAATTTCGGATAATATCATAATATAAGTAAATAGGCTACAATTTCAGGAAAAAAGTAAAAAAAAAAATTAATTCACAGTGTAAAATTGTAGTTAAATGGATTGTAAATACGAAATAATATAAAAAGCTACCTTTTGTTTGCGATGATGTATGCACAATAACTCTATATTATTCGGTCCTTAAACTGAAAATACCCACTAGATAGGTATCATAAGCTGTATTTGTCATCAGGTAGAACCCCCAATAAAATTATGAATATTAGGCGTAGGCATCAAAGTAGCAATCTTAACTTATTTTCAACACGAGCATAAAAATATAGGGTTGTTAAATATTTTACAACCCTAATTCTCAATGGCAACAATAAGCAAATCACGTTGGTTTTTTAATTTATTATTAATCTGGCTAACTTAAGAAACTCACAATATAACGACCATCCAAAAAAATCATAATACATTACTGGGTGTGAAAGCAATTGCGCTGCAAAATATAGTGTATACCGACTCTGAGGTAGTTAATTAAAATCCCAATTAGCGCTAAAAAAAATCAATTAGATATTTACTTTAGATATTTTAATAAAAAAATTCAATATTCTCACCAACATTTAACTTTTGAAATTAGCATAATAACAAATCCTTTACAATGAATTAAACAAACGCATACATAATTTTAAAATCACATAATAAGAATATAAGCTAAAATCTAACAAGTTCGGACTACTCGAATGACGTCAGTTTACATCTGTAGAGAATACACAACTCTCGAATCATAAAAAATGGTCAAACTTTGTCGGCAAATACCCTTCTATGATGCAGGGGAAGGACAGGTAACTCGAGATGTTTATAAAGAAACGTTAAAGAACATTATTTGCTTATTTCTAGACTCTTAAAAATTAGATGCAATCGAACAATAAATGTTTTCATCATGTATATTTATCATTAACACATTACCTTCGACATACATAAATTCAAATTGATAATTACTTGTCTTAGTGCTTTTTTAGAAGCTTGAATCATTGCATATAACCGTCTGAGGATACCCAAACTTCCCCTAACATATTTCTCCGCAGCCGGGGAAAAAGAGGTAGAAAAAGTAAAATAACAACTCCAAGTGTCTTTGCGAACAATCGGCAATAAAATAGAGTATTTCAGTTTTTAATTTTTCGTAAATAAAAGTTGGTTAGATTAATAGTCTCTGTGAATATAATAACATAAACAAAGTGATATGCCGTAAATTTAGGAGTACAGTATAAATTATGCCTCTATTAAAATATACCGCAATAACTAACTACCAAAGGATTTTGATATTTTGAATATATTTGATGCTCATAGCATTATCACATTTCCAAAGGCTCTAAATTTTAGAAAAATGTTCTAATAGAATATGTCTATCAATATAAAGTAAAGGTATTGTTAGGTTTTTTTAAAAAATACGACCTACAACAGTCTCTGCTACAGCATGGCTGACTCTGTAGAAACTTCTGTGAAACCATAATAATTATATCAATAATCGAGTTGTCCTTATGATAATATTTTCTTCCAATATCCGACTCCACTATCCATAAAAGTTATATTAGAAAATTCATAATTGAGCGCATTGTAATTTTTTAAAAAGAAATTCACTTCACACACAAAGATGTAGCCATTCAATCCATGAAAATAATGCAAGTCAGTATGCGTATGTTATGGCTAACTGTTTAAATGTCTATTCCTTCCACGTTTATCGGAAGAAATACTTTTTTTATACTAGTATTTTAGTTGAAAATAAGATCATAAATCATCTATACAAAACAAGCGCCCCTTATGGATTTGAACGAAAATCATAGTTTCGACTATTTTCACGAAAAATAAATCTAAGTACGGAATAATGCAGGAAGATTATCTATTTTCTTGGTTTAGAAAGTGATGTAGTTAAGATTTATAACTTAGGAATAAATAAATTATTATTAATCTTTTCGACCTATTTCTCTTGCATATTTAATTTCTTTGATAGTAAGAACTAATCTTTTTATTTTACAAAGTAAAAAAAAAAGCTAAAGATCGGCGTTGTCAGTCAGGTATAAGAACTGATTTAACACGATGGTTTTTGTACAAACGTTCACATACAATTGTATGCTTTTTAACCGATTGTGTCGGAAAAAATGACGATTTATAGATTAGATATTTAGACGAAGAGCTAACCTTCTCAATAAAGTATTGATTATTGCCCTGCTAGCTAGACAACACTTTTTATGTTAGTCAAAAAAAAATTTTTTTTTTCGGACGCTATTACAGATTTCATCGTTAACTAACAAACATTAAGACCAAAAAATTAGCGTGCAAGATGAAATGTATAGGTTCACTTCATTTCTACATTATTTTACAACTCTCAATCGCATTAAAAACAAGATCGAATAAAAAATAACTTATGACATATGGACGAAAAATGTTTTTCGGGCTATTTAGGTTAGCGACCGCATTACGTCTGAAATACTACATTTTTCGAGCTTATAACATAATTTACTATTTTAACGTTAAAATAGGGGAAATGATGTATCGAAATGGATACTTTTTTTTGTCGGTCACGAGATTATAGTTTCTTTTAAAATGAACTCTAATATTTACAACACAAATTATCCTTTAAGCCACATTAGTTTAAAACTCGTCTGTCGCTTTCCCTCTATTGTGAGTTTGATTAAAGTATAGCGTAGTATATATTTAGATGAATTTCGCAAATGTTGAATACTTTCAAAACTGAAAAAGCCGCCCTTTGCAATAAATATCTCCGTAGAGTTAGGTACCCTGCAGATTAAGGGTATTTCAGCGGATAATCATATACAAATTCAAAGATTTTGTCTATTTTAATGGATTAACAAACAATATCTATAGGATGACTTTACTCATAAAAAAAAAATAACAAAAATCCATAAAGTCTAGGCTCACATGAAATTCCATAAAGAGCAGCTGCATAGCCTTATCACATCAAACTATATTTTTATTTCATTCTATTGTCAAAAGTCTGTGTTTAGGAGATTATCATTCATTTTAAAATGAACTCTAATATGTACATCACCATAAACTACCTCTTAAGCCGTCGTAAAAATACACTTTTCGATTTGCCTCTATATTGATTTTCTAATATTAAATATCTACAATAGTCGAAATTCGCTCGCTAATACCTATGTATGCAAGGTTTCTTCAAAAAATGACAATTTTGTTGTTTAATGGCTTGAGAAAATGGAAAAAGGAGGTTTTTGCATCCATTTATTTCCAGATGAGTGTTAAAAATACTTATAAAACTCGGTATACCGAAGATCAAGCATTAATGAGAGGGTTGAGTCCTGTTTGCCAAATCCTGATTTTTTAATTTGACGTTGGCAACGGTACAATTTTTTAACATTTATCATAAGAGGCGTATATTTTTGGAGCTTAGATCTACCAGTTTATCCACGCCCCATTTATTGTTAGTGCTTTAGTAATTTTACTTTCCAATTATTTTTTACCAAAACGCGTAGTTGAAACAGTGTCCATATCAGACGATATAATAAATTTTAAGGATTAATTTGCTTACAAATACACTTCAATTTATTTAGGCTAAAGCAGCCAGACATATACTGGAACTACGAAAACCCTATTACAATTTGGTTGCCTAGAGAAAATTTTGTAAAAAACATAGCTTTCTACACAAATGCTTGCACATTATGTACCTATCATTTTAAGATACCTGGCAACATCAATGTAAGCATTGACATAATGACGCAAGATATAGGTAGGTACTAGAATATTCAAGATTTCTATTAACGATACACTTCAGCATACATGCGAGATGTCATTAATGTCTACGGAAGGCAACAGACATACCAGCTATTTTTACATGGGATTCCATAGACTTGGACGCTTCTTGTTTAGAAATATTTGATGTCATCTTGAGGAGTTCCGTATTGAAGCATCAAACCTACCTGCCAAATAATTGACGAAATATGGGATATCATAAAATATGTCCCCCATCGAACTAAATGATCCTATAAACCAGCTTCACAGACCGTAATTTGTGATGCTAACACGATTAATACGCAATAGAACAAGATTAAGAAACAAAATTTAAAGTGGCTCTTTATCACACGAAAATAATTAAATAATTTACGGTTACAGAACAATAATTATTTTAAAAAGCTGTATAACTAAATATATTATGTTATTAGGAATATTCTGTCTAAAGTAACAGCTGATCTTAGTCGAAAATGAGATCGTATTATTGATTGTTGAATTCGTCAGGTATGAAATAAAATTAGAGATTTCGTCTATTTTTTCACGATTAAAAAAGAATACCTCTATTTAGCTAAAAATGAAACGATTACAGTGGTAGATTAATTCACTTTACCAAGCATGTAAACTACTAATTTTGCAATAAATATCTTCTATATTTCTAGGTAGGTTTACTCGAAAATGTTGGGCTATTTTCATCAAAAATCCCGATACGAAATTGAAAAATTTGCCTATTTTTGTCGGTTTACAAAGTGATAGTGGAATATTGGTTTGATCAAAGAACAATAATTATTTTAAAAATGTTGTATAATTAACTAAATGTCGGTGTTATCAGGCAGGCAAGAAGTTATTTATCTGAATCTTATTTGTACCATTAGCGTTTATATACAAATGTTAGTGGTTTTCAAAAATTGATATCTCGGAAATTATTAGGTTTAGACTTATAATACGCTTATTAAAAAAATAATGACTACTTTATGCAAAATTCAAAAATATTATAAGATGTAGGGTATCCCAGTAACTTAACCAAAGATTTTCGGTCTTCGTAAAGCTTTACACGTTTCTTCAGCGTACCAAACATTCACTTTTTTTAAATATTGACATCGGGTTAGGATTCTGAACATAGGATTAACATCACTCCAATAGCGAACATGTTGCGTTGTCACAGTTCCATTCGTTGAAAAGTCAACAAAACCGTTTGAGCTACGTGGGGAATAAATAAAGTTGGCTTGTTGAAAAATTTTAATATTTATTAAGGTAAAAGACTATAAATATATCGATACAACACTTTGGCATTTCTAATACTACAAACATGAATATCTAAAATGTGATATTTACAGCCATCAACTCTCTCTCCCTTCTCTAATTTTGGTACACCAATGCTGTCTTCTAAGTTTATAATATATGGCGTCCTGCAGTTTAATTCCGAAAATGTTTTAACTAAAAATTCCTCTTTAACACGTCCTTTAACGTAAATAATGTCTGCGTCTATCAGATTGTTGGATATGATATTATGTAGTTCCTTGTAATCGGTATCACCATAATTATAAAGGATACCATGATGATTTCCAAATAGATATTTGACTTGTTTCTTGCAAGCCTTACTTAAGGTGTCGAATGGTTTAACTGGTTTAAAAAAGTAACTTTTCATACTATTCCCATCATAAATAGCCAATTCTTTCGCGCAAAATTCAGGTATGTTAAATCCTTGAATATCGACTACAACGAACTTCATTATCTGAAGACTCAAATCAAACAAGTATATTTTCATATTTTTATCGCTCTTAAGTTCGATTTCAAAAGCACACCCCCACTTTTCGATAATTTCACAGTCTTAGCACATAGATCTTATATTTTTATTTACGATCAATTCATCTTTATTCTCCAATCGTCTCAAACGAGTCTGCTTTTGAAAGTAATATAGCCTTAGTATTCAGAAAATATTAATGATATCGGAGCCTAAAACATCCTTGACACTAAAAAATCATTGTGTTTCCTAACAAAACCCATCATCTTGTCTATTTAGCTTGCTTTCCTATTGTTTAGCAGGTTAAATAAAATTATTATTTCGCTCTTTTTGTCTATACTGAATCGTTAGGGGAATACGTTTCTAGTTCTATAAGAGAGACAGTTAAAATTTATGTAAGCAATCAAAAATCCTACACTATGAGCTACTTAGTTAAAATTTCATATTTCCTTCCTGGGTCAGGCAAAATTTGTGATGTGTCGGGCAAAATTTATAAAAATACGAAAAAAATGCTGGATGCATTTTTAGCGTGACTTTCTATTTAATACCATCTTATTTCAAGGTATAATTCGGTTGTCAAAATGAGAATAAAATAATTTTCCCATGGTTTATGTCATCTTAAAAAAGTCAAAAGGTTATATTCTGTAGAGGGTCAGATACATTCAAATTTAAATATTTTCTCCAAGAAGAATTTTAAGATAGTATTATAGTAAATAAAAATTCTATACCTCCAATATTTCTTGGAAACATATCGTGTTCTAGCGACATAACCCAAAAGTACCTCTATTCAGAAACGCATCGTACTTTTCTTGTCAATAATTGTCTCATTGTCCCATCCATTACATTATTATAATCTTAAAGCACCTGTTACCAGCATTATCTGTTTTTATGGTTTTCATAAAACATAGCGATTACCGATGAAAATTAAACGAAAACTTAATAAATAACTTTTTTTCAACTGAAATAGACTGATTTTCGATGAAAAAATGTTACTTATAACTAAAAATGAATATAAGACATATACGCAATGATATTTAGAATAAATCAATCTTTTCTAAAATTACTATGAAATATTCACAAAATCGTTTCGTTATAACCAAAGTAGCAAGGCTTGCAGATTTCGTATAGAGTTCAAACGCGATACTGAGATGATCTTTTTTTTTTTTATATTTTTGTAGGATAATGCACCACTACGTTGTAAGTACTTGAGAGAGGACTTTCTTGAAAAATCCTCAAATTTCTCTGCAATTTTGTTCCTTCTAGAGTTAAATTCACACAGAAAACCCCGTATTCTTACCTTTCAGGTTGGTGTATTAAAAAGGGCTTATTAGTATGGTTTAGAAAACAAGCAATATTAATTAACGGATGTTTTTTCGTCGTATGAAGAGTTGAAAAATTTTTTTTTCCACTCCAATGGTTACGATGCAGAGAGTCGGGTTTCATCATAATCTTTCAGGGTAGCTCAGGTTTGATTGCATGTAGAGAGTCGGGTTTCATCATAATCTTTCAGGGTAGCTCAGGTTTGATTACATGTACTGTAATGGTCTGGAATTTGTTAACTATGTATTGTTGCAAGCATACCTTGTATTTCGGTCATTCCTTACTAAATTTTTCAGGTAATCAGTTATGGCTAATTATTTCTGATATCCATCGTGATTTCTCTTGCTTCGTATTTCTTTTTAATCCATCGTAATACATTTGTAAAACCAGATTTGAATTTGTTTACATATGAAATTCGCCAGTCAGCTGTTTGGTCGTTTTTATTGGTACGTCGCTCGGACCGTTTATTCGCTTGGCCGTTTGCATAGACTTATTTTATGCGTCGATACAGTTCGATAGGGTGGGCGTAGGTCTGTTCTCATTCGTACACTCCGCAACTAGCCTACTGACCTAGAGTAGAATTGCACTCTAACCTGGTGAACATCTAAGGCTTGATTCTGTGGCGAATTTCTTGTCAATCAACTTTTGACACTCCTTCGTTTTCTTTAAACCCTTGGAGGATCTCCATTTTACTTTTTGTCCAGACGTGAAAGAAGTCAGATCAACAGACGAATTTCTTCGGAAAATTCACGCTGTGTAGCGGATATGTTGGCTGAACTTCAATTTTAATCAATCCTATTTGGCCTTTATGTAGGTTTTGTTAGTATGAATTGATTAGCGAGTTTTTCGGATTTTATTCACGTAGAGGCTACGGAACATCGGCCTTCTTTGCGACACGTTTTTCTCTGGCCCTCCATGGTATTGTGAGGTAAGTTTGGTTCTTTTTTTTGCATTTTTCTATAATTAAATTTTTGGTGAAAATTGATACCTTGGGGTGAAATTTACCTTAATTTCATGTAGATTTATTGGGTTTGACCATGTGTCGACCTTGAGTTTTTTTAAAGATTTTTTTTTGAGGTTAAAATAAAAGCATGTCTTTTATTTTAAAGGGTAAACTTTGCCTTCTGAGTTTTCTGGTTTAGATTATTTTACTAATGGAAACAATGTTTCCTTAGGGTTTTTAGTTTTGGTACATTTTTTGGCTTAAAAGCCAACCCAAGGCATTTCGGAACATTTGGACGTTTGCCTGTTGAAGTCACCTATGGGTTTTTGGACCCATTATAGATAGCATATTGATTATTATGCTTTGCTAGTAGATCCAACCTGCAGTTTCCTTGGCCTGGTAGCAGTTTATCCAGTACCTGGACTTTTCATTTTCATCGACAGATAAGTTTTTAAAATAATACCAGTGATATAACTTTTACAGTCTCAGACAGACTAGTCTAAGCGTTTGCCAAGGCCTTTTACTCTTTATTTATTTTATTAAATTTTACATCTCTTGGTGGAGATACCTTGTAAGATTTCTTGTGGCTGAAGGCAAGCTTAGCCTAGACTGCTGAAACCACATTAACCTAATAAATGAATCTCTAAACCGTTACCTTTATTCATATCTGTATTTTTTTTACTTAATTATCATGCTTTTATAATGCTGTAAGGTGCCAGCATTTTGTAAGGTAATGTCGACATCACTGCGCTGAGTATACCAGGTTAAACTCATTTATTTTACTAGTTAGTGAAACTTTTCTTGAAATATTGCTCATAGAGCATTTCTGTTACTTTGGAATTGAGAATTCCTAGTTTGTACTTGGCCGTAATAATCTTATGACCATCTAAATCACACCCTATTATTTAAGGGCTTCACCCAATTACAGGGTAGTTTTTATTAATATAAACCAGTCAACCTTATCTTGTGTTTGATTTGCCTGGTTGTGGTCCTTTGGCTATATATTTGATCTTCTTTTTGGCAGTTTTGCTGATAGTAAAAACTGTCTGGCGCCCTATATAGATTGTAACTTGATGTTCCATGGTCTGTAAGAAGTAAGTATAGTAGTAGTGCTTTGTAGTAGCAGTAGCATCATGGTATTGGACAGGACCAGATATGAGATCCAGTGAACCCACCCTGATGAGCTAGTTTGGGAAATTAAAAAGGGTAAAGTTGGTATATATACTTTAAATTCTCATTTTACCTCACCATCCCTTCAGGATAATACCGACACCCGTTTTAAGTATAACACTGGCGCCCAACTGTTTTTTTGTTCTATTGGGTTACTAGAACACTCAGTTTGCAGGAACTTGATTCGACCTTGCTCGGGTAAAATTTTTTTTGAATTTTTGTTTAAACCGTACTGTGGCACGATAGATTATTACGAGCCTACTTTCCACATTCATATATCAACTTCTCTTCTTACATTTGATTTAAAAATTTATTTCGATTTTTAAAATTAAATTTAGTACATAACCTTGGCTTTCCACCAATCTTTTTTTAAAAATTTAATGCCTTTGCAAACATGAGTGACTTTTTTTTGAATTTTGATAGGGAAGTAAATTGCACTTGCTTGTTTTCTACTGTGGCTGAAACCCCAGTTTAGCTAAGGGAATTATTTAGTAATAGACATTGTCAAGCTTGGGTATTTTTGATTTGAAGTGTTTTTAGAAACTTTTTTTGGTACACTTTTTTTGGTTTAGACCTAACTTGATTAGTGACTTGTAAATTTTTTTTGGTAATAATTTCCCTTATTTTTTTGAGGGGGTGAGGTATATTGAATTGAAATTCAATATATTTTTTATACAGGGTTGCCAAGTAGTGTGACTTTTCTTTAAACCTATAGAACAAATTAAAAGATTTCTCTTTGGTTCTGCTGATATCTGTGATGGTATTCTTACAGATACATGGAATAATCGAATGACACTTAAATATTTTTATGACATTTTAATTTTTTTTGCACATTTATTGAATATTTTTGGTACTGATACCTGATAGTAACTTTGTATTTTGGTAATTTATTAGAAATATTTTGGTATTTTTGATTTATTCTTTTGTGCTAATACCTGGATTTGACACTTATATATTTTGGACAAATTGTGTTGGAAATATTGTATACAGGGTGAACTTATTTTCAGGTTTTGATTTTTTTTATTGAAACTTTGCTTTGTTTGGGAGTTCACCTGATATACTTTGATAGACTTTAGGTATTTTAGCAACTGCTATTACCTTCACTTGATTTTGACTTTTGTTCTACTTTTGATATATTTTTTTTAAAAGGGTTTTGAACATATTTAGCACGATGTATAGTTTAGACGTTGATCGTTTAAATAAATGTGAGTTAGAGTACGAGCTGAAAATTCGCGGTATTTCAGAATCTGGAACTGTAGATAACTTAAGAAAATGTTTGCGTTCGCTGCTTTCTCTAGAAAGATCGGGTAGTAGCGTTCATAGTTCACAGTCTCTTGATCCTCAATCTGAAATTACGGAGTGTAGTAATAAAATAAAAGAATTAGGCGATATTATTACAGCTTTTAACGGATCTTCTACACAATCTCGTAAGATTGAAACTAAGATAGCGCATTTAGTAGGTCGCATTGATAGGATTCCGGATCAGGATAAGGACGTAAACGTGGAAAGATCTAAAGTATTAGTTAGCTTGACCACTTGTATTTCGGACTATGAAGATAGGCTTAGAGTGATCGGTACTCAACAAACTCAACCTGTAGGTCCTTTAAACCCGCATTTTTCTAATTCAGTCTTACAATATCCAGTTCAAACGACACCTACTGGACAGTCTACGTTACATAATTTAAATTCGCCACCCCCAAATGTTAGCCCTCTTAATTTAACGCAAGCTGGACCATCTACACAGATGATGCCTTCAACTTCATTTAGTAGCTTACCAGTTTGGAAGTGGGACGTTAAGTTTTCAGGAAACTCATGCGGTTTAAGTTTTAATGCTTTTCTCGAACGCGTTAATGAACTTTGTTTTTCGAGAAGTGTTAGTAAAGCAGATTTGTTTCGTTGTGCTGCGGATTTGTTCGAGGGAGATGCCCTAAATTATTATCATCTCATTGTTAGGTATTGTAGTGATTGGGATGGTTTAGTGAAATTATTAAAGGATGAGTTCCTTCCCTCTCACTTGGGTGATAAACTTTGGCGGCAAATCTTAGAGCGAACTCAAGGCAATAATGAACCGATAGGTATTTATGTAGCTGCTATGACTAAACTTTTTGATCGTATGCCTTTACCTGTGTCTGATGACCTGAGGCTTAAAGTTTTAAGAGCTAACATTTTACCATTTTATCAGGAGCGTTTAACTTTACATGACATTCACACACCTTTTGAAGTCATCGAATTATGTCGTAAACTTGAAGAGACTCGGTTACGCGTTGAAGAGTTTAGACCACCTCGCAGAGGAAATTTATCTTTGGAACCTGACTTAGATTATAATCCGCCTAGGCGTGATTTTTCAAAACATCAAGATAAACCGTTAGTTCGTGAAGTTCAGGGTAATCAATCGGGCAATAGTAGTAATTCTTTGGTTTGCTTTAAATGCAATCAGCCGAATCATATGGCTAAAAACTGCACTTCTAAAATCATTAAGTGTTTTAAATGTGGTAAAAAAGATTTTACTAAAAAGAATTGCCCTGAATGTAACAAAAAACAATCTAAGAGTTCGGGAAACGACTCGGGGGAACGTCGTTAGGTCGAGACGCGCTCCCCACTGTTTTGTCGACCTCTGATATTTCAAATAAAAATAGTTTAGATGTTTTAAATTCTACAGATCTGAATTTTAAAGATAGAATCGTTCTAGATTACGTTCTTGCTCACGTAGGTCCTGGAGAGTGTCCATACTTAAAAGTTAATATTTTAGGTTTACAATTTTATGGTTTACTTGACTCGGGCGCAAATAAAGTTTTTGTTGGCGAAAAGGGTTGGACTAAATTAAAGAATTTGGGAGTTAAATTAGATCCGAATAGGACAGCTACTTGTACTGTCGCGAATAATGATTCTTGCCTTTGCATTGGTATTGCTTGTGTGCCAGTTAGGGTACGTGACGTAGTTAGGATAGTTGATTTGTATGTAGTACCGGAGCTGCGTCATGAACTGATTTTGGGCATTGATTTTTGGATTAAGTTAGGTATAGTACCGGACATGAGAAAAGGTGAGTGGCATTTTTCGGATGAGGACTTTTCTGCCCCAGAGCTTTCTTTAGTTCAGTGTGAAGCAGATTTAGGAGCTGATCAACAAGCAAGACTGGATTCATTGGTTTCTGCGTATTTTGAGAAGATCGGAGACAAGCTAGGTTGTACTTCTGTTGTCAAACACAAGATTGTCACTAACAGCGACCCTATTAAGCAGCGGTATTACCCAGTATCACCCTTTAAGCAGAAACTAATTGATCAAGAGGTTGATAGAATGCTTTCTTCGGGTATAATAGAAAGATCTACCAGTAGTTGGTCTAGTCCTGTTCTTTTGGTACCTAAGCGCGACGGAACACAGCGTTTTTGTGTCGATTTTCGCCGTCTTAATATGTCCAGCGCTAAGGACGCATACCCATTGCCTTATATCTCTGCTACTTTGGACAAACTAGGTGGAGCACGCTATTTGTCATCTTTGGACTTGCAGAGCGCATATTGGCAAGTGGAATTGGAGGAGTCCAGTAAGCAGTACACGGCTTTTACAGTACCAGGACGCGGACTATTTCAATTTTGTCGTTTACCCTTCGGTCTTCACAACGCTCCAGCTACGTTCCAGAGGTTAATTGATACTGTGCTAGGTCCTGAGCTGCAGCCTTATGTGTTTTGTTATCTCGATGACGTGATTGTGGTCACGCCGACTTTTGAGAAGCATATAGAGGTTCTTGCAGAGGTATTTCAACGTCTGGAGACAGCTGGCTTAACACTGAATAAGGAGAAAAGTAAATTTTGTCGCTCTGAGTTAAAGTATTTAGGATATTTAGTTAACCGTAATGGAATTTCTGTGGATCCGAGCAAAGTTCAAGCAATTACTGACATGCCAGCTCCTAAAAACATTACTGAAGTTCGTAGAGTGATTGGTATGATATCATGGTATCGTAAGTTTGTTCCAAAGTATTCTGATGTGATTTCTCCTTTGACTCGTCTACTCCGGAAAGGAATAAAATTTGTTTGGGATGAGAGTTGTGTGAAAGCTTTTCAGGATATCAAGAATGCACTTATTTCGGCACCTATTTTGACATGCCCTAACTTCGAGCATGAATTCACTCTAGCTACAGACGCCAGTAACTACGCAGTTGGAGCAATTTTAAGTCAATTTTATGATGGTCGAGAACATGTCATTTGCTATATTTCAAGGACATTGAGTCGTCAAGAAAGATTGTATTCCGCTACTGAACGAGAACTGCTTGCAGTACTATTCGCCATTGAAAAGTTACGTTGCTATCTGGAATATACAAGATTTACTGTTATTACGGATCATTATAGTTTGAAGTGGTTAGATAATTTGAAGGATCCGCAAGGTCGTCTCGGTCGATGGGCACTTCGCCTTCAGCAGTTTGATTATAATGTCGTTCATAGGAAGGGTCGTGATCATTGTGGACCAGATTTGATGTCTAGAGCTGTTCCAGAGACTAGCGGTGAATTGGAAACTTCAAACATTGAGCTTCAGGATATTAAGGACAAGTGGTATATTAAACTTAGGAAGCGTATTTTGGAAAATCCTTTATCCTATCCACAATGGCGAGTCAGTGATGACAAAATTTTTAAGTATGTTCAGCTAGATGTTCCCGAATTGAGAGAGGATGCTGAGTATTGGAAGTTGGTGATACCTAAGGAGAAACGCAAGGAAGTTATTTATTCTTGTCACGACACTCCGACTAGTGGACATTTTGGCGTTCATAAAACCTATTATAAGGTTTCTAGACTTTATTATTGGCCTTGTCTTAAAGCGGATGTTGCACGTTATGTCAAGGAATGTTTGACTTGTCAACGCGTCAAACCTGAGCAAAAGCTTCCAGCTGGTCATATGGGTGGTTTTGTTGCTGCGCATCGTACTTGGCAGATTATTAGTATGGACTTATTTGGACCACTTCCTAAGACTAAGCAAGGCAATATGTACATCTTTGTTGTTACGGACACTTTTAGTAAAATGAATCGTTTCTTTGCTATTAGGCGCGCAAACGCACAAACTATTGTCAAACTTGTTGAAGAACAAATTTTCTTACGTTTTGGCGTACCTGAAGTTATACGTTGTGACAATGGCAAGCAATTTAAAGGTTGCAATTTTGATCAGTTAACAAAAAAATCTGGCACTAGAATACTTTTTAATCCTAATTATTATCCACCCCCAAATCTAACGGAGCGTGTCAATAGAGTGCTTAAAACTATGATCTCTGCGTTCGTGACAGACACTCAACGTGTTTGGGACGAAAATCTAACATCTCTTGAATGCGCTGTAAATACGTCCGTGCACCAAATCACTAGCCGTACTCCTTATTTTCTCAATTTTGGTTGCGAAATGATTCTACACGGTAGCGAATATCAGAGGGCGACAATCTTAGACGATATACATAATTCAGATAACGATTCGGTTATTGACAACGAACCTCCTAAAGATAGAGTAGGTCAGAAAGTAGAAAGTTTAGATAAATTGCGAAATTTTGTAGCTAAGAAACTAGAGAGAGCACACTTAAAGAATAGTGATCAATATAACTTAAGACGTCGCGATGTTCATTTTCCTGTAGGTAGTTTAGTTTGGAAACGCTTGTATGCCTTGTCAGATGCTGGTAACTATTTTTCTGCTAAGTTAGCTGGTAAATTCGAGGGACCTTATAAGGTCAAAAAGAAATGTGGTTACTGTGTGTACGAGTTGGTGGACAAGGACAACAAATCCAAGGGAAGATGGCACGTTCAGGACTTGAAACCTTATTACGCTCCTACTGGAGAGTAACTGAATAACTTTTTGTTTTTTTGGGTTGTTCAGCCCTGCGGTGATGGGCTGCAGATTATCTAGACATTTATCATGGCGCAAGACGGATGGATGTATAGACACTGCTGGAATTACATCAAAGAATTATCCTGCACTGAGCACTAGTTGTGGTAGGAGCCCACTGAAAATGCTGTATTAAGGATAGCCTTCAGCTGCCTTGTTACTTTTGTTACCACCGTTTTGGTTTGTTTGGAATTTTTGGGTTTTGGTAAAGTAGATTCTAATTGCGGTTTAGCCTACGGCGTGTTGGCAATTATCTTAGCGTGAAATGGGATAAGTGCAGATACGACATGTGGTGAGACTTCGTTAGAGGTTTTGGTTTTAGGATGTTAGTCTTCAGCTAACTACCCTTAGCGGTGGGTAAATTTTTGAACAACCCTTTGGCTCTCTTTCGTTTTTTTGTGCATATTTAGGTTCTCTTGGTAACTCTCTTGCAGTTTTTGAATTATGAAGTTACATGCTTTAAGATAAGTTATACCGATTTTGACGATTTCTCCTAGTATGAGACGATTAGTTCGACTAGTCTCTTTGGTCCTTACACTAAAGATAGTGTTAAGGATTTTTAAAATTGTATTTTTGTTTTACAGGCCGGTGGGCGTTGGGTATTAAATAGCTCCATTTTCATCTCTAGCTTAGGTTAGAACCGAAATTGGAAGGGGTCTGTATGGGGGGTATTGACTTGGGCTTCCGGAACTTAGCTTTCTCGGGAAACAAGCTGGGTCGTACTACTGTATGGGTCCTGAGCTCCCTTTTCGTTTGAGTTTGGAGGATTTTTGATAGTGCCGCCTTTCGGAACACCCTAAAATAAGTTTTTGGATTTTTTTTTACAATACTTCCTAGTATTCTTTAGTTTGGTGGGTACTACAATTCACTCCCATTTGTATGGTGGACTCTTGGGTTATCCTAGTTTTATTTTTTATTTTTAATCCTTTTCTTCCACCTTTCAGCTTACACCCCATGGGGGGATATCTTTGATTTTTCTTCGGGTTGGTGGTTTATTTTTCAGACTTGTCATTTTGAGGCTATGATACGAGGTTGCTCCACACTGATCTGGATGTCAACGCAATTTTAGCTAACGTTCAAATTCACATTAACATCGTTCTCTTTTATTTTCTTATTATTTGTTTTGTTTTTACCTTGGACACGTTTAACCATTGTGGCAGTCTGAAACATTTACTTCTTTCCTTGGGAACTTCACTGGTGTCTTTTCCTGTGAGATGTACGTTGGAATATTTTTGGTTTTTAGATAGTAGTATTTTTTTTATTAGGGGTATTTTCACCTTGAGGTCAGTTTTCACTTAGTAATACACCTGTTTTCTCTACTTTGGTAATTTAGGTTTTAGGGAAAATTACGGGGTAATTTTTTTTTGGTAGGGGAGTGGTGTAATGGTCTGGAATTTGTTAACTATGTATTGTTGCAAGCATACCTTGTATTTCGGTCATTCCTTACTAAATTTTTCAGGTAATCAGTTATGGCTAATTATTTCTGATATCCATCGTGATTTCTCTTGCTTCGTATTTCTTTTTAATCCATCGTAATACATTTGTAAAACCAGATTTGAATTTGTTTACATATGAAATTCGCCAGTCAGCTGTTTGGTCGTTTTTATTGGTACGTCGCTCGGACCGTTTATTCGCTTGGCCGTTTGCATAGACTTATTTTATGCGTCGATACAGTTCGATAGGGTGGGCGTAGGTCTGTTCTCATTCGTACACTCCGCAACTAGCCTACTGACCTAGAGTAGAATTGCACTCTAACCTGGTGAACATCTAAGGCTTGATTCTGTGGCGAATTTCTTGTCAATCAACTTTTGACACTCCTTCGTTTTCTTTAAACCCTTGGAGGATCTCCATTTTACTTTTTGTCCAGACGTGAAAGAAGTCAGATCAACAGACGAATTTCTTCGGAAAATTCACGCTGTGTAGCGGATATGTTGGCTGAACTTCAATTTTAATCAATCCTATTTGGCCTTTATGTAGGTTTTGTTAGTATGAATTGATTAGCGAGTTTTTCGGATTTTATTCACGTAGAGGCTACGGAACATCGGCCTTCTTTGCGACACGTTTTTCTCTGGCCCTCCATGGTATTGTGAGGTAAGTTTGGTTCTTTTTTTTGCATTTTTCTATAATTAAATTTTTGGTGAAAATTGATACCTTGGGGTGAAATTTACCTTAATTTCATGTAGATTTATTGGGTTTGACCATGTGTCGACCTTGAGTTTTTTTAAAGATTTTTTTTTGAGGTTAAAATAAAAGCATGTCTTTTATTTTAAAGGGTAAACTTTGCCTTCTGAGTTTTCTGGTTTAGATTATTTTACTAATGGAAACAATGTTTCCTTAGGGTTTTTAGTTTTGGTACATTTTTTGGCTTAAAAGCCAACCCAAGGCATTTCGGAACATTTGGACGTTTGCCTGTTGAAGTCACCTATGGGTTTTTGGACCCATTATAGATAGCATATTGATTATTATGCTTTGCTAGTAGATCCAACCTGCAGTTTCCTTGGCCTGGTAGCAGTTTATCCAGTACCTGGACTTTTCATTTTCATCGACAGATAAGTTTTTAAAATAATACCAGTGATATAACTTTTACAGTCTCAGACAGACTAGTCTAAGCGTTTGCCAAGGCCTTTTACTCTTTATTTATTTTATTAAATTTTACATCTCTTGGTGGAGATACCTTGTAAGATTTCTTGTGGCTGAAGGCAAGCTTAGCCTAGACTGCTGAAACCACATTAACCTAATAAATGAATCTCTAAACCGTTACCTTTATTCATATCTGTATTTTTTTTACTTAATTATCATGCTTTTATAATGCTGTAAGGTGCCAGCATTTTGTAAGGTAATGTCGACATCACTGCGCTGAGTATACCAGGTTAAACTCATTTATTTTACTAGTTAGTGAAACTTTTCTTGAAATATTGCTCATAGAGCATTTCTGTTACTTTGGAATTGAGAATTCCTAGTTTGTACTTGGCCGTAATAATCTTATGACCATCTAAATCACACCCTATTATTTAAGGGCTTCACCCAATTACAGGGTAGTTTTTATTAATATAAACCAGTCAACCTTATCTTGTGTTTGATTTGCCTGGTTGTGGTCCTTTGGCTATATATTTGATCTTCTTTTTGGCAGTTTTGCTGATAGTAAAAACTGTCTGGCGCCCTATATAGATTGTAACTTGATGTTCCATGGTCTGTAAGAAGTAAGTATAGTAGTAGTGCTTTGTAGTAGCAGTAGCATCATGGTATTGGACAGGACCAGATATGAGATCCAGTGAACCCACCCTGATGAGCTAGTTTGGGAAATTAAAAAGGGTAAAGTTGGTATATATACTTTAAATTCTCATTTTACCTCACCATCCCTTCAGGATAATACCGACACCCGTTTTAAGTATAACAGTACTAAGGTTAGTGCTCCTTGCAATCGGTTTCAGGTTTGACGCGCCCCCCTCAGGTTTGTTCAGGTTTCTCAAACGTTTGAGAAACCTGAACAAACCTGAGGGGGGCGCGTCAAACCTGAAACCGATTGCAAGGAGCACTAACCTTAGTACATGTAATCAAACCTGAGCTACCCTGAAAGATTATGATGAAACCCGACTCTCTACATGCAATCAAACCTGAGCTACCCTGAAAGATTATGATGAAACCCGACTCTCTGCATCGTAACCATTGGAGTGGAAAAAAAAATTTTTCAACTCTTCATACGACGAAAAAACATCCGTTAATTAATATTGCTTGTTTTCTAAACCATACTAATAAGCCCTTTTTAATACACCAACCTGAAAGGTAAGAATACGGGGTTTTCTGTGTGAATTTAACTCTAGAAGGAACAAAATTGCAGAGAAATTTGAGGATTTTTCAAGAAAGTCCTCTCTCAAGTACTTACAACGTAGTGGTGCATTATCCTACAAAAATATAAAAAAAAAAAGATCATCTCAGTATCGCGTTTGAACTCTATACGAAATCTGCAAGCCTTGCTACTTTGGTTATAACGAAACGATTTTGTGAATATTTCATAGTAATTTTAGAAAAGATTGATTTATTCTAAATATCATTGCGTATATGTCTTATATTCATTTTTAGTTATAAGTAACATTTTTTCATCGAAAATCAGTCTATTTCAGTTGAAAAAAAGTTATTTATTAAGTTTTCGTTTAATTTTCATCGGTAATCGCTATGTTTTATGAAAACCATAAAAACAGATAATGCTGGTAACAGGTGCTTTAAGATTATAATAATGTAATGGATGGGACAATGAGACAATTATTGACAAGAAAAGTACGATGCGTTTCTGAATAGAGGTACTTTTGGGTTATGTCGCTAGAACACGATATGTTTCCAAGAAATATTGTAGGTATAGAATTTTTATTTACTATAATACTATCTTAAAATTCTTCTTGGAGAAAATATTTAAATTTGAATGTATCTGACCCTCTACAGAATATAACCTTTTGACTTTTTTAAGATGACATAAACCATGGGAAAATTATTTTATTCTCATTTTGACAACCGAATTATACCTTGAAATAAGATGGTATTAAATAGAAAGTCACGCTAAAAATGCATCCAGCATTTTTTTCGTATTTTTATAAATTTTGCCCGACACATCACAAATTTTGCCTGACCCAGGAAGGAAATATGAAATTTTAACTAAGTAGCTCATAGTGTAGGATTTTTGATTGCTTACATAAATTTTAACTGTCTCTCTTATAGAACTAGAAACGTATTCCCCTAACGATTCAGTATAGACAAAAAGAGCGAAATAATAATTTTATTTAACCTGCTAAACAATAGGAAAGCAAGCTAAATAGACAAGATGATGGGTTTTGTTAGGAAACACAATGATTTTTTAGTGTCAAGGATGTTTTAGGCTCCGATATCATTAATATTTTCTGAATACTAAGGCTATATTACTTTCAAAAGCAGACTCGTTTGAGACGATTGGAGAATAAAGATGAATTGATCGTAAATAAAAATATAAGATCTATGTGCTAAGACTGTGAAATTATCGAAAAGTGGGGGTGTGCTTTTGAAATCGAACTTAAGAGCGATAAAAATATGAAAATATACTTGTTTGATTTGAGTCTTCAGATAATGAAGTTCGTTGTAGTCGATATTCAAGGATTTAACATACCTGAATTTTGCGCGAAAGAATTGGCTATTTATGATGGGAATAGTATGAAAAGTTACTTTTTTAAACCAGTTAAACCATTCGACACCTTAAGTAAGGCTTGCAAGAAACAAGTCAAATATCTATTTGGAAATCATCATGGTATCCTTTATAATTATGGTGATACCGATTACAAGGAACTACATAATATCATATCCAACAATCTGATAGACGCAGACATTATTTACGTTAAAGGACGTGTTAAAGAGGAATTTTTAGTTAAAACATTTTCGGAATTAAACTGCAGGACGCCATATATTATAAACTTAGAAGACAGCATTGGTGTACCAAAATTAGAGAAGGGAGAGAGAGTTGATGGCTGTAAATATCACATTTTAGATATTCATGTTTGTAGTATTAGAAATGCCAAAGTGTTGTATCGATATATTTATAGTCTTTTACCTTAATAAATATTAAAATTTTTCAACAAGCCAACTTTATTTATTCCCCACGTAGCTCAAACGGTTTTGTTTACTTTTCAACGAATGGAACTGTGACAACGCAACATGTTCGCTATTGGAGTGATGTTAATCCTATGTTCAGAATCCTAACCCGATGTCAATATTTAAAAAAAGTAAATGTTTGGTACGCTGAAGAAACGTGTAAAGCTTTACGAAGACCGAAAATCTTTGGTTAAGTTACTGGGATACCCTACATCTTATAATATTTTTGAATTTTGCATAAAGTAGTCATTATTTTTTTAATAAGCGTATTATAAGTCTAAACCTAATAATTTCCGAGATATCAATTTTTGAAAACCACTAACATTTGTATATAAACGCTAATGGTACAAATAAGATTCAGATAAATAACTTCTTGCCTGCCTGATAACACCGACATTTAGTTAATTATACAACATTTTTAAAATAATTATTGTTCTTTGATCAAACCAATATTCCACTATCACTTTGTAAACCGACAAAAATAGGCAAATTTTTCAATTTCGTATCGGGATTTTTGATGAAAATAGCCCAACATTTTCGAGTAAACCTACCTAGAAATATAGAAGATATTTATTGCAAAATTAGTAGTTTACATGCTTGGTAAAGTGAATTAATCTACCACTGTAATCGTTTCATTTTTAGCTAAATAGAGGTATTCTTTTTTAATCGTGAAAAAATAGACGAAATCTCTAATTTTATTTCATACCTGACGAATTCAACAATCAATAATACGATCTCATTTTCGACTAAGATCAGCTGTTACTTTAGACAGAATATTCCTAATAACATAATATATTTAGTTATACAGCTTTTTAAAATAATTATTGTTCTGTAACCGTAAATTATTTAATTATTTTCGTGTGATAAAGAGCCACTTTAAATTTTGTTTCTTAATCTTGTTCTATTGCGTATTAATCGTGTTAGCATCACAAATTACGGTCTGTGAAGCTGGTTTATAGGATCATTTAGTTCGATGGGGGACATATTTTATGATATCCCATATTTCGTCAATTATTTGGCAGGTAGGTTTGATGCTTCAATACGGAACTCCTCAAGATGACATCAAATATTTCTAAACAAGAAGCGTCCAAGTCTATGGAATCCCATGTAAAAATAGCTGGTATGTCTGTTGCCTTCCGTAGACATTAATGACATCTCGCATGTATGCTGAAGTGTATCGTTAATAGAAATCTTGAATATTCTAGTACCTACCTATATCTTGCGTCATTATGTCAATGCTTACATTGATGTTGCCAGGTATCTTAAAATGATAGGTACATAATGTGCAAGCATTTGTGTAGAAAGCTATGTTTTTTACAAAATTTTCTCTAGGCAACCAAATTGTAATAGGGTTTTCGTAGTTCCAGTATATGTCTGGCTGCTTTAGCCTAAATAAATTGAAGTGTATTTGTAAGCAAATTAATCCTTAAAATTTATTATATCGTCTGATATGGACACTGTTTCAACTACGCGTTTTGGTAAAAAATAATTGGAAAGTAAAATTACTAAAGCACTAACAATAAATGGGGCGTGGATAAACTGGTAGATCTAAGCTCCAAAAATATACGCCTCTTATGATAAATGTTAAAAAATTGTACCGTTGCCAACGTCAAATTAAAAAATCAGGATTTGGCAAACAGGACTCAACCCTCTCATTAATGCTTGATCTTCGGTATACCGAGTTTTATAAGTATTTTTAACACTCATCTGGAAATAAATGGATGCAAAAACCTCCTTTTTCCATTTTTTCAAGCCATTAAACAACAAAATTGTCATTTTTTGAAGAAACCTTGCATACATAGGTATTAGCGAGCGAATTTCGACTATTGTAGATATTTAATATTAGAAAATCAATATAGAGGCAAATCGAAAAGTGTATTTTTACGACGGCTTAAGAGGTAGTTTATGGTGATGTACATATTAGAGTTCATTTTAAAATGAATGATAATCTCCTAAACACAGACTTTTGACAATAGAATGAAATAAAAATATAGTTTGATGTGATAAGGCTATGCAGCTGCTCTTTATGGAATTTCATGTGAGCCTAGACTTTATGGATTTTTGTTATTTTTTTTTTATGAGTAAAGTCATCCTATAGATATTGTTTGTTAATCCATTAAAATAGACAAAATCTTTGAATTTGTATATGATTATCCGCTGAAATACCCTTAATCTGCAGGGTACCTAACTCTACGGAGATATTTATTGCAAAGGGCGGCTTTTTCAGTTTTGAAAGTATTCAACATTTGCGAAATTCATCTAAATATATACTACGCTATACTTTAATCAAACTCACAATAGAGGGAAAGCGACAGACGAGTTTTAAACTAATGTGGCTTAAAGGATAATTTGTGTTGTAAATATTAGAGTTCATTTTAAAAGAAACTATAATCTCGTGACCGACAAAAAAAAGTATCCATTTCGATACATCATTTCCCCTATTTTAACGTTAAAATAGTAAATTATGTTATAAGCTCGAAAAATGTAGTATTTCAGACGTAATGCGGTCGCTAACCTAAATAGCCCGAAAAACATTTTTCGTCCATATGTCATAAGTTATTTTTTATTCGATCTTGTTTTTAATGCGATTGAGAGTTGTAAAATAATGTAGAAATGAAGTGAACCTATACATTTCATCTTGCACGCTAATTTTTTGGTCTTAATGTTTGTTAGTTAACGATGAAATCTGTAATAGCGTCCGAAAAAAAAAATTTTTTTTTGACTAACATAAAAAGTGTTGTCTAGCTAGCAGGGCAATAATCAATACTTTATTGAGAAGGTTAGCTCTTCGTCTAAATATCTAATCTATAAATCGTCATTTTTTCCGACACAATCGGTTAAAAAGCATACAATTGTATGTGAACGTTTGTACAAAAACCATCGTGTTAAATCAGTTCTTATACCTGACTGACAACGCCGATCTTTAGCTTTTTTTTTTACTTTGTAAAATAAAAAGATTAGTTCTTACTATCAAAGAAATTAAATATGCAAGAGAAATAGGTCGAAAAGATTAATAATAATTTATTTATTCCTAAGTTATAAATCTTAACTACATCACTTTCTAAACCAAGAAAATAGATAATCTTCCTGCATTATTCCGTACTTAGATTTATTTTTCGTGAAAATAGTCGAAACTATGATTTTCGTTCAAATCCATAAGGGGCGCTTGTTTTGTATAGATGATTTATGATCTTATTTTCAACTAAAATACTAGTATAAAAAAAGTATTTCTTCCGATAAACGTGGAAGGAATAGACATTTAAACAGTTAGCCATAACATACGCATACTGACTTGCATTATTTTCATGGATTGAATGGCTACATCTTTGTGTGTGAAGTGAATTTCTTTTTAAAAAATTACAATGCGCTCAATTATGAATTTTCTAATAAAACTTTTATGGATAGTGGAGTCGGATATTGGAAGAAAATATTATCATAAGGACAACTCGATTATTGATATAATTATTATGGTTTCACAGAAGTTTCTACAGAGTCAGCCATGCTGTAGCAGAGACTGTTGTAGGTCGTATTTTTTAAAAAAACCTAACAATACCTTTACTTTATATTGATAGACATATTCTATTAGAACATTTTTCTAAAATTTAGAGCCTTTGGAAATGTGATAATGCTATGAGCATCAAATATATTCAAAATATCAAAATCCTTTGGTAGTTAGTTATTGCGGTATATTTTAATAGAGGCATAATTTATACTGTACTCCTAAATTTACGGCATATCACTTTGTTTATGTTATTATATTCACAGAGACTATTAATCTAACCAACTTTTATTTACGAAAAATTAAAAACTGAAATACTCTATTTTATTGCCGATTGTTCGCAAAGACACTTGGAGTTGTTATTTTACTTTTTCTACCTCTTTTTCCCCGGCTGCGGAGAAATATGTTAGGGGAAGTTTGGGTATTTTCAGACGGTTATATGCAATGATTCAAGCTTCTAAAAAAGCACTAAGACAAGTAATTATCAATTTGAATTTATGTATGTCGAAGGTAATGTGTTAATGATAAATATACATGATGAAAACATTTATTGTTCGATTGCATCTAATTTTTAAGAGTCTAGAAATAAGCAAATAATGTTCTTTAACGTTTCTTTATAAACATCTCGAGTTACCTGTCCTTCCCCTGCATCATAGAAGGGTATTTGCCGACAAAGTTTGACCATTTTTTATGATTCGAGAGTTGTGTATTCTCTACAGATGTAAACTGACGTCATTCGAGTAGTCCGAACTTGTTAGATTTTAGCTTATATTCTTATTATGTGATTTTAAAATTATGTATGCGTTTGTTTAATTCATTGTAAAGGATTTGTTATTATGCTAATTTCAAAAGTTAAATGTTGGTGAGAATATTGAATTTTTTTATTAAAATATCTAAAGTAAATATCTAATTGATTTTTTTTAGCGCTAATTGGGATTTTAATTAACTACCTCAGAGTCGGTATACACTATATTTTGCAGCGCAATTGCTTTCACACCCAGTAATGTATTATGATTTTTTTGGATGGTCGTTATATTGTGAGTTTCTTAAGTTAGCCAGATTAATAATAAATTAAAAAACCAACGTGATTTGCTTATTGTTGCCATTGAGAATTAGGGTTGTAAAATATTTAACAACCCTATATTTTTATGCTCGTGTTGAAAATAAGTTAAGATTGCTACTTTGATGCCTACGCCTAATATTCATAATTTTATTGGGGGTTCTACCTGATGACAAATACAGCTTATGATACCTATCTAGTGGGTATTTTCAGTTTAAGGACCGAATAATATAGAGTTATTGTGCATACATCATCGCAAACAAAAGGTAGCTTTTTATATTATTTCGTATTTACAATCCATTTAACTACAATTTTACACTGTGAATTAATTTTTTTTTTTACTTTTTTCCTGAAATTGTAGCCTATTTACTTATATTATGATATTATCCGAAATTTTTATAAAAGCATTATGAGGGCTTTTACCTGATGGCGAACACAAGTTGTATAGTACCTATACCTGCTTGGTATTTATATGTATTTAAGTTTTATTTATTGTCTACTCTGTTCTCATTACAAGATAGTCCTATAATTTATCCATTTCCAGTACAAAGAAATCGCTAGTTAATGGTTCTAGATGGTAATTATTTTATTGTATTTTATATAAGTGGTGCAAAAATTGGAAACAATTATTAGATATGCTACTGAATTTTAATGAGGGTCCTTCGGAATAATAAATAAAGGTTTATGTCCCTTTCTTTTTAAATCGAGTCGGCAGAGGGTTTGAGAGGGTTATTTAGGTATAAATAATTATTGCGGGGTGACAAATGTGCCGCCTTATTATACTTATCTTGTTAGACCATATAAATTAGGGATTTATTTCGCTTTGCCATTCACCAGCGGCGTTTCACTAAGTTAGAAAATATAGATAATGTTTTTTACTATACCGCTTTAACAGCGGCGTTTCAACTAAGGGAAAATAATAAAAAGTCTGGTTTAAGGAGGGCTCAGGTCGGATCGTAAAAAGTTGGGTTTAAGGATGGCTTATAAAAATTGGGATTTAATTATCCCGCTTTAGCAGCGGCGTTTCAACTAAGGGGAAATAATAAAAAGTCTGGTTTAAGGATGGATCAGGTCGCATCGTAAAAAGTTGGGTTTAAGGATGGCTTATAAAAATTGGGATTTAATTATCCCGCTTTAGCAGCGGCGTTTCAACTAAGGGGAAATAATAAAAAGTCTGGTTTAAGGATGGCTCAGGTCGCATCGTAAAAAGTTGGGTTTAAGGATGGCTTATAAAAATTGGGATTTAATTATCCCGCTTTAGCAGCGGCGTTTCACTAAGGTTAAATCATAAAAAGTCGGGTTTTATCTCGGGTCAGTTCGCATCGTAAAAAGTTGGGTTTAAGGATGGCTTATAAAAATTGGGATTTAATTATCCCGCTTTAGCAGCGGCGTTTCACTAAGGTTAAATCATAAAAAGTCGGGTTTTATCTCGGGTCAGATCATAAATATTCAGGTTCAAATTAGGGTTAGATGAGAAGCCGCCTCGCGAAAGCATCCGGGTTAGGTCGTAAAAAGTCGGGTTTTATCTCGGGTCAGTTCATAAATATTAAGGATCAAGTTAGGGTTAGATGAGAAGCCGCCTCGCGAAAGCATCCGGGTTAGGTCGTAAAAAGTCGGGTTTAATTTCGGGTTATTTTGTAAACAGCACCACCGAACCACCCGGGTTAGGTCATAAAACGCACCACCGAACCACCCGGGTTAGATCATAAAACGCACCACCGAACCACCCGGGTTAGATCGTAAAACGCACCACCTGCACCACCTGGGTTAGATCGTAAAACAGCACCACCAGCACCACCTGGCCTCGCTCTCTCAATATCTCTCTACTAATATGAAAAAATTAAGCCTTTGATTTCTTTTTTATTAAATTAGTGGAGAAAGACTTTTTGACGTTCTTTCCTTTCCCTAAAAATATAATAATTTTAAATACAAATTTAAAACAAACGTGGATTGGTTTTATCACCGGAAGTTAAATCTTCTTCGATATGGGAAAACATAAATCCGTGCTTTGGCGCACTCCAACTTTGTGCATAACAACGGTATAATGCACTTGCTAGATTAAACTAACAGCTTGATCTGTGGCTGTATAATGTGATATTCGGGACTGCTAAATTGAGCTTTAATTGTGTAATTGCTGTGACGTAGGGCCTAATGTCACGCCATGTGAATGAGAGTTAATTAGTGTGAAATGAGCAAAAATATGTCGACGGAACTGGCATTGCTGTTAGCGATAGTGTTCGAAATCTAACAAATGGGAGCACAACTATCAAGAATTTAATTTATTTAGTTAAATATTGATTTTTATGTTGTATTTATTTATTTATTTATTCATCTTTATTTCAAAATTACATTGATAGGTACTAAGAACTAACAAAATAAAATGAAATGTTGTCAAAAACAAACAAAAACAAAAATACTAAATACAACCTTTTTAAACTAAACATATTTACTATTTCTCAATTCTCCAAGTAATCATTTACAGAGTATGGCTCTAAATCTACCAGAAAGTCTTTTAATCTTTTCTTAAATAAATGTTCATTTGGGGAATCTTTAATTTCTGCTTTTAATTTATTATACATTTTAATGCACATGTAATATGGATTTTTCTCTGACAAAGTCAACCTATGTATTGGATAATTTATATCTTGTGTTCTTGTATTATAACTATGATGCGTAAATGTATTAAATTTATTTTTGTTTTTATAAAAAAATACAATGGTCTCGTAAATGTATAGTGCATAAATAGTTAACATATTTTTAGATTTAAAAATACCTCGACATTACTGCAAATATGACATCCTATATACTATTCTCAATATTCGCTTCTGAATAACAAATATTGTTTGTAATTTCGAATTTGTCCCCCAAAATATAATTCCATACCTAGCTGTAGCTTCAAAATTTGCAAAATACAAGGTTCGTCTTGCTGTTTCATTTAAATACTTGGTTATTATACGTAGACAATGGCATATTTTATTTAATTTATCATTTAGGTAATCTACATGATGTGACCAGTCCAAAAACTCGTCAATGTGAATACCTAGAAATTTTGTATTTCTTTCCACAGATAGTGGATCTTCATCTAGCTCCACAATTTCGGGAGTTTCTTTTCTACTTAGCTTAGTTTTAAAAACTATAATGTTGGTTTTTTCATTATTTAAGATTAACCTATTTTTTTGAAACCACAACTTGGCATCCTGGTAAATTTTCTTAGCATTAGTTGTTAATTCTACTACATCCCTACCACCTACCAATATATTAGTATCATCAGCATACTCTGTAAGGCTGGATAAAGGGTCTAAATTATTAATTTCTAAATTTAAATCATTAATGAGTATAATAAATAGTATTGGCCCCAGTATGCTGCCTTGTGGAATTCCTATCGTATTAGATGCAATTTTTGATTTGTATGAACAATTTTCTTTTTCTATAATTACTCTTTGTGTACGGTTACTTAATGATGAAATCCATCCTAGAGCACAACCCCTGATACCATATAATTCCAGTTTCCGCAAAAGAATATCTCTATCCAAACAATCATAAGCCTTTGAAAGATCCAGAAATATACCCATAGCAATTCTACCCTGCTCTAGATTACTTAATATTAAACGTGTAAACTGAAAAATTGTCGTTTGTGTCGATCTACCACTGAGGTAACCATGTTGATTCTCCGAAAAAAGTTGACATTCATTCATAAAACTAATTAGTCTATCACACATAACCAACTCAAAAAGCTTTGAAAAACTCGGAAGAAGACTTATGGGCCTATAGCTCTCTAAACTTTCTGAGTCGCCCTTATTCTTATAAAGCGGTTTAATCATTGCTAATTTAACTTGTTCGGGGAAAATACCTTCTCTGAGTGAATTATTTATTATGTATGTTAATACTTTACAAACTATTGGAATACTGAGTTTAACGATACTCGTCGGTATTTCATCATCCCCACTACTATGTTTATTTTTAATTTTCTCTTTAAATTTTAAAATTTCTGAACAAGTAACTGGCCGCAGATACAAAGATTTGAAATTATTTGGAATTGTAGAGTCCCACTTAACCTCATTAACATTTCGAAGTAAATCCGGAACTATTTTAAGTAAAAAATCATTATACTGATTAGATATCTCTTCTGGTTCTCCAGTGATTACAGTATTATTGTTTTTGTGTCTCCCAGATATTTCATCATATATAGTCCATATACATTTATTCTTATTGTCTGACTGCCTAATTCTATTTTCATAGTTTGCCGACCTGCAATTTATTAGAACATCATCATATTCTTTTTTGACTTTTTTGTACATTTCGTTATAGGCGTTACTATAATTTTTTAAATGCAGGAGTGCATCTAACCTATCTTTTACATTCTTAAGTTTATTATTGTTTCTATAAAGGGATTTTCTATACTCTTTCTTGTTAACTAGTTTTTTAGGAAAACATTTCATAAAAATGGGCACAAACAAATTTATAAAAACTGACCATTGTTCATTAACATTTGATTTTTCTATTTGATAAACACTTACCCAGCTTTCTTGTCTTAAAGAATTTGCAAAGTCCTCCTTATTAATTGACGAAAAAAATCTTTTGTAGTGTGGCGTAAAAGTGTTCTTCTTTTTAGTATTGAAGATAACCTTCTGTGCAAATGATCTGATATAACAGTATTTAAAACAGAACTATGGAGTAAAATTGTAAAATCTCAAATTATTATTATTTTGGTATACCTATACTCTGTTGCCTAATGGCAGAGAGTAATAAAACGTAAATTTGCAATTATGGGACCCATGAAGCAGGGTGGAAAACTTATAGGTTGCATTGTAAATTTCAGGTAAATTGCACTGATACCGTATTTCAGACTTACACACCCCGAATCGGTCCTAAATTAGGCTCAACCTAATTTGCATACAAAAGAAGGACGAGTTTGGTGAATGAAACTAATGTAACAACGGTGTTACTACAGGTAGTTTATTAGAATAAAACTATAATATTAATTATATACTTGATTATAATTATAGAGATAGGCACATAATTGAGATATTAATTATTCTAACATAAAGTAGATAAAAAGTTATATAGAAGTAAGAATAATATGAAAATAGATAATTTGGAATTATTAAAATTAATATTTAAAAAAAAAATCTACTATGTACAATACAACAACTTAATTTTTAAATTCTAGTCGTCATGTACCGAGTAATCCGATGAACTATCGTCGTTGAGGTTCAGAGAAATAATAAGGGGCTCTACAGTGTGTTCTAGCATGTTATCAGCTTCCCACATTATTTCTTCTATTCTAGTCACATGTTCAACGCACTTACTCCATTTTTCACAATCCACTGTCTTTATTCCCTTTTGCAAGAGGTTTTCAAAGTCTCTTATTTTAAAAGTGGTGTTATGCCTTGCTACAAACCCTTTTACTTGCGCCCACACCAATTCTATGGGGTTTAATTCACAGTGATATGGCGAAAGTTCCGTTATATTTCGTTTTGAAGCTATTTCGTCGACAACAAATTTCGTACAAAGAGGTTTATTCAACTTTACAATCTCCAGTAGCTCTTTTTTCAGCATATCTTTATGAAATGGCTTCTTATTAACAGTAAGCCAATGAATGATGTCAGTTATTTTCCAAGAAGACGTTGGTATTTTTTCGGATTTTCTTGAGTGGTTACTGGCATTATCCATGACTATAACAGACCCAGGAGGATGTAACGAAGTTACTAAGATTTTACCGATAATTATTCGTAATTAAATATTTCCGTTAATTTTCAATTCTTCGTCCCGTTTCTTTTTCTTGGCCGATAAATTAAATAGTTTTCTTACGATCGGATAGACCAGCCACCGAAAGCGAGCCGTAAATTAATTAGCAAAAGCCTAGACTCATTACGCGTAATGAGTTGACTGAGATAGAGTACCGCGATATTTGAATCCATAGTACCGTACATATCAAAACCAGGAAACGCGCGTCGAAATCGAAAAACTCCGTCATGACCAGGACGATGGTGGGATTCACGAGAACATAAAACTAAAAATTTATCGCCAAAACGGCCTCTTATTTTCCTGACCAGCGAAGTGATAAAAATAAAAGTGTGTACCGAAACCGATTGGTTAATAATAAGACTGCACAGGGGTAAGCCAGTGATAATGATTTCTATTATCTCTTCGATTTAGTATTTAACTCAACTACTCTCAAGGATGTATTAACATTTAAAAATGGACCTTTATCAACCGTATCACCACCGAATTCCGGGCCGATTGTAACTTTTGATAATCCGCATTGTATCTACTTATACGGAATGCCGCTGTCTATTTAAAACCGAAATGCGATTTTAAATAATTTTATCGATTTTCCGTAGTACTAAAAATGCAGGAACAGACCGACAAGCTCCGAGTAACTGAAAATTAAACCGATAATTAATACTAATTATACATCCTGGGAAATATTGAGAGGAACTCTGACCGCTGAATATTTATGCTTACTTTGCTTGTATTGCTCCCACAAAAAGGGGAACATTTGAGTCTTGCTTTTATTGCTTTATTGAACGATTAGACATTGCTTACCATTACCCCCCTGTGCACATGTAAACTGAATGCTTATATTATCCTGCCCCCTTTTTCTGTCTTGTTTTCCGTACACCCGGCCGCAAAAATCCTAGAAACCGCTTTGCATTTACACGCTTGGAATACCGAATTGTCAACCCGCCCCTTTTTTTTACATTTCACCAACTTAAGCTGCGTAGATCGACCAGGACGACGCCATGATGAAAACCGCGGATTATCCGGAAGAAAATGTATTTTCGTGTCATAGGTAGACGTTAGTAAATATTAACTTAATAACTAGGGTAATATGATTTAATTTTATTTTTGGCTAAAGAGGCTGTATTTAAAATGCTTATTGAAAAATAAACCATTTATGTTAGTTATTTAACTTGTTTACTTTCCCAAGACTTCCTGACGTAGGTAATTATAAATGTACTAATATCGAACCCTTCTCTACTGTTTAAAGGTTATCCGAAAGCATAGTATTTTCTGTTTTTATACTTTAATCCAAAAAGAGTGGCGCTTGAGCGATTCTATCCGAAAGCCGCCCGCAGAACGCCCGAGAAGTTGCTTAATTGAATATCGACCGAACGATTTTCCACCGATCTACCGCCTGCATATTACCAATAATTAAGTAGCTTCAGCGTCTGCGGTTTGCAATTAAATTTTTAGTTTAAATAAATTATTAAAAGCAAACAATACCGGAAAGAAAGTCCACATTTTTTCCATTCCGCCGTTACAAGGAATAAGATCTGGCATTCGCTGGAAGTATTCTTCAAAGACATCAGCGTTCATGTCTTCATGATAGTTTTCAGTGTGTCATGGAAAACAGGTTATCACTATCTGCTGACGGTAGCTCTTAATGTGAAGGCACTAAGTCGTGGTCCGTTATACTTACACCTTCCCTTCGTCGTTGGCTTGTCTTGGGCGCCACCTGTTTTGTCAGAAGTCCAAATCAGGAAAGATATACCTACCGAATGTCAGTACTACTGAAAATCTATGCATTAAATAAAACTCAAATTTTTCCACACAAACAATAAAGTTTTTATTAATAGGAAATACTTGAAAAAAAATAACGGTTTATGATAGTTTGTTATGTTAAAAGAAAATTCAAATTTAGTATTGACTTATTAAAAAAGGGAATGAATGAAAAAACAGCCTTTCCGGACGCAAGGATTTAAAATAAAATTTGTGTATAACCTCGGGGAAGATTTTAGAACCTTGTCAATCTTCTAATGATATATGGTTAGAAAAGTGTTACCTTTTGTCAAGATGGCCTTACAATGTTGATTTACATGCTTATTAAAATAATAAAATTGAAAAGGCAAATTGTAAGAACTATGGTGAAGGATTAATTAAATTATAAAAAATATATCCAGATGACTCTCTAGTAGGTACTTTATACTATTTTGTGCAGCTAGTTTAACTTCAATCCCTTAGGATGGCCCCATATCCATTTTTCCCAACTCCTCCTGGTAGGTCAAGTGGAATTGACTTAGTATGGTCAACTGAACCCCAAGCTGTTAGGCTATGATATGGACCTTAAAATCCCATGAATTTTTTTTTAAACTTGACAAAAACCGAACGGCAGGAAAACCGGAAAAATCGACCGAAATCAACAACAACCCAAACGGTAAAATCAATCAAACAAAACCCCTAAAGATAATAAAAAAAAGTTACCCACTGAATCCCCACGAAACGACAAACCAAAAACAAAAGGAAATAAAAGAGCTTACCTCTAAAAGGGGGGCAAGACCTCGTGGCCTTTTGACAAGAAAATGGCCTAACAGCGGGACACAACCTTTCTCTCTGAAGGTATTTTTCAAAAAGTTAGCTTAAATTCCACGACAACTCTAAAGAAACCCCCTTCTCCTCCAACAACCAGCTGACTGAAGTGTTGCCAACTTAACCTAACCCCAGAAAAAGAAGAGAACAGAGACACACACGCTACAAATGATCAGAACGATACCTGGGCTTTTACCAGAAACTAAATTAAACAATGAATCTAAGAAAATAATTCCAAACAACTTTGTTTATACATAAAATTGCGAAAAGTAAAAATGGACGTTCTGCAACTTGACGGGAGCCAGGAACGTAAATACATCGTCAACCTACTTACAGCGCAGCGCCTTGTGCAATTAACCAACAGAAAAGCGAGCGCACTACTTCTAACCCCACATATTTTGACTAATTCTCTGTAAACAAAGATGACACAATTTTATAAACAATGTTTGAACCAAGTAACTAAATAAGATAAAGTTTGTGCAAATATGACTGCAAGAATCAAGCGCAAGTCTAACATTCCCAACAAAATCAATAGTGGCAATTCTAAAATTGCTACAAAGTGATTTTCTAATGTTAAGTAAGTGATATTTTGACAACCCGCGCCCGGGTAACAGAGGTTGCTATTCTTTTAAACTCACAATAAATAGGCTACATTCTTTGTGTTCGGTTAAGACGTGCACGAAGTTGCACCCCAGTGTTTTGCAGTTCGCGTAAATACGTGAAATATTCCGTTCTATACAGAACATGTCTTTCAAATAGCCCTCGTGATATTCAGACGGCAAAGAGGTTGTAACTAATTCAATTCCGATTCATTCTCTATTTGCCAGGTTTTACATGCAGATTTTTCAATTCGGCTTTCGTTTCGAAATGTATGCAGTAATATATTTATCGCTGTTATAATTGCACCCTTATGCACGATTTTCTCCACATGTAAGTCCTTAATAAGAAATCTTGCAAAATGTTAAATCTCGCCGGAACTGGGACCTGAAATAAAAGTGGGTTGACTCTGTTCTTCGGGGCTGCCTGATGAAGCGGTATTACCTCCATTATCTCCCAAAACAATATCTTGAGCATCTAAAGGCGCAGGCAATACTGGTAAGCACAGAACTCAAAAATTTAAGAAGAGCGGTTCCCATGTAAAGAGAGATACAACATAAAGACATTTCGGTTCCGTGAACTATTGTCTCGATCGGTCGGATTGTGGGCGGAAGCGGGGGAGGAGAGTAAAAGCAGAGCGAAATTCCCTAATTTTTAGTATTATAGTTATTTTTAGCCTTAAGACGCATTTTAATTACATGTTTGCTGATGGCATCAACAAAAATGAATTAAAATACGTCCTGAGGGTAAAAACAACTTAAATACTAAAAATTAAAGAATTTAAATAATGAAACATAATATAAAAATCTATACACCTAACTTATATATTATCGAAATAAATAGATTGTTATAAATAAAAATGCAGAATAAGTAACTAAATATTTTAAAAGTTTATACAATAATTTATGAAAGTAATGAGGACCTTAATTTTAGCAGAGTAAGCCAAGGGTTACGCAAATATCATTAAGATGTGCATCTTGACGTTCAGTTTAGTAGGTATCATTCAATATTGTTCAGTATTACGATAGTGTACAGGGTTATCCAACCAAGACTAGACAAGGCGACTTTTTGACTTTTCCTGTACTTTTATAAAAAAACTGAAATAGCCATCTTAAGTCATTTTCTCCCGCGAATTCGAATATCTTCAGCAAAAAACAATTGAACATCAAACAAAAGTACTAGGGGTCACTCTGATATTTTTTTAAATGGGATGCCGTATTTTTAATGAGCTTATCCGATTTCTCATATAAATTTTGATCTAAAATGTTGGATTTTTAATTCAAAAACGCCTTTTTTCTTCAGTTTTAAATTCGGAAAATGTTCGTCCACCGTAAGATTATTACCTGATAGATGGATACCCGTTTCACCTGTTCACCCTTTAACCTGCTTTAAAGCGTCCGTCAGTTAGACAAAATAATCAAGTTTCAAATTTCTATATATTTTTCACGAATTAATTACAAATAATGAAATATTCTTTAGAAGAACGGCTAAATGTAATAACATTATATTACAAAAGTGGAGAGAATGCTCGACAAACACAAAGAACATTTTTTGAGAGTTTCCAGAGACACATTTCAGTGGATACAATTCTCAGAATTAAGACCCTATTTGAAGAAAGTAAGACATTGAAAGATAAGCCAAGAAAGATGAAAAGACGGAATATAAGCGATCGAGCTATTGTTCAATATTTTACTATAAATCCGAAGAGTTCTATTCCGCAAGCGGTACGAGAAGTAAGGTATGGTCCAGGGCTCCGGAGAGTAAGCTATAGAACAGTTCACAGAACTTTAAAAAAATGTGGTCTACTTAACACAGCTTCAAAAAGAACTGCGATTTCGATTTGTTGCTTCAATGCTGATGAGAGAGCAAGACGAAGATTATAATTTATATAGTAAAATTCTATGGAGTGACGAAGCGTCATTTACAACATCGGGGGTATACAATCGGAAAAATACAAGATACTGGGCAGCAGTTAACCCTCATAGATATGAAATGATAAAGTTTCAAGGTTGGAGCTCACTTAATGTTTGGTGTGGGATGTTAGAAAATCGAATTATTGGACCACTATTTTATCGTGGCTCTTTAACAGGCCAAAGATACCTCCATTTTCTTCATAACGATATCGAGGATTTCTTGGAAAGGTTGCCATTGCAAGCCTACAACAATATCATTTGGCAGCAGGATGGTGCTCCGCCTCATGCAGTTCGAGAAGTAGTAACATACCTAAACGAGCGTTACAATCAGTGGATTGGCCGTAACGGAACAATTCATTGGCCACCAAATAGCCCCGATATCACGCCAATGGATACATTTTTATGGGGTCATTTAAAAAATGTAGTTTATCAACGACCCAACAGAAGTCTGGAGGACATTCAGCAAAAAATTATAAATGAAATTAATAGACTTAACCAGGACCAAAATATTGTAAGAGATTCTTTGGAGAGATTGAAAAGGGGGCATCGGTCATGTTTTGAAAATAATGGAGGGCACATAGAACAATTATATTATTGAGATTAAAGTTATTCACTTTAGTTTATAGTTTTTTCTAATATGTCATACTTTTTTATACGTAAGCAATAATAGATTTGCAAAAACTACTAAATTTGTAATTAATTCGTGAAAAATATATAGAAATTTGAAACTTGATTATTTTGTCTAACTGACGGACGCTTTAAAGCAGGTTAAAGGGTGAACAGGTGAAACGGGTATCCATCAATCAGGTATTAATCTTACGGTAGACGAACATTTTCCGAATTTAAAACTGAAGAAAAAAGGCGTTTTTGAATTAAAAATCCAACATTTTAGATCAAAATTTATATGAGAAATCGGATAAGCTCATTATAAATACGGCATCCCATTTAAAAAAATATCAAAGTGACCCCTAGTACTTTTGTTTGATGTTCAATTGTTTTTTGCTGAAGATATTCGAATTCGCGGGAGAAAATGACTTAAGATGGCTATTTCAGTTTTTTTATAAAAGTACAGGAAAAGTCAAAAAATCGCCTTGTCCAGTCTTGGTTGGATAACCCTGTACATAACTTCAATCCTTGTGCAGCCCTCGTATAGAAACACCCAAACATATTCCTACACAAATGTAAATTTCTAGTCTCCTGAAATGAGGAAAAAAATGACTACTATAATATAATAAGTATTCTTTAGGCTTATACAAACTATGAGTCAATTACACTTTAAATTACATCTTTCTTGTAAGAAACAATGCCCAACAATGAACTAACCCGAAGCACATTTCTAGGAAGATGTATATCATTTTAGTTAGTTTCAGTCTGCTAGGAGTGCTAGGCTTACTCAGATTGATCAATCCGCTTCCTGAAACGAGGGAAAAAATTACTAATTTATACATAATATATAGTCTTATTGGAAAAAGACAAAATTACATTTTTCCATTAAGAAACAATGATAAACAATGAACTAACCAGAATTTCTATCAAACCTGACACAAAGATTGGCAGTCTGCAATGTACCCACTTTTTCTGTGGCTGCTTTCCCTTGCCTGGTAAAACTCTGCAGAAAACAAAAATAATTAATATTACAGGTTCTATACGAGTTAGTTTGCAAACACATTCTGACCATCTAGTGCACAAACAGCCGTAAGTGTTTCACTTGGGTTATTTATTTTTGAATTTAGAAAATATCACTTGACTTGTTTTAACAATAAATGATGAAATTCACTTTATTCGCACAAAGAATTGTAATGCACCCACCGAGCTTCCTTGGTCATACGCAAATCTGAAAAAACTAGATGAAAGCTAATCAAATACACATGTAGCTTTACCCTACCTTCTTTAATTATACCAACATGAACTCAGCAAACTAATCTAAAGTTGAAACAATTTTTGCTTCGACTTTATCTTGCATGCAGACCAAGCACTCGAACATACTTTAGAAAGAAGCAACGGCATTTTAAACTACAGATAGTTTTATTATACAAGCAGATTTATTTAGGTATAGATTCATGTACGTAAAGTAGAGAACATACTTACCAAATAGTTTTAAAATAAAGAGGATGACGATTTCCTAACCTTAAGGCATTAAGGGCAAAAGGACACAATACGAGAGTTGTTTTCTGGCGATTCCTGTACTTGTCTTCCATGTCGCAAAAAGGGAACGGTAAAAATTACAACCAATATTAATAAAAACGATATAACAAAAAATTTTGCCGGTACAAAACAACGACAAAACAAATCAATATAAAATAGCGACAAAAATTCCATGGTAAAATTGTAATTTTTTAGCATTCCTAGTAAAAATCGATAATGAACAATTCGCTTAACTCAGTGCTAGTTTAAAATCAGATCTCGGAGTAATTGAAACGAACACTAGTGACCGATAATACGTATTTGAAAGAAACAGCTTTACAAAATGACATGCTCATCTGACCAGACTACGAACTAAATGGACCGACGAAGTAAATCAGTCCTGTACCACTCTGAACTCATGTCTTGGAGTAGTAAAGACTAGCACCATTGGGTCACGCTTATTAATAGATAGAGATAGCAACACTCAATTTCGGTGTCATATGAGATGACAGCTTGATTGACGCTTTACCTCGTCCCTTACTAGAAATCGTGGTCACCTCAAAATGCCTACGTTGGCGTACGCCCAATGAAAAGCTTCATGCCCCTGCTGGTAGTCTGCATTGTGAGAAACAGGTCTTATGGCAGAAGGCAAATTTGGATATTCGATCCTGCGCTTTTCTTTTTTGAACTAACCTTCAGTCCTTGTCATGCAAAAATAACAGTCGTCACAATGATTGGTGGGTTCTCGCCATACCATGCGATTAAAACATCAAAATACATGAAATAGGTTTTTTACACTTTTTCAGAAGATTCTCCACAAATATAACAAGACTTGTCAAGAGAAATTATGCAACTGGGACGCATTTCACTTGACATATTTTTTCTTATTATTAGAAAGGTATTAGCATTGTGAAAATAGTGGGCTGAAGTGTGTTGCCAAAAACGTGTCGGCCAGTGATTAATCCACAATAACTTATTAAAAACAGTAAAAACTCGATGCTATAATAACTTAAGAAAAGTTACTTTTACACATCGCTTTTAAACTTTCTAAGGTTGGAAATTTACCTGACAGTAAGAACAGGTGATTGAATGGCTTTTTACCTTAATAAATGATTGAGTTCTTTGTCTGTGTAGAAGATGAAATAGGCACATTGATTGATTGTATTCGTATTTTGAGTAAATAATATATTAATTTCGTATTTATTTTTCTTATACAGGGTGATTAACGGTGGTTGGAATATTAGACGTACCGATATGGTGAACCAGTCAAAGGGACGCTTGAAAAGATTTTTTTTGCATAAACGGATATTCCGTACCCAGCTATAATATCTACAACATTGCGACATTGCCGTTTCTACTGAAGAACTTTTTATATGTACACTCAGTTCTGCAATCCCTATTAGTTTCTTAAAAACTATCCTTATTATTTCCTTATACCTATCTGTTATTGTTTTCCAGATATTAATTTATTTCCCAATGAATTGATTCGGCTGTTACTTGGTGGAAATTCATTATCGCTTTATAATAAATGGTAAAAAAAAAATAATTTTACACTTTCTACAAATACAGGGAGTACAAAAAGTGATATTTTAAAAACTATATAGGATATAAATTTTAAAGCAAGCAGGTATACAAGTTTAACTAAGGGAGAAACCTATATTTACAAACTATTATAGATTCAAAAGAGGTGATGAGTTTGAGTCTAATTGATCATTAAGTGGAGTATTGTGATTTATGAGTTTGTAAATTTCCAAGAATTCAAGCAGATTTAATTTTAAACTGAAAACTAAAATTTTCAGTATGTAAAATATTTTTTAATATTGAATAATAAGTAAGCCTCATAAAATAAATTTAATAAATAAAAAACTATTTCAAAAATCTGAATACTAATATCGCCTTCAAAGCAAATAATACTTTAGGGAAAGACATTGAAAATAATAAAACTAAACTAAATAAAGGAAATAAATCTGATGTTTATAAATTAAAATGTAACGATTGCCCCAAAGTTTGCATAGGGCAAACTGGAAGATATTTTGAAAAACGTGTCAACGAACATTACTCAGTTAAGTGTCTTTTTTCAGTTGGATCGAGTTTTCTTCTTCGGAGAACCCTCGAAATTGTTAAACTTTCCAGAAGTTTCTTCTTCCTCAGAAGAATCCATTCCATCCATGTAGATGGAATGTGTTTCGTTGGTGTAAAGAGAAGAGTAGTGATAGTTGGCCGGTTCACCATCATAGGGTGCTCCAATGTTAATTTTCGGAGCAATTTTTGACCTACGCTGATTCTTCAAACAGGTTTCGCTGTGTTGTGTTGACGTTGTGATCCTATTGTGTTGACGTTGTGATCCTGTTGTGTTTAACGACCCTGTTGACCTGAACAGCCCTGTTCAACAGACCCTGTTTAACGGACCCTGTTGACCTGAACAGCCCTGTTCAACAGACCCTGTTGACCTGAACAGCCCTGTTTCCCTGTTGAACAGATCCAAAACAGATTCCGTTGAACAGGGCTGTTCAGGTCAACAGGGTCTGTTGAACAGGGCTGTTCAGGTCAACAGGGTCCGTTAAACACAACAGGATCACAACATCAACACAACACAGCGAAACCTGTTTGAAGAATCAGCGTAGGTCAAAAATTGCTCCGAAAATTAACATTGGAGCACCCTATGATGGTGAACCGGCCAACTATCACTACTGAGAAGATCTCGTCTCCTGGTCACGGAAACATGTTTCTTCGAAGTTAAGAGTTCTATGTCTTTGTCATCGTCAAGGTCGCTTTCTTCACACTTGATCACTGTTTCTTGGGCATTCTCGCAATAGTTTCAATAAGATCTTCAGAAATTCTCCATCTTTTGGTTTTGTTATCTTATTGAAAAAAATTTTTCTGCATATTTTGTCAATTTTGAAAAATTCATTATTCTAAAATTGGCAAATTAAAAAGTCCAAAAATGCACGTGTCGGAATCTTATTTACGAAACGGTGTATGTAGAATGAATTCGAAAAATCTGAGGAAATCCACGAAAATTCACATAAATGCTAGCAAAATTTACATATAGTTATCAGAAAACGTATTTTCAAGGCTTCCTCAAATAAAGTAAGTTTCCATAGATTTTCATAAACGCTGAAAAACGCCCACAATCTCTGAACATTTCAAAAAATAATATTCGAAAATGCAAAACAGAAAATATTTCAAATGTTTTATGAAAATAAAACTCACATTTTGAGTTAACATGATTAACATCAGCTTCGTCCAAATTTTTAGTGCACAGAATAGCTATTTTCCTAACAAGTGCAGAAAATCGATTTTTCCGCACGCAAATGCCGTTGACAGCACGACGCGTAGCGGAGTGGTGTCAAGCATTTAAGTGCGGAAAAATAGGTTTCTGCACGTGTTAGGAACAATAGTTTTTCTACTAGCGTGAGGAATCAACAACTGGTTATATACACCATAGCAACTAAGATATTTCAAAGGTAATATGATGAACAGTGACTTCAAATCGTACAGCATTTAATTTAATTAAATTTAATTTCAAAATATAACAGTGCGGAAAAATCTTTGCCGCACGGTGCGGAAAAGTGGATTTTCCGCACTAAAACATTTAATTTCAAAATATAACAGTGCGGAAAAATCTTTGCCGCACGGTGCGGAAAAGTGGATTTTCCGCACTAAAACACATCATTAACACCTAAAATGCGGCTTATGTAAACAAACGATCATTAAAGGGTAAAGATAACATAACGAATCCTCGTCCTCCAGCGATTTTCAAATCGTGCACACAGCGACTGCAGGATCATTGAAGCTTGTTGAACATTTGTCGCGGTATACAACAAAAAGAATTGGTTTAACAAAAAAAATGTTCGGACATAAAACGTAGAGAACTCGCTGCTCTACAATGTTTGTTCAGGAAATTTTCTAATCAGAAGTATCGACAAAACTGAGATCATTATGCTTATTTTGTTTAAATAATGAAATTTTCAAATGAGTTAATGAATTTTTAGAGGCATGATTTTGTAGGTATTGTTTTCTCCTATAAAACGCTTTTTTAGAAGAGTGTAAAATGAAACATCAAAACCATTCTATTCACGCCGGACAGGCCGGATGAGATCGGATATCTCGTAGGATGAAGGTGCCGTTTCACACTCCCCAGTCCGTAGACCGCACGATTAAAAACCGTACGGTCGATGACCGGTTCAAGATGGCCTCTGATACGCCAACGACCGTAAAAAATAGTAAATAAAAAAAAAATTAAAATTTCTCTTCTAGTACAAAAATAAAAGAAGTTACAAGCGGAAAATCGATTCAACCTGTTGATTCAAGATGGCGCCGAGGTTAAGGGGGTAAGAACCGTGCAAATTCAGAGTTGAGCTTTCCTAGTGGTACCATACACTAGGGATGCGCACGATGTATCGATGTTTTGAAAACATCGATTTTTGTGTTTTGATTTTCGATGTTAATATCGATGTTTTTTTATTCGATATTATTCGTTAACATCGATTGTTTTTGCGATGTTTTTTTCAATTAAAACTTTATATTTTATTTCAAAGAGTATTACAAATAAAATTGACGTATCCACAATTACCAAGTTAGTAAATTAAATATTAAAAAAAAAATTTAATCTACTTACATTTAGTTGTCCAAATTTATTGTTTACTAATATCAAATAGCTATGTATATTTTCGACTTTTCACTTATTGTAATCCTCCAGCCTAGAAAACTTACCTTACTTGGCACAAGTGCGGCACCCAGTATCAGTGTAAAGCAAACTGCAAAGACCTTATAATAATATCTTCCGAGAACTTCTGAGGCCACCGGCGAAAAAATTCAGGGTAATGCTGTCGGCAGAATATGTTTACGTTCCATCAGCTATAAAGGGTGTTTCAGAAGTACGGTACGTAATTTAAGGGAGTGATTCCATATGATATTCTAAGAGAAAAAGTTCATTTGGCCATGTATCCAGACTTGCCCCGTTTTTGATATACATAATATACAGGGTGACTCGGATCTAAATGTACATACATCACCAGGAGATAGTGGACATCTTGGGGGTTATAAATAATCTATCTTTAGTGGGCCCATCTTTCCTCGTTAATTAGATACAGAGTGTTTTATAAGATTTGGCTCATTTTTGTTTAAAAACAGTTATTATTTTGTATGTGTTTCAACATCTAAAGAAGGGCAATTTATTATGGCTGAGCGGCGAGTGCGGGGATTTTGATAAGTATGTCATTAGAATTAGTTTTTTATGTGTTTTTCAAATAAAAAATAAAATTTACAAAAATATGAATTTAAAAAAAAATGAAATCAGTCTTGTTTTTAAAGTCCGGACCTGAATTTCAAAAAATTTTCATACGGCATTTTGAAGCGATAGCTACTCAAAATATTTCCACCAAATATGAACATTTTATACCGGGTGCTAAAAGAATTATGGCAAAAACAAAAATGAGCCAAACCTTATAAAACACTCTGTATCTAAGTAACGAGGAAAGATGGACCCACTAAAGATAGATTATTTAGAACCCCCAAGATGTCCACTATCTCCTGGTGATATATGTACATTTAGATCCGGGTCACCCTGTATAGAGTAGTAAAGTTTAAAAAAAAAATCGGTTTTCTATCATTCTTTTAAATATCCTTTTCTCGATTTTATTGAAATTTGGTACCGATATTTTGAATCCAGTTTTTATATAGTTTTCACGCTCTTTTTAGCATTTTGGTTTTGTATACTCCACAGGTTTTTTTTTCGTAAGTGAAACGCCATATTTATCGATATTGAAAAAGACATCGATGTTTATAAATATCGATATTTTCTGTCCGATTTTTTTACAACATCGATTTTCTGTATTGGATGTAACATTTGATGTCAACATCGATGTTTTAAAAATTTTGCCCATCCCTACCATACACCTATGCAAAATTACAGTTTGCTCGCTTTTAGTTCCCAGCAAAATTACAATTTGCCAGGACTATTAGCCATTTCGTTCAGGTTCATTCTCCTACAAAATGCTATTGAGCTCTATGTTAATTTCCCATGCTTAAACTATTCTCTCGTGGGACCTAAAACAGTATATTACGTACCGGGGTGAAAAGTGTTTCATTACTGTGGAGAGTCGGTACCGAGGCGCGAACCGGCGAGGTTTACTGAATCTCGAGACGGTAATGAAACTTTACACCGAGGTTTCTATACTATTTTATTTACAACCACTTCATCGACTTCTTATTATTTCCAATTAAAATTATTTAATTTTTTATTAAAAGCGAAATAATGTCATTTTGAATTTTTCATTTAAAAATTAGACCTACCTGGATAATAAAATCATTATCTCTATGATCCTTGAAACCCTTTCAATAAAGAATTTTATGATTGGTAATAACTAAGGCAGGTAGTCATTCTCTTAAATCTGTAAACGGACCATACTATGATATATAACAAAGTATTCAGATATTTATGGTTCTATGGTTAAACATTACCAAATTTAAAGTGATTTGTGTAAGCTGTGTTTTTCTCTTCCGTCTTATCGACTACTCAAAGTTTAAGAATATATACTTGGTTGTACCTGATTGGCAGTTACACGTCACAAATTATTGGAAGTCAAATTCCTTGTTTGCCGATAAATTAAACAATTTGTTTGATATCGCTCGCGCAAATGCATTTAAAATGTTAAAAGTGAATTAAAATATACAGGTTTTGGTGACTCAACGAAAAAAAGATTACCCGGGATTTATGTACGGTGCAGCCAAGAAGCTGACTGAAAAAGAGCAAAGGTGCGAAGAAAGAGAACAGAGAGATCGTAAAAAATTGTAAAAAGTACTGGGAAGATCAATGAGAGTATGAGAGCTCTTGTAGCGTCATCTAGTAGCTTGCATACAAGTTCTTCTTACGACGAAGAAGTAGATCTTCAGAAACCAGGACCCTCAGAACCAAAAAGACAACGGTTGGTAGGAAGAAAAAATATAATTATTACAAAAGTAGTTGCAGCTCTCGATAAATGTAAAGTTAGTCACCGAGATTCCGTACATATTTTAAGTGCTGTCGCCGAAGCTATGAATTATGACGTACTTTCTTTGTCCATAAGTCGAACAACAATTCAACGTTATAGACAACACCTAAGAAAAAGAGGGCGGAAAAACTAAAATTGACTTTTAAAGATTATAAATTTGTGACCCCTGAAGTTCACTAGAATGGAAAACTATTTGCTGACCTAACTGGATCTGGAAAGCACGACAGACTAGCAGTTATTATTACAAGTGGCGATATAAAACAAGTTTTTAAAGATACCGGTGTTACACACTTTAACAGGGAGAAAGCAAGCTACTGCAGTTCATGAAGCGCTATTGGACTGAAGTCTCCAAGATACAAACAGTAGTTGCGTTATGTTGCGACAACTTATTTTACAAAGTGCTTTCGATGTTAAAATGCATTCTTCTAGTTGTACCAACGTACCATTGTTTAAGCGTTTTAGAGAATCCTGGTCTAAAATCAATAATTTAAATTATAAATAGGCATTAGATTATGAAAATATTAAATACATTATTGCAACTGGAAAATTTTGAAATGGTTGGTATTCTTAATTTTGTGAAACAAGCCTTAGATTCCCAGCAGCTCCGCGACCACTATAATTTTTATATTTAACTCAGTTGCTTTTAGAAACGGACAATGTAGGATTTACCATTCGTGCTCCTGGAGCGTTCCATTATGCACGCTGGATGGCAGAAGCTATTTATTGGTTAAAAATATATCTTAATAGGGACGAGTTTACACTAACAGTCAGGAAAAGGAAGAGTATCAGAGATGTATGCATTTTTATTGCCAAAGTTTATGTTAAGGCTTGGTTCACCGCTCCCTGTCCATGCAAAGCTCCATATCAAGACTTTCAATTTGCCAAAAATCTTATTAAATATAAAACTATTGATCCACAGATATCTGAAGCTTTTTTAAAAACCTTTGTATTTCATTCCATCGGCGGCACCATTTTAGATTAATTAAATGACTTGAAATTTTGCACACGTCATTTTTTTGACATTTACAACATTTTAAAAGGGTGAGACCAAAGAAAAAAAAAAGTCGCAAAATGTGGACCACCCTTGCACATATTATACTTTATACCTATGCAACATTATTTTAATAACCATACATTTTTCGACCACACTGACTTTGTTTATAATAATCGTAAACTTTACCCGCTCGACTAAACTTTAGTTGAATAATGTGATATTGGGGGACTGCTAAATTGAGCTTGAACTCTGAAATTTCTGTGATGTAGGGGCTAATCTCTCGCCATGCTGATATGTGTTAATTAGTGTGAAATGGGCAAAAACATGTCGACGAAATAAGCCGGCATATTAACACTAATATATCAAAAACTGGTAAATGTAGATGTTTTTCGTATTTTGCTCATAATTTCTAATTCTACTTGATTAAAATTAATTTTCATTCCGTATTTTGCCAAAAGCTTTATGCTTAACTTGTCAAAAGATACCTACCTTCACAAAATTCTTTAGAGGATATTCTTTAACAACCTTTTTTTAAATGAAAATCTAAATTTTGAGCGAATTCCTGTAAAATCGAATGCGCCTAAATATGATTTACTAAGGTTCGTAGTCGGCTTTTCGAACAACTTTCTAAACCTTTTTATATATTTTCTGGGTTAGCAAGATATTTAATATTTCTTTTTCATGTTAATATTCGTGTGAAAGAACTGTTCTCGCGACTTTATTGTCTAAAAAGTTTTTGGTCTGTAAGTTGCGACATAAGTTTCTAAAAGGTATACGCATAAATTTTATTTTAACCCTTAACCTGACACATCTACACTGCGGCTCAAATCAAAGGAGAACACTTTTTAATCCTGAATATCTTTTTTCACTTTGCACTGATTTAATTAATATTTGGAGTATATTTTGATCAGGGCCGGATTAACAGATTTTTTTCAAGAAACGTGCGCTTATGTTCATTGCAAATGGAAACTGATTTATTTATATTTTAGATGATACGTTTTTTTGGTAGTTTAACTATCAGAAATTCTTCAGTACAGGTCTCATTGTGAAATATTTTTAATATTCAAGAAATACAATTTATTTTGTTCAATCAAATAACAAATTTAATAATATTAACAATTATTGATATTAAGACTAGCTATCACTTAAAATCGAAAGTAGTCTAAGTATTTAGAGGATAACATTATGAATATGACTACCATGATTTTCTATCCCCGATTGCAGTGGCCTTCGCCATAGGTCAATAGCTGCATTTATTATGTCCTGGTTAAAATTATTTCAACAGTACCTTTTCTTTAGTTCTTCGATGGTGTTACACCTTTGACCATTGTGAACGTTTGCCTCTAAAATTCCCATACGGAACAGTCAACAGGATTTAAGTCTGGACTATTGGGTGGCCACATCTCCGGTTCGATAAAATCGGGGCATTACTCAAACAAAAACATTCTTGTATACCGAGAGGTATTAGCAAAATTTTTTAAACCTTTTATTATTTCCCTAAGTTTTAAAACTACAAATACTTTGAAACAACTCATAGTTAAAACCAAAGATAAAGTAAATCCTCTGTCGAGATCCGGGGTGTATTCCTTAAATTGTGGGAACTGTTCTACCATTTATGTAGGACAGTCAAGAAGAAAAATAGCCACCAGAGTTCAGGAACATCTTAGTCTTGTTCACAAATATCAGAACACAGATATAACTAATACCAACTCAGCTTTCGCAAACCATTTATTGGAATCTGGACATCAATTCTCAACACCTACGAATGTAAACATTCTTCACGAGTGCCAAAAGGGTAAAAGGTTAGATTTATTGGAAAAACTAGAAATAACCAAAGCAAAGAGGAGTCCATTACTTAACTGCGTAAACGAAGTGTTTAATTTTCAGCCATATTTTATGTTTAATAACTTAAATAATTAACTTGGGTCCCTATAACCTTTTTCTGTTTTCCTACTATTTTGATTTGAATATTGACATTATTAATTATTATCAATCATAAAGTAACGTTCAGGTGAGTGTCTTCTTCTTACTTCAGTTTAAGGTAATAGAACACAGTGGCGTGTTGCACTACGAAATGCCACTTATATTTTTAGGGTTCCGCGCCTAAGAGGTAAATTATTACTCCGCAAGCGTCTGGTTTGCTCCCGAACCCGCCATAGTTGTCGAATAATTTTTTAGATTGTTTATTTATTTTTTCGTATCGTTTTACATTTTGTAATGGTCCAGTAACGTTTTTTAAAAATTTTTAATCTGTTATGTGTCATTTGTGATTGTGTTTCCATTGGTTTTTAAGTTATTATTCCTATGGTAGGTTGAGCTTTTAAACTTTATATGTATAGATTAGATGTTTTCGTACGACTCTGCTTTTAGGTCTGATGATGCCCATTGTTTGGGCGAACCATGTAACCACCACCACCTAACTAAAATTATAATTTGGCTGAGACCGAGACTTAGTGTATCTTTATTTATTATAGGAAGAAAGAAAAAAAATATTTGCGTATTATCCGCGTACATTTGTATAGAGCAGTCGGTAATTAACAGAGGAAAGCAGCGGCCCAAGAATTGACCCCTGAGGAACGCCACAACAGCTTTATTTCGTTTTGGTATATATGAAACCATTGTAATATCACCACAAAAACCAAAAAGTCAACTTCCCACTTCTCTATTTTTTCTGGGAAAAAATTCTTTTGAATTTGCAGCTTTATTTTTTTTATCGTGTCAAGAAATGTAAGATTTCTTTTGCGGAGATCTTCAATCTGTGGCATAGAAGAAAACCAGTTATCAGCAGTAACGTTTCTATTCGTGCCGTGGATGGATCTTGTAAGGCGGATAACTGATTGGCATGGTATTGGAAGAGTTTTTTCTTCTGCACTTAAAGTTCTACCATCACTTTCACATCCTTCCGGTGTAAATATAGGCATTTAAAAGATAGCTGGTGCGGTCATCGGTAATAGCTTGAATCTTTATGACGTACTCGGCTGATTTTTTGGCATATACATGGGGAATTTACATCTTCTACGAAATGCTATCAACGTCTCATCTACACAAGCCTATTGCCCTATGGAGTAACATTTTTGACAGTTGGAAAAAATAAATCGAAGATGTTTTTAATTGGACCTGCAGGATCATCCGCTTTTTGTTCATCCCTAGTAGACGGATCATCAAATCTGAGACCTAATAAAACTATTTCAAACCGGCGTCTGTTCATAGTTGCTCGGAAAATGCCTGTACCATCTGTTGCATAATAACTATCCAAGGATACCTTTGAGCTTTCAAATACTTCAGTGTAAAAGAGAAGCCGCAAAAAAGCGTAAAACTTGATCAGCTCATGAGAATTAACGTTCCCACTGTCCTTGTTATTATCTCTTTTTTCTCAATGCGTTTATTTGCCCATGTCAATATCTCTTGAAGAATTTCATCTGAAAACAATAAGCGCCATACGTCGTCAGGTGCAGGATTAGTTCCTAATTGTTTTGCTGCTACTTTGAGTCCAGGTAGATATCTTATCAAGTTGTGGATACGTGTTTTGGTGTTTCGTGGTGACTCTGTAAATGACCTAAAAATATATTTAGGCTACACAGCGTAATTCTGAATAATTGCGTCAAAATAATAACTGCTTTTTCTAAAGAATAACTGTGGAACAATATTATATCAAAAAAATATTCTTACCATTTGAGTTTATTAGTTTTCTTGCGTCCATAAACGTAAGAAGATTCGGATACATCATTGGTATCAGATATGTGCTCATCTGAATTGGTGTAGCTCATCTCCGACTTCGAGCTATGGTTACCTTCTATATACGTATCATCATCGTTGCCTACATCTTCATCGCCGCTCCATTCTGAATTACCGCTGTTTGTCACCATCTCCTCGGCAATGTGATGCAGTTCTGTTTCAGTAAGCGGTATTTTCATATCTTTAGAACATGAAGCCACCGAAATGAACAGAAATTGTACTAAACAGAAGAAAACACAGAGATTTACTAAATTCTTGTCGAATAAAATACGTAACGCAAAGCGACACGTGGAATCTCGTTGACTTCACTAAGAATATACAACGCCCTCGTACTAATATGGCTAAACGCAGACTGGCGTCCGCTCGTCTGTATGAAGGTCATTTAACTCCCGAAAGGTACCTATACTCCGGTACCAAAATAATTGGCAGTGACTCATTTTTGCCGGGATGTGCAAGACGGAGAATGGGAACGCCAATTCCAGAGGCGTGTCATTTGAAACAATAATAATTCAAAAAATATACGAATTTCTTGTTTATTATTATAATATATTTACATTTACTATAATAAATATAATATTATAAATTAAACTGAAAAATAAATTAAGCTTTTACATTTGGTGATCTAATGAAGTAAGAGAAACTAAATTACGCAGGTATATATTCCAAAAAGAATTACAAGGCAACGGTATATGTTATATTCATAATGTTTTTATTATACTACATAATAATAGAAACATAATAGTTGATTAAGGGCAAAACCTAAACCTAAATTATAAGTGTTTATAAATTTCCTAACTTTTGTTACCTAATAAACACTAATTGATAATAATTTGACAAATTATGTTTCACGTCGACATTAAATACTGTTATAATGACAATACTTTACAATTTCAAATTCAAAATTACAACAACAACGATTATTCACTATCTGACGATGAAAACATTTCATTACTATCACTACTGCTGTCATCTGCAGGATTTATAATAATAGGTTCTACCATGACTTCAACGCGTACATCTAAGTCTCACATTTTTTTTTCTACGCCCTTGACAATGACATGTAATACGCACTTATGCCAATCTGCTGCTTGTACATTCGCTATTGCCTTTTTCAGTTCATTAACATCTTTTAATTAAAAAGTTTTGTTTTCATGCGCCACTTTGCCTCTTATCTGTGCCCATATAAGCTTGATTCGATTTAGTTCACAATGGTAAGGCGGTTAGCGTAAAATTGTAACACCTCGTTCACAGCCATTTCATCCACTACATATTTCGTATATTATTTTTTGTGAAGTCTTGCAAGATCCAGCAACTGCACTTTTAGAATTTTTTCGCCAAATACAATATTTTTTTCTTCGAGCTAGTCAACAATCTTTCCTTTTTGCACCCGACGGCTGTGGTATGGTGCATTATCCATCACGATTACCGACCCACGTTCAATACGCGGTGAGATGGATTTAAACCAATCTTCAAAGACTCCCGAGTTCATATCCTGAAGATAATCACCGGTTTTACAAGATTCAAACACGTTTAACCCACCTTCAAAAAATCCAAAATTACTCCCGATGTGGCTTACAATTAACCGACGACCTTTCCTGAAGGAGCTTTCAATACAGTGGACAGTCTATTAATAAAGGCGTTACGTGCATCTTTAATGTTGAGATCTTGCCAAATGTAATTCACAGTATGTCCTTCATTCAACCATCTCTCGTACGTAAGTAAATTCTTTTCCCTGCACAGCGATATTGTTGTATTTCTTCTAAATACCTTTTACGCCACAATACGATTTATTTCTTTTCCGCCAAAAGACTTTTGCGATTTCGTTTTAAGAATCGAAAACTCGATTCTCGTAGTGTACGCATTAGAACTCTTCGTGAAATTTTTTGCATATTTTCATCTCTTTCAATCTCGGCAGAATGTTCTTTTAAATTCGGAAGTTCATTTCGAAAAAAAATGCCTGCACTTTCCGACGAATGGCTAACTTTGTTTGCTGATCAATAAAAATATTTTTCCGTCCTCTTGTTTCCTTCTGATCAGACACCTTAGTATTCCTATTGTGCTTGATAGTTATATAAACAGTACGGCAAGATGTCTTAGTCAATGTGGCACAAAGTTTTGCTGCATCAGTGAATGATATTTCACTGTGTGTACTTAGAATTCCCTCATACACATTTTTTACCATTGTACGCTCCCCAGGTTTTAAATGACGTCGTTTTGTAACTTGTTGGTTACTATCACTTGAAGAACTCACCTGCATTATAATATTTGCTGTCTTGAATAACCGCCAAAATAACACCAAAATAATAAAACTGAATTGGAAATATTCTCTTGATTGAAACTTGTCTACGACACCGAACGTTGATTAGAGCCGATAAGAAAGCGTGCGAGCGCCTCTAGACATGGGTTTTTCCTACCTGCGTTGCCAAATTAAGTAAAACAGGTACCGTAGGGTGAAAAGGTCCTTAATGACATGCCGATTTTGGTACATTTTATAAGAGTTTAAATGAGATATTTTAAAACCTGGCAACATGTAACGACTTATTATTGCACAATCTTCCCAAGCAGTTTTGAATGCTTTTATTTCAGTTAAAAGTGTGTGAATCGATGTTAATTATTTTCTCCGCACACCGCCAATGGTGATAAGAACAGTTTTGCCAATTATTTTGGAATTTTAATATAGTGGCGCGAAACTTAAAATCAGTTGATTTTTAAAATATCGAACTTGAGAGAGTCGGATGAGATCTGAGAGACTCCTTGTGTCAGGATAAAGGTTAAAATTATGTCTAAATTTTCTTTTAATATTCTTACTTTACATATGAAACTGATAGAACACTAACTTTATTTTCCAATCAGGAAGGTTTTTATAGCATTTTAATAAAAGTTCAGCTTAAGACTCGATAAAGTATTAGAACCAGTTTAATAATAAAGTTTAATAGCTAGTAATATATTTGAACTTAATTGAAGACAATTAAGCCAATTGGATTTGAAGTTTCATTGCCATTAGCAATAAAGATTATTATGAAGATAAATACAACCTTAAAACTACAAACTTAATACTTCTAGCAACGTTTCCCTCAGAATAATGAATTTAAGTTATTTATAATAATTATATACCCATTAATATACTATTAAAAACGAAGTGATGCAAAGAAATTATGTCAAATTAATTTAGGAAATTATTAACCAAGCAGGTAGGCGGCTTATTAGAGAGTGCACGCCCCCCTAAAGGGTGCTACAAATTCGAGGCTAAGTACAGGGTGTCCCATTTTTCGATATAATTGAAGGGTATCTCGGTAACTAGCAAATATAGAGACTTGCGGTTTTTACATTACTGCGCTATTTTGTCGTGAAACAGAAGATGCCGCAAACAGAATTGCTTAGTCAGTCTTACTCATAGACATCGTAACTATTAGACCGAACAATAACAAATAAACGTGATGTCATCATTGTATTCCAGTGTAAAGTAAAGCAACATACAAGCTGCTCCCATCCACTTAGTTTGCCAGACTACGTTTTCTGTGCTAACTCTGTTAAAAGTATTACCTTCTATGATTAACTAGATTAACATGATGTGGGAAATATATAGCATTGCCTAAAACCTTGTAAAAAATCTGTAGTATGGCAACGCAGCAATAACGGATCCTCCCAGATTTCATCATTTTCGTGGCCATCCGCATCGACTCGACAATACTCGGCAAAGCGGATGTTGTTTTCCTGGAGTTTTGTCGCATGCATATGTAAAGCCAGCGTAATCCCCACTCCCGGCCCCACCTAGCTCCTTACAGCGTCTCGCCACCAAACGATTTTGGCATCACAATTTTTAAGCATTTATGAATGGCGTGTCGGATCTATAGTTACGATTCTTATGGTCTTACTCTGACTGTCGTCATCTAAGTTCACAATAATTCTTTCTCTAGGCAGCAGATCTACAGTGTGTGTATAAAGTCTGGAAACGGCTTAATAACATCACAATTTATTTGCCGATTTAAACCAAATTTGGTACAGAAAGAATATATTTCTTCTATTAAATGTTCAAACTGTTTTCCCTGTACAGCTTGACAGTGTTCTAATTGAAAATAAAATTTTTCAATTGTGTTGTAAATCATTTCTAGCGTTATTAATTCAAATTCGTCCAAAATTCGACGCTGCAAATCGACCAAATCTTGAGGTTTTATGGTATAAACTCTGTTCTTCAAGTGTCCCCATAAAATGTAGTCGTTAAGCGATAAATCAGGGGACCTAGGTGGCCACTCGATTGTACCCCCTCTACCGATCCACCTATTCGGAAAAGTGTTGTTCAAAAATTCGCGCATGTTTCGAACAAAATGGGGAGGATCTCCGAAAACCCAAGCCATCTACTTCTCGAACTCTAGAGTTAAATTTCCTGAAACCCGTTTGTTGGTTAAAAACTCCAGGATAAATTGGAGTGATAATATTAAATACCTAAGTCTCTGGTTCGACAAGCGGATGGCTTGGAATAAAAATGCTGATTAGCGCTTGAAAAAAGCAAACGATCAACTTGGTGCCATTTTCTCACTCCTCAACAAACGAAGCAGAATCGACTTACGTACAAAGACTAACATAATAAGACTATTGTTTGACCAGTACTGACCTACGGAATCCCTACCTGGTGTACTCTTAACAAGCCACACTTTAAGAAACTACAGACATTTCAAAACAAAGTACTTAAAATGATCGCGTATGCACCACGGTACACGATGATTCATGTCTTACACAACGATCTACAAATGCCGACTCTGACAGAACATTTTGACAAACTGATTAAAGATTATTACAGACGGACGGACGTCTCGCAGAACGAACTCATTACACAATCACATATACATTCAATTCCGAATAAACCTTATAAACTACCTAGGGACTGGCTGCTACCTCGACCTTAATGATTAGATATAATCAAACAGTTCAATAATTAAAAGTAGCCACTTTTCACGAACTTCTTCAGTTAAATAAGAATTTTTTCCAAATCAAACCCTTCTAAAGAAGATCTGCTTAAGATGTAGTACTAAGAAAAATAGAAGTAATAGACGTATATCTCACCTAAAGAACAAACATGATCCAAGAACAAACATGATCCAAGGGGAGGAGCTCCGCCCTGTTGGAAGAATGTACTTGCATAATTTGGACCCATCACATTTCGTATAGTAGGCAATATTTGCGTTTCCAAGAGGTCAAGGTAAAGTTGATTGTGGTTATCCAGAAGCCCAGCCCACACATTTAATTTTCCAGGGAGTTGTGTATGACCTTCTCTCATCCAGTGCGGATTTTTATTTTCCAACAACCTACAGTTGTGTCTATTGACTTTACCATTTAACATAAATATTACTTCGTCCGAAAATACTATAAATTTGAAAAACTGGTTCATCATCATCTTCTGATAACTCTTGAACTGCATGTATTTTGAAAGGGTGATATTTATGTTTTATTGAAATATTATGGATGGATTTGAAGCAGACGTCACTTACTTGAGAAATTTTTCTTAATTAAGAAACAGGGGTTTCAACAACATGTTGTAAAATTTCTAAACTTTTCTCTTCATCTACTACTGCTGGTCGTTCTGATGGTCGCCTATCTCTACAATTTCCAGTTTCTTCGAACCGTCGGACAGTTTTTAGAACAGTTGCTTTTGAAATTGGATTTCGGTTTAGAAATGCGTCATTAAATAGGGTTTTAACCTCTTCGTAAGACCTGACCCTATCGCCATATCCTCTCATCAAAAGAATTGTAATTCTTTCACTTTCAGTTAAAGACATTGTTGCATGTAGAAATTGCAGCTTTTATGACATTACATCAAAACTGAACTGGTGTTTTATTTATTAATAAATAAAACACAATTTGTTGATATTTTCAAAACACGACGTTATTTCGAAAACTACTGATATTAGGAACAATTCCAGACAAACTAAAAAGCTGGCAACAACGCCAATATCGTCATTCGGTGCGTCAGATCCTCTTACATAACTTTACACACACTGCATATTTACGTATGATTTTTCTACTTTTTGAACATGCGCTACACAATTTCCCAGCTTTTGCATCTGTGACTGTACTTAAGCTGTCACAGAAGAATTTAAGGTTGGCGAAACATTATTCCTCCTTACCGATGCTTTCAGCTGGTGCCATATAATACACATATTATGTTCAATTGGGTTGAACATGCAATGATAAGGAGGAAGTCTTAACACGGTATTACCCATTTCTGCCGCCAAAGTGACAATAATATTGCTTTTTTATTGAAAATTATTTTAAAATTTCGAGCAATTGCTTTTTTCTGTAATTTTCCTAAAATTACATTTACATATTACTTTTCATCATATAGTCCTGGATGGTAACTTTTGTCTCTTGGAACACGGAACTTTATTTAACCTACGACTGTGGTAGCTCGCATTATCCATCGCTATCACACTATTTGGTAGTATATTTGGTAATAATTTGTTTTTGAACCAGTCTTGAAATAATTCTGGCGTAGTATCACCGTGATAATCGACAAGAGAGTCCTTTATATCTCTGGCTGATAAGGCCAAACCGTTTGATATAAATCCGTTTTTTGTCCCAGCATGAATTGTTGCTTTACGCTTATCTTCATTTGATGGAGCTTTGGTTCTGCATTGACCCGATTGATCTACCCAACCTTGATCTGGAACTTCATGTGTGTCATACCACGTGTCGTTCAAATAAAGAATATCCCTTAAATTCCATCTATATCCATGGACTGCAATTAGGTATTCCATCCTCCATCTTTTTAACCGGGCCGATTTTATAATTACTTGTCGTTTGTTAACTTTTTTCATTTTAAACCCTTTTCTTAAAATACATTTCCTTACAGTCTCGCGACAACACTCTATTCCTGTATCATCTTTTTTTAATCTCTGCAATAGGGTCTTTAAAGTGGGGATCATTTGTTCCCTGTACATGGCATATATCTTTCTACGAATTATATCGACATCCGCCGCGTCCAGTTTCCTAAAAGTAAAAGAGTCTTTCCTCGGGTTCTTGAATGTATTTTTACGTCAGGATTTTATCCTTTGACATCTGTTATTCATTGTGTACTGTTTGGGTATTATCGTTTACATAAATTTTGATATCGGCTCTTGCCTTAAATAATTTTGGTTCGTACGTTTTCTTTTAAAAGTTTTTGTCTGCAAAGTTTTGGCGCCTTTTTCTATTATATTTCATATAGTGTCTCTCTACTATGGATTTGGATTGGGACCAACAGGGAGCCAGTCTTGTGGTAGTTTGTATGTCGTGTCTTGTCTAGATCTCGTATGTGAGTCTGTGATTAGTGGGTTTGTCGATACGTCTGTGTGTCGGTAATAGTAAAAGAGTCTTTCCTCTTTCTTCTCTCCACTATAGGTTTATTTACAAAAAAACACACTGTGCTCACTGGCCTACGCGTCAAAGCTGCCGCTTCCTTCACTGCACCAAAGGGATTAGCATTTATAATGAGTTTGTAAGATAGATAGACGGACTCTAATTAACAAGTTTTTAGCATCTCAAAAATAATTATTAATATTTTTCCTGCTTTGAAAACAAACTAAATATTATCATGCAGTATAAAACGTATTAATTATTACATTCTAGCCATCGCATCGTGGGCGTTTTAAAAAACGACAGGTCCAAAAAAAAGGAGCGTTAAAAATTCTGCTACTTTTGTTGTGCGGTCGTGATACGGCAAAAAGTATACAAATAATTTACGAGGAAAATTTTCTGCTTACTCCCCCTTATGCAGATATTCGAATTATGTTTCTGACGTGTTTTGATAAGTTAAGAAAGTTCTTCGACAACTTTAAATTAGTTTATCGCTGAAATTAGGCGCCGAAATGTATCAGCTTGACTAAGTCAAATTAATAATAACATTCTTGTTTCGTAGTTGTGCTTTTCGTAATCTTTTGTAAACTGTTTAACACTGAGATCAAACATTTTGTTTCAACTAAGTAAATTATCTTGATGTGATAATATTTCTTAATAGTTTTTGTTGTTCCATAACGATATAAGCATTTTAACAATATTATCTACATTAATGAGGCCTGACGAAAGTCAAAGTCAAAGTCAAAATATGCTTTATTGTAAGAAGAACAAAGATCTTGTTTACAAAGCGGATTCTTAACTAAGAAGAGAATAAAACTAAAAATAACAATAACAATAAAATGAAATTAAAAATATAAAAATAAAAATACCTGTTGGAAGGTAAAATATGAGACTAGCACAAAATTACATACAGGGCGGCCCAGAAGTGCGGAATAAAATTAATATAGCCTTAACCTGTAACTTTTGGGAAAAATGCTCGAACACGTCAATTTAGTTTTATATATGCTCACATTTTGACGTTATTCGTTTTTTTTTAGACATTTGTCAAAGATATGACGACATCGACCTTTTTTTTTTAATGGAAACATACAGCTTGTAATACACCATTTGAAAGCTAATATCTTGTACAGTATGCTCATAAATTTTGGCGCGATTCTGTCAAGCTATTTTAAAATGGCGACTGTTAAAAGTTTTAAAAACATCCCTATTTAAATAAGCGGAAATGATAAATCATTGATGTTTTTTTTACCTTTCAAGGTAAGAAATCGTCATTGTTTCACGTTTTGACATTCTGTGACATTGTAAAATTAATTTAGGTATTTCCGAAGTATTATTTTACAATTTTCTAAACAAAAATGGTTTTGTCGGAAAGGCAGCGTATCAAAGCCTTGATATTGTTAGGATGTGGAGATAAAATAAGAAGTCAAAGTGAAGTGTGCACTTTATTTAATGCTAAATATCCGGAAAATCAAATTTTACAGGGCACTGTTAGTAAAATATTCCAAAAATTTGATGAACATGGCACAGTAAAGGACTTGCCTAGGAATGGACGGCCACGTGTTTTAGGCGACGATGAAAAATTGGATATTGCATTATCCCTGCAGGATAATCCGCATGTTTCAACAGTTTTATTGGCTCAAAATCATGATACATCTAGAGGTACTATTGGAAGATTTTTGAAAGCAGAAAAATACCACCCTTATAAAGTATGTCTTGTCCAAGAGCTTTTAGAATATTATTATGATAGACGCTGGCCATTTTGCGAAGAAATGATGAGACAGTAAGACGAGAATAATGGGTTTCCACAGAACATATTATTTTCGGATGAAGCTACTTCCTATTTAAACGGGGTGGTTAATAGACATAATTATCGTTTCTGGGGTACCACTCCAGTTTATTGGCTTATGCGAAAAATGGCGTAAAATGAAAAGCGTTTCTTGCAATATGTAGCACGTACTTTCTAAACGACAAATCCGCGAGCGGAAAACCATTTCTTTAATTGCAAATAAAAAAAAAAACGTGAAAATAGGGTACCCGCTTGTGACAAGAATGAAAAAAAATGAAAAACTCTTGTTGATTTATGTAGCATATACTGAATTGGAACCAAAAAGGTGGATTAGATGCCGTGTTAGCGCCTGTTTAACCAATATAAGTCTATAATTATTACAATTTTTGTCGAGTGACTAACAGCTAGAGAAACATAACCTCACTTGTCACTCTCACTGTGCTTTTCGGTCGACTATTTTCACATTTTTTTTATATTTCCAATTAAAAAAATGGTTTTCCGCTCGCGGATTTGTCGTTTAGAAAGTACGTGCTACATATTGCAAGAAACGTTTTTCATTTTACGCCATTTTTCGCATAAGCCGATAAACTGGAATATTACCGTTTCTGGAGTCAAGAAAATCCAAGACGGATATTTGAAGCGCATACTCAGCGGCCCCAGAAAGTACATGCATGGGCAGGTATCATTAATAACCGAATTTTAGGGCCATTCTTTTTGGAGAGAAACCTCACAGCTTAACGGTACCTGGATTTCTTAACCTTCGAGTTGAGGCCTGCTCTAGCTGTAATTTTTCGCAACGAAGTAGATCCAGATATACTTAATGAAACAATTTGGTTTCAGCAAGATGGTGCTCCCCCGCATTTTGGTGTCAATGTGAGAAGATACTTAGATCAGATATTTCCAGGCCGCTGGATTGGACGACGTGGTACAATTGAATGGCCACCGAGGTCCCCAGACCTAACACCTCTAGACTATTTTCTTTGGGATATTTAAAAGAAAAAGCTTATCAAAGTAGGCCGAATAATATTAAAGATTTAAAAAACAAAATAAGATTGGAGACACATAACATACCGACTGAAGCCATTCGAAATTCCGTCGACGGATTTTACCATCGTCTGGGAGCATGCCAAGTAGAGGGTGGAGGACATTTCCAGCATTTGCCACGTTAAACCACCTTATTGTTGTGTTTTGTTTTGTTTCGTTACATTTTTATTTTTTTTTTGACATAATAAATAACAATTAAACCATAACTATTGTTAAGTCACAATGTCACAAAATGTCGGAACGTCAAACAATGAAGATTTCTTACCTTTAAAGGTAAAAAAACATCAATGATTTATCATTTCAGCTTTTTTAAATAGGGATTTTTTTTGAAACTTTTAACAGTTGCCATTTTGAAAGAGCTTGACAGAATCGCGCCAAAATTTTTGAGCATAGTGCAAGAGATATTAGCTTTCAAATGATGTACTTATTACGAGCTGTATGTTTTCATGAAAAAAAATCGATGTCGTCATATCTTTGACAGATGTAAATAAAAAAACAAAGGAATAATGTCAAAATGTGAGCATATATAAAACTAAATTAATGTGTCCAAGCATTTTCCCCAAAAGTTATAAGTTAAGGTTATATTAATTTTATTCCGGACTTCGGGGCAGCCCTGTATATAATAACTGAATATCTACGATCATCAAAATATTCCTTCAAGCAGTAATAAGACCTTGTACTCAAAACTTTCTTTACCCTTCTCCGAAACTGCGAGTATGGCAACCGTCTGTATTCCGTGCTTAACTTGAGGCTTTTATATATAAGAGATTTTTTAGTAAGGGTTAGTCTGGGTATAGGGAGGCGCAGATTCTGGTCCATAGTTAATCTCGTATTATGAAATCGATCAGGGATATGAATATAATTTTTTGTATAAGACACACTGTTTCTAGGATGAATAATGATACTACTGTCAATATTCCCTGTGCAATAAACAGCGGTCTGCAGTGCTCCCTAACTCCCTCCCGGCACATAAACCGTATGACTCTTTCTGCAAAATAAAAATGGAATTAAATAATTGCTGGTTGCAAAAACCCCAAAAAGCTATACCATACCTAAGTTGCGATTCAAACAGTGAGAAATGCACCATCCTTGCCGTCGCAGTTCGTAAGTCATTCGACACAACCCTAACGAAGAGGCCAGCTTGGAACTGTTCTCCAAATTTAAGTTTGTTGTCTATCAAAAGGCCCAAGAACTTAAAAAGTGATTTATTTTCGACATGTTGATTGTTTCATTTAAATTATTTAAATTAAAACCAAAAATAAGTATATTGGTTTTAGTGATGTTTAAGCTGAGATAATTAGCATTACACTAACCCTTAACCTTCGGCAGATCTGAAGCTATCATCTTCCTAAGAACGTCATCTGTTTCCGCGTGCCCTAAGAGAGTGGTGTGGTCAGCGAAGAAAGTGAACTTAGCTCGAATATTCAGCATTGTAAGGTCATTTATACATAGTAAAAAAAGGACTGATTCTAGCACGGATCCCTGCGGCACACCATAGTGACACACCAAGGGTTTCGAAATCTCTCCGCCAGCTCTCACCACCTGTGCCCTCTCGGAAACATATGTTCTGAATCATCCATTAGTCGTTCCTCGTACACCATAGTGGTGAAGTTTTTGCAGCAGTACCCCCCGATCAACGCGGTCGAAAGCCCTCGAAAAGTCGAAAAACACCGCCGCAGCAACATCCACACTATTTAGACGAGTGTAAAGAGTCTCCAGGAGTGAAAAGATTGCATCACTAGTGTTTTTAGATTCCTGGAAATCAAACTGAGAGGCGGATATAAAGCTAAATGCAGATAGGAGACTAAGAAGCCTCGATTTAACCAGTTTCTCAACCACTTTCGACAGGGTGACAAGAAGCGATATACGGCGGAAATTAGAAGGATCCTCGCAACTACCCACCTTATACAAAGGGATGACAATTGCTCGTTTTAAGCAGGAAGAAAATTCTCCGGTCCCAAACGAGACGTTAAAGTTTGAAAGTTAGAAGTTGATATTTCTTTTCAGCCGTTTTTGAAATATGAGGGTTTCTAAATTGCCTTTATTGAATATGTCTTTTAAGTGTGTCTCTGTCATTTAATATATCGACCTATAAGCGAAAAGCATTAATTTTTTACACGGTAAAACAATTTCCCGTGGCCGAGATATTTAAACAATAATCGAGTTCGACAAATGTCATAGTAGTTTCATTGAGATATATTACTATGTTAAGAAGGAGTAAATTTCTTGGAGTCAAACCATGTCCTATGGATGCAATTTAATTTAAATCGGAGAAGTTCAGACTATGTTGAAAGACAAAAGTTATAATATTGTGGTAATTTAAATTACATTTATTTTATATACTTGATGCTAAATAATATTTTAATTGTAGATTATGCTAAACAAAACAGGCAACACAATATCAGTCAACTCTTCGTATTTTAGCAGGTCAGTAAAGCTGAGGAGCTATATCCCTATTTATGCAGCTGTTGAAGTTTGCCCCTTTTTTTTCGCCAGACCCAATCCTTGGACGCGTTTCGTCATATTACGGCTCCTCGGCAAGGCTATAGATTCTAACCCAAAGGAAAGAGACCTTACAGTGCATTTCAACACATAATGTAAAGATACATGCGCAAAATGTTGCACGTGGCGACATCGCGTGGTAATCGGCTATCCACCTAACCAGACCAGTGAGGACTTGGAGAAGACGCCGAAATCGTATATCTTGGCTTGCATAGCAACATCATTGTTGTTTTACTGGCAAGGACCCTTCACCAAAGAACCACCCCGGCTGCAACTGCCACGAGCTGGAGGTAGGTGGTGACATTAAACATTATTTATATTAAAAATGCCAACAGATACCGTTTGTTACCACCTTGTAAGGTTGTAATATTTTTTTACAATACTAGAATCAGTGTCTCACACCGACGGCCAATAATTACTATAATAGCGCACCTTTGCGCACACGAGCATTTTGCCACACTTGACTGTAGAGAAAAACACTTTATTAGAAAGCGGAGTAACAACACATTTTTGTATTCAAAATAGAATCGGCCCCCTGGAACCCGGTCGTGAAGCGAACCTCCCTCGTCAAGATGTTGTTAGCGAGTCCTTGTTAAAATATACGAATGTATTGAAGTGGCCAATCTACCTTTCTCGGCGCTGCCGTGGGGAACCAATTAAAAGTCATAAAACATGCCTACGTAGTTCGTGCATAATCGTTCCCTGACGCACTGCGAGACAATACGCCGTAGGTGTAGCTATCGACTGGCCGTAAATAATTTTAAATTTATGGTTTACAAGGAGTTAGCATTCTATGAAGTTATCCATAGACAAAAGAAAACTCGTTCCTTTTTCTATGATGGTACCACAATTTTTCTGGAGACTGTACAAAAAGTTTTACAATACGACCTTTAAGAAACTTCTGAGTAATTACAAATTTCCAAAACGTTCCGTAAATATAAATAATTACGCCAGGTAATACCTACTAGAGACTTAAAATCAGAAAACTTTTTCGTCTTTATTATTAATGAAGAAATGCTTTTACTTTCTATTATTATTAAGTAACTTTTTCAACTTTTTTTTCTGGACAGAAGTTTTGGAAGAAAATAAATTATGATTGATGATTAATTTAAAAGTACAGCAAAAACTTGAAACAGGATTAGAAAACGTGTCTCTGCAAGCCTTTATAATTACCTTTTTATGAAATTACAATAAAAACTGTCCAGATAAAACATTATCAAATGTTTTAAGTTTTTTGAGATATAAATCAAAAATATTCTTATGCCTGGGTTCTAAAAACAGGGCACTGCTATCTTAACAACTACTTTAAAATGTACTGCTTCAAAAGACACTTAGAGGAAACAGGCTTATACAGGGGGATCCTTATGTACATAAGGAAAATCTAGGATATAATTCCTAACATTATTTTAAGGCGAGAAGTTCATACGGACATACCTCCTAAAATGCTTACCCTCTAAGGTACAGGGTGTTAAAATAATAAAAAAAAATATTTTGAAAGACCTTGAAGATACGGTATTAAAAATTGGTGTCAGCTGATTTTGTATTAAACTGCACTTTTTCGTTAAAAGAGGTTCTGTTCACTTCCACCAGTCATTATAATGTCAGTTTCTTAATTTAGCCAGACTTTTATTCATTATTCGTGTCTTCCTTTTCGGTGACTATTGAAGATGGGTTTGGGTGTTGGTTTCATTGTTCTTCCATAATATGTTTATTGCTTCATTGTTTATTTTCATTATTTCTTAAGATTAATTTGTTGTCATTTTTGAATTTATCCTATTTCATTTAGCCGAGCTAGGGTGGGAGCCAATCTTCAGGAAAACGGTGTGAGTGTAGAGGATTTGAACGTATGTGTAAGTTTATTATAAGTGTGTTGATCGATACGTCTATCCGTCTATGGTAGTTTGGTATTAGTTTAGTCATGCGTTGTTCCATTTTCTCTAAGTTTGCATCGTTATGAAGTACTGTCACTGGTATATGTCTTTGTAAGTTGGTTATTATTCGCAACGTCTTATTTTGTATTGTTCTCATTCCAGGACATTTTCTTGTTGAAGGCAAGGCCCACATACTTATACTTAACTTTGTTACCTCAATTAATTGCTATATTATTGACTTTAACCCTGGTCTCGGGAAGTCTTAGCCTTGCCTTCAAAAAGTAAATTGCCTGTGTTTTATCCTCATTAAGTTTCAAGTCACTTCTGCAGGATCATAATATGGTGTTGCTGACGTAAAACCACTCTAGAGGGCGCTCTCGAGGTGGTAATTATGGCAGTATCATCAGCAAATAGATATAGTTGCGTGAATGGATTACGCGGTACATCAGCTGTTTATATAATAATACAGAACCTCTGCAAAGGGCTATCCTTGCGGGAACCCAGCTTTAATTATTCTTATTATTGATACTGTGTTTCCTGACGATACCGCGAATGACCTGTCCTCAAGATATGACACCAACAGCCTGATAAGGTAATCAGGCATGCCTCATCTTATTAATTTTATAGTCCGTTATGCCAGACCTTGTGAAATGCTTTAGAAACATCGAAGAAGACTAGTACTGTCGACACGCGGCGGTTAAATCCACTTAGGATATTAGTTGCCAGTCGTGTTGTCTGGCGCACCGTGCAATGGGCAGCTCGAAAACTAAACTGCTCTGGTGGTAAAATGTCATTATTTATGTCAGAGACCAGTATGGGAATTGTGATGCGTTACTACTCGGGCTAGATTAATTCATGATTTGGGCTATCAAAACTTGATCTTTTAGTTGTTCTAGCTTACGATGATTAACTTAACGACTATCCTAAAGTTGGGGTATCCTCATTTTCACGCATCTGTATGACAACAAACAGCAAGTCCAGCTATGTGGTCCATGACGACGCGACGTGCATGAGGAACTAATAACAATGGGATGAAGTTTCCACGCTAAAGCGCAAATTCGGAACTTTCCGTGACCTTTCGATCGGTGATTTACCCTCGACATGGATTTTTAGAGCACTCTTTATGATTTATTTTAACTCAAAATAATTTACACATGGTAATGAGTTAAAATAATGCACATCCGGGTCAAAATGGCAATATAAAATCAATTAGTAAGTTTTCTCAATCTAAAAACTGAGTTCAAGTAACTCATAAAATGGATACAAAATAAAGAATTGTGGTCATCCCAAATGTGTTTAAAATGTTGATAAAAAATCTTTTTCTGTGTTGAGGCGAGCCAAAAGAAGCTGAGTTATTGTAGTATTTTTAAATAATTCGTGATAATTCGTAGGCTCAGTTTGAGTAACATAGAAACGTGCGTTAAAGTAGCTCTAATTCTGCAACCCACGACATCGGTAAATCCATTTTTGTCAGTGTACGCTCACTGCTGTAAATAGTAAAAAGCACACTACCTCCAAGTTTTCCATTCGTGCGTAATATGCTACTGCAATGCTTTGTAGTCGTTAACCTTTACAGAACTCATAGATTTTAAAATTCTAATAGAAAACTATTTTGCATAATAACCGTGGGATCAGATAGTAATTCGGCGGGAAGTTACGCTCAGTTAATTTTGCAGGACTCGCAGTATCCTAAACAGGACAATTTATGTTGTTCGAGTCTAATTAAGTGTACTCGCGCTTCGCATTAGTGTAATATGGTTTACGTAAATATATAACGGTTACGGCATACGTACAGTAGCGTTGCATAAACAAACAAACAGAAACTAGGATTATTAAATTTTTTCCTTAGATTAAATCAATGAGAATGAGAAAAAGCAGTTCACCTTTGTTTCTGTGAAGCAGGGAGTAGATTAAGCTTAATTGACACAATACTAGATTAATTCTATTGACTGAATTTAATCTCCAGTTTAGTGTTTGGTCGAAGATAAATTCCAGGTATTTAACTTCCTGGCAGCAGTTTACCTGAACTTTATTGACATGAAGCCTTGTTTTAGGTTTTCTTACGCTACTTTTCGAAAAATGAATAGCCTTTGTCTTGGCGAGATTCAAACGAATCTTCGAAGTCGAAGTTTGGAAGCAAAAGTTATTGCAGTTTCATTGGCGAATAGATAGATCTGTCTCTGTCGCGGAATGTCGTGAGAACAGTATTAAGACAGAGGCGAGCCTTGCGGCAATCCGGAACCGATGCTTTTTATCTAAGAGAGCGCTTTCTTTAACGATACTGCAAATCTTGTGTCTTCTAAGAATGAGCCCATTATCTTGACAAGATAGTTTGGAGCACCGAGCCCTATTAATTTGAGTAGTAGGCAACTATGCTAGACCTTATTGAAGGCTTTGGAAACAACGTCAAAGACAACCGCCCCCGTAGGCGTATTTGTGTTAAATACTTTTACTATATTTGAAGTAAGTCTCGTTGTTTGCTTGACTGTGGAGTGTTCAGCACGAAAGTGGAACTGTCTGTTAGGCAAAACATTATTATTAAAAACAAAATCATTTATTCCAGACAAGATCATTTTTTCCACTACCTTGCCCAAGCTTGATAGTAAGCTTATAGGTCTGAAGCTTACTGGCGCCGTGGGATATTCCCCTTTCTTGTGGATCAGAATAACGTTCGCACGCTTCCAGACACAAAAGAAATGGTCTTCTCTAATAATAGCCTGAGATATGCTTTTAATATTCCTCAAAGCTATGTCTGGCAGGTTTCGCAACGCCGTATTTTTTATATTGTCGAAACCAGCATTTAACACAATTACCAGTGATCTAACTTCCCCTAGAGCAACCGCAGGGAATCTTGCAATGGATGGTGGATTGCTTTGTATATATGTATCGTTTTGAAGACCCTCTCATTCCTGATTGGATCTGTAGTGGGATTCTCGCTGAATTGTTCGTAGTTTGTCTGCTTGAAATTCAGCTTTATCCTTCCCATCTGTCAGTACAAGACCTATTTATTGGTCTTTTAGAACCGATATTAGTTTTTTGGAACCTCTGATGAGAGTCATTTTATATTATTCGTTTTATTCAAAGGAATTATATGAAAATGTTTAACCAAAGCAACGTATTAGAGAAGAATGCCATTGGCTATAATTTGTCCTAACTATAAGTTTATAGTTAATGTCGCATCCTTTTACAACCGAGAATATTAGGAGTACTATGGATACAGTATTTAATAGTAAAATCTAAATTAAACATTTAACCCAATGTAAAACTCGACAATTATTCTAAATTGATTACCTCTAACAAGATGAAAATTGCAAACCAAAAAAAAATTAAATTTGCTGTAAGCAAAATATGGCTGAAAGCTGTGTCGTGCACTCGAGCGGTAGGTCACAGGTTCGAACTCTTCTTTTTACTATTTTTTTATTTAGTTTAATTAATCTACTATTATGATTTATGCCCTAATGCATTTGGCTTTATCAATTAATCAACGAGAACCACCACCTTGACAACTTGGAAGCCCAGATTTGATCATCGCCTACACATTTTGGGCTCTTTTTCGAAACAAGCAGGTTGCGATGCTGCTTGCTTTAATATGCTTCGTAGAAAAAGTCTATACATCCTGATAATTTTTCTAACGACACAATTTTGATTTGTGGCGTTTTTAGTCTCTTATAGAAACTGGTCTTCTAATAATGATATTAGTTATTATATCCCTCTAAGTAGGTACTCGTAATTCCATATTCTGTACTAAATGCTTAATCTCTTAGGCCTTGTTTTTAATTCAACGATCTTAAAAGTAAAAATATTAGATACTGGACTGGATACTTTCAATTGGTTTGCAAGTCAAAAACGTTTTAAAATCCGAGCACCCACTTGTCGAAGAAGATCCTAATTATAACCTTGAATTTGATTTCACTTATGGAACATCGCCAATGCTTAGTCATGAAAATATATCCAGTGTCTATCATTTCAAATCGTGCAATGACAAAGACTTCAACAACCATTTTAATAGTCTAAACAAGGGGTCGGCAACCTACGGCACGCGTGCCAGACTTGGCACGCCAGGCAGTTTTAAATGGCACTCATAACTTTGTGAAGTTTGGTGTATAATATTAAAGATTTCAATCAATATTGTTGCTAGTAAAATAATGCCTGTATGGGAACGAGCTTCTTTACCAACTTTATCTCACGAAAGAATACTTAAACTCATCCTGGTTTATAATAAAAAATATCAAAATCTTATTAAACCTATAAAAGGAAAAATGTCAAACTTTCTACAAGCTAAGTTAGAGAAAGAAAGAAAAGTGCCAAAAGTAGTATGGCCTTTCTTACAAGATCAAAGGTCTGACCGAAAAATGCAAATAGGAGGAATTGATAGAATTTCAACCAAACAAATAGAAAGGAAAGAAGAAAGAAAACTTACTATTCTTAAAAATAGTGTTGAAGCGAAAGAGCCAATACCAAGTACAAGTGATATTCAAAATATAAATTCAATGTCGCAAAAAGTGATGCATATCAAAGACAGTTCCAGTGAGACCTCGTCGGACGAGGAATACAAATGTCCGGTTTTGGGGAAACGGAGAACGGTATCAGTACCCAAAGTTCAACAAATGAGATCCAGCTTAACCAACACGGCTATAGAGTGGCCGACCTCACCGGCATATGAAACAGAGCGGTTGCTAAAATTTGCAGTTTTGGAAGATTTTAACATAATTTCTGAAGTAGAATAGTCAAGAGTTGTAGGTAAAAACAAAATTCGCCGAGAACTAAGCAAGAACAGAAAAAAAGTTCAACAAACACAAGAAAATAAAGACATTAAATGTTTATACTTTGATGAACGCAAGGACCAAACAATTTCAATAGCAAATGGTCGCAGGATAAATAAACAAGAAGAACACATTACTTTACTCACGTGTCTATAAAGAATTCTGCTACCGCAGCTAACATAAAAAATGATCTTTTTGGGAGTTTAAATAAGTATGAGACAGATGTTACTAACTTAACTGTAATAGGTTGTGATGGTACAAATGAACAAATTTGTACAGATTGCCCACTTCAAGTTAAAAAAAAAACAATTCACAAGGTCCTTACCGACAACGGATATTTTGCTCACCCCAAAACCTACTTTTGTCAATGCTAATGGACCAACGTCCACACATAAGAGAGCTAGCTGCGAGAAGAATAAAAAAATGTAGGTTGCAACCTAACAAAACGGTAAGGGTTTTTAGGGTCCCCTTAATTAATTTACATGCCGAAGACTACACGGATTTAATAGACTTGCAGAAAATGAATATTACCGAACCACTCTTAACTGCTAAATTAACAATAGAAGCGCTAGATGATATTGTCGCAGGAACAGTTGTGCCGGATTTTAAAAATACCCATGCCACACCCAAGCAGTGAAACGGTGTGTAAAGTTAGTCACCGAGGCATCAAGTAAAGTATGTGGTGAGTTATCCAGAGATGGATATGTTAGAGCAAAATTAGGAGACCGAAAAATGTTACCATCATTTGATAACAAATTACAATACTTTAAAGAAAGAAAAGAAAAATGATTTCATATACAAAAGCGGGTGGGAGGGATCCCAAATTGAAGGAACTCTACGTGCAGATACCTCCACGTGGTGAGTTCTGGGTTGATTTAGCGTTAAATATTATTATTTTTCATACAAAACACTAAATCAAGCGAAAGGCTGCAAAAAATTGGGAAAAAACATTATTTCTTAACTTTTCAGTATATATGAGGGTCCGTAATCCTAGTTAAAAACTGTTTATTTGGGCCCAGTTTTTTTTTATAACACCGATAGGCATATTAGCAAAACATTTTTTGATGGCGCAACTAAATTAAAAAAAAAAAAAAATTGGGCAAAAAAAAAAAGGCTTATGGGCCCGGTTAAAATGTATCCAAAAAATTCATTTTTTTTTAGGTGACCTTAGGACATCAATAGACAACTTTTTCAGAGTAGCGCGTTTGAAGTTACCATTGTTTTTTAAATCGGCGATTTTCTGCCCACCCTAGTATGTATACACCAGTGGCACTCATTGCGCACTTTGCAGTAATATTTTGACCTCTTTTAGCACTTGTTATTGATCCCACACGCTCCTGGCCTCTCTCAGCTACTATTTTTCCAGGGTCCTGTACGCAAGAAAACCCGGTTCCATTATAGATGTTTTCCGAACAGATAAATTATTTCTTCTTTAAAATCCTTTTAGCCAATCTTTACCCGCCATAAGTTATGTTTAATCAAATTTTTTTCAGCATATTCATAAGCCATATTTTTGATTTGAAGTGAAGAACAGCCATAGAAAATGTTAGCAACATACTTTATTTGTGAAGCCATCTCTTCTTCTTGTTCCTTTGTAAAAATGGTATTTCTTCCTAACTGTGGACTGTCGGAATTTCTTTTTTTTAAACGCTCTTGTAATCTAGAAAATGGTACGTTAGTGGCACGTGCCGGTTCTCTGATGTGTATTCCATTGGCCACTAAAGTAAAGGCTTTTCCAAAGAACTTTTGCTCCATTTGGCCCTTATTCATATCTTGGTCCTTATAATGACTTTCCATCTGAAAACAAAATCGCAATCTGTGAGAAATAAAACAAAAAAACCTATAGAAATATTTTTACTTAATTAAAAAAATGCAGCGGGTAATACCGGTCAGTCTGACCGATATTGCCCGAAATTTCAGTAAATTTAACTTAACCTGTTTTACAACAAATATGATGTGTTGTATCTACAATCGATAAATAGCCATGGTAAAAACAAATTTATGAGTTGGAAAATTAAGAAATATAAAACAAAATTTAATTAAATGAGCATTCACCTCTTATTGCAGGAGATCGAATATGTATATCACTCTGGAGCTTAAACTGCTAAAAACGCGTAACTGCTACTCACAAAACAGATACGAGGTTAGAAATGCGAACTACGTAGAAAACCAGAGAAATAAAGATTCAAGTTGGCCACCAGTCCACCCAGAGCGCTACGGTAGGAAATTTATTGCGGATGGCGGGTAGTTTTAATAACTCGTTTTCAAATTACTGCTTTACTGTTTAAACAATATTTGCGATTGTTAAAGGCGTTTTATCGCTTTTTGAGTTAACTCACTCTAAAATACCATGTATTCACTAAATTTAAGACTTTAATGGATGTATGTATTTTATATCAAATTATACCAAAAAGTCAATAAATGTCATTAAAAACCAAATATTGTTGTTATTTATGAATGCCTATGTAAATAACAAACAAAGCTTATGAAGAAAAATTCAAAATTTATTTAAACTTTACTATAAAACATAATGTGAACAAATTCTGACAAAAATTGGTATCGAAACAATAGAAATACATATTATAGGTACAAATAAAAAATATTCTGTAATAAATAAACCAAAAATGTAACTAATAACAGCGACGTGACTAAAATGGTTCCAAGTGTTTAATGAACTAGGGTTTGCTCAAGGCAAATAGGTGAATTCTTGATATTTGGGCGTTGTCCCAAAAAAAATGTTTGCTTCATATCAAACTCAGGTCTTCTAGTTACTCTGACTATTAATACAAAATAGCAATTAGCTGTTTATGTTTTGCACACTTTCTTAGTTCAAGTAAATTCAGTAAGTTACTTCAGTTTTGACCCATTTACATAAGAATCTTGCTTCCTCCCTTGCTTTTCTCTTGGACTTAGCTCAGTCAAGTGGTAAAGATGTAAACAGTTATAGCCTCTGGTAGAAGGAAAATAATAAAAACGAATAAAAAATTATTGGGACATGAGTTAACCAGTGCCAAAAGTACTGGCACTAAATATATTTTCCTTCTTCCAGTAAATAACTCTTTATTACAGAAAATAAATTTAAAAAAATTGACATAAAAAAAACATAACGGTCCAGGTACCTACTTGAAAGTGTCCATCCAGGTGAAAAATCTCTTGGTCAGGTGTAAAATCCCATAGCAAGATGCAAGATGTCTTAGCCAGGTGTAGGTCAAATGTTGCAGCCAGAGTTAAATTGTCACAGTATTTGGGCTTGATAAGGTGTCCATGCATCAGAAAAAAATGTTAATGATTAGTACCAAAATGACTAACAGACTGAACAAAACATAATTTTTTAATTAAGTACTGAGAAACTGAAAGCAGTGAAAAAAAATTCTATAAAATATAAAGTGGAATGTGTACATGTGTCAAAAGTAGAATGGATACATTCAGAGGACCAAACAAAATGTTTTAGACTGGCAGTAAAAAAAAAATGAACTAGCATAGTTCTACAGAGAATGTGAAAGTGATCCTAAAACATCAGGTGGTAAAAGCTCAGGGACAGTTTGAGAACAGCATTCCAATTAAGCCTTTTTCAAACTGAGTTCTTAAATTGACAATCATTGAAATGATTCTCACAAATCCTAAAGTTTTTGAACTCGATGTCTGCAGGATTAATATTACATTTATTCTTCCACACTCTTAGTCTTTTAACATCAGTAAGGGGAAATGCATAGAAAAATGGTTATTGACACAATTAAGGTCAGATGAAGATATAAATGCACTCTTGCAACCGGGATATTTACAGTCAAACTTGATTTTGGTTATTGAATGGGCGACACAGGCCATCATAGATACTGATAGAGGCAAATAAGGACCATACACTTAAATATAACACTTAAAGTATTAAATGTTAAATGGCAAAGAACAAAATGAAAAACTTACACGAGGCTGAACATTAAAACTCCTTCGGCATGACTTATCATATAGTTCTATTTGCATTCGCTTGGGCTGTGGATATGTACCTCTTCTATAAACTATGGTTGGTAGACCTTTTTGAAGAGTATGCTAAAAATATTAGAAAAGATCCAATTTGAATTTAAAAATTCAGCAAACCTAACCTTTAAGGCGTAAATTTTACATTTAGGTTACATACCTGTGATATAAGGTCGCGTAACAATCCTAAAATTCTTCAAATCTCGTAAATGATTAAAACAGTAATTATGATAAAAAAATTAAAAAAAAAAATCAAGTTCTTACCAACAATTCGTTCGGGGGTTCACACTTTACAAAATTGACAGAACTTCTCTTCTTCTTCTTTTATCCAAAAAACGGATAATAAAGCCCTTCGGTGAGTTGGCGTAATATATATTGCGTTTTTAACAAGGTCATTTTTTTTTTATAGGTTAATATTACGAGAGAGAAAGATAGTCGACAGATTAATATGCAAGTCTGATTTGGCAAGGAGCACATGGTAGTGACCGTTCGAAGAGCCCTCTGGTGGACTGGTGGCCCACTAGGTCTTGTAACGGTTTTTTTGTTGCGAAGTTCCACATATTAGTTTCACCCATGTGCTGCAACTGAACAACCGTCAATGCATGGGTCGAAATTGACTATATCTTCCATTGTGGATGCGCGCGCGCTTATACTTACTCTAATTTTAGCGAAAATGCAGTGACCGGTATTGTCGCCTGACCGGTAATACCCGCTGTTACCCTACTCTTTATTATTGACTTAAATTATATCAACAGTGCTTTAAGTCTTCTAAAATTTTACTTTGTTCTAACGATATGAAGATTTTCTCCTGCCATATGAATTGTTGGTCAATGATTGCTGCTACAGAACGATTTAGATGACTTTATAATTTCTTAGTCTAGATGCTCGGCGTACTAATTCCGATTTCTATATAAAGTTATAAACAATCAAACTGATGCTCTAAGTTTATTATGAAACAATTACTTTAATATTCCTTTACGCACGTTATACAGGGTGGGGACTTTAAATGAAACGCTGCTTATATAGCTGATCTGAGAATAAGATTTCACTAAAATACAAAAAACGTCCTCAAAGATTTTTTATGGGCTTCGTTTTTGTCATGTAAAAAAAAATTTGGGCCCCAAAGAGGGGGCGCAGCCCTAACCAACTTTTTTTATAAGATTGGAAGACACCACTTGTGACACCTTTTTGGAAAGCTCATTAAAAAAGGAGTTTGTCAATCAATTTTTTTTGACATCTGTCAAACCATGTGCCAGAAATTAAATAAAATCTAATTTAAAACAATTATATTAACCGTAACATTAAAGCTGTAATGTCATCTTTTTAACTTTATAATAATTGTTGAAAATGTGCCCCATTAACCAGCTGGCACAAACCTAACCGATGGAAAAACTCTTCCCTTACTCTTCCCAAAACTTCTGGCGTGATTAAACGTATCTCTGCCCGAATCCTTGCCTTCAACTCTTCCAAATTGTTAGGTCTGGTACCATATACCCTTCTTTTTAAATCCCCCCACAAATAAAAGTCTAAGGGTGTAATATCCGGTGATCTGGGCGGCCACTCTAAGAATCCTCGCCGCCCTATCCACCTATTTGGAAATGCAGTGTTTAAGAATTCTCTTACAATCCTTGCAAAGTGGGGAGGGGCTCTATCCTGCTGAAAAAATATCCTTCGATCTAGATTTCCATAATTTGGGAATATTCTTTGGAGTTCTGGTATTAAAAATGTTTGAAGAAAATTTAAATACACGTCTCCATTTAAATTATGTTAAAAAAAATGGACTAATTATTCTGTCGCCTATTATTCCAGCCCAAACATTCACTTTCCCTTGGCGTTGAGAGTGACATTCAACAATTCAATGAGGATTTTCGTCGGCATAATACCGGCAATTTTGACGATTAACCTTAAAATGGAAATGAATTAATAATCGGTTTAAAAAGTAAGACCTTGCCCAGTGATTGTCAAGAACAATGGTTAATTTCCTTTAACTTTCAAACTTACCTGGCCCTCTAAAGTAAATGTTGCTTCATCAGAAAAAAGTATCCACTCTAAATCAATGTGTCGGTTGTCCAATGCGGTCATCATAACTTCGCAAAATTCTACCCTTCTATCTAAGTCATCCTCCAATAACTCTTGCACTGGCTGCATTTTGAATGGCTTTATGGGAGCAGATTTTGTGATCTTCAACACCGTTTTATGATCAATATTGTGGTCACGAGATAATTGCCTTGCTGCAGTAATTGGGTTTTCTTGATAACTCAATAGGACATTTAATTTAGTTTCATCTGATACTCTTGGGGTCTTCGTCTCGGAACATGTCTTACATGACCTAATTCCCTAAATTGCTTTTCAATTTTGCTGACTGTACTTCGCGACAGAGGTAGCCACACGGGATGAATTTCATGAAACAACTCACAAACTTCTTCTTGACTTCGTTTTCTTTCTCCAAACCCGACCATCATCAGTATTTCAATCTTTAAGGTTTCAGTTAAATACATTCTTAAAATTTTTAAATGAAAGAGTCAAAAATAAAATTTTAATTAGTACCTGCTTGTCAAACGTAAACTGGCGGCATTACCAAGGAAACAAAACAATAATTGACTTACGGTTGACTATGCCAACAGGTTAATGGGGCATATGTCTAACAATTGTTAAGCTAAAAAGATAACATTACAGTTTTTATCGTATCATTGAAGACTAAGTCATTTTTATATGATATCTTTATTAATAATTATTAACATCATAAACGTACTAAAACCTACATAAAACCTTAGTTACTCATAATACATTAGTTACCATAATTTAATACGTTAGTTACGAAAGCTTAACACGTTAGATACCAAATAATATTAGAACTATTTTTCATGAACATGTAAAACAATATTTTGACAGTTTTCAAATTTGATGGATACACCTTTGTCTTTAACGTCCACGATCTTAGGTATGCCCTCTGAAGACTGATTAATGACCAAGAAAGCACTCCTTTCGATTTCGTGCGGTTCCCCAGTGCCTAATCCACTGCCGGAAACATCGCCGATTTGAATTTTGCGAGCAATGGAAACTTTCTTGGTCATACTTTCTTCTAAATACCCCCTAGCAACCTTCGCCGATTCCCATCCACCAAGTTCTTGTAGGTCTAATATATCTCCTCCAGCATTAACAAGAAAATTTGCCGAAGATCTTCTAACGCAGTGACCAGTATACAAACTAGGATTTTCAAGTGAGAGATACTCAGCTATTTTTTGAGGTATTTTAGAGAAGAAATGAATGCCGCAGGGCTGTACCGTACATTTCCCTCTTCTATATGATACAAACAATCTTTGGTGAGTGACATGGTCTGGCCTTAACATTGCGTAATTTTTAAATAAAAGCACAGGATTGACTTCGCCGTCAAATATCACAGCGAAAATACGTTTCTTGTGGGTTTTTGAGTCGGGAATAGTAACAATCAGCTTGTCCTCTAAAACGTCAACATCTTCCGTGGTCATCTTCGCTAATTCATTAGTTCGACAGGCTCCTCCAATTCCAATTAAAAAGCCACTTTCATCATTAAAAACTTCTCGTCTGAGGCAGAACACACAAATTCGTTGACTTGTTCTCTTGTAAATACTTTTGATTTTATTGCTATATATCCAACATTTTTCTTCTTGATGAAACGTATTAAGGCGCCGTATTTGTCGATTTCCACTCTTTCCTTCAGTTCTAAAGTCGCTCGTAACATGGAATATTTCGGCCATAAGGATGAAGCAGAGTATTCCTCAGAGAGTTTTGCGAAATACGCCAGCAATACCGTTTCTTCTGCACCTTGAACATGTACTTTGTTTCGCCACTCACAAAACTGCCGATATTGTATTTCATAATGGATTTTAGATTTGTCCGGAAGCAAGTTCAACCTTATAATGTTGGCTGCAGCTAATATATCGTCAGGAATATCAAAATCTTGCATGATTTTAATGATGACTTTTTGAAATGCCAAAATGAAATGACAAAACACCTTGTTTTTATTTTCGCATCGCCGTTGTCAATGATACGATAAAGCTTTGAATATAACTCGATTATTAGCGATTTAACACCGTCTCGGACAGTGCGGGTGACTCGGCTGTCGCCTCGTCACCTAGCAATGTCCTCGACTATCATAAATCGCATAATAATCTCGTTATATTAATAGCTATAATGGTATTTTAACATAATTATTTACCAAATTGTTTAAAATTAGATTTTATTAAATTTCTGGCACATGGTTTGACAGATGTCAAAAAAAATTGATTGACAAACTCCTTTTTCAATGAGCTTTCCAAAAAGGTGTCACAAGTGGTGTCTTCCAATCTTATAAAAAAAGTTGGTTAGGGCTGCGCCCCTCCCCCCCCCTTTGGGGCCTAAATTTTTTTTACATGACAAAACCGAAGCCCATAAAAAATCTTTGAGGACGTATTTTTGTATTTTAGTGAAATCTTATTCTCAGATCAGCTATAAGCAGCGTCCCATTTAAAGTCCCCACCCTGTATAACAAATACCTATTTTCCATCTGTCTTCGTAGAACGAACTGTGGAGAACACAAGCAAATGTTGATTTCACTCAGAACCTCTGTTTTCTACCTACCCATATGTAGTTCAGCAGTCCTTATGTGAGACTTCAAAAATTCCTTTATCACATTTGGTACGACCATCCTGAAGCCGTACTTCTAACCAATATAACCTGCAACAATTGTGATACGGTAGACTCATGACCTATACCTATGTAATTAAATGAGCCACAGAAGTGCGCCACTGGAAGGTTATCGGCTCTATGGACCCGCAGGCATAGCAAAATGTTTTTGAGTTAAAAATAATTATATTATCTTTATTAAGGATGATGGATATGGCCCGTGGCGACGTAAACATAGCTAAATAAACGAGGATGCCGATGTGCTCTGCCCACCTAACTAAAATTAAATGGTTACGACAAAAAGTTTGGTAAATAACGTAGCGGAAAAGGGATAGTTCGCTAAGCTGAATTTATTGTAGGGATATGTAAAACAACCTTCAGGTGTATCATAAATGTAAATTATTGTTCTGTTAGATATAGAGGTCGTTTACATAATAAAATAGTACTTTCCTAGCTTAATGCGACGAAACTATAATAAATTATTTTATTTGAACCGAGGGTAATTTTTAAAAGAACAAGGACTACAATAAGAACAAATTACTCTTGCAGTGAAAGAGATACTTGGTTTTGCGTATATGCGCCGTAGACTATAACAGCGGATTTTATAAATGAAAATAATAGGTGTGTTCCAACCATCAGTCCCTGACAGTTTCAAACTATCAAATAAAATGAACCAGTTGTAGGACTTAACGTGGAATCCTGGGGTCTACATGCAATATTCATCTGGTATTTGATTTCTGCTGGTTTGAACAAGATATAGTTAAAGTATAATTTCTTTTATTTTTTTTATAGCCTAAACTGTTTTTGAGATATAAAAGTTTAGCGGCAAACAGAAATTTGCCGACCCTATACAGGGTGTCCCGAAATTAAGGGGTAATACTTTACCACCATATTCTCCGGCTAAAAATAATAGAATTTTTTCATATGGACATCAGTGCAGAAATGCTTGTTAAAAAAGCTATCCCCCGACCCTGAAATCGTTTTTTTTTTTAATAATTTCAAATCCGTTCATAGTAAAATTTTGAAATTAGGTATGGTTACTATCTTTTAACGATAAATCAGTTTCTGTATTTTGTATATGGATTCCGCAACGGAGACTTCCTGAACGCAAAATATTTGAGAGGGTTCATAGAAATTTGACGAAGAATGGTTCGTTTGAACGCCTCCGTGGGCAAGGACGACCTAGGGGGGACTATGATTTGGAAAATGCACTTTAACAAATAGTAGATAATCCTCAAGTTGGACTCAGACCATTGGCTACAGAAGTCAACATTCCGAAATTAAATTGTAATGCGTTTTACTGGACCATATTGCTATCCATAATTATAACGAATATTCATTTTAAATAGGAAGAATGACTCGGATGCAAGGTCTTCACCCACATCATTACCAGAGGGTTCAAGAGCTGTTGCCAAGAGATTTTCCATCCAGAATCGAGTTATCTCGGTGGATTTTAGGACATCAAAATTTGCTAATCAAAGTTTTGTGGTCTGATGAGGCAACATTTAGTGGAACTAAAGTGTTTAATACTCGTAACACTCACTTTCGGCACGATGGAAATCCAAGAGCAGTCCGAAGAACTAATTGTCAATTTAGGTTCTCCGTCAATTTGTGGGCGAAAATAATTGGAAATCAGTTAATTATTTCAATTGAAATGCCCAATAATTTAACCAGCGAGAGATATTTGGCCTTTCTTCAAAATCAGTTAGCAGGACTGTTGGACGAAGTACCCTTAAGGTTCAGGTTGGGGATGTATTACCAACACGACGGTGCCCCTGCCCATTTTGGAAGGCCTTTTCGTAACTGGTTAGACGAGTAATATCCTGAAAGGCGGATAGGCAGAGGTGGACCATTATCCTGGTCAGCAAGATCGCTGGACTTAAATCCACTCGATTATTATTTTTGCAACGGAGGTGGATACACGTGAGGATCTGCTTCAGCAAATTTTTCAAGCTGAAAATGAAATAAGAAGATATCTTTTTCAGATTCTTCGGAAATCTCACAACATTCCCGTAGAGCTGGACTTTCTATCTGAGAAAATGAGGGTCTATTTGAACACCTTCTCAAGGAGTAGTTCTTGGTTTAAATTTAAATTTTATTCTTTGAGAAATGTTTGTTAAACAACCCTATTTCATGTCGTATTATTACTCTCTAAATAACTTGTCATATTTATTTCGTTTTCAATTTATTTAGTTTCGTAAGAGGCGTAAGAGGTGACTGCGTATATTTTAAAAGCATTTACTTTCATTAGTTTTTTAGTTTTTAGTACATTTTTGATATAAAAGCTTTAAGAATAATTTTATTAATTAACTTCTTTATGGACGTGATTTTCTTTAGAACGATTTTACTCAAAAACTGTAAGCCCTATCAAGCTGAACTAAGGGTACCTTTTTGACGCAGAATACTTTGAAATTTCATAATTATTAAGAAAATAATCAAAAAAACGACTGGTTGATAAAATGGGATTATTTTAACTCTTACCCACCCCGGTATGTGAAGCCTATGACTTAATTTTTAAAATTCTGAATTCAGAGACTAATTTATCGTTAAAAGTTTATAACCATACCTAATTTCAAAATTTAATTATAAACGAATTCGAAATTATTAAAAGAAAAACGATTTCAGGGTCCCCCATTCGATTATTTTTAGCCGAAGAATATGGTGGTAAAGTATTGCCCCTTAATTTCGGAACATCCTGTATATTAAGCTTGGATACAAAATACCGAAAGGTTTATGTTTAGTTGCATATCTAAAAGCTTAAAATTCGTACGGCAGGGATGGCCAGCCGTTTCAAGGCGGTTTAAAAAGTAAAACTATTTATTTGATGACGGCAAAGTTTGTGTAGTGAGTAATTAGAAATTCAAATTAATATAGATAAATAATACAATAGTGTCTGTCGTCTTTTTGACACTGGCTATGCACAACCGATCCTGCCGCCCTTAAAAAACCACCACTGGTCATCGGTTGCAACTAAATTGCTCGTAAAGTTTCCAGTTCAGTGGATTCCCCCAGCCCAATTTGTTGTGATATTTTGAATTACGAACCAGCAAATTTTCTATTAATCGTCGAGCCATCAGATTTGTAATATAATTGCTCGAATATCGCCTAGAGAATGGGACCCATACACCAACGCATATCAAGTAGTATCGAGGTTTTTAGCAACAATTACCTGAAAAGATGCCTTTCGTGCATTTTTCTTAACGTGTTTTCAATTTTAACTTAATTATCGGTTTGTCAAAAGTCCAAAATGTTTATCTAGAGCAGTGTTTCCCAAACTTATCTAATGCGCGACCACTTTTTATTAAAAAATTTGTTCGCGACCGCCTATCTCCCTCTACTCATCACTCAAACCAAAATAGCGACAAAATAGCCTAACTAAATTACAAGTAACTGCACGGAAAAAATAAAATACTCGTTTAAATACTATTAGTTTCAGTTCAAGACTAAGCTAGCTTTGTATATACTCAAGAAGATATCGTTTTAAAAGGAGAATAGGAAATCCTTGTACAACCTGATTTAAAATAAATATATACAGGGTGATTCAAAAGTAATTTGACAAACTTCGGGAGGTAATAGCCGACAATATTTTAAGATGAAAAGTTCTTATAAACAGTGGTCTTCGGCGACTTCGTTACAGAGATACAGGGTGTTGAAATGTTAGAAGAAATAGTAATAATTTTTAAATAACTCCTTAACGAGTTATTTTTTTTTTATAAAATTTAGTGAGTTAAATCAGCATCTAAGGACATTTATTTTCAAAGTTCAACATGTTCCTAAAATACCAGTGGCGTCGGTACAAAATGTTGCTATCATATTTTTTGTGAAAACTATGCTACACCACTGACTTATTTTATTTTAATTATGAACCCCCCCCCTTCATTTACAACAAAAAAGGTCACGTGTATTTTTTTGATACGAGGAACGGTTTAAGGGTAAATGATTATTTTATTTGACTTTACACAAATATTGAAAAATGTGTTTTAAATTCACAAATATTTATTAAAGTATTTTAACGAATACATACATACTTAATAATAAACAATTAAGTATATGCCTAAGGAAGGCATCTGAGGATGCCTATTTTCTAAGTATAATGCGTTCTCAGTAGCATACATATTTATTTATTAGTATGTTATTTTTTAATATTTTGTATTTTAACAAGGCGGCTTTGGAAATGCTTTTTTAATATTTTGTATTTTTACAAGGCGGCTTTGGAAATGCATTTGTCGATAAATTAAAACATATTTGACAGTAAGCTGCTAATGCGGTTTATTTCTTCAGTTTGGTTTTTTTGGTTGAATATTATTAGTATTGTTTATAAGGTACCTACTATGGATTATTTAAGAAATAATGCGCATTTAGCCGACATGCATTTTGTATATGGCCTTGCCGATGAAAATGCACGAGAAGCGAGACGAATTTATCAGGAGCGATATCCTAACCGAGTACTGCATGCTGCTGCAACATTTACAATTCTTCACCGTTGTTTAGCTGAAACAGGGAGTTTTACAAGGCCACGTGACATTTCTGGAAGACCACGAACAGCCCGAACCCCAGAATAAGAAGAAGCTGTTTTAAACGCTGTAGTGGAAAATCCAGGTACAAGCACCCGAATAATTGCTGATGCTCTGAATTCCACCCAAGCCACAGTTTGGAGAATTCTGCACGATCAGCAGTTGTATCCGTACCACATTCAAAGGGTAGAAGCTCTTTTACCCAGGGACTTTCCTCAGTGCATTAATTTATGTGAGTGGTTTTTGGAAAAATTTGCTGAAAATCCCCAATTTTTAAATTATGTACTTTTTACGGACGAGGCAAATTTTTCTCAGAGTGCGATTACAAACTTTTACAACAACCATATCTGGTCTTTGGAAAATCCCCACGTAGTTAGTGAACGGAATTCTCAGTACCAATTTTCATTAAACGTGTGGGGAGGAATAGTTGGTGCTTACTTGATAGGACCTTTTTTTCTTCCACTTCGGCTTAGTGGCGATACGTACCGACACTTTTTGGAAAATTAACTTCCTCCCTTATTGGATGATGTACCCTTAGAAACTCGAAGACGTATATGGTTCATGCATGACGGAGCTCCCGCTCATTTCAGCATAGTGGCCAGGACTCATCTATATCAAATTTATCCAAATCGATGGATCGGTAGGGGAGTTGAGGAAGGAAATCAACCGTGGCCACCAAGGTCCCCAGATTTAAATCCCCTTGATTTTTATTTGTGGGGACATTTGAAGTCAATCGTTTACAAAACGCCAGTCGAAAATCCAGAAGTGCTAAGAAACCGAATAATCGATGGTTTTGAAGTAATAAGAAACAGACCAGATATCTTAGCACGCGTACGAGATTCCATGCAAAGGAGATTAGATGCCTGCATCTTGGCTGAAGGTGGACATTTCGAACAATTTATTTAAAAATCATTAAATTTCTGTAACGTACTTATTTATTTAATTAAATTAAATGGTATGTATACAATTGCTGAAAATCTTATTTTGTCAGCAGCTGTTGAAATGGTACATATAATGTATGTAAAAGAGGCTGCAAAGCTAGAAACAATACCTCTGTCTACTATCCAAAGAATAATTAATGATATGGCAGAAAATATTCAAATACAAGTTGTAAAAAATCTTAATAAATTCACGTACTTCTCTTTACATGAACCACCTTTGACAATGAAAATCACTGTTAAAAAGATTACTTTTCGTAGCTGAATTACAAAAAATATTTGGGATAATATAAGAAACAGCCAAGAATAAAGGTAAAATCTCATTTAAACTGTCATATAACAAATGACTTAAAAAGCTTCAAAAGGCTAATAACAAAAGCTCTTATGAAACAAATTGTCACTCATTTTTTACGGCTATTATACCTTTATCAAAGGCCAGTCAAAACCACCGTAGGATATTTGCATAGGCCCTTATAAATTTCGTTTATGGAAACTATCCCATTCCGGGTGTAGGGTTTTTGTATGAAAATTTTCATATTAGTTTCAGCCCGTTTAAATGGTATTGTGTGATGGTATCGTGATCTATCGCTTTAGGGTCAGCATTTTATAGCGCATTTTATTTTTTAACACTAATGGTTTTTATTGAATATTTTTTATAAATTGCTTTCTTTCAGGAATTTATATTAGCTAAACTAATAAACCAACTATCTCAAATTTTAACAGTGTTCTTTATAAGTATTAACCATAGTTATGTGTTGTTTTATAAGGATTGTATCATGTGCTGTTTGTCCTTGAGAATCACGACTTTTGAACTTGAATCCTTTTGCCTCCAGCAAAAATATTTGATAGTTTGATATGTAGATACTCTTTAAAGTGTAACTAAATAAAAAGTGATAAAAAAAAATTAAAAATATGCTGGTCGTGAATCTCTAACGGCAAATCCAAAGCAAGCCCAACGATAAAATTCACGTGCGTCTGAGCTAGTATATTTGCGACGATGCAACTGCACACAATGCACATTTTGTTTATATTGCACAAATATGCTCAGTTACATTGAAATATGGTGGGCCAAAAAAAGTGACCATATTTGACTTTTTGAATAACTTTATTGTTGAAAATTATTTTTAAACCAAATTTACAGGACATATTAACAAAAGTATAAGTTCTCGTAAAATGAATTTAAAAGTGATGGGATTAAATTACAATATCGTACAGGGTAAGTTAAAATAAGAAGTTACTTCAAACTAGCCGCAAAATTATTTTTTTTATTTTTTTTAATAATTATGACTTACATCTTAAAGCCTGTTTTATTCTGAACAAAAAAGTCTTTTCACATTTTTTGATATTTCATTCGGTTCGATAGTTATAAGCAATTTTTTCACTAAACATTTCTCTGCGGTTTATTAACATCAAATCAAATCTAATGATCTAACAAAAAAAAATCATTTAAAAAATTGTTCAATATGTCCTCCGGTTTGTTCAATGCATTTCTGTAAACGTCTTTTCCATTGATTACTTGCGCCATTAATTGTGTTTTGGTCAAAGTTTTCCCAACAGCGTACAATTTCTTGTTTTAAGTCGTCCATACTATTCAAATTTCTATTTTTGTGCACGGCTGCTTCCAAATTTCCCCATATGGCGTAATCCACAGGATTAAGGTCTGGACTGTTTGGCGGCCATTCATCTGGAGTGATAATTTCTGGACACTGTTGTCTTAAAAAACTAATGGTATATTGTGATCGATGGGCAAGGGCACCATCTTGCATGAAAATATAATAATCCTGAAACGTTTCCAATTCCGGTAGCATGATTTCAAGAACTTCATGGCAGTATCCCATAGAATTAACTTTCACGCCAGAGTTTATAAAAATTACACTTGTTTTGCCTAGTTTTGATACACCAAGGGAGACCATCACGTCTGGAACAAAGTGTCCTTGTTCAATAAGTAGCCTATCTGTACTAATGTTTTCTTTTTTAGCGACATTGTCATACAACCTATTATTCTGGGAGTTTTTCAGCGGTCGCAAGTAAAACATTTTCTCGTCCGTAAACCAAATGTTATTGACACTATTATTTCTTCTGAATTTTCTCTGCAAACCTATACACCTATCTAATCTTGACCTTTTTGACACTTCCGATAATTTATGCACATATCGTCTTTTAAAGGTTTTAAAATGAAGGTATTCCTTAACAATCCGTCTAACTGAAGATCTTTTTATAAGATAATCCCTTTCAATCATTCTTGGGCTTTTACTATTTCCGGGAAAGTTTACAGGGCTTTTAATATTTCTTCTAACAATTTAAATGTTTCTCTGGGTCCTTACACTGCGTGGCCTCCCACTCTCTTGCTTACTCTCAAAATTGCCGTTATTTTCCCTCATTCTTTTCAGCAGTCTTGAAACACTTGATAATGCCCAATTTCTGTTACGAAATTCACGCACTATTTTTCTTGCACCATAGTTTTTTTCCTGCCAAAGCGCTTTTATCAAAATTTTATCGTTTATTGTAAGCATGTTATTGAACACATCAGTATTTCCACTTTAACTATGACAACTGTCAAGTTACAATTCATAGCAACCATTGATAAAAAGACGATATGAATTTGTTTACATGGCCAACTAAAAAAAGGGTGACATTCAATTACTATTAATAATAATTCTTACAAATTAACAGTCGAAATGTTTGGTGAAAAAATTGCTTATACCATCGAACCGAATGAAATATCAAAAAATGTCAAAAGACTCTTTTTGTTCAGAATAAAACAATCTTTAAGATGTAAGTCATAATTATTAAAAAAAATAAAAAAAATAATTTTGCGGCTAGTTTGAAATAACTTCTTATTTTAACTTGCCCTGTCCGATATTGTAATTTAATCCTATCAGTTTTAAATTCATTTTACGATAACCTATACTTTTGTTAATAGGTCCTGCAAATTTGGTTCAAAAATAATTTTCAACAATAAAATTATTCCAAAAAATCAAATGTGGTCACTTTTTTTGGCGCACCGTGTACAATATTCAAAATATTACGCCTTAAATACCATTAATTAATTAATTATCAAATATTTAAGTTCCACGTGGCAGCAAACAATTTAAAGCAAGTTTAAAGCGCGGGAAGCAGCGTGACGTCAGTTGCCACCAAATCGGGATTTGCATAACTTTGAAAGCAACTTTATCACATGTGGCACACCGGAAGGAGATATCTCGAGTATGTTGCGAGTTATGCATTGTATATCATAGTTTTTACATTATTCGTCATGTAATTTCTATACTTGTAGAGAGCACCGATCATTTCATCATTAATCCCAAGTGTTTACTACAATCTACTTTTTGTGTCTCTATATTTTTTATTTGTATGTTTGGGAATTTATTATTTTTATTTTTTTGTTCAAATAATATTATACACTTCTTCAGGAAATTAATGCACCACCAAGAAATAACCAAAAGTTTAAAGTAAATTTTTGTCAAAACTACTTGTCTGATTTGAATGAATTTTTTTTGAATGACAGGTTGACTCTTCCAGAAAGTTAGTGTACTACTGTATTTGCACACAAACTTATTTTTGTTGCAATGAAAACCTGATTTTTTCATAACATTTGTAACACCCTGTGGACTTCAACAGTTGCAATATCAACTTAATATTGAAATCAAACAGTAGCCTTACCTTTTTGTAACATTTTGTTTTTTGATTTACTCTATTATCTTGGTCACAACAAAACACAATTTTATAGCATAATATGTTTATATTTTATAGCATAATATGTTTATATTAAAATTTGCTTAAAATAAGCGACCGTATATCATTTTGGTCAAGTTCTTCCCATATTTCAACCAATCGCCTCCCCACGTCTTCCAAAGTGTTCAAGTTCCGTTCCTCTTGTAACCTCCTCTCAAAAGTGTCCCAAAGATTCTCTATGGTATTTAAATCCAAGCTTCGAGCTGGCTGTCCCATGGTATCGATGCCAACTTCCCCTAGATAATTTCTAACAACTCCAGCAACAGGAGGCCTGGCATTATCTTGCATCAACAAAAATCCTTGCCCCAAATGGCATTATATGTTTGTCTAAAACCTCCAATATGTACCTTTCAGCTTGTAAGGCTTCCATTATTTATGACCACAAGTTCTGTGCGACCAGTCAAAGAAATACCTCCCCAGACCATCACAGATCCTCCTACTAATAATGTGGTTTTTAAGAAATTACACTGAGCATATCGTTCGTCAGGGCGTCGATTTACATGCATGCGCCTGTCATTATTGTACAAAGAAAATCTTGATTCATCTGTAAATAATACCTGTTGACATTCAGCTTCTAACCAGTTACGATGTTCCCTAGCAAAATTCAGCCTCGCTGTTCGATGATCTCTAGTTAGAGCTGGCCCCCGAGCAGCAACTCTAGATCTCAAATTGTATTCTCTTAGTCGCTGACGAACTGTTTTATTACAAATTTCTAAATCATTAGCATCTCGAAGCTGAGTTTGAAGGGTCCGGGCTGTTACAAAACGTTGTCTTAAGAACCGCTCCTGAATGGGGATTGTTATTCGATTCCTTCCTTATCCCAGTGTGTCTAAATCTTTGTATAACTCGTGAATGACATACGTTAAATCGTCTACCAATTCTTCGGTAATTCCAGCCTTCCTCGGACAATATTAATGCTTGAGCACATTCTCCGCGAGTAAGATTTCGTGTTTTACGTTAACAAAAAACAAAAAATAAAGGTTTTTGCAAAAAAAACGTAAGGACTTACACTGAAAATACACTTCTATGAAATGCTTTTCGACACCTGTATTTAGATAGAAATTTACTTTAAACTTTTGGTTATTTTTTGGTGGTGCGTTAATTTCTTGGAGAAGTGCATTTTGTTTTGTCTATATTTATTTTCAGTCTATTACATAACAGCTATTTAGACAATAATTTTAAATCATTATTTACCTTAGCCTCTAAATCTATTATATTTTCCCCACGTATAGCAGCACAGTATCATCCGCGAATGTGAAATACCTACCACTTAAATTTGCACATTTCCAACTTAACACATATAACGAGTACAGTTGTGGCCCAAGGACAGACCCGTGGGACACCCCACAAAAATTTTCTGTATCAGAGCCTATATTATCATTAATTATCTTAATTAAGTTATAATTACTACCCCTGAATTCTATACCACTAAGCCTTTGTCATAGTAGCTCCTGGCAAAGTACCAACATCAAGTGTCTTGCTGAGGTATACAACCACACATTGTTATCTAAAAATGTTGCTATTTTATCTGTGAAATATATCTTTTTCAGTTAATATTTTTTAACTTACAAAGTGTCAAATACTAAGATAAAATTTGTAAAATGTATGCTCTTTTGAAGACCCTTAGGATGACGATACGACTTAAGAGCCAAAACGTATTCCGCACCATAAAATTATCATAAAGCTGTATATAACTAAAAATTGACAAAATTGCAGATACGACACTCTTTGTGTTACGACGACAGTGTAGTTGAAAAGATATCGTATGTACCCAATGGCGGACACAGGGGGGGTTGGGAGCTTCAGTCACCCTCCGCAAACCAAAAGGATCTTGTAACATTCTTTTTATCCTCGTTACTTGACGAAATTAATTAACATAATATTATAGACTTTTCTTTTGAATAACATAAATAACACTGGGGAACAGCAAAAATGTTTCCGAGACCAAAATAGCAAAATCTTACTTATTTTATTATACTAACTAACAATCTCTCTTGCAAAAGTCTCAGTTGGCTCCGGTTTTATAGATCCATGCTAATTATGATAATTACCTACCGCCCCGTAATGTATGGGAAAATTCGACTATTAAATAAGAAGTACCTGGATTTATTATACCAGGTGTACTTTATAAGGTGTTTAAATACATATAACATAAATCCTAAATTATTAGTTTATTTATTTATTTATTTATTTATTTATTTATTTATTATTACAATGTACAATAGGTATTGGTAATATAACAAAAAATATATGTGCAATATGGACTGTGTGTCTGTGTGTGCACAAGGAGACGATTTTTCTCTTGATTAACAATAAGAAAGAGAAAAAAAAAAACCAAGAACAAAAAAAAAATATATGCATAATCATTATGAATAATTAACCTAGTAGTAGTAGCATGTTTGTTAATGCCTATCTATCTATATTACAGATATAAAATCCTACTTAAACTAGAACATTTATGGTAAGATATCATGCTAAAAAGGCAACGGCATTCCTAATTCTTAGAGTGTTATTTTTAATCCATTCATTAAGATCCCTTTTAATTGTTCGAAATCTACTGGTTCTGAATTTCATTGGCAATAAATTTAAAATTTTGGGAGCCACATAGGAAACACATCTCTGTGTGGCACTGAAGTGTGTGTTAGGTAAAGTTAAATTATGATTAAGGTTAGCTCTTGTTAAAATATTATGACTTATGAAATTTTGAAACATATTTCTAGTAAGTGCAAATCTAATTACACCATTAACGTACAATTGAGCAATAGTGAACAATCCAGATTGCTGAAATAGCAACAGAGAACAAAAACGTCTAGACTTAAAAAGAATTATTTTTAAAATATATTTTTGTGCGAGGACAGCATTCTTTAGGGCATTTTTATGGGCTGAGCCCCAACATATTATTCCGTAATTAAGGCAGGATTCTGTCAGTGACTTATAAATTGTGATAATTAAATTTCTGCTAAGTATGTTGCGTAGTTCATAAAATTTATAGATTAATTTTTTTAATTTATTTTTTACATATTCGGTATGAGTAGTCCATTTTAAAAACTGATCAAAATATACACCCAAGTATTTCGTGCTTTCTACCGATCTAACAATACCTAAACACGCACATCTCCCAGAAAAATCACATCCATTGGAGTGAATCTTAATTATATTTTTTTTAGGCAAACCTTTCTTATTCATTGCAAAGCACATAAAATTTAGTTAGTTGTATTTCAACCACCAGTGGATTGAAAACTGTTCGTATTTGAGAAATTAGAGAGTTTTGAGCAACATGTTGCGAGTTTGTTTAAATAAGCCGGATCATTTTTGTTATATATGTGGTGAAGTGACTTTTGTGAAACAAAAACGTACACTTAGCCCTTTAATACAAAAGGCTTACCACTTGTATTTTGACTGTAGAATTGGAGACCAGGATAAAAATTGGGCTCCCCATATCCACTGCTACAAATGTGCGTCCAACATTCGCGGCTGGCTAAGTGGAAAAAAGCGTAATATGCCCTTTGCTGTTCCTATGATCTGGCAAGGACCGAAAGACCACGTTACTGACTGTTACTTTTGTTTGACACCACACATCAAAAAAGGCTTTTCGGCGAAAAATAGGACTGCGATACAGTACCCAAATTTAGAATCCGCCATACGCCCGGTGCCTCATAGTGACTAGTTGCCTGTATCTAATCCACCTCAGGAATATAGCCTTAATTCTGATGATGATCCAATGGATTCAAACGGTAGTGTACTGGAAAATGTCGCCGAACTATTGGCCTCTCGATTGCCACAATGGAACTTACTTCAAGATGAAGTAAAAGTTTCTGTGGGCCGAAGCAGTCAGAAAAACCTAACACCATTCTTTAACAGGGAAAACAATTTGGTAGCCTGTAGGGACATTGAGGGATTAATTGCAGCTTTCAATCTCGACTATGATCCAAAAGGCTGGAGACTTTTTATTGATTCCTCAAAAGTAAGTCTTAAAGCTGTGTTACTCCATAATGGAAACAAGTTGTCTTCAGTTCCAATTGGTCATGCAGTCCACATGAAAGAAACTTATAGCAATTTTAAATTTTTACTGGAGACCATACAATATGAAAGATATAATTGGCAAATTTGTGGGGATTTAAAAGTTGTGGCGATTTTGCTTGAAATGCAGCTAGGTTATACGAAATACTGCTGCTTCCTCTGCGAATGGGATAGTCAAGCACGATCGAATCACTACATAAAGAAAATTTGGCTACCGAGAGAGACTTACTTTTGAGCCAGGAAAGGAAAATGTAGCCAGCGCGCCATTAGTTCCCCCAGGAAAGATTTTACTACCGCTACTTCATATAAAATTGGGACTTATGAAAAATTTTGTTAAGGTCATGGACAAGGAAGGCCGTGCTTTTAGCTATTTGAAAAAAAAGGTTCCTATAATTAGTGACACTAAAATTAAAGAGAGATTATTTGTGGGTCCTAAGATTAGGAAACTTTTCGGAGATGCGCAATTCGATTCCATACTTGAAGGCAAGGAAAAGGACACTTGGAATGTCTTTAAAATGGTTGCAACAAATTTTTTTGGGAAACATAAGAGCAGAAGACTATAAAGACCTGGTTATCCAACTTCTTTTATGTTTCCAAAACCTTTGGTGTAATATGTCGTTGAAAATTCATTTCCTGGATTCTCATGTGGATTACTTTCCGGAAAATTGTGGTGCTGTGAATGACAAGCACGGTGAGAGGTTCGACCAGAATATTTCAAACATGAAAAGAAGGTATCAGGGAAAATGGAACTGTGAGTTGTTAACCGAATACTTCTGGATAATTATGAGAGATGTCCCCGAGGCTGCTTTCAAAAGACAGGCTAAGAAGCGTAAAATGAGTGTCTAAACTTTAGACTCACTAATCAAAATGTGCTATTTAATTGCTATTGTTGATCTAACAATATATTGTTTGTATGTTCATTCTAAATGCCTATAAATTAAAATTTTGTAACAAATAATTCAGATTTTTTTTTGCTAGCTAACTAGAATCTTTAATAGGTATTTTTCAGTTACTTGGGTGTAGTTCAATGAAAAAAATAGGTTTTGTTTAGGAAACCAAAAAAAAGTTGAAATTTGTTCCCCAGTGTAATATATTGCAAAGTAGTAGCAAAGTAGAACTCGAAATGTTGGGGAAAGGTTCAGTGATCTAGTGCATAATTCAATGACAAAGACAAGTATCAATATAGAAAGACCGGCAACGTTGCTGTCTGCAATCTTTCCAATAATATACGCCGTCTACAATGCCAAGACTAATTTCCCAGAATATCCGCCAAAGTAAAGTAAGCGTACATGACCAAAAGCAGAGTGTGAAACAGATCTATACAGGGTCGTTGGTATGTATGGAAACGGTCGATTATTTCTTAGAGTAAAACAGCTATCAAAAAATATTTAGGACAAAAGTTTTATGGTTTTGTAACGCCTATTACACAGAAAAAAACATATTTTCAAACAGAACATTTTGATATTTTCAGATATATTTACTTATATTTAGACTAGAAAATCTTAATTGAAGGAAACAAGTTTAAGTTAAACATTTGAAAATATTTGAAAAAAGATTTTCATATCTTCAATATATATTTTCACTTTAAGAAAGTTACTTTAAAACAAATATTTGCAAATTTCTGTATGATTCGTTCATTTCTGTACTTCAAGATTTTGTACATTTTTACGGTGACTAAAAGTTATTTTTAAAATAAAGATTAGTAGCTTCAAAATAAAGTATTCTATTCTCCAAACAAGGCATCGTAACCATTTCGTTTGAAATTTTGAAATACTCAATTTGAGCTGCTATTTGAAAGTATATTCTAAATATGATAGTTTTAATAACCCAAAATACTTGTTCCTAGCTTTACGATTTCCGTCGTACTACGAAAGCAACCGAAATTTTCCCGAACAATATCGCGGGCGCGAATCGCGAGACAATCCAGTTATTATGGTTTCGGTGGGTCGTGCCCTCACGCCTCACGCCTCAGTATTTGTTTAAACTTGTTTCAGTATACGGTCCAATATGAGCCTTGAAGATGTTTTAAAAGAATGGGGATGTTCTGACGCTATTATTCAGACTTTTAAAGGTAAGTAACAGTTTTTATTTCTACATTAAATGCATGTTATTTTCAGTAAGACCCGAAAACCTTCCACCCTTTCTTTGCTGTCGCCCAGTTGATTTATAATCGTCAACATATTAGTTACCTTCTGCAGAATTTCCTACCATTTTGCATGAAATAAACACAGAATTGTTAGTGACTAAATTGTCTACTGGATAAAATTATGCAGTTTTTACATTAACTTTTGCCTTATTATATTATGTATTTAAGGAATGCCTATATGGGGATTTTGCTTATTATAAGAGTTAAAAAGATGTGATGGTTTTGATAAGAAATGTTAGCTAGTTTGTACTATACTGTTTTGTATTTGTGTTTATGTTGTATTTTACGAGCAAATCGTAAACATAAAACCTTATATTTAAGTTATATACATATATTTGTTACAAATGTGTTAGTATATTTTACACTTTTAGATAAAAAAAATGAATAAATCGTTTGTAGTTTAATTAATTGTTTACATTATTCCTGGTGAGTAAGGCCGAATATTATTTTTTCACCTGGTAAAACTCATTTCAATTATTTTCAGAAACATTATAATTCGTGTTGTAATTATTAAGGTAACAGATTAAGAGGGTCATATGGTGGCTTTTACTTAGAAATTATAATTTGAAAAAAATAATAAAAGTCCATCGAAAACAAATGTAAAAAGTTAAAAACCTACGGAAGTTTTGTGCGTGTCAAACTGTTACATAAATTTTCGACCTTTCACTAATAACGATTGCACGTGGCATTTGTAGGGATTTTTTTACTCTATATGGCTGATTAGAGAACTGACTGAATTATTTCAATGTTCACCAAATCGATTTATTCAAGTAGTGCTCTAATCCCTTATAGTTACAATCATTGAAGATGCCACGTGGAATCGTCTGTGAAACGTCGGAAAATAATGTAACAGCCTGAGACCGTCTAATTTCAAGAACCATAACTTTCTTATTACAGCCTTCATTTGAATTTATGGTATTTTAATATTGGCAATATGAGTGCCTCAAACTGAATATTCAAACATGTTCAAAATGAACATATTATGATATGTGCATTTTGAAGGGTAGATATTTTCAGTTTAAAACTATAAATTACTATTTTTAAAATAATATCTATTCGTCCTTATTAAGCCGACAATATAAATGCTCAATTTTAGTATAGTATGCTTTCAAAATAACAAAATGTCGCTTTGCTTTTAAAAAATAGTCTGTTATTTTAGATAGGTTGCAGGTTTAAAACTAAGATTCAATTTTTTTGAAATCTTCAAAATAATGAAACCAAATACTTCTTTTAAAAAACTCATTATATTACAGCTAAGTTACCTATGATCTTATTTTAAAGTTACTTAACCACAAATTAATTAAAATGCATGTCTCAATATAAATTCGTAAATGTTATGATTGAAGATATATATATTTAATTTAAATCAGGTTGTACAAGAATTTCCTATTCTCTTTTTGAAACGATATCGTCTTGAGTATATACAAAGCTAACTTAGTCTTAAACTGAAACTAATAGTATTAAAACGAGTATTTTCTTTTTTCCGTGTAGAATTAAAAAAAGATAAGTATACAGGATGAGTCAGAAATCGGTAGAGGAATAAAGTTAACTTTTTTTAATAAAACACCCTATATCTTAGAATATTTTTGGATTTTACATAAAATTACAATTCATTTTTATTGAGTGCATTATAAGTCTAAACCTAATAGCTTCCGAGCTATCGACTTTTAAAAAATGCACTTTTGAACCCCAGCGCATACGGGTCTCACAACCTAGGCGCTAATAAAAAAACCTGTATTATATAACATATGTTGTACAACTTACTTATAATTGTATTATGTACTATTTGTGTGTGTGAATAAATTGAAATTGAAATTGTAAATTGAAAATTGAAATTGAACTTTGACAGCTTCTAGCTTTCTAACGGTACGCTATAGAGCAAAACGGCTTACGTGTCCCTATCTTACTTTTTTATTATCTTTCCAAAAATACCAACTTCCGGTGAAACCGGAAGTACTGTATTTCCGGACTTTGAGCTACATCCGGTTGAACCGGAAGTTGACAATTTTAGAAAGATAGTTCAAACTAAAACAGGGACATGTAATTTTCAATTGTCAATAATTCGTAAACAGTTGAAGATAGGTATAGGACATCATTAACGAAATCTGCTTAGCATCTTGCGGAGAATCAAAAAATGAAATAATATGCAGGGTATTCCATTTACAAAAAGTGACATTGAGGTAATAATTCATTTATGTAACACCCTGTATATTCTAGTATTAGCTAAGAAAATGCAGAAATAAAAATAAAAATCGACGTGTCTGATCGTTTTTTTTTAAGTCAACCTGTTCAGAAATATTCCTATTATTCCAAACTTTAACACCACCCTGTATATAAATGTATGTGATATTTTAGCGCGCTTTAGATTCTGAAGCGCGTTACCAATTTAGACAAAAAAGTTCCTGCTCATTTGACACTGATTTTGGGTACATTGGGTTATTCGCGAGGTTACAAGTTATACCTAAATAAAATAATACATTTCCACAAATTTTTCCCAGTTTACACAAATTAGCGGATCAGCCTTGTGTTTCAAACTGGTTCTGGTTTTGGTATGTTAAAAAATGATTGCCAGTATTGACAACAGATTTTTCAAAAATCATCTACTTAGGAAAATCCTTCCAAAACCCTATAAAAAAAATGGAATATATCAAATGAAATTAGTTTTCAAAACTAGCAATGCCTGTTTTAATTTGCATCATAATAATTGTGTTAAGAAATTCATAATAAATTCTCGTTAATTCTTGTCACAATCACAAATCCCAAAAATTATTATTCTATCTAGATAACTTCGTTATCATTTTTAAGTCATAAAAGAATAGTTTGTCTACTAAATAAATTAAGTTCTTTTAAATTGTTGTACAACCGCACCACGGATTTCAGTTTTTTCCTTTTTGATTTGAAAATAAAATGCATATTATTGCCAATAAAAGAATTTAATTTTGGTTTCACTTCTCGTAAGCCATGCATACTTTTGATACCAATTATCTCAAAATTAACTACTTCTCCTCTTGCCTTCAGTGTTAATTAAATTCAACATTTTAATGGTCGTCGGACACAACCATTATTTTATGTTTTACTTTGTTCATCAAAGAAAACGAAAATACACATTGTAAACTTAAAATACATTGAATCAGATCACTTTTTAGCTCAGTTTCAACTTGGATTCTCATGTTATTGCGTGATTCGTCCGCGTCCAAATAAATATACGTACATGACGTTTACGTGGCAAAACTTAAAGCTCGACTGATTTATAATAAGATTACATAGGTATCCATTTTATTATGTGTAAGGTAAACTGTTCCAACATTGACAGTGGTATAACTTTGACATAACAAAAACTACAATATTTCAACTCGCCTCTACAATTAGAATGCATTAAAAATGCCCAATAGTATACTCCTGGCGCCATCTGTTGACAATATATCGCAACCGTAAATCTGTATTCATTCCATAAATAGGGCCGACCAGTGAACACCTGTTTAATTTGAGCTCGCCGGTTAGTCGAAAAACTTCGGAACTACGAAATTTTCTGTAACTTTATTGAATTAAGGAAGGTAAGTACACTATAATAATAAGATTATATGGTATAGATATTTCATAAAAGCTAAATATTTCCTTTTTTGAAGTTCCACAAAAATATGGTTATGTTTGACAGTGTCAATGTTAGCCTGTGGGTATGTTTGACAGTGTCAATGTTAGTCTGTGGGTATGATTGACTAACCTACGATTTCTTATTTTAAGATGCCGCGAGGCAAGAAACCAAAAAGGCCGAATAGTCGGCGTTATAAAACTCACAGTGATGCAGATATGCAACGAGCTGTTACACAAGTCAAAAATGGAGGCAAATGCAGCGTGGTAGCTAAAAGGTATGCCATTAAGAGAACAACTCTAAGGAATCACTGCAAAGAAATTAAATGCGGTAAGGTTGGCCGTCCAACAGTATTAACCCCTGCCGAAGAAGAGATGCTAGTCCATTCCCTAGTAAAGCTAGGTGAATGGGGGTATGGGTTTGATAGGCAGGATGGACCGAGAAAATCCGTTCAAAAATGGTATGCCGGGTATTGAGTGGTGTATGATATTTGAAAATCGATGGAAGGAACACATTAGTCGAAGAGTGGCTCAAAATTTACCAAAAAATCGAGCAATTGCTGGAACAAAAACTGTTATGGAAGATAATATGTACGAAAAATTAAAAAATATTGCAAATCGCCTCGATTTACAAAACAAACCTCAAAACATCTTCAATTGCGATGAGATCGGATTTTAAACTGATGCCGGTGTACAAAAAGTGATTTGCAAGAGTGGAAGTCGTAATCCAAATAAACTAGTTGGTAGCGTAACCAAAGCTTCTTACACAGTCTTGATGTGTTGCAGTGCTGTGGGAGATTTTTTGCCGATGTTTATAAATTACAAAGGTTTGCACCTTTACTCAACATGGTGTCAAGGGGGCCCTGATAAAGCATTATATAACTATTCTCCATCTGGTTGGATGGAATCAGCTCAATTCGTAGACTGGTTTAAGAAGTGGTTTGTTAAGGAAACTAGCACTTTAGAAGACAAGAAACTTTTAATATTGGATGGGCACAATTCCCACATTTCCCTGGATCTTATTGAGATAACCGCTGCTAATAACATCGAAATATTGTGTTTGCCAGCACATACCTCTCATTTGCTACAACCCCTAAAAGTGGGTGTATATAAGTCGGTTAAAAACTCTTGGAGGATAGTTCTCAGACAATTTTATCAAGAAACAGGATATAAAAACGTTGACAAATTGGTGTTCTCTGCACTGATGAAAAATTTGTCCACATCTGGAGCCATCTCGAGAGCCAATGTCATTGGGGGCTTTGAGGGTAGTGGCATTTATCCCCTATCAAAAGAAAAAATGTTAAAAAAAGTGGAAACAGCCGAAATCCTAACCAAAGATCTTTCACAGGAAGACAATCTTTCACGGGAGGACGATCTTTTACCAGAACAAGAGCCTCTAAGCCAAATGTCTCCGACAACATCTGCAACAAATCCTCTACCTACGTCATCTGGAAATTTGGAAGATCATAAAAGAAGCTTAGAACTTGCTATTATGTCAGTTTTGACGACTAAGAATAAAAAAGAAAAAGCTCAAACAAAGCGGAGCAAAGTATCCCGAAAACTTGCAGAATGCTTAACAAGCGATGAAGTTAAGGAAATAATTCAACTAAGCGAGGACAAGAAATCAGCAAAGAAGGCACCGAAAAAAAAGAAAATGGCCAAGGAATCAAGTTCTTCTGAAAGTGGCATCGAAGTAATTTGCGACGACGATGATGATATGGATGCAGATTTTGCCCCGCCGATAACAGCTGATAGTGATACTCTTGAAGATGATAAAATTAACGAACCTCAGATATCTCAGAACCAAAACAAAATCAAAGAAGGATCATGGGTTTGTTGCGAAATTCGGAAATGCGCACTATGTTGGACAAGTTATGGAAATAAATACAATTATCGCAGAAATTAATTTCTTGCGAAAAAGGGTCTATATTTTGTTTACCCTGATGTAATCGATAGAGCAAATATTGAGTTGCATGATATCAAACAAGTATTAGATAATCCTCATGTTCACCGGGGAAAGCATTATTTTAAACTAACTTTTCAAGAGGAAATAACAGTTTGTTAATTCGTTTTTTTGCTTTGTATTAAGAAAATTTTCTTTGATTTTTTTCAATTTTGTTGCCATAGAGCTCTAGTTTTTGTTTACTCCTGAAGTTATATCAGTAGGTTCTAAAAAATATCTTTTTTAAGTAATAAATGTAAGTACTTAGGTATCATTTTAAGTAAGAGATATTTTATTATGTTAATGTTATCCACATAAAGTCAACAGTGACTGCTGATACCTTTTATATGAAGTGTAAATGTTACCCATGAAAAAATGACGTTATAAAATAAATATATGTGTTTTTTGAATTAGAGATTATTTTTTTTGTTAATTTTGCTCTCACAAAGTCAAACAGTAACTATTGATACCATTAACAAGATGTGTCAATGTTACCCATGCCATGGGGTAGCATTGACACTTAACAGACTTTAAAAAAAATTGTATCTATGTTAAGGTCAGCCTTATTAAGAAAATTAGATCTATGGTACATAGCATATAACAGGTAGTACTCAAACTGAAAAGTTTGATCCCCTAGTTTTACTTATTAATTTTTAAAAACATTTTTTCCGAAGTTATGTCAATGTTTGCTCCCTTTACCTTATGTATATATAGCATTTTGCTCCCGATAATTAATATCCTGTTTAATCTTACAATAACTTTAAAGGATTTTATTATTAAAACAAATTGTTGTCATGAAGGTTATCACTTTCCTCCTTATCACTGAACCCTTTGACTCCACAAGCTCTAATGATAAGTTAGATATCTACCGCTAATTTTAATGCATTTCGGCAACTAAGAAAGGCTGAAAAGTCAAAATGCATTTTCCTCTATTTCTAAGGAATTTTATAAACCCCGTTTATGTCGTTTTACCTTAAGCATGTCAATTTAATAATGTCACGTTTAAAATTGATAATGGTCAAAAAGGGAGTTTTAAAAGTGTGACACGAATAAAAGAACACAGGTCTAAAAAAAACTAAGCTCTTTATTCTTACCATAAGCACTTGACAGGAGCACTTAACTTACTTTAAACTTACAATATTAACTCAATGTGCCGTCTCGGCGCGGGGATAAAATTACTAAGGTGACTGAGCCACGGAGCTACCGAGCTGATAGCTTTGTGATGGCTTTTTGGTAGCTGCCCTCTGAATCACCGTGGATGCTATTTATATCAATTGTGGATTGTCTAATAATCATTTATTATTTTGTTATTATGAATGTTTGTATAACATCACTAAATAGCAGACTCGGCGTTGTGCTTTAAATAGTAAATAGTAAAATAATAAATAGTAAATTAATTAATTTGTGGGTCACTAGGCTAACTAACGTAAATTAATGATTTAAATATACAGGATAAAATAATAATTTGGAAAAGGCCTCCTTCACGACAATAACACACCAAACAGATTAATAATGCATGATAAAATTACTGAACAAAAATATATTATGTTGAAACATTGTCCGCCAACAGTTACATTAGGTTTAGTTGTCCAAAAACGATAAATTTTGCACGATTCCATGAGATTTCAGTAATATGAATGCATAGATGACACTAAAGATAGGTCGATTTTATCAAAACAACATTACTTTAGCATCAATCTAAATTGTATATGTACTTTATGGGAACCGCATGGATATAGGATATTCGTTTCATACATCACGGGATTTAGTGGGTTATGAATAGCCAGTTAAAGCCGATATTATTATTTTATGAGTCTAAAAGTTAACTTCATAAATGACTTTATGACTAAACTGTTCCATAAAATGGATCATATCAAATGGCTTCTATTAGGTAGGATAGAAGGCGCGGACGTCATAAAAATAAAGTTTTAGCTCCCAGACTTGCTTTTAGTAGGTCACTTGAAGTTGTTTATTATCTTTTTATTAATATTGTATGATACGGAGCGTGAATAAGAGCGTTACTTATTATTAATTTTCGTTCATTAAAAAATTTAATATGCCTCCCTGCTTTCAGGTTGTTCGTGAGTTTTATTGCGTTGCAACAAAATAGAATTATACATAATGATATGCGAATATTTAAGGGTATAAATCTACATGAAGTACCTACGTAGTGACAGTTAATAAAGGTGCATATTTTTCAATAGAAAAATGATTTCTAGCTTTAACAGTAGCGTGCCCACGGGCACAGACTTCAATATTTTTGAGGAGAAAAAATGGTACGCCACGAGATTTTTCCTAAATAGAAAATATTTTTGAATTAACCGTTCAGATCGAAACATAAAAGCTCTCCTGAGTTGTTTTCCTGCGATACGCCGTTGTTGAGTAAAACTTGCAAGATTATTATTAATTTAATAGGAAAAATGAAACACATTACGGGTTCGCATCTGTATGTAACGAACAACTGACAATATTAACATAACATTACAACTAATGCTGTCGTACTGAGTTAAGTCCCTAGTGGTTACATTAATTTGTATACTCCATTCAACAATAATTCGTTGATTTCCCGACCGCAACAAAATTTAAACCCAGCCATAAATAAGTGCCTTTTAAAAGGGTACAGGTCCTGATTACCTACTAATTTCAATAGGTTAAATTAGCTATTTTCAATAAAACAACAAATATAAAATAATAGGTGAGTATCTTCATTTTAATCATGTAATTTAATAGCTATTAATATTTATACAAAAATACTAATTTACAATATTATAATATCATCTATGCCTAAACTAATTATTAAGGGCCTTACGTTACTATTAATTATGTTATTATATTGGTATATTAGGTAGGTTAATGGCAAATTGCAGGTGTTCAATATAAAGCAGAGTCTTTTCATCTTAGTTCATCAGTCGTTTGGTGTTTGTCAAGCTGTGCGTTAAAGGTATTTTCGTGTGTGTTATCGAGCATCCAAAATATGTCAGATCTGTGTGAAACTTCAGATAATATTGCTTTCGGAAGTTATGGTGTAACGAAGAAAAAACATTTATCACTTGATGCCAAAAACATCATAAAGAACGTTTACTGTGCCCTTTTAGAAAAAGGGTATGACCGGAGTGCAAGTTTTAGTGAAACGAGTATTTTGACCAAAGTTGCATTAACGACAGTAAAAGATATAGTGACCAAACCCATCCAGCCAAGGAAAAAACGGTATGACAGCGGAAAATTGAGAAGCATCGAAGAAGCTGATAAATACTTGATTCGGAGGAAAATTTATGACATGTACAGTAAACAAATAGTCCCAACAATAGATACGCTAAAAAAGGTACTTATAGCAGACGAAACCGACATATCATGTGGCAGGACAAGCCTTTGGAGAATAGTAAAAGCAATGGAGTCGCGGCATTTACAAGTATGGCCTAAAGATTATTTGAATATTATCAGACAATATAGGGAAGAAAATCGTTTAATTATATACTTGGACGAAACTTGGTTTGATACCCACGACACTCATAAAAAAAGTTTGAAGCGATTCAACAATCAAATGTCAAACTAAAGCTCCCTCAAGCAAAGGACAAAGAATTACGATATAATATGCAGGTTCAGAAAATGGACTTATTCCGAACGCTCTATTATTATCTGTGAAGAAAATTACTAATTCATCTTTGGATTACCATCAAGACACGGATGCTACATTGTTTGAAGACTGGTTTCAGAATCGTCTGCTTCCGAATGTGCCCAAAAATAGTGTTAATGTGATGGACAACGCTAGTTACCACAGTCGCCAACTAAGTAAAGTGCCGAATTCAAATAATACAAAAGTGGAAATTCAAAACTATATGATGGAAAATAATATATATTTCGAGGAAACCTATACAAAAAAGGACCTTTTAAAGGTTTTAAAAACATTCAATATTGAAAAAGAATATATCTCTGACAATCTCGCAAGTGCTAATGGTCAAACAGTTTTACGCCTCCCTCCGTATTACTGTATTTTTAACCCCATAGAACATATATGGAGCCAGTTAAAGACGATGATTAGAAGAGAAAACACATCCTTTACACTAAGTAGTTCTGTTATAGAATTAATTAAAAAATGTGTAAATAATATCCCAGCAGAAAGTTATATATATATATATATATATATATAATTAGTTTAGGCATAGATGAAGACGATAGTGATAGTGAAACAGAGCTAAATATAGAGTAGGTTAAGTTAAATATTGTATTATTATAATGTTGTAGATTAGTATTTTTGCATAAATATTAATAGCTATTTAATTACATGATTAAAATAAAGATACTTACCTATTATTTTATATTTGTTATTTTGTTGAAAATAGCTAACCCAATCTATTGAAATTAGTAGGTAATCAGGACCTGTACCCTTTCAAATGGTCCGGTGCCTACACAATAGATATTTGTCAGGCAACTTATTTATGGTTGGGATTACAACTGAGGGTTGTCATTTAAATTTTATTGCGGCCGAGAAATCAACGAATTATTGTGGAATAGAGTTTACTGCGTGGCTAATAGGGGTGCTCACTGGTTCGTTAACTTTTCGCTACCTTTGATTAAAACAACTGTTTACTTAAACACTAGTATTTGTATTCCTAAATGCAGGTTATGGTAGCATACTACAAATAATTACGATAAATACACTGGTCCATAATTAACGTTCATATTACTAACTGCTTGTTTACATTGGTTCCCTAACTCTCACTTGAAAGTAAATTACAAAACCGCTCCGGGATCGTTGGGAGCTCAACTTCGTATATCAGATACCGCGGAATCGCTAACTGCTTAGTATTACTTAAAAAGAAACCATTAACTGCCCAAAAACGCCTTAAAACCATGCCGCTCGCGTAAGAGCACCTTGCGTCACGGAGCTATCATGGAAGACTGCTTAACTGCCCTAAAAGGTTTTAAAAGCATGTAGAGTCCGTAAGAAAACACCACCGAACCATATTGGAAGACTGCTTAACTGCCCGAAAGGGCATTAAATTCGCAGAACGTACGTAAAAGCACTTGCGTCACTGAGCCGTCTTGGACGACAACTTAATTACCCAAGAAGGCCTTAAAATCGTAAGCGTATGTAAGAGCACTTGCCTCACCGAGCCATCTTGGAAGACTGCTGACTTCACCTTTGCGCCTTGCTTCATGTTTCTTTCAACCGGCGCGCGATAGAATCTTACCACATATTTTGCCCAATAGGAAGCTCGCGTCCCAATGTTGACGTTTTACACGTTCCGTCGCTAAGTACGTTTGAATACAGGGGTATGTATGAAGCTTGGCAAGGTGAGGTATTCAAACGGTTCCGCCGGTGAGGTAAAGGGTTAATTGATGCTGTCGTACCAGATAAAACCCAAGTTGACTGTTTCTATCTCTCTCTATTGATAAGCGTGGCCCAATGGTGCTTGTCTTTATTACTTCATGACATGAGTTTAGAGTAACCCAAGATTGATTCACTTAGTCGGTACATTCAGTAAGTAGTCTAACTATATATGCATGTCATTTTGATGAGCTATCTCTTTCTTGTACGTAATTTCGGTAAATACTGTTGGTCTTAACTACTCCGAGATCCAAATTTAAAACTTGCACTGGGTTAAACGAATTTAGCGAACTGTCCGTAACGATTTTATTTTTGTTACATGTCAGTTGTCACTGTATTTGTTCCCGAGAAATTTTCCTGATTTTTTAATATTTTATTTTTATTAAAATTGTTGTAATTTTTAGGAGTACTGTAGCCTTGTGATTCTTAGTATTTCATTCCTTACTACTTAGGTAACAAGAGCAGGAATTGTTCTTTGACCTATTCTGGTACTGGAAAATAGGCACACCACGTATTATTAGTATATAATTTTTATAGTATTTGTATTTGGTAAGAATCTGCTTCAGAGCTTTCATATTAGCAATAGTTTTCTAATATGTCTGGCTTTGCTTCTGCTGCTCCTTCTATCTTACAAAAAAAGAAAGGATTTAGCTGCAAGTATCTCTTGTCTCAAAGTTCTTATTATCTAAAAGCGAAGAATAAGAAATTTTATATTTTCCCCAATGATCCTGTCACATTATCTGCTTGGAAATTTGCAGGCAAGATACGTCCGGGCAAAGATTGTACCAACTTCTATGTTTGCGAGGATAGTTTCTCTACTTATAATTTTAACATATTGAATGCTTGCTCCTCATTAAAATTTGGCTGTTTCCCTAAGTCATCCTTTATATAAATGTCAACTTGAGACAGAACACATCCATACAGGTATCATCAAGCCTCACAACTTATTCCCTGCTTGAGTGCTTTACCCATTTAAGTCTAATATCTGTCAAATAATGTGAAATCCTGCATAGGATGTAAGTGAACCTATGATTTGTGTCCCACTCATCAATATTATCCAAAGTGCAGAGCTATCGATAGAAAATATGCTCACTGATAAGTCTTCATGCTATGGAACTAATGAGACTATATATTATATAGAGAGTATTATAGAGCAATCATGTCTCCCCATTTCAGGATATTATTGGTATTAACCAATCTGAGTATGCCTAGTAGTCTGTAAAAGTCGTTGTCTGTAACTCAGTGACAGCTATATAAAATGACATGCACCTCACTAGAATAAATGTAGGTACTTCAGGTTAGCTCATTATTGCTCCATATTTCTTACAGTACAAATACAGGGCTGCCCAGAAGTCCGTATTAAAATAATATAGCCTAAACCTGTAACTTTTGGGAAAAATGCTCGGACACGTCAATTTAGTATTATATATGCTCACATTTTGACGTTATTCGTTTGTTTATTTTTATAGACATTTATTTGTCAAAGATATGACGACATCGATCTATTTTTTAAATAGAACCATACAGCTTGTGATACATTATTTGAAAGCTAATATCTCGTACAGTATGCTCATAAACTTTGGCGCGATTCTGTTAAGCTATTTCAAAATGGCGACTGTTAAAAGTTTTAAAAAAATCCCTATTTAAATAAGAGAAAATGATAAATCATTGATGTTTTTTGTATCTTTCAACGTAAGAATTCTTCGTTGTTTCACGTTCTGACATTTTGTGACATTGTGAACTTGTAAAATTAATTTAGGTATTTCTGAAGTATTACTTTACAATTTTTTAAACAAAAATGGTTTTGTCGGAAAGGCAGCGTATCGAACGAAGTCTTGATATTGTTAGGATGTGGAGATAAAATAAGAAGTCAAAGTGAAGTGTGCACTTTATTTAATGCTAAATATCCGGAAAATCAAATTTCACAGGGAACTGTTAGTAAAATATTCCACAAATTTGATGAACATGGCACAGTAAAGGACTTGCCTAGGAATGGACGGCCACGTGTTTTAGGCGGCGATGAAAAATTGGATATTGCATTATCTCTGCAGGATAATCCGCATGTTTCAACAGTTTCGTTGGCTCAAAATCATGATACATCTAAAGGTACTATCGGAAGATTTTTGAAAGCAGAAAAATACCACCCTTATAAAGTATGTCTTGTCCAAGAGCATTTAGAAGATAACTATGATAGGCGTTTGCTGTTTTGCGAAGAAATGATGAGACGGTGTGACGAGAATAATAGGTTTCCACAAAACATATTATTTTTGGATGAAGCTACTTTCTATTTAAACAGGGTGACATAATTAGACATAATTATCGTTTCTGGTTTCAGCAAGATGGTACTTCCCCGCATTTTGGCGTCAATGTGAGAAGATATTTAGATCAGATATTTCAAGGTCGCTGGACTGGACGAGGTGGTACAATTGAATGGCCACCGAGGTCCCCAGACTTAACGGCTCTAGACTACTTTCTTTGGTGATATTTAAAAGAAAAAGTTTACCAAAATAGGCCGAATAATATTGAAGGTTTGAAAAACAAAATTAGATTGGAGACACATAACACACCGGCTGACGCCATTCGAAATTCCGTCGACGGATTTTACCATCGTCTGGGAGCATGCCAAGTAGAAGGTGGAGGACATTTCCAGCATTTGCCACGTTACACCACCTTTTTGTTGTGTTTTGTTTTGCTTCGTTACATTATTATTATTTTTTTGATAAAATAAATAACAAATAAACCATAACTATTGTTAAGTCACAATGTCACAAAATGTCAGAACGTGAAACAATGAAGATTTCTTACCTTGAATGGTAAAAAAAACATTTATGATTTATCATTTCCGCTTATTTAAATAGAGATTTTTTTAAAACTTTTAACAGTCGCCATTTTGAAATAGCTTCACAGAATCGCGTCAAAGTTTATGAGCATACTGTACGAGATATTAGCTTTCAAATAATGTATCACTAGCTATATGTTTCCATTTAAAAAAAAGATCGATGTCGTCATATCTTTGACAAATGTCTATAAAAAAACAAATGAATAACGTCAAAATAGGAGCATATATAAAACTAGATTGACGTGTCCGATCATTTTCCCCAAAAGTTACAGGTTAAGGCTATATTAATTTTATTCCGGACTTCTGGGCAGCCCTGTATAATAAACTGATATTCCTTATAAGACTACCTATAGATAAAGAGTATTTTATTATAGTAGCAACTTTTTTTCTTCGTTTCAGGAAACTAGTTTTTAGTTTTTGTTTCTCTTTTCAAAGGCTTAAAATAAATTTGAAACTTTTGGTAATGAGGCGCTGGTCATCACTCTATCGTGATACTGAACAATACTTAAAAATGATACGTTATGAAAGTCTAGCACATTAAACTGATATTTGCGCAGCCCCTGGCTTACTCTGTGCTAAAACTATGGTCCTCACTACAATCATAAATTATTATTGTGTAAACTATTTTAAAATATTTACTTTGGGTGCATTTTTATTCATAACAATTTATTTATTCCGCTAATATATCAGTTAGTTTTATATATTGTTACATTATGTTTCATTATTTAATTTCTTTAATTTTTAGCAATTTTTAGATATTTTTACCTTCCTCAGGATGCATTTAATTCATTTTTCTTGACACAATCAACCAAAATATAATTAAATGCTTTTTTCTGGTAAAAATAACAATAACACTAGAAATTGAGGAATTTCAAATTTCCCGCTTTGCTTTTACCCTCCTTCCCCGCTTCCGTCAACAAAAAATTTATTTCGACAGCCACTAGGTAACCTCTAAATAGCGATGCACAACTGTGGTTTGAAATGTCTTTATGTTGTATCTCTTTTTACATGGGAGCCGATCTTTTTAAATTTTTGATTTCTGTGTTTGAATAGCTATGCGACTGAATGCCAATAACTGCGTTAATTTACAAACAAAAATAGCGGAGATTGAAACCGCACGCACACCCCATTTATCAACCTATTCTCTTTGACGTGTTTATACACGTTTCCTCAAGAACTAACATGAAGCGATTATTACAAAAATTGTTGAAAATGGCCCCCGTCACTTAACATGCATTCTTCTGCCCTTCTTCTCAGGGAATTGCGCACTCGTTGAAATATCCCCGGAGTACATCTTATTCTATCACATGCTGCAACAATTATTTCTATTAACTTCTCTACAGTGTTAATGGTACTTGTGTACACTAGCGTGTTAAGATGGCCTTACAAAAATAAATCTAAGCTGCTGAGTTCGGGAGACCTTGGTGGCCATATTTGAGGCCCGCCGCGATCAACCCAACGAGTTGGATAAACAGTTTGTAAATAATTGTGAACCACTACAATTAAATATGCTGGTGCACCATCGTGTATGTACCACATATGGTTTTTTATTGGTATTGGAACATCCTCAAGTAGCAAGAACAGTTATTCTTAAAGGAAATTGAGGTAAGATTATCCGTCAAGTCATATCGGCAAGAAGAATGGGCCAATAAGGTGGTTACCAATAATTCCCACCCATACGTTAACCGAGAATTAGGGTTATGGCATAGGGATCTTCTTCTGCCCACAAATGATTGTTGTAAAAAATTCTGAATGGAATTTCTTGAAAAATTAGCTTCATCCATGAACAGAATCTGTGTTTGTAATTGCGGATTTTGTGCAATATTATGAAGATACCACTGACAGAAGGTCAAACGCCTTGGCAAATCTCTTGAAGGTAATGCCTGTACGCTCAAAATATGCTACGGATATAATAAAAGATCCACTAAAATTATCCAAACAGTTTGATGGCAATATTCCTCGTATTCGTTCTTCTCTCTGACTTCGTGCAGCACCGCTTCCTCAATTTCAGGTATTCTCATGCTTAGAGGTTTACCTTCAGATGTACCTTTTCGGACACTACCAATTTCAACAAGACGACGATGAATATTAGAAAAAGTTTGACTATCTGGCAAAGCACGATTGGAAATCTCAGGTTAGTTCAGGTTAGTTTTTCTGCATTTGATCAATTCACCATTTTTAATAACATGGTAAAAATAAAAATAAAATGAAATAAATAATACACAACGCACAAACTTGAACGACAGAGACTAACTACAAAATGTCAGATGGGAAAAGTAAGTAACATACTCCATGGCAACTACATTTATTGCAAAATTGTTGTGGTCCTATGGTTAAGATTAATAACCTTATAATATATAATATATTATTCGCATTACTACTTTCGAGTAGAAGCCTTGCGGTGTACCACGCGTAGTGTAGCCATTTGGGGAAAAAGCTGCCAAAAAACCCTATTTATTTTATTCAGTCTTGATCTCATGTCCGACATAGTGGGCGGTTTCAACGCAGTGGTGGCAATTCCCGACCAACCGACATGAAAGGACATCATTGTGTTTATGATTGTGTTTGTGTAAGTTTAATGGGGTGGTTTTCGCGTTAGGGGAAATATACACGAATATGGTAGAGGGAGATGATACAAGGAAAGCCTTGCATACAAAGGATTATGTTTTTGAGGATTGCCGGAGTCGTGTCGAGCGCTTGTTCGGTTGGCAATTAGGGCGGAGTTTGTTGTAATGCATGTAAAATTTCATTGAAATGTCAGTTATATAATCCACGCCAGCCACGTGGTGTAGGTCCGCGATACGCACCCATCTGCCTGATGATATGACGCATAGCCGTATTTTGTTTTCGACACCTGAGCAATCGGTGCAGCTAGGTGGTTGAGGCAGAATACCACGCTGGCGCGGCGTAGATAAGAATGGGATGTATAAGGTGTCGGTAGATGAGCTGCTTGTTGGGAGGGAAAAGAAAGGATTCAGGGAGAGAATAGAGGAAAGGCTTTTCATTGCTGCAAAAGCCCTTACTGAGTGTAAGGCAGTTTTTATATATCTTTCGGTAATGATTTATCTTACGGGAGTACAGAAAGTAACTTCTTTCCACACTCATATGCGTGCTAAAAGCTGCACTTTTCTGCCCTAGTGCTGAAGCTGTTTCTAACAGTCACAGTAGTGCTGAAAGTTTGATCAACACATACAGTGCCTATCTGAGAAAACTTTTAGCACTAGCACGGGGAATCAAATATCAACAATCGTATCCCAATTTTCCTCACCCTCGTATAAACATTGTACCTACCACGTACAGTGATTTCGTACACTGAGGTTAACATTTTATGCCATTTTTGAATATTTTGGTAAACTGGGCTTTTTACAATTATCTCACCTCTATACCTTGCGTTTCTTATTTCAGTAACGATAGAAAAAAGGCTTTATATAAAATTATTTATTCGAAGAAAGTATTCCTAGATAGTTGAGCAAGTTAGGAAACCAAGAAGCACTATACAAAGTCTCAGCACTAAATGCGAAAATACAGGATCATTGGATAGAAGGGCTGGAAGTGGCAGAAGAAAAATTTCAAACGAAAATCAAGATAATAATATAAAATGCATGACTTCAAAATTAAATATAAAGCAGATTATTCAAATATTAAAAAAAAAACAACATTGGTTTAATACTTTAAAGCGGCACCATTTTTTTCCACTAATAAGTTTAAACGTCGGGGCATTGATGCCACCAGCATTTGGGAGTGATAAAAATTAAAGGTATTTCAGGTTTCTTCCATTTTATTCCACAAATCATCACTGTTTTGAGGATGGAAATCATTGTTCTTGTTAATTTCTTTCACGATATATCCCCAAACGTTTCCGATTGGATTGATATCAGGGCTTCTTGAGGGCCAAGGTAACAATGAAATGTTATTTTCCCGTATCCAGTCCGAAACTCTCCTTGCTGTATGGACGGGGCATGGGGATGGAAACATAACATTTTGAAGGATGTGTAGTGTATATAAGCTTGAGTATTAAATCCTCCTTGAATTCGGTGGCATATTCCTAGCCCTCTGGAAGTCATATAGCCCCATACATTAACTGAACATCTTCCACTTGTGTTAACATGTTGTGTACCGTGTATTTGGCGGCCTATATACTCTAAGCGCGTGCTTCTTTCAATAAAATGAGGACCTTGCTATGCAACATGAAGCTTAATCTCCAACTACGCACGCGCATCCTGAAGTGTTGCGTGTTCACCACTTTAATGTACGGTGTTGAGGCCTGGACTCTGACTGACGCTGCCTGTAAGCGCCTAGAAGCGTTTAAGATGTGGTGCTATCGACGAATGCTTCGAATATCCTGGACACACCACGTAACAAATGCGACAGTTCTCCAACGTATGACCAAAGGAACAGAAGTGATGAGGACGGTCAAAGAAAGAAAATGCTCATACTTCGGTCATATAATGCGTAACGACAAGTATGGCATTCTGCAGCTTATTATGCAGGGTAAGATAGATGGCAAGAGAGAACCCGGAAGACGCAGAATATCATGGCTTCGTAATTTGAGACAATGGACCGGAAGAACATCTGCCGATTTGTTCCGAGCTGCAGTCGACAAGATTAAATGGGCCAGAATGATCGCCAACGTCCACTGAGGATATGGCACAGCAAGAAGAAGATATACTCTAATCTGCCCGTTATAATAAGACTGAAAAGTCTTCTCGTCGGTATATACTACCTTTTCCCAAAAATCCATACCTAGCGGTAAATATTCTAGCGCAAACCCCATTCTTTGCTCTTTATTCATATCAGTCAAAAACGGTTTTTTAGCAACTACCTCATTTCTCAATTCCGAATTTTTCCTTATACGATTTCTCGCCGTTCTTACTGTCCCAGGAAGATTAGTTTGGTTGTGTGCTTCTACATCCGTCTGAAATGGATTGTTTCGCAAAAAATCTGTTAGATCATTATCTTGTTTAAAATTTTTCTTCTGTCACTTCCAGCCCTTCTTTCCAATGATCCTGTATTTCCCCATTTAGTTATGAGGCTTTCTATAGTGCTACTTGGTTTCCCAAATTGCTCAACTATTCTTCGTAGAGAAACACCGTCTTCGAATAAAGCAATTAATCTAGCCTTCTCGAGTTTATTCATATTCACAAAATTTGTTAAAATGAAATAATATAATTTTCAAATCTAATGGCAGCGATAACAATTTGTCAAAAAGTGAAGTGCATTTCCAGGTGATCTAGGTATACAAAAGCCGACATCATATCAAGAGACAATAGGTGTATAAAATTTTATTTCCGTCACTGTACGTATGTGGAAACTGTTTTTTCGCACTTGTTATGTAAATAGCTGTTCCATGTTTATGAAGGCTTCTATATGGCTATTTATACAATAAGTTGCGAAATGAGTGTCTTTTAGGCACGCGACGTGAAAATTGTCCAACGAGGCAAAGCCGAGTTGGACAACACGTCTAGTAGCTAAAAGACATCGTTTCGTAACGAATTATATACAAGATTTTTTGTGAAAGCGGAGAATTTGATAATTTAAGCTTTTATTAGTATTTTTAAACATTTTGAAAAGTAGGCAGGCAATCTGTTTCTAAGGCATTGTTTATGCATTATTTAATGTCAAGTGTATTGTCAAGTTCGAACGTCGCGTTTTGCCTTCTTTCCCACAAAGTTTTTCGAAAAAATTACTTCAAATGAGTGATATTGACGAGTCTTTGGATATTGAACAAGCTGCTGAAGCTGCGCTATCCACGTTAGTACCCGAAAAATCGAAACATTTATACGAAAAAACCTACGACAACTTTGAAACCTGGGCCAAAGAAAAACATATTGAGAACTTTAAAGAAAAGGTATTACTAGCCTATTTCCTCAAGCTATCCACCACCTCAAGGCCGTCAACTTTGTGGAGCAAATATTCGATGCTCCGTAGATATTTGCAAATTTACAAACCTTATTGCATTTTTAAAAAGGAAAGCTACCGGATATCAGCCAAAGAAATCAAAAATATATACAAAGCTGGAAATAGAACGCTTTATAAAACAAGCTGATGATAAAGAATTCCTGTTAGCCAAAGTTGTTTTAATCGTTGGAGTATTTGAAGCATGTAGGAGGGAAGAAATCACATTTTTGAAATTAGATGCCATCAAAGATTGTCAGTCGTTTATCAGTGTCAAAATTCCGAACACAAAAACTCATGTTCCAAGAATGTTTACGATTACTGAGGGATCAATAGATGGCATCAATTTTTTAGATCTATTTCGTAAGTACGCAAAACTTCGTCCACTGAATACGACACATCAGCGATTTTTCTTGACATATCGAAGTGGTAAATGCTGTACCCTGCCAGTTGGAATTAATACAATTGGAGGTATGCCAAAAATAATGGCAGACCTTGGACTCCCCAACACCAATGAATACACTGGCCATTGCTTCCGGCGCAGCTCTGCAACAATGTTGGCAGATTCTGGAGCGGACATGACACTTTTAAAGCGTCATGGAGGTTGGCGATCAAGCTCAGTTACCGAGAGTTATATAGAAAATTCCATTGAACAGAAAAACGAAATAGCAAAAAGAATCATAGGGCAGAAAGATACGCTAAATACAAAAATAAAAGAAGTTCACTCAAAAGCAGAAGTTATTATTGTCAGTACTAGCAGTTTATCCATTCCGACTACTAATAATTACATTGCTCTCAAAGAAGAGAAGCTAGATGCCTCTAGAATTCAGTTCAACAGTTTACATAATTGTACATTTAACATAATATCTATAAGTTATATATTATATATATATTATATAATAAATAGATATTTTCATTGATTTTAATGTTTCATTTTTACTTTTAAGCACTAGTGCCTAAAACTGTCACATTTAGACACTAGTACCTAAAAGAGTGTCATTTCGAAATTCTAATCAATATCGAAATATGTCTATTTCAAAACGTTTTCACAAAAAAGTCTTTTTGAAAGGCATAATTATATCCTATACCTTTTTTACCTACGCTCCTGACGCAATCCTAACGGGGTATCTAAAAGCTTTTAACTTTTATAACTTTACCTTACATAGTCTTTAATATTTAAGCATGAAAGCATCCCCACGACGACAACACTTAAAAAAATCAATTTTTAGCAATGGTATTGTAAGTAAGTAAATTCAATATTCTATAAAAAAAAGGGGAAAAAATTTTTTCCATTATAATACATAGAGTAAATAAAAGTTAAGTTACTTATAATTCTGGATAAATAAGCCTCGTTCTGCTAGCAGTTCGTAATGCGGCCCACACACAAGCTACTTTCGCGGCAATATGGCAGCTGGCGATTTCGCCAGTGTCCAAAGCGCTTGTATAATTTTACCAAACACAAGCGTACCAGTAGTTTGCGATTTATTGACGGAATAATATTGAAAATGCCGCGCAAGCAAAAATGGATTTGGAAGAACCTCATTAATTATTATTGATGAAAGACCAAAAAACGTGGGTGAAAGAGTTGCTAAAAAATTGAAACAATAATTAGCCCATATAAATCTCTTGGATGAACTGAAGATATTTTCTAAGAATGGATGAGGATACATTCATATTACTATTACATATAATCACATCACTATTTTTTGCATAAATAGCTGAATATAAGCAGAAATGAATTCTCCGGATTGTCCAAATCGTCAGTTTTTCGTCATTTCACACACATGCGTTTTCTACACGTTTCGCCGGCGTTCTGAGTCGCCTAGCGGGTCGTTAGCTCGGCAGCAAATACTCACATACAGGCTTTTTCTTGCGACTCTTGTGCGTTTTGGACGCTGATGACAACGCGAGCTGCCAGAATGCCGCAAAGATAGCTTGTGTGTGGGCCGCATATGTGTATGCAGTGCATTGAAAGTGATTGACGTTGGATTTGAATTTTTGACGGTTATATCCGTTGAGACCACTTGAAGGTTGTTTAAGAGAATTCTAAGACGGTTGTGTTGAATCGAGCTATTTTAATGTGGTGTCTTAATTTTTTGTCAAAGTAGAAATATGATCAGAGATCGGTAAAATGAGAATAAATAATTTTATATCTCTTTCCATACATTTGAAGTGGTATATCATCAAATATCTAAAAATGCAGGGCTACGAAGAAAGTGGTACCGACCATTTAAACTACAAAGTGGCATCCTAACAGAACATCTGGAAATAGGTCATGGTTCCTTTCTAGAAATGCGTATTTTTGGTATTAAAATGAATTAGTTATTAGCTTTCGAGACATTGTCCGGTCAGTTAGTACCTGTTTTAAGTCATCATTATCGCAGTTTGCTCTTTAGCTTCCCCGTTTGTTTAGTTACCCAACTCGTTTCGGCGAGCTGCACGATGCCTGAAAAGTAATTTTGTACCAGTTGCTGGTCTCCTTGCTCTCAAATTTATCTCTTTGAATCTTCGACAGACTGTATGATCACTTACACGTATACCGCGTATATCTCATCTTAACAGATGGTTTATTTTCACCGCAGTTTGAAAGCGGTTTCGTAACGCTTGCATTTGAATGAAACCATCATCAAAATTCGTTGTACATCTAGGACGGCCGGAACCTACTCTTCTATGGTACTGGCCTGTTTCTTTATACCTTTAAATTGCGCGACGTCCGGTAAAGTCTGTGCGTTTTAAGAAGTCCGCTAAGCCATAAAACCTCTTGAGCATTATGTCGGTGGCTCTCAAACAATAAATTATATTGAAGGTAATTTTGGATGTTGATGAATTACATTTTTTAAATAAAATAATTTAAAGTAAATCAAAAATTAGTTTAGGTAAAGAAAAATAATAATTTTTTAGCTTTTGTAGTATCCAGACAAATTAGTTTTACGAATTCTTTTTTATAAAGTTTTGGTTCTAAAAAGAACCGATTTTGTAGTCTTGGGACAGACCGTACCTACTTGTAGATAGGTACTACTAAAAGTAGTCTTCCTCTGCATTTGAAATTTCACCCATGCTTTCAGACTCATCAGAATCAACATCATCGTCATCATCATCATCATCATTCGTAATAATTAACGGTCTTACTTCGTCTATAACCTGTTCTGTCTCATAAGATTCAAAAATAATTTTTTCTGTGTGTTCAATGCATTTCCGCCATTCTTCTTTGCCCGCTTGGCTAAGCGCCTCCTCCCATAACTTTATAACGCTAGGCTTACCGATATTTTTACAGGCATGTTTGTCATAATAGTTCTTGCTAATACCCCATACCAATTCAAATAAAGTAGAACATACCATCCCGCACTTCAGCAAATTTTAATTATTTCTTGGAAAATAGTAATTATTATGAAGATTTAATTATAATAATCCCAAAATAATGTCATTATCGGAAAAGTATATACCTGACAAAATCTTTAACATATTTAACCATTCCGCACTTGAGCAAATTTTAATTGCTTCTTGGAAAATAGCGATTATTATATAGATTTAACTATAATAATAGCAAAATAATTTAATTATCTATTTAATTATTATTTATGCTCAACGCGTAATTCTAAGATAATTTTGTTTTGAAACCTCTGATTTCGCCCAGTAATAGAATACAGTAAACCAGTGGGATGTTCGGTGTGATCAAGTATAGCGAAGGTGCGAAGATATTGTAACTTAACCGACTTACTGTTTTAAAAGCGATAACATCCCTTGGTGATTTAATCCGATATCAGACTTCTTAAAACGCACAGACTTTAGCTTCACAAACACCAGCGGCCCGAGAGGCATATCTCTTACTTTTGCCTTCTGCTACTAAAGCAATGATACGAGCGACTTGCTGTGGTGTAATTTATTGTGGCAATTAATTAAATTACCGCACAAAGAGAAAATTCTTATTAACAAACTGACAGACTAACGTTTCCAAATTATGACGTATAGAATCAAATGAAAATCTGTAACATGTGTTTCATCGCCTGCTTACCATTTAAACATACTGTTGACAGTGTTTTTCCTTTATGCAGGGTGAAAAGTACTTTTCTTTAATAAAACTATGGTATTTTCTGGACCTACATTAGATAGGTACATGAATCAAAAAACAAAAGATAAACCATAGTTCATTTATTAAGCAAATGTTAGCTTCCAACAATATTGAAAGCTGAAACAATCCACAGGGTGCTCTAAATTTTCTGAAAGAAACAATAAAGTTTGGGGTATTTCATTTAAAAAGTTAAAGTTGACGTGTGCCAACTTCTTAAGCAATCCTGTATAATACTAAAAATTCTGAAAATTTGTAAAAATGATAAATAAAATCGACGGGTCCGAGCGTTTTTCGAAAATATACATGGTTATGAAAATATTGGGGGTGTTCCATTCTTTTTGCCCACGCTGTATAAGAATCAATTAGTTTTTGCGGTAACCGTGGTTACACTTTAATATCCATATCCAAAAGAAAGCTCTAATTTTGTTAAAGAAAATAAATAATATATAGTTTAAATACACCTTTGAATAATATTATTTAGTTTAAGTAATAAATTCAAGAAAACAGTACATTGTTTGCTTGCTTTTACACAGTAGTAGTAGTACAAGCTTGATTATGATTGACAGAGCTACCTACTGTGGAATTATTGCTGAAATTTGCATTAAAAACCACACCTATGATAAGATTTTTTATTGATAAAGGAAATATTTGTTGTAATTTCTCAATAATACTACTTATCCGATGTATATTTTATACGCGAGGAAAATATTTAATAAAGTAGAAAGAAAGACGTAAAATATGTGCATATGCTCAATACTAGAATATTAATGGTTTGTTTGTCACCCTAATAAATTTTTTCTTTGGAATGGTTGAAAACCCATAAAAGTCCATTGCAATAAAGTATCAGCCTGTAGTATAGGGCTATATATTATGATCCCCTGTCTATAAAAAATCGATGAAGTGATTGAGTCGACCCAGGGAATCTTGCGTTAAAAAAAGATAAGGTGTCTAGTAAGATATACTGCTTCCAAAGCTTAGAAATAATTTTATTAATTGCATCGTTACTTGTGCTGCGTCAAAACTGAAATAAAAATAAATATTTCCAGAATGCCACAATTTAGGCAAATTTGCCAGTTGTAATTAATATTTAGTAATCTATTTTTCTGCTATTATTTCAGTATTTAGTAATAACGGGACAGCTAACAAAAAGCTATACGCTTCTGTCAATCAAACTAATAACATATGAGAATTACAAATAAAACAAAATTAGAATAAGTCAAATTTAGTCACAGGAGAATATACCAGTCAACATTACTAAAAACCAAAAACACTGCCTTTCACCCAATGATAGAGATAAAAAACAGAAAACGCACTGGCTATTTGAATGGAACTTTAACTTTATAAGTACAATAAAATCTCTCAACAACGACTACCCTCGGGGCATCAATTGTTGGTCGGTTAATAGGGGTGGTCGGTTAAAAAAGAAAAGTTTAAACAACTCGTCTGTATTTTACAGCGTTTCCTTATTAATAGGTATCTACATATATGTAAACAATTTTAAATATTTTTACTGTATGTTTGCTTTGAAAGTCTCTAAAACTTGTGCAGGCTTTAGATGGGCTTGATATTTTCGACATTGGAGCAAGTTCAGGTTCCTCCTCCTCCGTCTCAGAGTTGGAAGTAGTTTCATCCGTTTTTTAGATCCCTTCAATACACTCGATGATAGTCAATTCTTTTCGCAAATCATTATCAATAGAGGCAAATGGTTTCACGTTATTATTATTACATATTTGTATATGTCCTTAATGTTAGGAAATAGTTGTTCGAGAGGAATATTACCTTCTTCTTCGAAGTCTTCGATATTGATATCGGCTGATTCGCCACATATTTTCTTGAAGGTAATATCGTGCCAACGACGGAACTTTTCTAACCACTCATTTGATGCCTTGAAGTTATCTTGGTCCTAGACATTAAGCAGATTCGAGGGCTTTTGCTTGAATTATGGGCCTTGATATTAGTAAGTGCTTGTTTCGCGCCAAAACCAGTTGAAAATGACTTGGTCCACTGCCAGTCCTTAGGTTTTAGGAAATTTTCTCGTTTGTTCACCGTTGCCACCTTCTTGAAACAAATTTCTAACTTCTGCTTTATTTTGAAACAACATAGTCACTTGGGTCTTACCTACATTAAATTTTTCAGGCAATTTCCTGGTACTTAAACCAGTTTTTTGACTTTCCTCGATTATTTCAATTTTTTCGCTTGAGAGACATTTCCTTTTTCCCGCTATCGTCAAATATTTACGTTCGTCCCAAAACACACAAAAACTGTTCAAAACAAAACTAATGTTAACAACCGATTTATCAGCCTTTAGAGCAAATTGGATGGATCCGCTTGCAATAAATTAATTAGTGTATGTACCGTGTGATCCACTTATCGTGTCCACATTTTAATTTGATATTATAACGGTGCCTTAATAGTTAAAGAAAAAAGTTAAATACGTAAATTTCTTGCATTTTTATATGTTCTTTTTATATATACACAGAGTGTTTCGTTTTCCCCGTCCAAGCATCAACTTTCTTATTTTAAATGGAGCACCCTGTATATTGATAGATATGTAGATTCCCTTTAAAATTTTATGTGAATTTTGTATAACCTTTAATATGCCTATTTCTTATCGTTTATTATAATTTAGTGGATATTTATTCGAACTAAAATATTACAGTAAATATAACTACAAATATTTACATAAATTGTCGAAAATGACCTCCATTATTTTCAATATAACGATGGATTGCTCTCAAGAAATAATTCTTTACATTTACGAATACTTCAGGTGTTTCTCGTAAATCGTTTACCACTTTTCTAACATTAAATATAATCTCATTTAAATCACTGCATGGAGTTTTATATACCTCGTTTTTAATGTGACCCCAAAAAAAGTAGTCCATTGGGGTAATATCAGGGCTGTTTGGAGGCCACAGGACTGTGCCATTCCTTCCAATATATTCGATATAATTTTGGTTCAAATAATCGCTAACTTCCCGAATATTATGCGGGGGAGCCCCATCCTGCTGCCACACAATAGCTGCTACCTCGTTTAAAGGAAGATTTTCCATTAGACTATCTATATTATCATTTTGAAAAACATTAAGGTATCTATGGTCACCTAATGAGCCTCTATAAAATAACGGTCCAATTATTTTAAAACCAAAAAACCCACATCAGACATTTATAGACTGCCATCCTTGGTCTCTAACTTCTCGTATCACATGTGGATTTTTTATGAACCAGTGACGAGTCTATGGTGTATGCGACGCGTTGAAAAGCAGTTCTCATCAATCCATAAAATATTACTAAGAAATTGGGGATTTTCTTCGATTTTACCTAACAAATCTCTGCAGAATTGAAGACGTCTTGGGAAGTGTCGTTCTTGCAATTTTTGAATCGGCATTATTTTGAACGGCTTATACCCAAAATCGTAAAGAGTTCTCGAGATCGTTCCACAGGTGTATCCAATGTTATCAATAGAGGTTCTTATTGTTGTATTAGGAAATGCGTTGAAATATCCCAAATATATTTCCGCCTGTTCCTCGGTTCTCACAAGTCCTGACTTTTTTTTATATTTCCAAGGGACTTATGCTCCATTAATTTTAGATAAACTTTCGTCGATATGCTCTAACAGTTGCGGTGACCCTTTTATTGTTTTCAATATAAAGCTCAACCGTTTGGAACCTCTATTCTTCAATAAAGTTCATTTTGATTTTGACAACGAAGGAATATTTTGACGTAAGACAATATTCAAAAAAGACATATCAAAAAGTAAGGCCGGTAACAGGTAACTTGGAAATTTAACTCTAAAAAACTTATAAAATAGCATTTGGGGTGCATATTCTTTTACCTAAAAAAAAATCTAATATTGGCTAAACGATAAGGAATAGGCATATTAAAGTTATACAAAATTGACATAAAATTTTTAAGGGAATCTAAATACCTATCAATATACAGGGTATTCCATTTAAAATAAGAAAGTTGATGTCTGGACGAGGAAAATAAAACACACTGTATATATAAGAAATGAACCCACAAAAATTTTACGTCAATGCAAGAAATTTATATATTTAACTTTTTTCTTTAACTCTTAAAGCAACGTTATAATATCAAATTAAAATGTGGACACGATAAGTGGATCACACGGTATCTATGTTTCTTCACAACTATCGGGTCTAGTTTTACTGCCCCTAATAGAGAGTGTTTCTAGCAGCAATATTTACTAAAAATTCCAACGATGAGTGCCCGCGGTCGCTTATCAGACGGGTCAGTAAAGAGGAGAATAAAATAATGGCATTTCCGTTTTTAAATATGGGAAACTCATAACCGGTCGTTTAACGCAGGTTGTCACTTTATAAAGGCGGTCGCAAACAGAGGTTTTACCGTACCTATAAATACATATTATAAACAGCTCTAAAGTTGCTCTAAATATATCCAGATAGGCTTACATTGTTCTGTAGATAGTCTTAGAGTAAGCAGCTCATGAACAGTTAAGCAGCTATTTCCGTGAAAACTTTAAGTAACTAATCAATCCGGATTTCGAAAAAATCAGTGTTATTAATCAGCGATTCAATTAGCTATTACTGCTTGGAACTGTCTAATTGATGACCATAAATATAAACCAGTTATGTATCTGGACTTACTCTTTCTTCTGGAGAACGGCATCACTCTTTAACGACTGTTGGCCGCTGCCTTTATTTGCTTTGACTAAACATAAATTGTTTACTGTATTTCTATAGGTTGCGTGGTTCAAAATATGTCAGTTAAAATATAAGGCCTTTTCTCCCACAAAGTATAATTATTTACTTCTATTTTATCGGTTACTCGCCGTCACATTTGGTCTGCGTAGCAGCAAATACGGTTTTACTGTTACATCTTATTATGGTAACTACTTATTTCAATAAATCAGGTACACATTTTACATCACTAACAACAAATAATTATATCGGGATAAAATACTACATTCTTACACCTTCGAGAATGTATCGCATAAATTCCACGAATTTCCGACTTCTTTTTACAAAAGCTTGACTGGACTCGAGTCGTGATATAATAATTACATTATTACATCTTCGGGATTTCTCCGCGAATTGACCGACCTATTTCATGGCTTGGATGCCGTAAAATCGACGAGCCTCGCGTAGAACCCGCGAGTGAGACCGTCTGCTTATTACAAAAGGCTGATCGAATTGTCAAAACATGTTAAGTTGTATTTGTCATATATCTCGTACACAGTAGCATCCTGTTATGCTGTTTCAATTAACACGTATATCTAGTTGCCTAACACTAAACCCTTCTTTTGTCACGTACGCTCATACACTTCGATAAACGAGCGGCCGCTCGTCTGTTGATGCCCATAAGATACCGCCTTCCACGAAGCTCGATGCCATTTTGGTTTTTCGCTTTTTTGCGTGCTTTGTTTCGGCGAATATTTTAGGAAATTATTCTTGGCGGTTGGAAGTACGGTTTAGAAATTAATTAAAGGTAACTGACTTTTGTTTTTGCTTGTTTCCATATGAATTTGTATTTTCGAGGCACCGAAGATAAATTAAAAGATTGTAGACGGTGACGTTGCCGTACTTTCTTCAATGTGAATTGATACTTGTTTTTGTTATTGAATGATGCAACTGGATAACTGAACCTTTCCTTAACAACGACATTCCCATGTTCCCCAACAAGTATAATCTCCAAAGATTGCACACGCACCACTTGCAGAGCACCATAAGAGATTGATCCTGCAGTGCACGCATGAAATAAGCTTAAAAAAAAATACACAACAAAAATAAAAAATTGACGGGTTCGAACGTTTTTTCGACAAAAAAAAACATGGATTTTAAGTGAATTTGTTCCAATCTTAATTTTACGTTGTCACTGTATATACATAGGGGATAGAAAGCATAATTTTTTATAAAACTTCTCACACACTGTCGATACCTGACGTCACTCGAAGGGTATGACGTGCATCGGTGTTTGTTCTGCATTAAGTATACTTGTGTTTTGATGATTTTTCAAAATATTTTTTGCATTTTACCAAACATAATCTATGGTTGACCTTAAAAAAGGTAAAGATTTGTACTTTTTTACGTCATCTTTATGTTAAATAACTGCCGTCAATTTAATGTCGTAAGATTACGTCAACTGACGATGACTTATATGAAGTATTATTGACGTCACAAATACGTCACCATATTGGTCATTATGACTTAACCCCTGTCCAACAAATGACGTCATTAAGACGGCTACCTGAGACTTGTTGCACGATCAAATATTTTTCTTTTACCAAAAAAATTTTTCATTTAATATTTTCATTTTTCCGAACCGTTTCCCCTAAACTCGCCTAATTCGTTCTCGCAACAATATCTTTCGAACTTTCCGATGTAGTATTATCTAGGTCACTAAAAGACGCGTTTTCGCAGCTATAAGAAAAGAAAAAGTCATTAATGTCGAAACAAATAAAAGAGTTCATAGGTTTTGTGGGATTGAGTTAGAAAAACAGAAATACATTTGTGTCTCTCGGGCAATGAACATAAGCTGATGCTAAACAAGATTGTCAGAAGGAGTTCTTTGAAATATTGGAAAACATGTTTATGTTGAAAAAATTACATTTCTTTACTTTTAATAAATTTCAAGTATTAATGGCTTTTCCGAGGCAAATTGAATTTATGATAATAGGTTCAGTTATTGTTAGTAATCTTATTTAAAAGTACAAAAGCACGTAGCTATTCTGACGGAGAGTAACCAAACCTAATCAATTTTCCGTGAATCGAATGAGAGCCTCTATAATTCTCGACTTTGAAATACGTATGACACAAAGCCACTAATAAAATTATACACGGTTCAATAGTTTATTGTTAACTAAACGTCGGTCGTACCCCACACTTTTACAAACATAAACCAGTGTATATTGAGATACTAAACCACTAGATTAGTCAATGGCATGTTTATACAAATAGACATCAGCACTTGTCGTGTATAAAAACTGCAGCAAATACCGGAGAGTATACACCATACGTACTAACTTGATACCGTTTTGGTACGACTCTCTCCGCTGCCCTTCAGACATACTGGACTACCTTGCCCCATTATGTAACGTTTATGGAATATATGGTAAACTTCATTCCACAATAATTCGTTGATTTCTCGATCGCAATAAAATTTAAATGACAACCCTCAGTCGTAATCCCAACCATAAATAAGTTGCCTGAGAAATATCTATTGTGTAGGCACCGGACCTTTTGAAAGGGTACAGGTCTTGATTACCTACTAATTTCAATAGTTAAGGTTAGCTAGTTTCAACAAAATAACAAATATAAAATAATAGGTAAGTATCTTTATTTTAATCATGTAATTAAATAGCTATTAATATTTATACAAAAATACTAATCTACAGTATTATAATAATACAATATTTACCTTAACCTACTCTATACTTCGCTCTGTTTCACTATCACTATCGTCTTCATCTATGCCTAAACTAATTATTAAGGGCCTTACGTTACTATTAATTATGTTATAGGAATCTTTCTTCAACTTGGATCACGTGTCTCACAGAATTTTTCCAACTTTCTACTGGGATATTATTTACACACTTTTTAATTAATTCCATAACAGAACTACTTAGTGTAGGGGATGTGTTTTCTCTTCTAATCATCGACTTTAACAGGCGTAAAACTGTGTGAGCATTAGCACTTGCGAGATTGTCAGAGATATATTCTTTTTCAATATTGAATGTTTTTAAAACATTTAAAAGGTCCTTTTTTGTATAGGTTTCCTCGAAATATATATTATTTTCCATCATATAGTTTTGAATTTCCACTTTTGTATTAATTGAATTCGGTACTTTACTTAGTTGGCGACTGTGGTAACTAGCGTTGTCCATCACAATAACACTATTTTTGGGCACATTCGGAAGCAGACGATTCTGAAACCAATCTTCAAACAATGTAGCATCCGTGTCTTGATGGTAATCCAAAGATGAATTGGCAATTTTCTTTGCAGATAATAATAGATAGAGCGTTCGAAATAAATCCATTTTCTGAACCTGCATGTAATATCGTAATTCTTTGTCCTTTATTTGAGGGAGCTTTAGTTTGACATTTGATTGTTGAATCGCTCCAACCTTTTTAAGAAGTGTCGTGGGTATCAAACCAAGTTTCGTCCAAGTATATAATTGAACGATTTTCTTCCCTATATTGTCTGATAAGATTCAAATAATCTCTACGCTATACTTGTAAACGCTGAGATTCCATTAGTACTTGTCGTTTGTCAATGGTACGATATTTAAAACCCATTGCTTTTACTATTCTCCAAAGGCTTGTCCTGCCACATGAAATGTCGGTTTCGTCTGCTGTAAGTACCATCGTGCCGAGAAAAAACTGGTACAGCGAATTTAAAAAACTGGGCGAACGACATACATATCTCCTCGACTATAAAAGATGTCTAGAGTTGAAATGGTAAAAATATCTAATTTTTAAAAAGTAACCTAGGTTACAAAATAAAAGGTTTGTATTTTGCCATACGGGGTAGATCAAAATACAAAAAATCAAATTGTCAGTTTGATTTAATTTTGTGACTGACGTGTCAAACGAAATATTTTTTAAAAAATGCCAGCGTTAACCGTCGAGCAAAAAGCGATCATTTACACGCGATTGGGAGACGGGCATCAAATACGACACATCGCAGATGAATTAGGAATTAGCAAAAATACCGTACTGTTAGCTAAGCAGAAAACTGAAGAATATGGAAGTATCGTAAGAAAAGCAGGTTCTGGTCGCCCCAAAATTTCGAATTTAGGTCAAGATATACGATTAATTAATTTTTTAAGGGATAATCCTTTCGAAACAGCAATAAAAGCTAAAGAAGAAACACATTTTCCTGGTTCGGCTAATACAGCTCGTAGTAGAATTCGTAATTCTGATATAAAAAGTTGTTGTGCTACAAATAAATTTTTTTTGACCGAAGCAAATAAGCAGAGAAGATTAGAATTTGCTCATGAATATATAAATCAAGATAACATGTGGGAAACCGTAATATTTTCCGATGAAAAAACCTTTCAATCCTGCAACAATGGTAAAATCCGCGTTTACAGACCTTCTGGTACGAGATACGATGAAAGATATACACATAAGACCAATCAAAGTGGACGCTTTTCTATAAACGTTTGGGGCTGGATTAGTGCAAGGGGCCCAGGAGTTTGTCAAATAGTGCAGGAAAGGCTCAATGCACTATTATATTGCAATATACTAAACCAAGTTATGATACCATCGGTGGGCGCAGTATATGGCCAAGATTTTATATTTCAACACGATAATGCTCCGATACATAAAGCCCGCATAGTTCAGAATTATTTAGAAGAAAATCATATTCGTGTTCTGCCGTGGCCTTCGAAAAGTCCCGATATCAACCCAATTGAAAACGTTTGGGGTGAAATGGCAAAATTTATGTATAAACATAACTTTCAGCCTAGAACCCAAGTTGAATTGCGCCAAAGGATTATGGAAGCATGGGATGAAATAACGCAAGAGTATACGAGAAACTTAGTGTTAAGTATGCCACGACGTTTGCAAGCCTTAATCGATAATAACGGTGCAGCTACCAAATATTAAAAAACATGTTATTTTTGTTATATTAAAGTTTAAATATGATTGAAATTAAAATTGATAGGAACCGTGATATGTTCCAATATTTAAAAAAGTCTTGTTTTTATTTTTGTTACATTTTGAAACAATAAACTATACGTATTTCTCCTTGTATTTTTAACAACAATGATAACCTATTCTCAATAGACTTTGCATACTCTTTATCAAATTTCCTATGAAGTTTTACTGGTATCAGACTTTATTACATTTTTTCTAATAGTCTAGGAGAAAACAGGAAATTTTCGGTGTACCAGTTTTTTCTCGGCACGATGGTACCTTTTTAGCGTATCTATTGTTCAGACTATTTGTTTACTGTACATGTCATAAATTTTCCTTCGAATCAAGTCTTTATCAGCTTCTTCGATGCTTCTCAATTTTCCGCTGTCTATATCTTTTACTGTCGGTAATGCAACTTTGGTCAAAATACTCGTTTCACTAAAACTTGCACTCCGGCCATACCCTTTTTCTAAAAGGGTACAGTAAACGTTCTTTATGATGTTTTGGCATCAAGTGATAAATGTTTTTTCTTTGTTACACCATAACTTCCGGAAGCAATATTATCTGAAGTTTCACATAGATCTGACATATTTTGGATGTTCGATAATACACAAGAAAACACCTTTAACGCACAGCTTGACAAACACCAAACGACTGATGAACCAAGATGAAAAGACTCTGCTTTATATTGAACACCTGCAATTTGCCATTAACCTACCTAATATACCAATATAATAACATAATTAATAGTAACGTAAGGCTCTTAATAATTAGTTTAGGCATAGATGATAATATAATATTGTAGATTAGTATTTTTGTATAAATATTAATAGCTATTTAATTACATGATTAAAATAAAGATACTTACCTATTATTTTATATTTGTTATTTTGTTGAAAATAGCTAACCTAAACTATTGAAATTAGTAGGTAATCAGGACCTGTACCCTTTCAAAAGGCACTTATTTATGGCTGGGTTTAAATTTTATTGCGGTCGGGAAATCAACGAATTATTGTGGAATGGAGTATACCACTGTTTTGTAGCCTGTTTTCGGATTATTCCCCATTGGAAGAAGCACCCAATTTGGCCATTGGAACACATCAACGAGCTAATCGATAGCAACCCCTCTTTCCTTCTTTTGGATGGCAATATTATTTAGCAAATGGAAAATCTTCTTAAGAGATCTTACTTATACATTAGGCGGTATTATAGTTTACCTTAAAAGTAAACAAGTTAAAAATCCAGTTCTTGCAGTACAAATATCAGCTAATTTTAAATCCTTGGTCAATAACCTTTTTCGATAAATGTCAATATTGTAACTATTCAATGGGACAGCAGTGTCTTTAATGCTGTCTCCTTGAGTAAGCTAGATAAGCTTGTACTTGTATTCTGTTTCGATATATATTTCCGATTTTTCTTTATGCTTTTTGTCTTCTTTTGACTGTTATTGTTTCTTTGATTTAATTAGATTATTGCTCTGATTTCTAGCTTTATAGTTTTTTATTCAATTTTTTCGTATTTAGTGTAGGAGCCAGTCTTTAGAGAATCTGTGTCTGTCTTGTTCTCCTGATCATATGTATGAATCTGTTTTAAGTATTTTCTCTGAAGCGTCCGTTCGTTCGTATTAATTTCTTATTAATCTTGTATAATGCTCCTCTGGTCTCTCACAGTGGTACGTATTTTAATGTATCTGTTAGTACTCTGTTTTTAAATTTGCGTTTCTTTAGTTTAGTATTGTTCACCATACACCAAGTCTGAACGCCGTCTGGTGGAATTGTTGTCTTATAAACTGATATTTTTGTTATATAGCTTATTTTGCTCTTTGTGCAGAGTGAAGGAAAAACTGCGCTCACTTGCTTTTACGCCTTGGCAATTACATTATCGTCTCATAACAATTAGCCTGAATCAAGCGGTCAACCTCAGTTGAGCACTTGCCATGAAAATATTTGTAAAATAGACTCAAGTCGCCAACCTGCCTTCGATGTTCAAGGCTTTCCAGGTTGTTTGTCAGACTATGGTCACCGATCAAGTGAATGGCTCTTCTTTGAATGGAGTCTAGCAATCTCCGGGTATGTGTTTAGGAGCAGAGCCCTAAAAAAGCGAACAGTTTTCCAACGGTTGTCGAATTTAGGCTTCATGGAGCATAAAAAGTTGTTGGGGTGTATAGACGTTCTTAGTACGGAAAAGTATTCCGGTCTTCTTTGAGGCTGCCTTAGCAATGACCACAACGTGACTATGCCAATGCACATGACTATCCAAATTTACGCCCAATAATAAATTGATGAAGCAAAGGGAATCGAGTGTCTCGCCATGACTATATCTGGTTGTTCAACATTAACTTTTAGAAAAAACTGCCGCCTGGGTTTTTAGCGTTAAATTCTACTTGGTTACTGTCACTCCAAGACAGAATTTCTTCCAGATTTTTGTTGAGATGTGAGACCTCTTGCTGCCTATAGAGATGTGCATTGGCAGCCGATGTCCGAGCATCCAAAATAAAAGATGAAACAAGTGTGCTGCTATGAGTGAAGCTATAATAATAAATAGGATTTTTAGTTTTTACCAAAATATCGTTAATGTATAGTAAAAAGAGGGTGGGCAATAATATAGAACCTTGAGAGACTCCGGCGTTGATGTTAAATGTGTTTGAAAGAAACCTTGACAGTGTCTTTAAGAAAGCTTGAGAACCATGAACAAAACTCGGCCGGCATTCCGTATGCTCGTTAGTTAGGAGCTCCTCATGCCATACTCGGTCAAAGGCCTAGGAACTGTCCAGTGCTACCGCCCGGGACTCCCCATGATGTTCTATTGCGTTGATCCAAACGTTAGTATCATAAGCGGGAAGGTATCCTTGTTGATCTAGACTTACGGAATCCATGCTGGCGGTCACTAATAATGTTGAATCCTTCCAGGAATTTTAATAATCTTTCGTTGATAGTCTTCTCCATAGAATTTGATACAAGCAAAAGTAAATTGAACATCAAATTTAAAATTTTTTTTTCTCACTTTAAATCTTACTGTTTCTCTAAAGTAGAGAAGTTCCCTTTATTTAACATCTCAAGCCAATTAACATTTCTGAAAGAAATTATTTCTTTGAAACAAGACGTCATTTTTATGTGTGCAATTAATACCCAATAAAACTAAAGGGTCGATCCCTATCCCCCACTAATAGTTAAGTAATGGGAATGATTCGAACTAAGGAAAATAAGTAATAGTACTCGCATGATAATATCTTATAACATATTGATTTAATGAAATGAAAAAAAAGAAACGTGAATAACAGAAATTTTTACATATTAGTTATATTTATCTACATGTATGATGTTATCTATATCTACTTCTGTTTCGCTGTCGCTACCCTCATCCAAATTAACTATTTTTGGCATTGATGTTAAATGTGTTTGAAAGAAATCTTGAGAGTGTCTTTAAGAAAGCTAGAGAACCAAGAACAAAACCCAGCCGGCATTCCGTATGCTCGTTAGTTAAGAGCCTCTCATGCCATACTCGGTCAAAGGCCTTGAAACTGTCCAGTGCTACCGCCCGGGACTCCCCATGATATTCTATTACGTTGTTCCAAACGTTAGTAACATAAGCGAGAAGGTATACTTGTTGATCTAGACTTACGGAATCTATACTGGCGGTCACTAATAATGTTGAATCCTTCCAGGAACTTTAATAATCTTTCGTTGACAGTCTTCTCCATAGAATTTGATACAAGCAAAAGTAAATTGAACATCAAATTTGAATTTTTTTTTCTCACTTTAAATCTTACTGTTTCTCTAAAGTAGAGAAGTTCCCTTTATTTAACATCTCAAGCCAATAAACATTTCTGAAAGAAATTATTTCTTTGAAACAAGACGTCATTTTTATGTGTGCAATTAATACCCAATAAAACTAAAGGGTCGATCCCTATCCCCCAGTAATAGTTAAGTAATGGGAATTAATGAATATTGATTTAATGAAATGAAAAAAAAAAACGTGAATAACAGAAATTTTTACATATCAGTTATATTTATCTACATGTAAGATGTTATCTATATCTACTTCTGTTTCGCTGTCGCTACCCTCATCCAAATTAACTATTGTTGGAGAAATGATTGCTCAAATGCAATAAAAATAGTGAAATTAAATGCAACCAATGTTTTTAGAATCAATACTACTTTTCTAGACAAAATTGCCGCCTTTCAAATATTCCATTAGCGACCAAATTCCTCAGGGGTCAGAGAAACAGAGACAAAATGCATTTAAGGTTTTCAGAACGAATAATATTTTCGTCCAGAGAAACAACAAAATTTGCAAATATTATCCTAAATTCTCAACATAATTCAATGTTAGAACGTCTATCTTTAGAAATTGTAAAAACGTATATTTTTGATACGTTTTGCCGCTAGGAAATTAAGCCCATCCCAGTACAGAAGACGGGAAAATAACAATTCGTCCTAAGAAAACATGGCGGAACAATGAATAGCCTATTAGAAGACAAGGCGCAAGATATGTTGCCTTGTGATTGATCCGAATGACAGCGGGGCGTGATTTTCTGGTGACAGAGCAAGCTGTCGGTCCCTCGACAGACACTGCGATTTAGACCATTCAAAGGTAAATACGTACGTCAAAATTAACGTGGGTCATCGTCCGTCGGACAAGCCAATTGCATTCGCTTAATGAAAAGCACCAAGTAAATAAATATAGTAATGTTATGAGTTAGTAATTAATCATGTATTAAAAAGTTATCTTGTAAAGAAGTGCCGAATTGGATGAATAAACGCCAAATTAAATGTGATCTAACTGTCTAATTCACTTAGCCAAATATATAAAACCAACCAGTGAAATAACCTAAACCCGAGGAAAATTCAGAGCCTCACCTCTTAATGTTGGGAGTTACAAATACAACTTGATTCCCACACCTTTAATCGGTCTAGTTAATTGATCCAGAGAAGCATAGGCATTTTCTACATTAATTACATGATGGGCTAAATTTTTCGAACATCCTGGAGGAATATCTTTAACATTCTTTTTAGTTAATTTTAAATGACTACAACTTTAAGTTGCAAAAGTATTTTCTGATCTAACCTTTCATTTCAATTGGTTACACATGTGCTCTATGGGATTAAAAATACATTAATAGGATGGGTACCGTAGCACTGAATATCCAATTTCCTCTGTTAATTTGTCACAAACATACACTTTTTTTGTGTACAGAATGCCTTTAAAACTTCTAAAAGGTCACGATGTTTATAACGTTCTTTAAAATATAATAATATATCATTTGCCGCCATGTAGTTTAATAAAATAATCTTAAAGCAGCGCAACCTTTTATTCTATCAGCAACAAGTGCTTCCCTGCTTCATTCGATCACCCGCTTGTTTGTAAGATAGATAGACGAACTCTACTTTCGTGTTGGTGGTAAGTAATTATGGGCATTTCTTATTATTATTATTATTATTAAGTTCGAACGCTGTCCACGAAAATTTTGACGTTGAACTTCAACCTTGTTTTGACTTTTTGAATCTCGTAATTTTGATTAGATCCATATGGTTTTAGCCATGTGGAAGTAATGATGCACCGGCCGACTGTATTGTTTTTTTCTTTCTCTCATATATGGTTAGAAGGACATTAATTTACACTATTTTCTTTGTGTATGAAAAGCTAACTCACCTGCATAGAAATCTGCAAAACTTAGAAGAATTATAAAATGTTTGAATTCACTATCAGACTCAGATTTTAATACTTATAAATCAAGAACAAACCATACTTGTAAATCTTAAAAATTCAATTTTATTTTATTTTCAACAACCTCTATGCAAAGCAACCTATTTAGATAAAAGTTTGTAGCTGACCCATTTTTTTTTTAGTTTAATTATTCATGCGAAAACTGGCGTATGAGAAAAATACCAGGAAAAAATATATTAGTTCTTGGCGTTTTCATTTTTAAAGGTTTAAGTAGAAAAAATGTTATGTTAGCGAGACATGAACATCAGACGACAGCATTATCTAATTTAAAGTCCGTCGTAACGTTTATAGAGGTACATAATTACGCTATCTACCTTACGTTAAAAAACAAATTGTAATTCAAATTACAAAATTACATTAATATTTTCAACGCTAAAAGCAGGCTTTTTCTTAAAAAAGATACCCACAGTTTTAAATGCAAATATAAAGAATTTTTAAATTATGAGTAAATGTATTCTCCTCGCTATGCCTGTACATTTTTCATTTTTAATATGTCGTTCTTATGTTATATATAATTTAAAACAAGGGAAAATAGAATAACATGAAATAAATGTAAGGGAGGATAAATTAGATGAAAAGTTAGGGAAAATTTGACAAAGAAAATGGTTTTAAAAAACTTGATGGATAAAAAAGAAGGAGCCAAAATACAAAAAAATAAAAAAAAATAAAGCAAATAAAATGATGGAGGTTAAAACCACGCTACAATCGAACTGCATCACTATTTTACCTGTTGGACTGGTTTCTTCCTTGATTTGGCCAGGAAACAAATCCCCCAATGGGTGTAACGCTTCACCACTTACTTGGTAAAAATTAATCCAGAAAAGTCTGCGACACACATGATTCCTTTTATTTACCAATGTGATTTCTTACGCCATTTAAACCTGGCTTCTAGGGAATACTACGTGCAAAACGGCTAGCACATGTCTATGGCTAGCACCGACCGCGAACGACAGTTTTGTTTCCTCTCCCTGACGTCAGATCACCTGCCATACGTTGAAATTTTACCCGAGAAGTGGCGTGCGAAACATTACGTCGATAAAATCGATCTGAGGCACCTACTACGGCACGAAACGGACGGGCCAGTGAATTTTTAATATTTAATTAAATTATTAAGGATAATAAGTGCCTAAATTGCCCCATTCCAATTAACTAAATTAGAACAATCAAAAAGATTGTCACAAATGTTCCCTAAATTATTTAGTTAACTCTGGAATTAGCGTTAACCCTGGATTAACAACTCTGGTATACTCGGCTATTACAAGTAGGTACATATTATATCGTTGAAGCAACTGGTAACCTAAGCCGCATCTCCACAATAACTGCATGCTTCTTGTTGGCAATTTGTCATCCCAGATTTTTTTTTAAGCAAAATTATTTGATTAAGGTAATTTCAAAACCTTCGACTTCTTTAAATACAAATTGTTATCGGCGCAATTACGTGCATTAATAATAATTGATGGAAACTAAATTTAGAAAGAAAAATAAGAACGAAAACAAAATTTAGAACACGCGTATCGGATGTTCAGATTTCCTAATTTGCATATTATAAGGAAGAAAACATGAGAAGAAAACACGAGAATAATTCAATTTTCGTTAATAAAGGGGTGCGAGTATGCCCAAGGAATCTCGGGCATAAAACTCATTGCAGTCTACTTTCCGCTTAAATAAAAATTTTAGAGCAATATGCAATAAAAATAAAAGACTCCAAAGTTCTTTAAAATTAGGTACATTAAAATGTAATAACGCTTTTGCATCATTTTTAATATTGCTGATACAGTGTCAGACAATTAATTTTCCAACACATTTTAATATAGATCGCATGACGAAATTTTTGTGGTTGAATGTAAGTATATATATCTAACCCTTATCCCAACAAACATGTTAAGTAATGTAGACCAGAACGGAAGGAAAATAATCCCAAATTGGCAAATATTTGCTTATTTTTGCCTTAAATGTTTTCTTAAAAGTCACAAAATATTCGAACTCTAAAATCTAAGTTAAAATTAGGATATCTACAACTTAAATAATTTCTTATAGGGAAATCTACTTTTAATTTAATTTACCTAGTTAAAAATTAGAAATAAATTACCTCTTTGAGACATTAAAAATATTTAATCCTAATAAGGAATATGATTAAGTCATAATTTACTTAGTTGTTACTTAATATATGTTTTCATAATTAAGGAATTTTTTGGCTATTACGCTAGGTAAACATCACATAATTCTTGCCTAAAAAAAGTCCAAATAATTTACTGACCATGTAGATTTAGAAACAAGTAATATTTTGGATAATTTTGCCATATAAATTGTTCCCAAAGTTATAGACCTTTTGTGGTTAAAAATTAAGCTACTTTATAACTTTCTGATTAACCTTAAAAGCTAACATTGCTTTTTCAGGTAATAATAAAGGGAAAAATAACTTAAGGTTAAAAATATAAAAGCGGCCATATTTAATAATTATTAGTTTTCCTGTTTATCGACAACTACAAAAAAACAATAATTAAAATTTTAAGAATTACGTAAGGTGAGTGGAAAATCCATTAGACTACGATATATTTCGTCAACGAAATTTTTTTTTTAAACTTTAGGCACATATAATGTTTAGATAATGAAGACACTCTGTTTTTAGGTTAACGGTAAAAATGTTCAAAATTATCCTAAAAATACATAGAAAAACGCATATTTTAAGGGCGCGATTTGTTTTTTGAAGTATCATCACCATAATTCACACACACATTTCTTTCGCATCCAAATTTCGGTCCAAAAAAAATGATAAAACTTTATCATATCACTTTATTGTTGAAGTTATAATAAGAGGCCATTCCAAATATCTACTTAAGTCGAACTCCATTTTATAATTTATTTTGTCCTGTTGGAAATGTTGGCATACGTTGTTGTCTTTTCTTTCTAACGCCAGATATAATATGTTTTCTCTGTATTTTTGTCTAGTGTCATATTGTTCCTATTTAGGTTATATTTAGGTCAAAAGGTTGGTCTCACTTTCCACATTTAGACGTAAAATAGGTCTATATTTATTTCACTTCGTTTTAACTTATTGGACAGAAAAACCCTATCAACCTATTTTCGACCTTCAAATTACTTTAGTTTCTTTCCCCACATTGGGCAATAGGAAAACAAATGTAGGTAAATTATCCCTATGTATAATTGGTCATGCAAAATATTTGACCCGTTTAAAGGTCGAATAAAGGTAAATTTAACTTAAAATGCTTGTTGGGATAATTCCTTAAATGTGTTGTAAAAACTACTTACTAGTCAACTTGAAACAATTTATTCACAATAGGGTCTTTCTTTACTGAATCAAAGCAAAGAAATATATACAGAGTGTTCAATTAAAAAACATATAATTTTATATTTGATAACTTTCTTAAATTATGCACTTTGGTAAACCCTACAACTTTCATATATAGGGTAAACTACCAAATTGTTGGCACAATATAATAATAAATAATAAAGAAGGAGACTCCTGCAAAGACCAGACGAGCCGGTCATTATTGCAGGAGTCGCCGCCGGGTGTCAGTTTGGTTCGTAGACAAGAGAGATGCGCTTATGGGAGGGATAGATGAATGAAAAATAAAAAATAAACAATTTGTATTTGTAGTTGCTTAATCTGAACAAATAAAAAAACTAAAAGAGAGGCTGTGGCGTACTTTTTCTTCTCAATAATAATTGGCTGTGGTGCCCACTGAGACGGCACTGGACCTAATAATTTCAATCTAGTTAGGGCTAAATAAGCGCCTTATTACTTCGAATAACTGAACCAAATTTCAACCAAATCGGTTTAAACATATTTATGACTGTTTTTTTCTTTAAACTTCAACGAATCTCAGAAACGAAGCAACTTCGGACATATGTTCATAGGAACTTTTTTTCTTAAAGCGACCTTACGTACCACCCTTTGAAGTTTCGTACCGTAGTTAGGATACACCCTGTATATTAGCGAAATAAATAAATTGTTATGAATAAAAATGCACCCAAAGTAAATGTTTTAAAATCGTTTATACAATAATAATTTATGATGGTAGTGAGGACCTTCCTTTTATATACAGGGTGTTATGGAAATGACTTATTATATTTTAAGGGGCCACTCCTGAGGTGGTCTAGAGTTACACTTGATAGTTTTTTTTTCTAAAATCGG